>CM050209.1:0-1200000 GCA_027475355.1 Coilia nasus
AAACCTAACCTTAACCCCTTTTACCCAATTTACTCAGTGTTAACATCTTGCCCTAGCCCATACACTAACCCTAACATCTCAGCTAACCCTAGTTAAGCTAAACATCTAAGCTAACCCCAAGTGTAGAACATAACTAGCTACGAGAACCCCATGGACCCTGAAAATAATCTTTTGCTACTCTATATTGTTTAATATACACACGAGGCTGAAAGGCCTACGGGCTAGCCGGATTTCCTAGCGCTAGGTACATTTATTGAACAAAATCGAGACACAACATCGAAGTATGCATACATAAATCATTACAGAAAAGAAGACATCGAAACACGGGAGAGTCATTAAACTTTATTTAACAAAACACATAATGGAAACGAGAAGAAGACATTGAGACACATGAGAGTATTTAAATTTTATTGAACAACATACATAATGGAAACAGACAGAAACCTAACACACAACCTAATTTTTTGTCTCAAAACTATAGAGAAAATAGCACTTATTAATCCATGAAGGAATCTCGAATGTAGCCAATTCACCTTGGGCGCACGACCTGCCTAGTAATCAAGGATAAGCCCTAAAGGGCTAACCCTAAGGCTAAGGTTTATGGTAAATGGACCTCATGGGTTTAAAGTATACATACAACATAGGAACCTGCAAAAGAAAACACACTTAGATACTTACCTGGACAACACCCACAAACAGCAACCTGGAAAGAAACAAACATTAAACAAGTTATACACACTTACATACACAAGAAAGTTTCGGAAAAACCGTGGATACTCAACTGATACACATAAACTCATTGCGAAAATAACATTTAAACCGACTAACACAAACTGATAAGAGTGACAAACACTAACTACAAGACAAACACAAACTGATAAGAGTAACGAAACCTGTGCGGAAAACCCTGCCTACAACTTAAGTTCCCAAAAAAACTGAGGATACTCAATTACATACACCACAAGAGTTACCAAACCTACGCGGAAAACCATGGAAAAACCGTGGATACTCGACTACAGATACTCACAAAATAAATAAACGAGTTTAAGCCTGAATACAGGAAACTCAGGGGTGTGACACAAATAAGACACTGAGGACACTTATATTGATCACAAAAGTAGCACTTAAACTGACAAACATAAACTGACATGAGTGACCAAACCTGTGCGGAAAACCTTAGTTGGGACTTAGGTTCGGGGATACTCGACTACACGAGTTACCAAACCTGCGTGGAAAACCATGGTGGAAACTTAATAACACACACACCTAAAACAACCAAACAAGTCAAAAACACCTAACACAATAAAAATTAAACAAATCAACATACTTACCCATTGAAGGAACCAAAAACAACACCACATACTTACCTGGGGATGATCTACAAACGAAATCTGTAAGAAACAAACCTAGAAAATAAAAACTGCAGGATCGGCGGGGGGCGGAGCCCGGAGAGTATATAAAGGGCCTTCATACAGGGCTGCACACACTGCTATTTAGCCTCTGCCTGATGAAGAGCGAAAGGCTCGAAACGCGTCGCATTTGGGCTAACTATAGCCAATTTTTTGAAACCCCCACTGGGTTGAGGCCCAGTGGTACATACTTACCTTGAGTTTGGAGAGGGGAGGGGAAAGACATCCTGGTGAGGGTGCGGGTGGCTCAGAGTAGTGGAGGGATGGACAGTGCCTTTGCTGGATCGTGCCCGGCTCCTAGCGAGCCAAAACACGGTCCAGCAACCCTTTTCCTTAACCTAAACCGCCAGTTATCCTCCCCGACGTAAATCTCTGTGCCTATACCTAAAACCTAAACCTAACCTTAACCCCTTTTACCCAATTTACTCAGTGTTAACATCTTGCCCTAGCCCATACACTAACCCTAACATCTCAGCTAACCCTAGTTAAGCTAAACATCTAAGCTAACCCCAAGTGTAGAACATAACTAGCTACGAGAACCCCATGGACCCTGAAAATAATCTTTTGCTACTCTATATTGTTTAATATACACACGAGGCTGAAAGGCCTACGGGCTAGCCGGATTTCCTAGCGCTAGGTACATTTATTGAACAAAATCGAGACACAACATCGAAGTATGCATACATAAATCATTACAGAAAAGAAGACATCGAAACACGGGAGAGTCATTAAACTTTATTTAACAAAACACATAATGGAAACGAGAAGAAGACATTGAGACACATGAGAGTATTTAAATTTTATTGAACAACATACATAATGGAAACAGACAGAAACCTAACACACAACCTAATTTTTTGTCTCAAAACTATAGAGAAAATAGCACTTATTAATCCATGAAGGAATCTCGAATGTAGCCAATTCACCTTGGGCGCACGACCTGCCTAGTAATCAAGGATAAGCCCTAAAGGGCTAACCCTAAGGCTAAGGTTTATGGTAAATGGACCTCATGGGTTTAAAGTATACATACAACATAGGAACCTGCAAAAGAAAACACACTTAGATACTTACCTGGACAACACCCACAAACAGCAACCTGGAAAGAAACAAACATTAAACAAGTTATACACACTTACATACACAAGAAAGTTTCGGAAAAACCGTGGATACTCAACTGATACACATAAACTCATTGCGAAAATAACATTTAAACCGACTAACACAAACTGATAAGAGTGACAAACACTAACTACAAGACAAACACAAACTGATAAGAGTAACGAAACCTGTGCGGAAAACCCTGCCTACAACTTAAGTTCCCAAAAAAACTGAGGATACTCAATTACATACACCACAAGAGTTACCAAACCTACGCGGAAAACCATGGAAAAACCGTGGATACTCGACTACAGATACTCACAAAATAAATAAACGAGTTTAAGCCTGAATACAGGAAACTCAGGGGTGTGACACAAATAAGACACTGAGGACACTTATATTGATCACAAAAGTAGCACTTAAACTGACAAACATAAACTGACATGAGTGACCAAACCTGTGCGGAAAACCTTAGTTGGGACTTAGGTTCGGGGATACTCGACTACACGAGTTACCAAACCTGCGTGGAAAACCATGGTGGAAACTTAATAACACACACACCTAAAACAACCAAACAAGTCAAAAACACCTAACACAATAAAAATTAAACAAATCAACATACTTACCCATTGAAGGAACCAAAAACAACACCACATACTTACCTGGGGATGATCTACAAACGAAATCTGTAAGAAACAAACCTAGAAAATAAAAACTGCAGGATCGGCGGGGGGCGGAGCCCGGAGAGTATATAAAGGGCCTTCATACAGGGCTGCACACACTGCTATTTAGCCTCTGCCTGATGAAGAGCGAAAGGCTCGAAACGCGTCGCATTTGGGCTAACTATAGCCAATTTTTTGAAACCCCCACTGGGTTGAGGCCCAGTGGTACATACTTACCTTGAGTTTGGAGAGGGGAGGGGAAAGACATCCTGGTGAGGGTGCGGGTGGCTCAGAGTAGTGGAGGGATGGACAGTGCCTTTGCTGGATCGTGCCCGGCTCCTAGCGAGCCAAAACACGGTCCAGCAACCCTTTTCCTTAACCTAAACCGCCAGTTATCCTCCCCGACGTAAATCTCTGTGCCTATACCTAAAACCTAAACCTAACCTTAACCCCTTTTACCCAATTTACTCAGTGTTAACATCTTGCCCTAGCCCATACACTAACCCTAACATCTCAGCTAACCCTAGTTAAGCTAAACATCTAAGCTAACCCCAAGTGTAGAACATAACTAGCTACGAGAACCCCATGGACCCTGAAAATAATCTTTTGCTACTCTATATTGTTTAATATACACACGAGGCTGAAAGGCCTACGGGCTAGCCGGATTTCCTAGCGCTAGGTACATTTATTGAACAAAATCGAGACACAACATCGAAGTATGCATACATAAATCATTACAGAAAAGAAGACATCGAAACACGGGAGAGTCATTAAACTTTATTTAACAAAACACATAATGGAAACGAGAAGAAGACATTGAGACACATGAGAGTATTTAAATTTTATTGAACAACATACATAATGGAAACAGACAGAAACCTAACACACAACCTAATTTTTTGTCTCAAAACTATAGAGAAAATAGCACTTATTAATCCATGAAGGAATCTCGAATGTAGCCAATTCACCTTGGGCGCACGACCTGCCTAGTAATCAAGGATAAGCCCTAAAGGGCTAACCCTAAGGCTAAGGTTTATGGTAAATGGACCTCATGGGTTTAAAGTATACATACAACATAGGAACCTGCAAAAGAAAACACACTTAGATACTTACCTGGACAACACCCACAAACAGCAACCTGGAAAGAAACAAACATTAAACAAGTTATACACACTTACATACACAAGAAAGTTTCGGAAAAACCGTGGATACTCAACTGATACACATAAACTCATTGCGAAAATAACATTTAAACCGACTAACACAAACTGATAAGAGTGACAAACACTAACTACAAGACAAACACAAACTGATAAGAGTAACGAAACCTGTGCGGAAAACCCTGCCTACAACTTAAGTTCCCAAAAAAACTGAGGATACTCAATTACATACACCACAAGAGTTACCAAACCTACGCGGAAAACCATGGAAAAACCGTGGATACTCGACTACAGATACTCACAAAATAAATAAACGAGTTTAAGCCTGAATACAGGAAACTCAGGGGTGTGACACAAATAAGACACTGAGGACACTTATATTGATCACAAAAGTAGCACTTAAACTGACAAACATAAACTGACATGAGTGACCAAACCTGTGCGGAAAACCTTAGTTGGGACTTAGGTTCGGGGATACTCGACTACACGAGTTACCAAACCTGCGTGGAAAACCATGGTGGAAACTTAATAACACACACACCTAAAACAACCAAACAAGTCAAAAACACCTAACACAATAAAAATTAAACAAATCAACATACTTACCCATTGAAGGAACCAAAAACAACACCACATACTTACCTGGGGATGATCTACAAACGAAATCTGTAAGAAACAAACCTAGAAAATAAAAACTGCAGGATCGGCGGGGGGCGGAGCCCGGAGAGTATATAAAGGGCCTTCATACAGGGCTGCACACACTGCTATTTAGCCTCTGCCTGATGAAGAGCGAAAGGCTCGAAACGCGTCGCATTTGGGCTAACTATAGCCAATTTTTTGAAACCCCCACTGGGTTGAGGCCCAGTGGTACATACTTACCTTGAGTTTGGAGAGGGGAGGGGAAAGACATCCTGGTGAGGGTGCGGGTGGCTCAGAGTAGTGGAGGGATGGACAGTGCCTTTGCTGGATCGTGCCCGGCTCCTAGCGAGCCAAAACACGGTCCAGCAACCCTTTTCCTTAACCTAAACCGCCAGTTATCCTCCCCGACGTAAATCTCTGTGCCTATACCTAAAACCTAAACCTAACCTTAACCCCTTTTACCCAATTTACTCAGTGTTAACATCTTGCCCTAGCCCATACACTAACCCTAACATCTCAGCTAACCCTAGTTAAGCTAAACATCTAAGCTAACCCCAAGTGTAGAACATAACTAGCTACGAGAACCCCATGGACCCTGAAAATAATCTTTTGCTACTCTATATTGTTTAATATACACACGAGGCTGAAAGGCCTACGGGCTAGCCGGATTTCCTAGCGCTAGGTACATTTATTGAACAAAATCGAGACACAACATCGAAGTATGCATACATAAATCATTACAGAAAAGAAGACATCGAAACACGGGAGAGTCATTAAACTTTATTTAACAAAACACATAATGGAAACGAGAAGAAGACATTGAGACACATGAGAGTATTTAAATTTTATTGAACAACATACATAATGGAAACAGACAGAAACCTAACACACAACCTAATTTTTTGTCTCAAAACTATAGAGAAAATAGCACTTATTAATCCATGAAGGAATCTCGAATGTAGCCAATTCACCTTGGGCGCACGACCTGCCTAGTAATCAAGGATAAGCCCTAAAGGGCTAACCCTAAGGCTAAGGTTTATGGTAAATGGACCTCATGGGTTTAAAGTATACATACAACATAGGAACCTGCAAAAGAAAACACACTTAGATACTTACCTGGACAACACCCACAAACAGCAACCTGGAAAGAAACAAACATTAAACAAGTTATACACACTTACATACACAAGAAAGTTTCGGAAAAACCGTGGATACTCAACTGATACACATAAACTCATTGCGAAAATAACATTTAAACCGACTAACACAAACTGATAAGAGTGACAAACACTAACTACAAGACAAACACAAACTGATAAGAGTAACGAAACCTGTGCGGAAAACCCTGCCTACAACTTAAGTTCCCAAAAAAACTGAGGATACTCAATTACATACACCACAAGAGTTACCAAACCTACGCGGAAAACCATGGAAAAACCGTGGATACTCGACTACAGATACTCACAAAATAAATAAACGAGTTTAAGCCTGAATACAGGAAACTCAGGGGTGTGACACAAATAAGACACTGAGGACACTTATATTGATCACAAAAGTAGCACTTAAACTGACAAACATAAACTGACATGAGTGACCAAACCTGTGCGGAAAACCTTAGTTGGGACTTAGGTTCGGGGATACTCGACTACACGAGTTACCAAACCTGCGTGGAAAACCATGGTGGAAACTTAATAACACACACACCTAAAACAACCAAACAAGTCAAAAACACCTAACACAATAAAAATTAAACAAATCAACATACTTACCCATTGAAGGAACCAAAAACAACACCACATACTTACCTGGGGATGATCTACAAACGAAATCTGTAAGAAACAAACCTAGAAAATAAAAACTGCAGGATCGGCGGGGGGCGGAGCCCGGAGAGTATATAAAGGGCCTTCATACAGGGCTGCACACACTGCTATTTAGCCTCTGCCTGATGAAGAGCGAAAGGCTCGAAACGCGTCGCATTTGGGCTAACTATAGCCAATTTTTTGAAACCCCCACTGGGTTGAGGCCCAGTGGTACATACTTACCTTGAGTTTGGAGAGGGGAGGGGAAAGACATCCTGGTGAGGGTGCGGGTGGCTCAGAGTAGTGGAGGGATGGACAGTGCCTTTGCTGGATCGTGCCCGGCTCCTAGCGAGCCAAAACACGGTCCAGCAACCCTTTTCCTTAACCTAAACCGCCAGTTATCCTCCCCGACGTAAATCTCTGTGCCTATACCTAAAACCTAAACCTAACCTTAACCCCTTTTACCCAATTTACTCAGTGTTAACATCTTGCCCTAGCCCATACACTAACCCTAACATCTCAGCTAACCCTAGTTAAGCTAAACATCTAAGCTAACCCCAAGTGTAGAACATAACTAGCTACGAGAACCCCATGGACCCTGAAAATAATCTTTTGCTACTCTATATTGTTTAATATACACACGAGGCTGAAAGGCCTACGGGCTAGCCGGATTTCCTAGCGCTAGGTACATTTATTGAACAAAATCGAGACACAACATCGAAGTATGCATACATAAATCATTACAGAAAAGAAGACATCGAAACACGGGAGAGTCATTAAACTTTATTTAACAAAACACATAATGGAAACGAGAAGAAGACATTGAGACACATGAGAGTATTTAAATTTTATTGAACAACATACATAATGGAAACAGACAGAAACCTAACACACAACCTAATTTTTTGTCTCAAAACTATAGAGAAAATAGCACTTATTAATCCATGAAGGAATCTCGAATGTAGCCAATTCACCTTGGGCGCACGACCTGCCTAGTAATCAAGGATAAGCCCTAAAGGGCTAACCCTAAGGCTAAGGTTTATGGTAAATGGACCTCATGGGTTTAAAGTATACATACAACATAGGAACCTGCAAAAGAAAACACACTTAGATACTTACCTGGACAACACCCACAAACAGCAACCTGGAAAGAAACAAACATTAAACAAGTTATACACACTTACATACACAAGAAAGTTTCGGAAAAACCGTGGATACTCAACTGATACACATAAACTCATTGCGAAAATAACATTTAAACCGACTAACACAAACTGATAAGAGTGACAAACACTAACTACAAGACAAACACAAACTGATAAGAGTAACGAAACCTGTGCGGAAAACCCTGCCTACAACTTAAGTTCCCAAAAAAACTGAGGATACTCAATTACATACACCACAAGAGTTACCAAACCTACGCGGAAAACCATGGAAAAACCGTGGATACTCGACTACAGATACTCACAAAATAAATAAACGAGTTTAAGCCTGAATACAGGAAACTCAGGGGTGTGACACAAATAAGACACTGAGGACACTTATATTGATCACAAAAGTAGCACTTAAACTGACAAACATAAACTGACATGAGTGACCAAACCTGTGCGGAAAACCTTAGTTGGGACTTAGGTTCGGGGATACTCGACTACACGAGTTACCAAACCTGCGTGGAAAACCATGGTGGAAACTTAATAACACACACACCTAAAACAACCAAACAAGTCAAAAACACCTAACACAATAAAAATTAAACAAATCAACATACTTACCCATTGAAGGAACCAAAAACAACACCACATACTTACCTGGGGATGATCTACAAACGAAATCTGTAAGAAACAAACCTAGAAAATAAAAACTGCAGGATCGGCGGGGGGCGGAGCCCGGAGAGTATATAAAGGGCCTTCATACAGGGCTGCACACACTGCTATTTAGCCTCTGCCTGATGAAGAGCGAAAGGCTCGAAACGCGTCGCATTTGGGCTAACTATAGCCAATTTTTTGAAACCCCCACTGGGTTGAGGCCCAGTGGTACATACTTACCTTGAGTTTGGAGAGGGGAGGGGAAAGACATCCTGGTGAGGGTGCGGGTGGCTCAGAGTAGTGGAGGGATGGACAGTGCCTTTGCTGGATCGTGCCCGGCTCCTAGCGAGCCAAAACACGGTCCAGCAACCCTTTTCCTTAACCTAAACCGCCAGTTATCCTCCCCGACGTAAATCTCTGTGCCTATACCTAAAACCTAAACCTAACCTTAACCCCTTTTACCCAATTTACTCAGTGTTAACATCTTGCCCTAGCCCATACACTAACCCTAACATCTCAGCTAACCCTAGTTAAGCTAAACATCTAAGCTAACCCCAAGTGTAGAACATAACTAGCTACGAGAACCCCATGGACCCTGAAAATAATCTTTTGCTACTCTATATTGTTTAATATACACACGAGGCTGAAAGGCCTACGGGCTAGCCGGATTTCCTAGCGCTAGGTACATTTATTGAACAAAATCGAGACACAACATCGAAGTATGCATACATAAATCATTACAGAAAAGAAGACATCGAAACACGGGAGAGTCATTAAACTTTATTTAACAAAACACATAATGGAAACGAGAAGAAGACATTGAGACACATGAGAGTATTTAAATTTTATTGAACAACATACATAATGGAAACAGACAGAAACCTAACACACAACCTAATTTTTTGTCTCAAAACTATAGAGAAAATAGCACTTATTAATCCATGAAGGAATCTCGAATGTAGCCAATTCACCTTGGGCGCACGACCTGCCTAGTAATCAAGGATAAGCCCTAAAGGGCTAACCCTAAGGCTAAGGTTTATGGTAAATGGACCTCATGGGTTTAAAGTATACATACAACATAGGAACCTGCAAAAGAAAACACACTTAGATACTTACCTGGACAACACCCACAAACAGCAACCTGGAAAGAAACAAACATTAAACAAGTTATACACACTTACATACACAAGAAAGTTTCGGAAAAACCGTGGATACTCAACTGATACACATAAACTCATTGCGAAAATAACATTTAAACCGACTAACACAAACTGATAAGAGTGACAAACACTAACTACAAGACAAACACAAACTGATAAGAGTAACGAAACCTGTGCGGAAAACCCTGCCTACAACTTAAGTTCCCAAAAAAACTGAGGATACTCAATTACATACACCACAAGAGTTACCAAACCTACGCGGAAAACCATGGAAAAACCGTGGATACTCGACTACAGATACTCACAAAATAAATAAACGAGTTTAAGCCTGAATACAGGAAACTCAGGGGTGTGACACAAATAAGACACTGAGGACACTTATATTGATCACAAAAGTAGCACTTAAACTGACAAACATAAACTGACATGAGTGACCAAACCTGTGCGGAAAACCTTAGTTGGGACTTAGGTTCGGGGATACTCGACTACACGAGTTACCAAACCTGCGTGGAAAACCATGGTGGAAACTTAATAACACACACACCTAAAACAACCAAACAAGTCAAAAACACCTAACACAATAAAAATTAAACAAATCAACATACTTACCCATTGAAGGAACCAAAAACAACACCACATACTTACCTGGGGATGATCTACAAACGAAATCTGTAAGAAACAAACCTAGAAAATAAAAACTGCAGGATCGGCGGGGGGCGGAGCCCGGAGAGTATATAAAGGGCCTTCATACAGGGCTGCACACACTGCTATTTAGCCTCTGCCTGATGAAGAGCGAAAGGCTCGAAACGCGTCGCATTTGGGCTAACTATAGCCAATTTTTTGAAACCCCCACTGGGTTGAGGCCCAGTGGTACATACTTACCTTGAGTTTGGAGAGGGGAGGGGAAAGACATCCTGGTGAGGGTGCGGGTGGCTCAGAGTAGTGGAGGGATGGACAGTGCCTTTGCTGGATCGTGCCCGGCTCCTAGCGAGCCAAAACACGGTCCAGCAACCCTTTTCCTTAACCTAAACCGCCAGTTATCCTCCCCGACGTAAATCTCTGTGCCTATACCTAAAACCTAAACCTAACCTTAACCCCTTTTACCCAATTTACTCAGTGTTAACATCTTGCCCTAGCCCATACACTAACCCTAACATCTCAGCTAACCCTAGTTAAGCTAAACATCTAAGCTAACCCCAAGTGTAGAACATAACTAGCTACGAGAACCCCATGGACCCTGAAAATAATCTTTTGCTACTCTATATTGTTTAATATACACACGAGGCTGAAAGGCCTACGGGCTAGCCGGATTTCCTAGCGCTAGGTACATTTATTGAACAAAATCGAGACACAACATCGAAGTATGCATACATAAATCATTACAGAAAAGAAGACATCGAAACACGGGAGAGTCATTAAACTTTATTTAACAAAACACATAATGGAAACGAGAAGAAGACATTGAGACACATGAGAGTATTTAAATTTTATTGAACAACATACATAATGGAAACAGACAGAAACCTAACACACAACCTAATTTTTTGTCTCAAAACTATAGAGAAAATAGCACTTATTAATCCATGAAGGAATCTCGAATGTAGCCAATTCACCTTGGGCGCACGACCTGCCTAGTAATCAAGGATAAGCCCTAAAGGGCTAACCCTAAGGCTAAGGTTTATGGTAAATGGACCTCATGGGTTTAAAGTATACATACAACATAGGAACCTGCAAAAGAAAACACACTTAGATACTTACCTGGACAACACCCACAAACAGCAACCTGGAAAGAAACAAACATTAAACAAGTTATACACACTTACATACACAAGAAAGTTTCGGAAAAACCGTGGATACTCAACTGATACACATAAACTCATTGCGAAAATAACATTTAAACCGACTAACACAAACTGATAAGAGTGACAAACACTAACTACAAGACAAACACAAACTGATAAGAGTAACGAAACCTGTGCGGAAAACCCTGCCTACAACTTAAGTTCCCAAAAAAACTGAGGATACTCAATTACATACACCACAAGAGTTACCAAACCTACGCGGAAAACCATGGAAAAACCGTGGATACTCGACTACAGATACTCACAAAATAAATAAACGAGTTTAAGCCTGAATACAGGAAACTCAGGGGTGTGACACAAATAAGACACTGAGGACACTTATATTGATCACAAAAGTAGCACTTAAACTGACAAACATAAACTGACATGAGTGACCAAACCTGTGCGGAAAACCTTAGTTGGGACTTAGGTTCGGGGATACTCGACTACACGAGTTACCAAACCTGCGTGGAAAACCATGGTGGAAACTTAATAACACACACACCTAAAACAACCAAACAAGTCAAAAACACCTAACACAATAAAAATTAAACAAATCAACATACTTACCCATTGAAGGAACCAAAAACAACACCACATACTTACCTGGGGATGATCTACAAACGAAATCTGTAAGAAACAAACCTAGAAAATAAAAACTGCAGGATCGGCGGGGGGCGGAGCCCGGAGAGTATATAAAGGGCCTTCATACAGGGCTGCACACACTGCTATTTAGCCTCTGCCTGATGAAGAGCGAAAGGCTCGAAACGCGTCGCATTTGGGCTAACTATAGCCAATTTTTTGAAACCCCCACTGGGTTGAGGCCCAGTGGTACATACTTACCTTGAGTTTGGAGAGGGGAGGGGAAAGACATCCTGGTGAGGGTGCGGGTGGCTCAGAGTAGTGGAGGGATGGACAGTGCCTTTGCTGGATCGTGCCCGGCTCCTAGCGAGCCAAAACACGGTCCAGCAACCCTTTTCCTTAACCTAAACCGCCAGTTATCCTCCCCGACGTAAATCTCTGTGCCTATACCTAAAACCTAAACCTAACCTTAACCCCTTTTACCCAATTTACTCAGTGTTAACATCTTGCCCTAGCCCATACACTAACCCTAACATCTCAGCTAACCCTAGTTAAGCTAAACATCTAAGCTAACCCCAAGTGTAGAACATAACTAGCTACGAGAACCCCATGGACCCTGAAAATAATCTTTTGCTACTCTATATTGTTTAATATACACACGAGGCTGAAAGGCCTACGGGCTAGCCGGATTTCCTAGCGCTAGGTACATTTATTGAACAAAATCGAGACACAACATCGAAGTATGCATACATAAATCATTACAGAAAAGAAGACATCGAAACACGGGAGAGTCATTAAACTTTATTTAACAAAACACATAATGGAAACGAGAAGAAGACATTGAGACACATGAGAGTATTTAAATTTTATTGAACAACATACATAATGGAAACAGACAGAAACCTAACACACAACCTAATTTTTTGTCTCAAAACTATAGAGAAAATAGCACTTATTAATCCATGAAGGAATCTCGAATGTAGCCAATTCACCTTGGGCGCACGACCTGCCTAGTAATCAAGGATAAGCCCTAAAGGGCTAACCCTAAGGCTAAGGTTTATGGTAAATGGACCTCATGGGTTTAAAGTATACATACAACATAGGAACCTGCAAAAGAAAACACACTTAGATACTTACCTGGACAACACCCACAAACAGCAACCTGGAAAGAAACAAACATTAAACAAGTTATACACACTTACATACACAAGAAAGTTTCGGAAAAACCGTGGATACTCAACTGATACACATAAACTCATTGCGAAAATAACATTTAAACCGACTAACACAAACTGATAAGAGTGACAAACACTAACTACAAGACAAACACAAACTGATAAGAGTAACGAAACCTGTGCGGAAAACCCTGCCTACAACTTAAGTTCCCAAAAAAACTGAGGATACTCAATTACATACACCACAAGAGTTACCAAACCTACGCGGAAAACCATGGAAAAACCGTGGATACTCGACTACAGATACTCACAAAATAAATAAACGAGTTTAAGCCTGAATACAGGAAACTCAGGGGTGTGACACAAATAAGACACTGAGGACACTTATATTGATCACAAAAGTAGCACTTAAACTGACAAACATAAACTGACATGAGTGACCAAACCTGTGCGGAAAACCTTAGTTGGGACTTAGGTTCGGGGATACTCGACTACACGAGTTACCAAACCTGCGTGGAAAACCATGGTGGAAACTTAATAACACACACACCTAAAACAACCAAACAAGTCAAAAACACCTAACACAATAAAAATTAAACAAATCAACATACTTACCCATTGAAGGAACCAAAAACAACACCACATACTTACCTGGGGATGATCTACAAACGAAATCTGTAAGAAACAAACCTAGAAAATAAAAACTGCAGGATCGGCGGGGGGCGGAGCCCGGAGAGTATATAAAGGGCCTTCATACAGGGCTGCACACACTGCTATTTAGCCTCTGCCTGATGAAGAGCGAAAGGCTCGAAACGCGTCGCATTTGGGCTAACTATAGCCAATTTTTTGAAACCCCCACTGGGTTGAGGCCCAGTGGTACATACTTACCTTGAGTTTGGAGAGGGGAGGGGAAAGACATCCTGGTGAGGGTGCGGGTGGCTCAGAGTAGTGGAGGGATGGACAGTGCCTTTGCTGGATCGTGCCCGGCTCCTAGCGAGCCAAAACACGGTCCAGCAACCCTTTTCCTTAACCTAACCCTGGAGCCGGCCTTATGAAATCCCCCCGGGTCGTCCGATTGTGTCAGACTGTAGCAGTGAAACCTATGGTACAGCGGAATA
Organism: Coilia nasus; assembly: GCA_027475355.1. Taxonomy (NCBI): domain Eukaryota; kingdom Metazoa; phylum Chordata; class Actinopteri; order Clupeiformes; family Engraulidae; genus Coilia; species Coilia nasus. The sequence continues at coordinate 14,449 of CM050209.1, forward strand.
TGTTGAATATTTTCTGAATCCGATTTCTACCAGACACCGTAGTTATCTAAAGGACACTTATGATTTTATTCAAAAAATTAGAGAACTAAAATTACCGTCACATTGTTTTTTGTTTACTATGGATATTGATAGTCTCTATACGAACATAGAGACACAAGCCGGGCTGGAAGCAGTAAAGGACTGGCTTAAGAGATATCCAGACCCGAAGAGACCTGATAGCCTACTCTTACAATTGCTGGAAATTAATCTCACAAAAAATGACTTTGAGTTCAATGGGCAATTTTATTTGCAGATTAAGGGTACGGCAATGGGCAAGCGTTTCGCTCCTTCCTACGCGAACATTTACATGGCCCAATGGGAGGAGGCAGCCCTCAGGTCCTGCCCAATCAAACCACTGCATTATTATAGATTCCTTGATGATATTTGGGGTGTCTGGTCGGGAACAGAACAGGAATTCACTAAGTTTGCTGACCATCTAAACAATTTCCATCGATCCATCAAAATTAAATCTACACTGCATAACTCTGAGGTCAATTTTTTGGACACAGTAACATATAAAGGCCCAGATTTTGAGGACACTGGACGTCTGGATGTCAGAGTATATTTTAAGGATACCGACACCCACTCTTTATTACACAAAAAAAGTTTTCACCCCAGGCACACCTTTAGGGGCATCATAAAATCCCAGTTATTACGTTTCCACAGAATTTGTACCCGCAAGGAAAGTTTCTGGGAAGCCACCAAGGTGCTCTTTCATGCCCTCAGGAAGAGGGGTTACTCGCGCTCTTTCTTGAGGAAAGCATGTAAGACTTTTTTGTGTGAAACCCCTCAGGATTCAAGACAGTTAGTACCCTTTGTAACCACATTTTCTCATTCGAGTACTCTCCTCCACAAAATGACCAGGGATAACTTCCTTAAATTTGTGGAGAGACAAACGGTACTACAAAATCACCGCATCATAGCCGCACACAGGAAGAATCCTAACCTGAAGGACATTCTGGTGCGGAGTAGGCTTTCACCACCCAACCGGCCAAAAACACCATTCACAACCTCAGAATACCTCCCCAAACAGTGGGTCTCAAACCGACAGTCAAAACAACTCTTTAAAATTTGGCCTGAGGTGTCTTTCAGATCTTTTAATTGTGTTTATTTGATTTACTGTCAAAAATGTAACATACAGTATGTGGGTGAAACCAGGAACACTATTGCGACTAGATTAATTCAACATAAATATAATATAAGGAAAAAGAAGGAGACACACACGCACATTGTACAACATTTTATTTCACATGGTTTACATTCACTGAGAGTAATGGGATTGGAACAGAACGAAATGTGGACTACATTTACACGTAAAAGGACAGAAAGGAATTGGATAAAAAAATTGGGCACAGAACATCCATGGGGCCTCAATGAGAAATAGGGTCTTCAGGTTCCAAAGATCTTACCCTAACCTTCAACCTACTTTTTACCCCCTATTTAGTGGATTGGGCTTTGGGCTTTGGAACACCAATCCCCTACCCAGACCCTAAACCTAAAACTTAACCCCAAACCCAACTCTTACCCTAACCTTAACCCCTATCCACAACCCCAACTCTTAAAACTTAACCCCAAACCCAACTCTTACCCTAACCTTAACCCCTATCCACAACCCCAACTCTTATCCTTACCCTAACCTCTACCCTTACCCACACCCAAATCCCTAACCCACCATTGCCCTTAGTCCCAATCCATTGGGTCTTATCATCACCCCCTCTCATTGGATGATTCTTCTACAATAATTTCCATACTTATTTTACCCTACACTAATTCCCAGTATTTGTTTCCCTTTGTTTTGGGAGTGGAACGAGCTGTAGGGTGATGGGACTTGGTGGCTAGACTGAGGACAGGCCTGTGCACAACGTGGACTCTGGCAATTGTTGGGGACCCGGTATAAATTTTACCTAACCCTAACCCTAACCCTAACCCTAACCCTAACCCTAACCGCTGCAAGGCCCGTGCCTAACCTGTGCGCCAAAAAGGACACAGGATTCCCCTAACCTAATCTTGCCAGTGCCTGTATGCGGATCTGCCTCTCTGGGGGTCCTAGCCTACACGGATCTGCCGGTCTGATGGCAAAGGCACCCGACAGATCTGCTTGTCTATGCCCAAAGGGGGTCTCACTTTCTTAGTCCTAAACCTATGCTAAAGCTAACCTCAACTACAGGTAGCTATAATTTGAAACCTAAATTGGCTAAGTCATTGGATAACTAAGCCCATAACTGGCAGCTAATTCCAATTTGAACACTAAATTTAATTTAACCCACCTCGAATCCCAATTGGGAAGCTAACCTTAACTAGGTAGCTAAACCAAATTCAAACTCTAAACATAACCTAACTCCATAACGATATTTTACCCCAATCTGAACCCCAAATTTAGCGCATAATTAACCCCCTAACTGGGAGACTAACCCCACAGAGGTAGCTACACTACTGCCCTTAAGCTAAATCTGCCTTCCCTAATTCTAATAAGTTAAACCCAAAAAGGTATTTGAAGCTATAAAAAGCTAACTGAAAAATACACAAAATGTGTATACTACTCCTAAAAAAGGATTGGCTAAAGAGGACAAAAAGACTAAGCCCGAGTATTGGCTAACCCCCCAAAAAAGGTATTTAACTAAACACAAAAAAGTGTATGCAACACAAAAAAGTGTATGCTAACCCCCAAAAGAAACATGGGGCGAACTGGTAATATGCACAAAAGATGCATATTGACCTAGAATAACTATAGGAGAAAGCTAAAAGAGCTATTAAACACAAAAAGTTGGTATTAAACACAAAAAAGTGTATGCAACACAAAAAAGTGTATGCTAACCCCCAAAAGAAACATGGGGCGAACTGGAAATATGCACAAAAGATGCATATTAACCTAGGGTAATTATAGGAGAAAGCCAAAAGAGCTATTAAACACAAAAAGTTGATAAAACACAAAAAGTTGATATTAAAGTAAAATAACTACTTATTAAACCTAAAAAATGGATGTTAAATCAAAAAGATTTATACCTACCCATGGGAGCCATACTTACCATCCGGGAGTCTTCTTTGACCTGAAAAACCTGCAAGAAAAGAAAAAAGACGATTAAGAAAATCACATTGCCCCGAGACTATAAAAGGGAAGGACAGGGCAGATTCACCTCATTCAAGAGCCCACGCCTGATGAAGATACAACAAGCTATCGAAACGTTGCAACATGGGCCTGCTAAGCTAAGTTTGCTAGCATACTTACCTGAATGACTACTTGGTTAAGGTAAAGTGTACACAAAAGGTGAATAATTTTTTGACCCACAGTTGGGCTTAGGCCCAACTGTTTATCTAAACGCTAAAAAAAGCTAACTGATGTATGTACGGCTAAGAAAGCCATTCTAGCTAGTGGGAAGATTTAAAGCTAAATTAGCTAATATTGATATTTAAGGCTAAAATAGCCAATGTAGCTAGCGGGGAGGGAATGTAATAGTGTGGTGTGCACGGTGTAGGGACATGGATGAGGGAATGTTGATGCTTGATGGTGTATGGATGGGATAGTGAACTGTAGGATTGTTGGAGCGTCTCAGGGGGATTGTGACTGTGTGTGCTTGGTCTTTACTGGAGGGGAGGTGAACCGCTGCAAGGCCCGTGCCTAACCTGTGCGCCAAAAAGGACACAGGATTCCCCTAACCTAACCCTAACCCTAACCCTGGCCCGTGCCTAACCTGAGCTCCACCTCGGTGGGGACAGGCTTTCCTTAACCTAATCTTGCCAGTGCCTGCGTGGGATCTGCCTTCCTGTGGGGGACTGACCTCCACAGATCTGCCGTCTGATGGCAAAGGGACCAGCAGATCTGCCCGGTTTGGACCTGCAAAGAAAAAGGACAGTTAGCAAAAGGGACAAACAAAATTCAAAAAAATGACACACGTACCTGCTGGAGCTGGACGAAAAACAAACACCTATAAAGAGAAAAAACAGAGATCAACAAATTGATACACAAAATTCACAAAAATATACTTACCTGTAAGAAATTTACAATGCGACCGGAGGCTATAAAAGGAGGAGCCGAACACAGAGCCCTCATTTCTATTCGGAACCTGGAGGAGTCAACATACCCCACAGTTGGATGAAGACACAAAAAGCTGTCTGGTAAGCTAAACTAAGCTACACCCAAGAGGAAGGACAACACCCGGCAGAACCCCATAATGGGTTAGTTGAATGTTTTGGCTATCTATCACTCTAAAAAGACACTCTTAAATTTAAAAGCTAAAAGAAGCAACATAACAAAGCTACCATAAGGGGACTAAGGCCAAAATAGGCATGAAAGAAGCTAAAAGAAGCTATGCTACAGCTAAGATGACTGAGCGAAACTAAGGCCAAAATAGGCATGAAGAAAAGCTAAAATGAGCTATGCTAAAGCTAAAATGAAGCAAATGAGCTATATTAAAGCTAAAACAAATGGAGATTAAGGCCAAAAAAGGCAAAAAGAGAAGCTAAGATACGTTTGTTAAAGCCAAAAGGAGCAATGAAGACACAAGCAACCACACAAGGATTTGAAAACAATTTTTAGTCTGGAGTGATAGAAAATAAGCCCTTTGTCAGTACCATCGCCGCAGTCACCTTGGGAAGAACCCTGTGGAGGAAAAATAGAAGTTAAAATTGGAAACAAAGTAAAGCTAAATTGAGCACTTATAAAACCCAAATAACTATAATCAATAACAAAGGAGAAAGCTAAATTAAGCACCCACGAAAGCCCAAAAGAAACAGATAACCCCTACCATGCCTGAAGAGACCGAAGGAGGTCGAAACGCGTCGCAAAACAGGGGCCTAATTCGATTTTCTAACCCCCATACCTACCAAAATCCTAAACATAACCCCAATCTGGTGGATATCCCTAGCCTAGCTAGAATTTTGAAGTGCTAGTCCCAATTGGGATAGTGAACTGATGGGAACGGAGCGTCTCAGGAGGAAGTGAACTGTGGAAGGAAAGTAATCTACGGAAGGAATGTACCCAGAGTGCCCGAGAGGGGGGAGGTGAACCCGCGTATGGCCCGTGCCTAACCTGAGCTCCACCTCGGTGGGGACAGGCTTTCCTTAACCTAATCTTGCCAGTGCCTGCGTGGGATCTGCCTTCCTGTGGGGGACTGACCTCCACAGATCTGCCGTCTGATGGCAAAGGGACCAGCAGATCTGCCCGGTTTGGACCTGCAAAGAAAAAGGACAGTTAGCAAAAGGGACAAACAAAATTCAAAAAAATGACACACGTACCTGCTGGAGCTGGACGAAAAACAAACACCTATAAAGAGAAAAAACAGAGATCAACAAATTGATACACAAAATTCACAAAAATATACTTACCTGTAAGAAATTTACAATGCGACCGGAGGCTATAAAAGGAGGAGCCGAACACAGAGCCCTCATTTCTATTCGGAACCTGGAGGAGTCAACATACCCCACAGTTGGATGAAGACACAAAAAGCTGTCTGGTAAGCTAAACTAAGCTACACCCAAGAGGAAGGACAACACCCGGCAGAACCCCATAATGGGTTAGTTGAATGTTTTGGCTATCTATCACTCTAAAAAGACACTCTTAAATTTAAAAGCTAAAAGAAGCAACATAACAAAGCTACCATAAGGGGACTAAGGCCAAAATAGGCATGAAAGAAGCTAAAAGAAGCTATGCTACAGCTAAGATGACTGAGCGAAACTAAGGCCAAAATAGGCATGAAGAAAAGCTAAAATGAGCTATGCTAAAGCTAAAATGAAGCAAATGAGCTATATTAAAGCTAAAACAAATGGAGATTAAGGCCAAAAAAGGCAAAAAGAGAAGCTAAGATACGTTTGTTAAAGCCAAAAGGAGCAATGAAGACACAAGCAACCACACAAGGATTTGAAAACAATTTTTAGTCTGGAGTGATAGAAAATAAGCCCTTTGTCAGTACCATCGCCGCAGTCACCTTGGGAAGAACCCTGTGGAGGAAAAATAGAAGTTAAAATTGGAAACAAAGTAAAGCTAAATTGAGCACTTATAAAACCCAAATAACTATAATCAATAACAAAGGAGAAAGCTAAATTAAGCACCCACGAAAGCCCAAAAGAAACAGATAACCCCTACCATGCCTGAAGAGACCGAAGGAGGTCGAAACGCGTCGCAAAACAGGGGCCTAATTCGATTTTCTAACCCCCATACCTACCAAAATCCTAAACATAACCCCAATCTGGTGGATATCCCTAGCCTAGCTAGAATTTTGAAGTGCTAGTCCCAATTGGGATAGTGAACTGATGGGAACGGAGCGTCTCAGGAGGAAGTGAACTGTGGAAGGAAAGTAATCTACGGAAGGAATGTACCCAGAGTGCCCGAGAGGGGGGAGGTGAACCCGCGTATGGCCCGTGCCTAACCTGAGCTCCACCTCGGTGGGGACAGGCTTTCCTTAACCTAATCTTGCCAGTGCCTGCGTGGGATCTGCCTTCCTGTGGGGGACTGACCTCCACAGATCTGCCGTCTGATGGCAAAGGGACCAGCAGATCTGCCCGGTTTGGACCTGCAAAGAAAAAGGACAGTTAGCAAAAGGGACAAACAAAATTCAAAAAAATGACACACGTACCTGCTGGAGCTGGACGAAAAACAAACACCTATAAAGAGAAAAAACAGAGATCAACAAATTGATACACAAAATTCACAAAAATATACTTACCTGTAAGAAATTTACAATGCGACCGGAGGCTATAAAAGGAGGAGCCGAACACAGAGCCCTCATTTCTATTCGGAACCTGGAGGAGTCAACATACCCCACAGTTGGATGAAGACACAAAAAGCTGTCTGGTAAGCTAAACTAAGCTACACCCAAGAGGAAGGACAACACCCGGCAGAACCCCATAATGGGTTAGTTGAATGTTTTGGCTATCTATCACTCTAAAAAGACACTCTTAAATTTAAAAGCTAAAAGAAGCAACATAACAAAGCTACCATAAGGGGACTAAGGCCAAAATAGGCATGAAAGAAGCTAAAAGAAGCTATGCTACAGCTAAGATGACTGAGCGAAACTAAGGCCAAAATAGGCATGAAGAAAAGCTAAAATGAGCTATGCTAAAGCTAAAATGAAGCAAATGAGCTATATTAAAGCTAAAACAAATGGAGATTAAGGCCAAAAAAGGCAAAAAGAGAAGCTAAGATACGTTTGTTAAAGCCAAAAGGAGCAATGAAGACACAAGCAACCACACAAGGATTTGAAAACAATTTTTAGTCTGGAGTGATAGAAAATAAGCCCTTTGTCAGTACCATCGCCGCAGTCACCTTGGGAAGAACCCTGTGGAGGAAAAATAGAAGTTAAAATTGGAAACAAAGTAAAGCTAAATTGAGCACTTATAAAACCCAAATAACTATAATCAATAACAAAGGAGAAAGCTAAATTAAGCACCCACGAAAGCCCAAAAGAAACAGATAACCCCTACCATGCCTGAAGAGACCGAAGGAGGTCGAAACGCGTCGCAAAACAGGGGCCTAATTCGATTTTCTAACCCCCATACCTACCAAAATCCTAAACATAACCCCAATCTGGTGGATATCCCTAGCCTAGCTAGAATTTTGAAGTGCTAGTCCCAATTGGGATAGTGAACTGATGGGAACGGAGCGTCTCAGGAGGAAGTGAACTGTGGAAGGAAAGTAATCTACGGAAGGAATGTACCCAGAGTGCCCGAGAGGGGGGAGGTGAACCCGCGTATGGCCCGTGCCTAACCTGAGCTCCACCTCGGTGGGGACAGGCTTTCCTTAACCTAATCTTGCCAGTGCCTGCGTGGGATCTGCCTTCCTGTGGGGGACTGACCTCCACAGATCTGCCGTCTGATGGCAAAGGGACCAGCAGATCTGCCCGGTTTGGACCTGCAAAGAAAAAGGACAGTTAGCAAAAGGGACAAACAAAATTCAAAAAAATGACACACGTACCTGCTGGAGCTGGACGAAAAACAAACACCTATAAAGAGAAAAAACAGAGATCAACAAATTGATACACAAAATTCACAAAAATATACTTACCTGTAAGAAATTTACAATGCGACCGGAGGCTATAAAAGGAGGAGCCGAACACAGAGCCCTCATTTCTATTCGGAACCTGGAGGAGTCAACATACCCCACAGTTGGATGAAGACACAAAAAGCTGTCTGGTAAGCTAAACTAAGCTACACCCAAGAGGAAGGACAACACCCGGCAGAACCCCATAATGGGTTAGTTGAATGTTTTGGCTATCTATCACTCTAAAAAGACACTCTTAAATTTAAAAGCTAAAAGAAGCAACATAACAAAGCTACCATAAGGGGACTAAGGCCAAAATAGGCATGAAAGAAGCTAAAAGAAGCTATGCTACAGCTAAGATGACTGAGCGAAACTAAGGCCAAAATAGGCATGAAGAAAAGCTAAAATGAGCTATGCTAAAGCTAAAATGAAGCAAATGAGCTATATTAAAGCTAAAACAAATGGAGATTAAGGCCAAAAAAGGCAAAAAGAGAAGCTAAGATACGTTTGTTAAAGCCAAAAGGAGCAATGAAGACACAAGCAACCACACAAGGATTTGAAAACAATTTTTAGTCTGGAGTGATAGAAAATAAGCCCTTTGTCAGTACCATCGCCGCAGTCACCTTGGGAAGAACCCTGTGGAGGAAAAATAGAAGTTAAAATTGGAAACAAAGTAAAGCTAAATTGAGCACTTATAAAACCCAAATAACTATAATCAATAACAAAGGAGAAAGCTAAATTAAGCACCCACGAAAGCCCAAAAGAAACAGATAACCCCTACCATGCCTGAAGAGACCGAAGGAGGTCGAAACGCGTCGCAAAACAGGGGCCTAATTCGATTTTCTAACCCCCATACCTACCAAAATCCTAAACATAACCCCAATCTGGTGGATATCCCTAGCCTAGCTAGAATTTTGAAGTGCTAGTCCCAATTGGGATAGTGAACTGATGGGAACGGAGCGTCTCAGGAGGAAGTGAACTGTGGAAGGAAAGTAATCTACGGAAGGAATGTACCCAGAGTGCCCGAGAGGGGGGAGGTGAACCCGCGTATGGCCCGTGCCTAACCTGAGCTCCACCTCGGTGGGGACAGGCTTTCCTTAACCTAATCTTGCCAGTGCCTGCGTGGGATCTGCCTTCCTGTGGGGGACTGACCTCCACAGATCTGCCGTCTGATGGCAAAGGGACCAGCAGATCTGCCCGGTTTGGACCTGCAAAGAAAAAGGACAGTTAGCAAAAGGGACAAACAAAATTCAAAAAAATGACACACGTACCTGCTGGAGCTGGACGAAAAACAAACACCTATAAAGAGAAAAAACAGAGATCAACAAATTGATACACAAAATTCACAAAAATATACTTACCTGTAAGAAATTTACAATGCGACCGGAGGCTATAAAAGGAGGAGCCGAACACAGAGCCCTCATTTCTATTCGGAACCTGGAGGAGTCAACATACCCCACAGTTGGATGAAGACACAAAAAGCTGTCTGGTAAGCTAAACTAAGCTACACCCAAGAGGAAGGACAACACCCGGCAGAACCCCATAATGGGTTAGTTGAATGTTTTGGCTATCTATCACTCTAAAAAGACACTCTTAAATTTAAAAGCTAAAAGAAGCAACATAACAAAGCTACCATAAGGGGACTAAGGCCAAAATAGGCATGAAAGAAGCTAAAAGAAGCTATGCTACAGCTAAGATGACTGAGCGAAACTAAGGCCAAAATAGGCATGAAGAAAAGCTAAAATGAGCTATGCTAAAGCTAAAATGAAGCAAATGAGCTATATTAAAGCTAAAACAAATGGAGATTAAGGCCAAAAAAGGCAAAAAGAGAAGCTAAGATACGTTTGTTAAAGCCAAAAGGAGCAATGAAGACACAAGCAACCACACAAGGATTTGAAAACAATTTTTAGTCTGGAGTGATAGAAAATAAGCCCTTTGTCAGTACCATCGCCGCAGTCACCTTGGGAAGAACCCTGTGGAGGAAAAATAGAAGTTAAAATTGGAAACAAAGTAAAGCTAAATTGAGCACTTATAAAACCCAAATAACTATAATCAATAACAAAGGAGAAAGCTAAATTAAGCACCCACGAAAGCCCAAAAGAAACAGATAACCCCTACCATGCCTGAAGAGACCGAAGGAGGTCGAAACGCGTCGCAAAACAGGGGCCTAATTCGATTTTCTAACCCCCATACCTACCAAAATCCTAAACATAACCCCAATCTGGTGGATATCCCTAGCCTAGCTAGAATTTTGAAGTGCTAGTCCCAATTGGGATAGTGAACTGATGGGAACGGAGCGTCTCAGGAGGAAGTGAACTGTGGAAGGAAAGTAATCTACGGAAGGAATGTACCCAGAGTGCCCGAGAGGGGGGAGGTGAACCCGCGTATGGCCCGTGCCTAACCTGAGCTCCACCTCGGTGGGGACAGGCTTTCCTTAACCTAATCTTGCCAGTGCCTGCGTGGGATCTGCCTTCCTGTGGGGGACTGACCTCCACAGATCTGCCGTCTGATGGCAAAGGGACCAGCAGATCTGCCCGGTTTGGACCTGCAAAGAAAAAGGACAGTTAGCAAAAGGGACAAACAAAATTCAAAAAAATGACACACGTACCTGCTGGAGCTGGACGAAAAACAAACACCTATAAAGAGAAAAAACAGAGATCAACAAATTGATACACAAAATTCACAAAAATATACTTACCTGTAAGAAATTTACAATGCGACCGGAGGCTATAAAAGGAGGAGCCGAACACAGAGCCCTCATTTCTATTCGGAACCTGGAGGAGTCAACATACCCCACAGTTGGATGAAGACACAAAAAGCTGTCTGGTAAGCTAAACTAAGCTACACCCAAGAGGAAGGACAACACCCGGCAGAACCCCATAATGGGTTAGTTGAATGTTTTGGCTATCTATCACTCTAAAAAGACACTCTTAAATTTAAAAGCTAAAAGAAGCAACATAACAAAGCTACCATAAGGGGACTAAGGCCAAAATAGGCATGAAAGAAGCTAAAAGAAGCTATGCTACAGCTAAGATGACTGAGCGAAACTAAGGCCAAAATAGGCATGAAGAAAAGCTAAAATGAGCTATGCTAAAGCTAAAATGAAGCAAATGAGCTATATTAAAGCTAAAACAAATGGAGATTAAGGCCAAAAAAGGCAAAAAGAGAAGCTAAGATACGTTTGTTAAAGCCAAAAGGAGCAATGAAGACACAAGCAACCACACAAGGATTTGAAAACAATTTTTAGTCTGGAGTGATAGAAAATAAGCCCTTTGTCAGTACCATCGCCGCAGTCACCTTGGGAAGAACCCTGTGGAGGAAAAATAGAAGTTAAAATTGGAAACAAAGTAAAGCTAAATTGAGCACTTATAAAACCCAAATAACTATAATCAATAACAAAGGAGAAAGCTAAATTAAGCACCCACGAAAGCCCAAAAGAAACAGATAACCCCTACCATGCCTGAAGAGACCGAAGGAGGTCGAAACGCGTCGCAAAACAGGGGCCTAATTCGATTTTCTAACCCCCATACCTACCAAAATCCTAAACATAACCCCAATCTGGTGGATATCCCTAGCCTAGCTAGAATTTTGAAGTGCTAGTCCCAATTGGGATAGTGAACTGATGGGAACGGAGCGTCTCAGGAGGAAGTGAACTGTGGAAGGAAAGTAATCTACGGAAGGAATGTACCCAGAGTGCCCGAGAGGGGGGAGGTGAACCCGCGTATGGCCCGTGCCTAACCTGAGCTCCACCTCGGTGGGGACAGGCTTTCCTTAACCTAATCTTGCCAGTGCCTGCGTGGGATCTGCCTTCCTGTGGGGGACTGACCTCCACAGATCTGCCGTCTGATGGCAAAGGGACCAGCAGATCTGCCCGGTTTGGACCTGCAAAGAAAAAGGACAGTTAGCAAAAGGGACAAACAAAATTCAAAAAAATGACACACGTACCTGCTGGAGCTGGACGAAAAACAAACACCTATAAAGAGAAAAAACAGAGATCAACAAATTGATACACAAAATTCACAAAAATATACTTACCTGTAAGAAATTTACAATGCGACCGGAGGCTATAAAAGGAGGAGCCGAACACAGAGCCCTCATTTCTATTCGGAACCTGGAGGAGTCAACATACCCCACAGTTGGATGAAGACACAAAAAGCTGTCTGGTAAGCTAAACTAAGCTACACCCAAGAGGAAGGACAACACCCGGCAGAACCCCATAATGGGTTAGTTGAATGTTTTGGCTATCTATCACTCTAAAAAGACACTCTTAAATTTAAAAGCTAAAAGAAGCAACATAACAAAGCTACCATAAGGGGACTAAGGCCAAAATAGGCATGAAAGAAGCTAAAAGAAGCTATGCTACAGCTAAGATGACTGAGCGAAACTAAGGCCAAAATAGGCATGAAGAAAAGCTAAAATGAGCTATGCTAAAGCTAAAATGAAGCAAATGAGCTATATTAAAGCTAAAACAAATGGAGATTAAGGCCAAAAAAGGCAAAAAGAGAAGCTAAGATACGTTTGTTAAAGCCAAAAGGAGCAATGAAGACACAAGCAACCACACAAGGATTTGAAAACAATTTTTAGTCTGGAGTGATAGAAAATAAGCCCTTTGTCAGTACCATCGCCGCAGTCACCTTGGGAAGAACCCTGTGGAGGAAAAATAGAAGTTAAAATTGGAAACAAAGTAAAGCTAAATTGAGCACTTATAAAACCCAAATAACTATAATCAATAACAAAGGAGAAAGCTAAATTAAGCACCCACGAAAGCCCAAAAGAAACAGATAACCCCTACCATGCCTGAAGAGACCGAAGGAGGTCGAAACGCGTCGCAAAACAGGGGCCTAATTCGATTTTCTAACCCCCATACCTACCAAAATCCTAAACATAACCCCAATCTGGTGGATATCCCTAGCCTAGCTAGAATTTTGAAGTGCTAGTCCCAATTGGGATAGTGAACTGATGGGAACGGAGCGTCTCAGGAGGAAGTGAACTGTGGAAGGAAAGTAATCTACGGAAGGAATGTACCCAGAGTGCCCGAGAGGGGGGAGGTGAACCCGCGTATGGCCCGTGCCTAACCTGAGCTCCACCTCGGTGGGGACAGGCTTTCCTTAACCTAATCTTGCCAGTGCCTGCGTGGGATCTGCCTTCCTGTGGGGGACTGACCTCCACAGATCTGCCGTCTGATGGCAAAGGGACCAGCAGATCTGCCCGGTTTGGACCTGCAAAGAAAAAGGACAGTTAGCAAAAGGGACAAACAAAATTCAAAAAAATGACACACGTACCTGCTGGAGCTGGACGAAAAACAAACACCTATAAAGAGAAAAAACAGAGATCAACAAATTGATACACAAAATTCACAAAAATATACTTACCTGTAAGAAATTTACAATGCGACCGGAGGCTATAAAAGGAGGAGCCGAACACAGAGCCCTCATTTCTATTCGGAACCTGGAGGAGTCAACATACCCCACAGTTGGATGAAGACACAAAAAGCTGTCTGGTAAGCTAAACTAAGCTACACCCAAGAGGAAGGACAACACCCGGCAGAACCCCATAATGGGTTAGTTGAATGTTTTGGCTATCTATCACTCTAAAAAGACACTCTTAAATTTAAAAGCTAAAAGAAGCAACATAACAAAGCTACCATAAGGGGACTAAGGCCAAAATAGGCATGAAAGAAGCTAAAAGAAGCTATGCTACAGCTAAGATGACTGAGCGAAACTAAGGCCAAAATAGGCATGAAGAAAAGCTAAAATGAGCTATGCTAAAGCTAAAATGAAGCAAATGAGCTATATTAAAGCTAAAACAAATGGAGATTAAGGCCAAAAAAGGCAAAAAGAGAAGCTAAGACACGTTTGTTAAAGCCAAAAGGAGCAATGAAGACACAAGCAACCACACAAGGATTTGAAAACAATTTTTAGTCTGGAGTGATAGAAAATAAGCCCTTTGTCAGTACCATCGCCGCAGTCACCTTGGGAAGAACCCTGTGGAGGAAAAATAGAAGTTAAAATTGGAAACAAAGTAAAGCTAAATTGAGCACTTATAAAACCCAAATAACTATAATCAATAACAAAGGAGAAAGCTAAATTAAGCACCCACGAAAGCCCAAAAGAAACAGATAACCCCTACCATGCCTGAAGAGACCGAAGGAGGTCGAAACGCGTCGCAAAACAGGGGCCTAATTCGATTTTCTAACCCCCATACCTACCAAAATCCTAAACATAACCCCAATCTGGTGGATATCCCTAGCCTAGCTAGAATTTTGAAGTGCTAGTCCCAATTGGGATAGTGAACTGATGGGAACGGAGCGTCTCAGGAGGAAGTGAACTGTGGAAGGAAAGTAATCTACGGAAGGAATGTACCCAGAGTGCCCGAGAGGGGGGAGGTGAACCCGCGTATGGCCCGTGCCTAACCTGAGCTCCACCTCGGTGGGGACAGGCTTTCCTTAACCTAATCTTGCCAGTGCCTGCGTGGGATCTGCCTTCCTGTGGGGGACTGACCTCCACAGATCTGCCGTCTGATGGCAAAGGGACCAGCAGATCTGCCCGGTTTGGACCTGCAAAGAAAAAGGACAGTTAGCAAAAGGGACAAACAAAATTCAAAAAAATGACACACGTACCTGCTGGAGCTGGACGAAAAACAAACACCTATAAAGAGAAAAAACAGAGATCAACAAATTGATACACAAAATTCACAAAAATATACTTACCTGTAAGAAATTTACAATGCGACCGGAGGCTATAAAAGGAGGAGCCGAACACAGAGCCCTCATTTCTATTCGGAACCTGGAGGAGTCAACATACCCCACAGTTGGATGAAGACACAAAAAGCTGTCTGGTAAGCTAAACTAAGCTACACCCAAGAGGAAGGACAACACCCGGCAGAACCCCATAATGGGTTAGTTGAATGTTTTGGCTATCTATCACTCTAAAAAGACACTCTTAAATTTAAAAGCTAAAAGAAGCAACATAACAAAGCTACCATAAGGGGACTAAGGCCAAAATAGGCATGAAAGAAGCTAAAAGAAGCTATGCTACAGCTAAGATGACTGAGCGAAACTAAGGCCAAAATAGGCATGAAGAAAAGCTAAAATGAGCTATGCTAAAGCTAAAATGAAGCAAATGAGCTATATTAAAGCTAAAACAAATGGAGATTAAGGCCAAAAAAGGCAAAAAGAGAAGCTAAGATACGTTTGTTAAAGCCAAAAGGAGCAATGAAGACACAAGCAACCACACAAGGATTTGAAAACAATTTTTAGTCTGGAGTGATAGAAAATAAGCCCTTTGTCAGTACCATCGCCGCAGTCACCTTGGGAAGAACCCTGTGGAGGAAAAATAGAAGTTAAAATTGGAAACAAAGTAAAGCTAAATTGAGCACTTATAAAACCCAAATAACTATAATCAATAACAAAGGAGAAAGCTAAATTAAGCACCCACGAAAGCCCAAAAGAAACAGATAACCCCTACCATGCCTGAAGAGACCGAAGGAGGTCGAAACGCGTCGCAAAACAGGGGCCTAATTCGATTTTCTAACCCCCATACCTACCAAAATCCTAAACATAACCCCAATCTGGTGGATATCCCTAGCCTAGCTAGAATTTTGAAGTGCTAGTCCCAATTGGGATAGTGAACTGATGGGAACGGAGCGTCTCAGGAGGAAGTGAACTGTGGAAGGAAAGTAATCTACGGAAGGAATGTACCCAGAGTGCCCGAGAGGGGGGAGGTGAACCCGCGTATGGCCCGTGCCTAACCTGAGCTCCACCTCGGTGGGGACAGGCTTTCCTTAACCTAATCTTGCCAGTGCCTGCGTGGGATCTGCCTTCCTGTGGGGGACTGACCTCCACAGATCTGCCGTCTGATGGCAAAGGGACCAGCAGATCTGCCCGGTTTGGACCTGCAAAGAAAAAGGACAGTTAGCAAAAGGGACAAACAAAATTCAAAAAAATGACACACGTACCTGCTGGAGCTGGACGAAAAACAAACACCTATAAAGAGAAAAAACAGAGATCAACAAATTGATACACAAAATTCACAAAAATATACTTACCTGTAAGAAATTTACAATGCGACCGGAGGCTATAAAAGGAGGAGCCGAACACAGAGCCCTCATTTCTATTCGGAACCTGGAGGAGTCAACATACCCCACAGTTGGATGAAGACACAAAAAGCTGTCTGGTAAGCTAAACTAAGCTACACCCAAGAGGAAGGACAACACCCGGCAGAACCCCATAATGGGTTAGTTGAATGTTTTGGCTATCTATCACTCTAAAAAGACACTCTTAAATTTAAAAGCTAAAAGAAGCAACATAACAAAGCTACCATAAGGGGACTAAGGCCAAAATAGGCATGAAAGAAGCTAAAAGAAGCTATGCTACAGCTAAGATGACTGAGCGAAACTAAGGCCAAAATAGGCATGAAGAAAAGCTAAAATGAGCTATGCTAAAGCTAAAATGAAGCAAATGAGCTATATTAAAGCTAAAACAAATGGAGATTAAGGCCAAAAAAGGCAAAAAGAGAAGCTAAGATACGTTTGTTAAAGCCAAAAGGAGCAATGAAGACACAAGCAACCACACAAGGATTTGAAAACAATTTTTAGTCTGGAGTGATAGAAAATAAGCCCTTTGTCAGTACCATCGCCGCAGTCACCTTGGGAAGAACCCTGTGGAGGAAAAATAGAAGTTAAAATTGGAAACAAAGTAAAGCTAAATTGAGCACTTATAAAACCCAAATAACTATAATCAATAACAAAGGAGAAAGCTAAATTAAGCACCCACGAAAGCCCAAAAGAAACAGATAACCCCTACCATGCCTGAAGAGACCGAAGGAGGTCGAAACGCGTCGCAAAACAGGGGCCTAATTCGATTTTCTAACCCCCATACCTACCAAAATCCTAAACATAACCCCAATCTGGTGGATATCCCTAGCCTAGCTAGAATTTTGAAGTGCTAGTCCCAATTGGGATAGTGAACTGATGGGAACGGAGCGTCTCAGGAGGAAGTGAACTGTGGAAGGAAAGTAATCTACGGAAGGAATGTACCCAGAGTGCCCGAGAGGGGGGAGGTGAACCCGCGTATGGCCCGTGCCTAACCTGAGCTCCACCTCGGTGGGGACAGGCTTTCCTTAACCTAATCTTGCCAGTGCCTGCGTGGGATCTGCCTTCCTGTGGGGGACTGACCTCCACAGATCTGCCGTCTGATGGCAAAGGGACCAGCAGATCTGCCCGGTTTGGACCTGCAAAGAAAAAGGACAGTTAGCAAAAGGGACAAACAAAATTCAAAAAAATGACACACGTACCTGCTGGAGCTGGACGAAAAACAAACACCTATAAAGAGAAAAAACAGAGATCAACAAATTGATACACAAAATTCACAAAAATATACTTACCTGTAAGAAATTTACAATGCGACCGGAGGCTATAAAAGGAGGAGCCGAACACAGAGCCCTCATTTCTATTCGGAACCTGGAGGAGTCAACATACCCCACAGTTGGATGAAGACACAAAAAGCTGTCTGGTAAGCTAAACTAAGCTACACCCAAGAGGAAGGACAACACCCGGCAGAACCCCATAATGGGTTAGTTGAATGTTTTGGCTATCTATCACTCTAAAAAGACACTCTTAAATTTAAAAGCTAAAAGAAGCAACATAACAAAGCTACCATAAGGGGACTAAGGCCAAAATAGGCATGAAAGAAGCTAAAAGAAGCTATGCTACAGCTAAGATGACTGAGCGAAACTAAGGCCAAAATAGGCATGAAGAAAAGCTAAAATGAGCTATGCTAAAGCTAAAATGAAGCAAATGAGCTATATTAAAGCTAAAACAAATGGAGATTAAGGCCAAAAAAGGCAAAAAGAGAAGCTAAGATACGTTTGTTAAAGCCAAAAGGAGCAATGAAGACACAAGCAACCACACAAGGATTTGAAAACAATTTTTAGTCTGGAGTGATAGAAAATAAGCCCTTTGTCAGTACCATCGCCGCAGTCACCTTGGGAAGAACCCTGTGGAGGAAAAATAGAAGTTAAAATTGGAAACAAAGTAAAGCTAAATTGAGCACTTATAAAACCCAAATAACTATAATCAATAACAAAGGAGAAAGCTAAATTAAGCACCCACGAAAGCCCAAAAGAAACAGATAACCCCTACCATGCCTGAAGAGACCGAAGGAGGTCGAAACGCGTCGCAAAACAGGGGCCTAATTCGATTTTCTAACCCCCATACCTACCAAAATCCTAAACATAACCCCAATCTGGTGGATATCCCTAGCCTAGCTAGAATTTTGAAGTGCTAGTCCCAATTGGGATAGTGAACTGATGGGAACGGAGCGTCTCAGGAGGAAGTGAACTGTGGAAGGAAAGTAATCTACGGAAGGAATGTACCCAGAGTGCCCGAGAGGGGGGAGGTGAACCCGCGTATGGCCCGTGCCTAACCTGAGCTCCACCTCGGTGGGGACAGGCTTTCCTTAACCTAATCTTGCCAGTGCCTGCGTGGGATCTGCCTTCCTGTGGGGGACTGACCTCCACAGATCTGCCGTCTGATGGCAAAGGGACCAGCAGATCTGCCCGGTTTGGACCTGCAAAGAAAAAGGACAGTTAGCAAAAGGGACAAACAAAATTCAAAAAAATGACACACGTACCTGCTGGAGCTGGACGAAAAACAAACACCTATAAAGAGAAAAAACAGAGATCAACAAATTGATACACAAAATTCACAAAAATATACTTACCTGTAAGAAATTTACAATGCGACCGGAGGCTATAAAAGGAGGAGCCGAACACAGAGCCCTCATTTCTATTCGGAACCTGGAGGAGTCAACATACCCCACAGTTGGATGAAGACACAAAAAGCTGTCTGGTAAGCTAAACTAAGCTACACCCAAGAGGAAGGACAACACCCGGCAGAACCCCATAATGGGTTAGTTGAATGTTTTGGCTATCTATCACTCTAAAAAGACACTCTTAAATTTAAAAGCTAAAAGAAGCAACATAACAAAGCTACCATAAGGGGACTAAGGCCAAAATAGGCATGAAAGAAGCTAAAAGAAGCTATGCTACAGCTAAGATGACTGAGCGAAACTAAGGC
Organism: Coilia nasus; assembly: GCA_027475355.1. Taxonomy (NCBI): domain Eukaryota; kingdom Metazoa; phylum Chordata; class Actinopteri; order Clupeiformes; family Engraulidae; genus Coilia; species Coilia nasus. The sequence goes on from CM050209.1 coordinate 33,536, forward strand.
CAAAATAGGCATGAAGAAAAGCTAAAATGAGCTATGCTAAAGCTAAAATGAAGCAAATGAGCTATATTAAAGCTAAAACAAATGGAGATTAAGGCCAAAAAAGGCAAAAAGAGAAGCTAAGACACGTTTGTTAAAGCCAAAAGGAGCAATGAAGACACAAGCAACCACACAAGGATTTGAAAACAATTTTTAGTCTGGAGTGATAGAAAATAAGCCCTTTGTCAGTACCATCGCCGCAGTCACCTTGGGAAGAACCCTGTGGAGGAAAAATAGAAGTTAAAATTGGAAACAAAGTAAAGCTAAATTGAGCACTTATAAAACCCAAATAACTATAATCAATAACAAAGGAGAAAGCTAAATTAAGCACCCACGAAAGCCCAAAAGAAACAGATAACCCCTACCATGCCTGAAGAGACCGAAGGAGGTCGAAACGCGTCGCAAAACAGGGGCCTAATTCGATTTTCTAACCCCCATACCTACCAAAATCCTAAACATAACCCCAATCTGGTGGATATCCCTAGCCTAGCTAGAATTTTGAAGTGCTAGTCCCAATTGGGATAGTGAACTGATGGGAACGGAGCGTCTCAGGAGGAAGTGAACTGTGGAAGGAAAGTAATCTACGGAAGGAATGTACCCAGAGTGCCCGAGAGGGGGGAGGTGAACCCGCGTATGGCCCGTGCCTAACCTGAGCTCCACCTCGGTGGGGACAGGCTTTCCTTAACCTAATCTTGCCAGTGCCTGCGTGGGATCTGCCTTCCTGTGGGGGACTGACCTCCACAGATCTGCCGTCTGATGGCAAAGGGACCAGCAGATCTGCCCGGTTTGGACCTGCAAAGAAAAAGGACAGTTAGCAAAAGGGACAAACAAAATTCAAAAAAATGACACACGTACCTGCTGGAGCTGGACGAAAAACAAACACCTATAAAGAGAAAAAACAGAGATCAACAAATTGATACACAAAATTCACAAAAATATACTTACCTGTAAGAAATTTACAATGCGACCGGAGGCTATAAAAGGAGGAGCCGAACACAGAGCCCTCATTTCTATTCGGAACCTGGAGGAGTCAACATACCCCACAGTTGGATGAAGACACAAAAAGCTGTCTGGTAAGCTAAACTAAGCTACACCCAAGAGGAAGGACAACACCCGGCAGAACCCCATAATGGGTTAGTTGAATGTTTTGGCTATCTATCACTCTAAAAAGACACTCTTAAATTTAAAAGCTAAAAGAAGCAACATAACAAAGCTACCATAAGGGGACTAAGGCCAAAATAGGCATGAAAGAAGCTAAAAGAAGCTATGCTACAGCTAAGATGACTGAGCGAAACTAAGGCCAAAATAGGCATGAAGAAAAGCTAAAATGAGCTATGCTAAAGCTAAAATGAAGCAAATGAGCTATATTAAAGCTAAAACAAATGGAGATTAAGGCCAAAAAAGGCAAAAAGAGAAGCTAAGATACGTTTGTTAAAGCCAAAAGGAGCAATGAAGACACAAGCAACCACACAAGGATTTGAAAACAATTTTTAGTCTGGAGTGATAGAAAATAAGCCCTTTGTCAGTACCATCGCCGCAGTCACCTTGGGAAGAACCCTGTGGAGGAAAAATAGAAGTTAAAATTGGAAACAAAGTAAAGCTAAATTGAGCACTTATAAAACCCAAATAACTATAATCAATAACAAAGGAGAAAGCTAAATTAAGCACCCACGAAAGCCCAAAAGAAACAGATAACCCCTACCATGCCTGAAGAGACCGAAGGAGGTCGAAACGCGTCGCAAAACAGGGGCCTAATTCGATTTTCTAACCCCCATACCTACCAAAATCCTAAACATAACCCCAATCTGGTGGATATCCCTAGCCTAGCTAGAATTTTGAAGTGCTAGTCCCAATTGGGATAGTGAACTGATGGGAACGGAGCGTCTCAGGAGGAAGTGAACTGTGGAAGGAAAGTAATCTACGGAAGGAATGTACCCAGAGTGCCCGAGAGGGGGGAGGTGAACCCGCGTATGGCCCGTGCCTAACCTGAGCTCCACCTCGGTGGGGACAGGCTTTCCTTAACCTAATCTTGCCAGTGCCTGCGTGGGATCTGCCTTCCTGTGGGGGACTGACCTCCACAGATCTGCCGTCTGATGGCAAAGGGACCAGCAGATCTGCCCGGTTTGGACCTGCAAAGAAAAAGGACAGTTAGCAAAAGGGACAAACAAAATTCAAAAAAATGACACACGTACCTGCTGGAGCTGGACGAAAAACAAACACCTATAAAGAGAAAAAACAGAGATCAACAAATTGATACACAAAATTCACAAAAATATACTTACCTGTAAGAAATTTACAATGCGACCGGAGGCTATAAAAGGAGGAGCCGAACACAGAGCCCTCATTTCTATTCGGAACCTGGAGGAGTCAACATACCCCACAGTTGGATGAAGACACAAAAAGCTGTCTGGTAAGCTAAACTAAGCTACACCCAAGAGGAAGGACAACACCCGGCAGAACCCCATAATGGGTTAGTTGAATGTTTTGGCTATCTATCACTCTAAAAAGACACTCTTAAATTTAAAAGCTAAAAGAAGCAACATAACAAAGCTACCATAAGGGGACTAAGGCCAAAATAGGCATGAAAGAAGCTAAAAGAAGCTATGCTACAGCTAAGATGACTGAGCGAAACTAAGGCCAAAATAGGCATGAAGAAAAGCTAAAATGAGCTATGCTAAAGCTAAAATGAAGCAAATGAGCTATATTAAAGCTAAAACAAATGGAGATTAAGGCCAAAAAAGGCAAAAAGAGAAGCTAAGATACGTTTGTTAAAGCCAAAAGGAGCAATGAAGACACAAGCAACCACACAAGGATTTGAAAACAATTTTTAGTCTGGAGTGATAGAAAATAAGCCCTTTGTCAGTACCATCGCCGCAGTCACCTTGGGAAGAACCCTGTGGAGGAAAAATAGAAGTTAAAATTGGAAACAAAGTAAAGCTAAATTGAGCACTTATAAAACCCAAATAACTATAATCAATAACAAAGGAGAAAGCTAAATTAAGCACCCACGAAAGCCCAAAAGAAACAGATAACCCCTACCATGCCTGAAGAGACCGAAGGAGGTCGAAACGCGTCGCAAAACAGGGGCCTAATTCGATTTTCTAACCCCCATACCTACCAAAATCCTAAACATAACCCCAATCTGGTGGATATCCCTAGCCTAGCTAGAATTTTGAAGTGCTAGTCCCAATTGGGATAGTGAACTGATGGGAACGGAGCGTCTCAGGAGGAAGTGAACTGTGGAAGGAAAGTAATCTACGGAAGGAATGTACCCAGAGTGCCCGAGAGGGGGGAGGTGAACCCGCGTATGGCCCGTGCCTAACCTGAGCTCCACCTCGGTGGGGACAGGCTTTCCTTAACCTAATCTTGCCAGTGCCTGCGTGGGATCTGCCTTCCTGTGGGGGACTGACCTCCACAGATCTGCCGTCTGATGGCAAAGGGACCAGCAGATCTGCCCGGTTTGGACCTGCAAAGAAAAAGGACAGTTAGCAAAAGGGACAAACAAAATTCAAAAAAATGACACACGTACCTGCTGGAGCTGGACGAAAAACAAACACCTATAAAGAGAAAAAACAGAGATCAACAAATTGATACACAAAATTCACAAAAATATACTTACCTGTAAGAAATTTACAATGCGACCGGAGGCTATAAAAGGAGGAGCCGAACACAGAGCCCTCATTTCTATTCGGAACCTGGAGGAGTCAACATACCCCACAGTTGGATGAAGACACAAAAAGCTGTCTGGTAAGCTAAACTAAGCTACACCCAAGAGGAAGGACAACACCCGGCAGAACCCCATAATGGGTTAGTTGAATGTTTTGGCTATCTATCACTCTAAAAAGACACTCTTAAATTTAAAAGCTAAAAGAAGCAACATAACAAAGCTACCATAAGGGGACTAAGGCCAAAATAGGCATGAAAGAAGCTAAAAGAAGCTATGCTACAGCTAAGATGACTGAGCGAAACTAAGGCCAAAATAGGCATGAAGAAAAGCTAAAATGAGCTATGCTAAAGCTAAAATGAAGCAAATGAGCTATATTAAAGCTAAAACAAATGGAGATTAAGGCCAAAAAAGGCAAAAAGAGAAGCTAAGACACGTTTGTTAAAGCCAAAAGGAGCAATGAAGACACAAGCAACCACACAAGGATTTGAAAACAATTTTTAGTCTGGAGTGATAGAAAATAAGCCCTTTGTCAGTACCATCGCCGCAGTCACCTTGGGAAGAACCCTGTGGAGGAAAAATAGAAGTTAAAATTGGAAACAAAGTAAAGCTAAATTGAGCACTTATAAAACCCAAATAACTATAATCAATAACAAAGGAGAAAGCTAAATTAAGCACCCACGAAAGCCCAAAAGAAACAGATAACCCCTACCATGCCTGAAGAGACCGAAGGAGGTCGAAACGCGTCGCAAAACAGGGGCCTAATTCGATTTTCTAACCCCCATACCTACCAAAATCCTAAACATAACCCCAATCTGGTGGATATCCCTAGCCTAGCTAGAATTTTGAAGTGCTAGTCCCAATTGGGATAGTGAACTGATGGGAACGGAGCGTCTCAGGAGGAAGTGAACTGTGGAAGGAAAGTAATCTACGGAAGGAATGTACCCAGAGTGCCCGAGAGGGGGGAGGTGAACCCGCGTATGGCCCGTGCCTAACCTGAGCTCCACCTCGGTGGGGACAGGCTTTCCTTAACCTAATCTTGCCAGTGCCTGCGTGGGATCTGCCTTCCTGTGGGGGACTGACCTCCACAGATCTGCCGTCTGATGGCAAAGGGACCAGCAGATCTGCCCGGTTTGGACCTGCAAAGAAAAAGGACAGTTAGCAAAAGGGACAAACAAAATTCAAAAAAATGACACACGTACCTGCTGGAGCTGGACGAAAAACAAACACCTATAAAGAGAAAAAACAGAGATCAACAAATTGATACACAAAATTCACAAAAATATACTTACCTGTAAGAAATTTACAATGCGACCGGAGGCTATAAAAGGAGGAGCCGAACACAGAGCCCTCATTTCTATTCGGAACCTGGAGGAGTCAACATACCCCACAGTTGGATGAAGACACAAAAAGCTGTCTGGTAAGCTAAACTAAGCTACACCCAAGAGGAAGGACAACACCCGGCAGAACCCCATAATGGGTTAGTTGAATGTTTTGGCTATCTATCACTCTAAAAAGACACTCTTAAATTTAAAAGCTAAAAGAAGCAACATAACAAAGCTACCATAAGGGGACTAAGGCCAAAATAGGCATGAAAGAAGCTAAAAGAAGCTATGCTACAGCTAAGATGACTGAGCGAAACTAAGGCCAAAATAGGCATGAAGAAAAGCTAAAATGAGCTATGCTAAAGCTAAAATGAAGCAAATGAGCTATATTAAAGCTAAAACAAATGGAGATTAAGGCCAAAAAAGGCAAAAAGAGAAGCTAAGATACGTTTGTTAAAGCCAAAAGGAGCAATGAAGACACAAGCAACCACACAAGGATTTGAAAACAATTTTTAGTCTGGAGTGATAGAAAATAAGCCCTTTGTCAGTACCATCGCCGCAGTCACCTTGGGAAGAACCCTGTGGAGGAAAAATAGAAGTTAAAATTGGAAACAAAGTAAAGCTAAATTGAGCACTTATAAAACCCAAATAACTATAATCAATAACAAAGGAGAAAGCTAAATTAAGCACCCACGAAAGCCCAAAAGAAACAGATAACCCCTACCATGCCTGAAGAGACCGAAGGAGGTCGAAACGCGTCGCAAAACAGGGGCCTAATTCGATTTTCTAACCCCCATACCTACCAAAATCCTAAACATAACCCCAATCTGGTGGATATCCCTAGCCTAGCTAGAATTTTGAAGTGCTAGTCCCAATTGGGATAGTGAACTGATGGGAACGGAGCGTCTCAGGAGGAAGTGAACTGTGGAAGGAAAGTAATCTACGGAAGGAATGTACCCAGAGTGCCCGAGAGGGGGGAGGTGAACCCGCGTATGGCCCGTGCCTAACCTGAGCTCCACCTCGGTGGGGACAGGCTTTCCTTAACCTAATCTTGCCAGTGCCTGCGTGGGATCTGCCTTCCTGTGGGGGACTGACCTCCACAGATCTGCCGTCTGATGGCAAAGGGACCAGCAGATCTGCCCGGTTTGGACCTGCAAAGAAAAAGGACAGTTAGCAAAAGGGACAAACAAAATTCAAAAAAATGACACACGTACCTGCTGGAGCTGGACGAAAAACAAACACCTATAAAGAGAAAAAACAGAGATCAACAAATTGATACACAAAATTCACAAAAATATACTTACCTGTAAGAAATTTACAATGCGACCGGAGGCTATAAAAGGAGGAGCCGAACACAGAGCCCTCATTTCTATTTGGAACCTGGAGGAGTCAACATACCCCACAGTTGGATGAAGACACAAAAAGCTGTCTGGTAAGCTAAACTAAGCTACACCCAAGAGGAAGGACAACACCCGGCAGAACCCCATAATGGGTTAGTTGAATGTTTTGGCTATCTATCACTCTAAAAAGACACTCTTAAATTTAAAAGCTAAAAGAAGCAACATAACAAAGCTACCATAAGGGGACTAAGGCCAAAATAGGCATGAAAGAAGCTAAAAGAAGCTATGCTACAGCTAAGATGACTGAGCGAAACTAAGGCCAAAATAGGCATGAAGAAAAGCTAAAATGAGCTATGCTAAAGCTAAAATGAAGCAAATGAGCTATATTAAAGCTAAAACAAATGGAGATTAAGGCCAAAAAAGGCAAAAAGAGAAGCTAAGATACGTTTGTTAAAGCCAAAAGGAGCAATGAAGACACAAGCAACCACACAAGGATTTGAAAACAATTTTTAGTCTGGAGTGATAGAAAATAAGCCCTTTGTCAGTACCATCGCCGCAGTCACCTTGGGAAGAACCCTGTGGAGGAAAAATAGAAGTTAAAATTGGAAACAAAGTAAAGCTAAATTGAGCACTTATAAAACCCAAATAACTATAATCAATAACAAAGGAGAAAGCTAAATTAAGCACCCACGAAAGCCCAAAAGAAACAGATAACCCCTACCATGCCTGAAGAGACCGAAGGAGGTCGAAACGCGTCGCAAAACAGGGGCCTAATTCGATTTTCTAACCCCCATACCTACCAAAATCCTAAACATAACCCCAATCTGGTGGATATCCCTAGCCTAGCTAGAATTTTGAAGTGCTAGTCCCAATTGGGATAGTGAACTGATGGGAACGGAGCGTCTCAGGAGGAAGTGAACTGTGGAAGGAAAGTAATCTACGGAAGGAATGTACCCAGAGTGCCCGAGAGGGGGGAGGTGAACCCGCGTATGGCCCGTGCCTAACCTGAGCTCCACCTCGGTGGGGACAGGCTTTCCTTAACCTAATCTTGCCAGTGCCTGCGTGGGATCTGCCTTCCTGTGGGGGACTGACCTCCACAGATCTGCCGTCTGATGGCAAAGGGACCAGCAGATCTGCCCGGTTTGGACCTGCAAAGAAAAAGGACAGTTAGCAAAAGGGACAAACAAAATTCAAAAAAATGACACACGTACCTGCTGGAGCTGGACGAAAAACAAACACCTATAAAGAGAAAAAACAGAGATCAACAAATTGATACACAAAATTCACAAAAATATACTTACCTGTAAGAAATTTACAATGCGACCGGAGGCTATAAAAGGAGGAGCCGAACACAGAGCCCTCATTTCTATTCGGAACCTGGAGGAGTCAACATACCCCACAGTTGGATGAAGACACAAAAAGCTGTCTGGTAAGCTAAACTAAGCTACACCCAAGAGGAAGGACAACACCCGGCAGAACCCCATAATGGGTTAGTTGAATGTTTTGGCTATCTATCACTCTAAAAAGACACTCTTAAATTTAAAAGCTAAAAGAAGCAACATAACAAAGCTACCATAAGGGGACTAAGGCCAAAATAGGCATGAAAGAAGCTAAAAGAAGCTATGCTACAGCTAAGATGACTGAGCGAAACTAAGGCCAAAATAGGCATGAAGAAAAGCTAAAATGAGCTATGCTAAAGCTAAAATGAAGCAAATGAGCTATATTAAAGCTAAAACAAATGGAGATTAAGGCCAAAAAAGGCAAAAAGAGAAGCTAAGACACGTTTGTTAAAGCCAAAAGGAGCAATGAAGACACAAGCAACCACACAAGGATTTGAAAACAATTTTTAGTCTGGAGTGATAGAAAATAAGCCCTTTGTCAGTACCATCGCCGCAGTCACCTTGGGAAGAACCCTGTGGAGGAAAAATAGAAGTTAAAATTGGAAACAAAGTAAAGCTAAATTGAGCACTTATAAAACCCAAATAACTATAATCAATAACAAAGGAGAAAGCTAAATTAAGCACCCACGAAAGCCCAAAAGAAACAGATAACCCCTACCATGCCTGAAGAGACCGAAGGAGGTCGAAACGCGTCGCAAAACAGGGGCCTAATTCGATTTTCTAACCCCCATACCTACCAAAATCCTAAACATAACCCCAATCTGGTGGATATCCCTAGCCTAGCTAGAATTTTGAAGTGCTAGTCCCAATTGGGATAGTGAACTGATGGGAACGGAGCGTCTCAGGAGGAAGTGAACTGTGGAAGGAAAGTAATCTACGGAAGGAATGTACCCAGAGTGCCCGAGAGGGGGGAGGTGAACCCGCGTATGGCCCGTGCCTAACCTGAGCTCCACCTCGGTGGGGACAGGCTTTCCTTAACCTAATCTTGCCAGTGCCTGCGTGGGATCTGCCTTCCTGTGGGGGACTGACCTCCACAGATCTGCCGTCTGATGGCAAAGGGACCAGCAGATCTGCCCGGTTTGGACCTGCAAAGAAAAAGGACAGTTAGCAAAAGGGACAAACAAAATTCAAAAAAATGACACACGTACCTGCTGGAGCTGGACGAAAAACAAACACCTATAAAGAGAAAAAACAGAGATCAACAAATTGATACACAAAATTCACAAAAATATACTTACCTGTAAGAAATTTACAATGCGACCGGAGGCTATAAAAGGAGGAGCCGAACACAGAGCCCTCATTTCTATTCGGAACCTGGAGGAGTCAACATACCCCACAGTTGGATGAAGACACAAAAAGCTGTCTGGTAAGCTAAACTAAGCTACACCCAAGAGGAAGGACAACACCCGGCAGAACCCCATAATGGGTTAGTTGAATGTTTTGGCTATCTATCACTCTAAAAAGACACTCTTAAATTTAAAAGCTAAAAGAAGCAACATAACAAAGCTACCATAAGGGGACTAAGGCCAAAATAGGCATGAAAGAAGCTAAAAGAAGCTATGCTACAGCTAAGATGACTGAGCGAAACTAAGGCCAAAATAGGCATGAAGAAAAGCTAAAATGAGCTATGCTAAAGCTAAAATGAAGCAAATGAGCTATATTAAAGCTAAAACAAATGGAGATTAAGGCCAAAAAAGGCAAAAAGAGAAGCTAAGATACGTTTGTTAAAGCCAAAAGGAGCAATGAAGACACAAGCAACCACACAAGGATTTGAAAACAATTTTTAGTCTGGAGTGATAGAAAATAAGCCCTTTGTCAGTACCATCGCCGCAGTCACCTTGGGAAGAACCCTGTGGAGGAAAAATAGAAGTTAAAATTGGAAACAAAGTAAAGCTAAATTGAGCACTTATAAAACCCAAATAACTATAATCAATAACAAAGGAGAAAGCTAAATTAAGCACCCACGAAAGCCCAAAAGAAACAGATAACCCCTACCATGCCTGAAGAGACCGAAGGAGGTCGAAACGCGTCGCAAAACAGGGGCCTAATTCGATTTTCTAACCCCCATACCTACCAAAATCCTAAACATAACCCCAATCTGGTGGATATCCCTAGCCTAGCTAGAATTTTGAAGTGCTAGTCCCAATTGGGATAGTGAACTGATGGGAACGGAGCGTCTCAGGAGGAAGTGAACTGTGGAAGGAAAGTAATCTACGGAAGGAATGTACCCAGAGTGCCCGAGAGGGGGGAGGTGAACCCGCGTATGGCCCGTGCCTAACCTGAGCTCCACCTCGGTGGGGACAGGCTTTCCTTAACCTAATCTTGCCAGTGCCTGCGTGGGATCTGCCTTCCTGTGGGGGACTGACCTCCACAGATCTGCCGTCTGATGGCAAAGGGACCAGCAGATCTGCCCGGTTTGGACCTGCAAAGAAAAAGGACAGTTAGCAAAAGGGACAAACAAAATTCAAAAAAATGACACACGTACCTGCTGGAGCTGGACGAAAAACAAACACCTATAAAGAGAAAAAACAGAGATCAACAAATTGATACACAAAATTCACAAAAATATACTTACCTGTAAGAAATTTACAATGCGACCGGAGGCTATAAAAGGAGGAGCCGAACACAGAGCCCTCATTTCTATTTGGAACCTGGAGGAGTCAACATACCCCACAGTTGGATGAAGACACAAAAAGCTGTCTGGTAAGCTAAACTAAGCTACACCCAAGAGGAAGGACAACACCCGGCAGAACCCCATAATGGGTTAGTTGAATGTTTTGGCTATCTATCACTCTAAAAAGACACTCTTAAATTTAAAAGCTAAAAGAAGCAACATAACAAAGCTACCATAAGGGGACTAAGGCCAAAATAGGCATGAAAGAAGCTAAAAGAAGCTATGCTACAGCTAAGATGACTGAGCGAAACTAAGGCCAAAATAGGCATGAAGAAAAGCTAAAATGAGCTATGCTAAAGCTAAAATGAAGCAAATGAGCTATATTAAAGCTAAAACAAATGGAGATTAAGGCCAAAAAAGGCAAAAAGAGAAGCTAAGACACGTTTGTTAAAGCCAAAAGGAGCAATGAAGACACAAGCAACCACACAAGGATTTGAAAACAATTTTTAGTCTGGAGTGATAGAAAATAAGCCCTTTGTCAGTACCATCGCCGCAGTCACCTTGGGAAGAACCCTGTGGAGGAAAAATAGAAGTTAAAATTGGAAACAAAGTAAAGCTAAATTGAGCACTTATAAAACCCAAATAACTATAATCAATAACAAAGGAGAAAGCTAAATTAAGCACCCACGAAAGCCCAAAAGAAACAGATAACCCCTACCATGCCTGAAGAGACCGAAGGAGGTCGAAACGCGTCGCAAAACAGGGGCCTAATTCGATTTTCTAACCCCCATACCTACCAAAATCCTAAACATAACCCCAATCTGGTGGATATCCCTAGCCTAGCTAGAATTTTGAAGTGCTAGTCCCAATTGGGATAGTGAACTGATGGGAACGGAGCGTCTCAGGAGGAAGTGAACTGTGGAAGGAAAGTAATCTACGGAAGGAATGTACCCAGAGTGCCCGAGAGGGGGGAGGTGAACCCGCGTATGGCCCGTGCCTAACCTGAGCTCCACCTCGGTGGGGACAGGCTTTCCTTAACCTAATCTTGCCAGTGCCTGCGTGGGATCTGCCTTCCTGTGGGGGACTGACCTCCACAGATCTGCCGTCTGATGGCAAAGGGACCAGCAGATCTGCCCGGTTTGGACCTGCAAAGAAAAAGGACAGTTAGCAAAAGGGACAAACAAAATTCAAAAAAATGACACACGTACCTGCTGGAGCTGGACGAAAAACAAACACCTATAAAGAGAAAAAACAGAGATCAACAAATTGATACACAAAATTCACAAAAATATACTTACCTGTAAGAAATTTACAATGCGACCGGAGGCTATAAAAGGAGGAGCCGAACACAGAGCCCTCATTTCTATTCGGAACCTGGAGGAGTCAACATACCCCACAGTTGGATGAAGACACAAAAGCTGTCTGGTAAGCTAAACTAAGCTACACCCAAGAGGAAGGACAACACCCGGCAGAACCCCATAATGGGTTAGTTGAATGTTTTGGCTATCTATCACTCTAAAAAGACACTCTTAAATTTAAAAGCTAAAAGAAGCAACATAACAAAGCTACCATAAGGGGACTAAGGCCAAAATAGGCATGAAAGAAGCTAAAAGAAGCTATGCTACAGCTAAGATGACTGAGCGAAACTAAGGCCAAAATAGGCATGAAGAAAAGCTAAAATGAGCTATGCTAAAGCTAAAATGAAGCAAATGAGCTATATTAAAGCTAAAACAAATGGAGATTAAGGCCAAAAAAGGCAAAAAGAGAAGCTAAGACACGTTTGTTAAAGCCAAAAGGAGCAATGAAGACACAAGCAACCACACAAGGATTTGAAAACAATTTTTAGTCTGGAGTGATAGAAAATAAGCCCTTTGTCAGTACCATCGCCGCAGTCACCTTGGGAAGAACCCTGTGGAGGAAAAATAGAAGTTAAAATTGGAAACAAAGTAAAGCTAAATTGAGCACTTATAAAACCCAAATAACTATAATCAATAACAAAGGAGAAAGCTAAATTAAGCACCCACGAAAGCCCAAAAGAAACAGATAACCCCTACCATGCCTGAAGAGACCGAAGGAGGTCGAAACGCGTCGCAAAACAGGGGCCTAATTCGATTTTCTAACCCCCATACCTACCAAAATCCTAAACATAACCCCAATCTGGTGGATATCCCTAGCCTAGCTAGAATTTTGAAGTGCTAGTCCCAATTGGGATAGTGAACTGATGGGAACGGAGCGTCTCAGGAGGAAGTGAACTGTGGAAGGAAAGTAATCTACGGAAGGAATGTACCCAGAGTGCCCGAGAGGGGGGAGGTGAACCCGCGTATGGCCCGTGCCTAACCTGAGCTCCACCTCGGTGGGGACAGGCTTTCCTTAACCTAATCTTGCCAGTGCCTGCGTGGGATCTGCCTTCCTGTGGGGGACTGACCTCCACAGATCTGCCGTCTGATGGCAAAGGGACCAGCAGATCTGCCCGGTTTGGACCTGCAAAGAAAAAGGACAGTTAGCAAAAGGGACAAACAAAATTCAAAAAAATGACACACGTACCTGCTGGAGCTGGACGAAAAACAAACACCTATAAAGAGAAAAAACAGAGATCAACAAATTGATACACAAAATTCACAAAAATATACTTACCTGTAAGAAATTTACAATGCGACCGGAGGCTATAAAAGGAGGAGCCGAACACAGAGCCCTCATTTCTATTCGGAACCTGGAGGAGTCAACATACCCCACAGTTGGATGAAGACACAAAAAGCTGTCTGGTAAGCTAAACTAAGCTACACCCAAGAGGAAGGACAACACCCGGCAGAACCCCATAATGGGTTAGTTGAATGTTTTGGCTATCTATCACTCTAAAAAGACACTCTTAAATTTAAAAGCTAAAAGAAGCAACATAACAAAGCTACCATAAGGGGACTAAGGCCAAAATAGGCATGAAAGAAGCTAAAAGAAGCTATGCTACAGCTAAGATGACTGAGCGAAACTAAGGCCAAAATAGGCATGAAGAAAAGCTAAAATGAGCTATGCTAAAGCTAAAATGAAGCAAATGAGCTATATTAAAGCTAAAACAAATGGAGATTAAGGCCAAAAAAGGCAAAAAGAGAAGCTAAGATACGTTTGTTAAAGCCAAAAGGAGCAATGAAGACACAAGCAACCACACAAGGATTTGAAAACAATTTTTAGTCTGGAGTGATAGAAAATAAGCCCTTTGTCAGTACCATCGCCGCAGTCACCTTGGGAAGAACCCTGTGGAGGAAAAATAGAAGTTAAAATTGGAAACAAAGTAAAGCTAAATTGAGCACTTATAAAACCCAAATAACTATAATCAATAACAAAGGAGAAAGCTAAATTAAGCACCCACGAAAGCCCAAAAGAAACAGATAACCCCTACCATGCCTGAAGAGACCGAAGGAGGTCGAAACGCGTCGCAAAACAGGGGCCTAATTCGATTTTCTAACCCCCATACCTACCAAAATCCTAAACATAACCCCAATCTGGTGGATATCCCTAGCCTAGCTAGAATTTTGAAGTGCTAGTCCCAATTGGGATAGTGAACTGATGGGAACGGAGCGTCTCAGGAGGAAGTGAACTGTGGAAGGAAAGTAATCTACGGAAGGAATGTACCCAGAGTGCCCGAGAGGGGGGAGGTGAACCCGCGTATGGCCCGTGCCTAACCTGAGCTCCACCTCGGTGGGGACAGGCTTTCCTTAACCTAATCTTGCCAGTGCCTGCGTGGGATCTGCCTTCCTGTGGGGGACTGACCTCCACAGATCTGCCGTCTGATGGCAAAGGGACCAGCAGATCTGCCCGGTTTGGACCTGCAAAGAAAAAGGACAGTTAGCAAAAGGGACAAACAAAATTCAAAAAAATGACACACGTACCTGCTGGAGCTGGACGAAAAACAAACACCTATAAAGAGAAAAAACAGAGATCAACAAATTGATACACAAAATTCACAAAAATATACTTACCTGTAAGAAATTTACAATGCGACCGGAGGCTATAAAAGGAGGAGCCGAACACAGAGCCCTCATTTCTATTCGGAACCTGGAGGAGTCAACATACCCCACAGTTGGATGAAGACACAAAAAGCTGTCTGGTAAGCTAAACTAAGCTACACCCAAGAGGAAGGACAACACCCGGCAGAACCCCATAATGGGTTAGTTGAATGTTTTGGCTATCTATCACTCTAAAAAGACACTCTTAAATTTAAAAGCTAAAAGAAGCAACATAACAAAGCTACCATAAGGGGACTAAGGCCAAAATAGGCATGAAAGAAGCTAAAAGAAGCTATGCTACAGCTAAGATGACTGAGCGAAACTAAGGCCAAAATAGGCATGAAGAAAAGCTAAAATGAGCTATGCTAAAGCTAAAATGAAGCAAATGAGCTATATTAAAGCTAAAACAAATGGAGATTAAGGCCAAAAAAGGCAAAAAGAGAAGCTAAGATACGTTTGTTAAAGCCAAAAGGAGCAATGAAGACACAAGCAACCACACAAGGATTTGAAAACAATTTTTAGTCTGGAGTGATAGAAAATAAGCCCTTTGTCAGTACCATCGCCGCAGTCACCTTGGGAAGAACCCTGTGGAGGAAAAATAGAAGTTAAAATTGGAAACAAAGTAAAGCTAAATTGAGCACTTATAAAACCCAAATAACTATAATCAATAACAAAGGAGAAAGCTAAATTAAGCACCCACGAAAGCCCAAAAGAAACAGATAACCCCTACCATGCCTGAAGAGACCGAAGGAGGTCGAAACGCGTCGCAAAACAGGGGCCTAATTCGATTTTCTAACCCCCATACCTACCAAAATCCTAAACATAACCCCAATCTGGTGGATATCCCTAGCCTAGCTAGAATTTTGAAGTGCTAGTCCCAATTGGGATAGTGAACTGATGGGAACGGAGCGGCTCAGGAGGAAGTGAACTGTGGAAGGAAAGTAATCTACGGAAGGAATGTACCCAGAGTGCCCGAGAGGGGGGAGGTGAACCCGCGTATGGCCCGTGCCTAACCTGAGCTCCACCTCGGTGGGGACAGGCTTTCCTTAACCTAATCTTGCCAGTGCCTGCGTGGGATCTGCCTTCCTGTGGGGGACTGACCTCCACAGATCTGCCGTCTGATGGCAAAGGGACCAGCAGATCTGCCCGGTTTGGACCTGCAAAGAAAAAGGACAGTTAGCAAAAGGGACAAACAAAATTCAAAAAAATGACACACGTACCTGCTGGAGCTGGACGAAAAACAAACACCTATAAAGAGAAAAAACAGAGATCAACAAATTGATACACAAAATTCACAAAAATATACTTACCTGTAAGAAATTTACAATGCGACCGGAGGCTATAAAAGGAGGAGCCGAACACAGAGCCCTCATTTCTATTCGGAACCTGGAGGAGTCAACATACCCCACAGTTGGATGAAGACACAAAAAGCTGTCTGGTAAGCTAAACTAAGCTACACCCAAGAGGAAGGACAACACCCGGCAGAACCCCATAATGGGTTAGTTGAATGTTTTGGCTATCTATCACTCTAAAAAGACACTCTTAAATTTAAAAGCTAAAAGAAGCAACATAACAAAGCTACCATAAGGGGACTAAGGCCAAAATAGGCATGAAAGAAGCTAAAAGAAGCTATGCTACAGCTAAGATGACTGAGCGAAACTAAGGCCAAAATAGGCATGAAGAAAAGCTAAAATGAGCTATGCTAAAGCTAAAATGAAGCAAATGAGCTATATTAAAGCTAAAACAAATGGAGATTAAGGCCAAAAAAGGCAAAAAGAGAAGCTAAGACACGTTTGTTAAAGCCAAAAGGAGCAATGAAGACACAAGCAACCACACAAGGATTTGAAAACAATTTTTAGTCTGGAGTGATAGAAAATAAGCCCTTTGTCAGTACCATCGCCGCAGTCACCTTGGGAAGAACCCTGTGGAGGAAAAATAGAAGTTAAAATTGGAAACAAAGTAAAGCTAAATTGAGCACTTATAAAACCCAAATAACTATAATCAATAACAAAGGAGAAAGCTAAATTAAGCACCCACGAAAGCCCAAAAGAAACAGATAACCCCTACCATGCCTGAAGAGACCGAAGGAGGTCGAAACGCGTCGCAAAACAGGGGCCTAATTCGATTTTCTAACCCCCATACCTACCAAAATCCTAAACATAACCCCAATCTGGTGGATATCCCTAGCCTAGCTAGAATTTTGAAGTGCTAGTCCCAATTGGGATAGTGAACTGATGGGAACGGAGCGTCTCAGGAGGAAGTGAACTGTGGAAGGAAAGTAATCTACGGAAGGAATGTACCCAGAGTGCCCGAGAGGGGGGAGGTGAACCCGCGTATGGCCCGTGCCTAACCTGAGCTCCACCTCGGTGGGGACAGGCTTTCCTTAACCTAATCTTGCCAGTGCCTGCGTGGGATCTGCCTTCCTGTGGGGGACTGACCTCCACAGATCTGCCGTCTGATGGCAAAGGGACCAGCAGATCTGCCCGGTTTGGACCTGCAAAGAAAAAGGACAGTTAGCAAAAGGGACAAACAAAATTCAAAAAAATGACACACGTACCTGCTGGAGCTGGACGAAAAACAAACACCTATAAAGAGAAAAAACAGAGATCAACAAATTGATACACAAAATTCACAAAAATATACTTACCTGTAAGAAATTTACAATGCGACCGGAGGCTATAAAAGGAGGAGCCGAACACAGAGCCCTCATTTCTATTCGGAACCTGGAGGAGTCAACATACCCCACAGTTGGATGAAGACACAAAAAGCTGTCTGGTAAGCTAAACTAAGCTACACCCAAGAGGAAGGACAACACCCGGCAGAACCCCATAATGGGTTAGTTGAATGTTTTGGCTATCTATCACTCTAAAAAGACACTCTTAAATTTAAAAGCTAAAAGAAGCAACATAACAAAGCTACCATAAGGGGACTAAGGCCAAAATAGGCATGAAAGAAGCTAAAAGAAGCTATGCTACAGCTAAGATGACTGAGCGAAACTAAGGCCAAAATAGGCATGAAGAAAAGCTAAAATGAGCTATGCTAAAGCTAAAATGAAGCAAATGAGCTATATTAAAGCTAAAACAAATGGAGATTAAGGCCAAAAAAAGGCAAAAAGAGAAGCTAAGATACGTTTGTTAAAGCCAAAAGGAGCAATGAAGACACAAGCAACCACACAAGGATTTGAAAACAATTTTTAGTCTGGAGTGATAGAAAATAAGCCCTTTGTCAGTACCATCGCCGCAGTCACCTTGGGAAGAACCCTGTGGAGGAAAAATAGAAGTTAAAATTGGAAACAAAGTAAAGCTAAATTGAGCACTTATAAAACCCAAATAACTATAATCAATAACAAAGGAGAAAGCTAAATTAAGCACCCACGAAAGCCCAAAAGAAACAGATAACCCCTACCATGCCTGAAGAGACCGAAGGAGGTCGAAACGCGTCGCAAAACAGGGGCCTAATTCGATTTTCTAACCCCCATACCTACCAAAATCCTAAACATAACCCCAATCTGGTGGATATCCCTAGCCTAGCTAGAATTTTGAAGTGCTAGTCCCAATTGGGATAGTGAACTGATGGGAACGGAGCGTCTCAGGAGGAAGTGAACTGTGGAAGGAAAGTAATCTACGGAAGGAATGTACCCAGAGTGCCCGAGAGGGGGGAGGTGAACCCGCGTATGGCCCGTGCCTAACCTGAGCTCCACCTCGGTGGGGACAGGCTTTCCTTAACCTAATCTTGCCAGTGCCTGCGTGGGATCTGCCTTCCTGTGGGGGACTGACCTCCACAGATCTGCCGTCTGATGGCAAAGGGACCAGCAGATCTGCCCGGTTTGGACCTGCAAAGAAAAAGGACAGTTAGCAAAAGGGACAAACAAAATTCAAAAAAATGACACACGTACCTGCTGGAGCTGGACGAAAAACAAACACCTATAAAGAGAAAAAACAGAGATCAACAAATTGATACACAAAATTCACAAAAATATACTTACCTGTAAGAAATTTACAATGCGACCGGAGGCTATAAAAGGAGGAGCCGAACACAGAGCCCTCATTTCTATTCGGAACCTGGAGGAGTCAACATACCCCACAGTTGGATGAAGACACAAAAAGCTGTCTGGTAAGCTAAACTAAGCTACACCCAAGAGGAAGGACAACACCCGGCAGAACCCCATAATGGGTTAGTTGAATGTTTTGGCTATCTATCACTCTAAAAAGACACTCTTAAATTTAAAAGCTAAAAGAAGCAACATAACAAAGCTACCATAAGGGGACTAAGGCCAAAATAGGCATGAAAGAAGCTAAAAGAAGCTATGCTACAGCTAAGATGACTGAGCGAAACTAAGGCCAAAATAGGCATGAAGAAAAGCTAAAATGAGCTATGCTAAAGCTAAAATGAAGCAAATGAGCTATATTAAAGCTAAAACAAATGGAGATTAAGGCCAAAAAAGGCAAAAAGAGAAGCTAAGATACGTTTGTTAAAGCCAAAAGGAGCAATGAAGACACAAGCAACCACACAAGGATTTGAAAACAATTTTTAGTCTGGAGTGATAGAAAATAAGCCCTTTGTCAGTACCATCGCCGCAGTCACCTTGGGAAGAACCCTGTGGAGGAAAAATAGAAGTTAAAATTGGAAACAAAGTAAAGCTAAATTGAGCACTTATAAAACCCAAATAACTATAATCAATAACAAAGGAGAAAGCTAAATTAAGCACCCACGAAAGCCCAAAAGAAACAGATAACCCCTACCATGCCTGAAGAGACCGAAGGAGGTCGAAACGCGTCGCAAAACAGGGGCCTAATTCGATTTTCTAACCCCCATACCTACCAAAATCCTAAACATAACCCCAATCTGGTGGATATCCCTAGCCTAGCTAGAATTTTGAAGTGCTAGTCCCAATTGGGATAGTGAACTGATGGGAACGGAGCGTCTCAGGAGGAAGTGAACTGTGGAAGGAAAGTAATCTACGGAAGGAATGTACCCAGAGTGCCCGAGAGGGGGGAGGTGAACCCGCGTATGGCCCGTGCCTAACCTGAGCTCCACCTCGGTGGGGACAGGCTTTCCTTAACCTAATCTTGCCAGTGCCTGCGTGGGATCTGCCTTCCTGTGGGGGACTGACCTCCACAGATCTGCCGTCTGATGGCAAAGGGACCAGCAGATCTGCCCGGTTTGGACCTGCAAAGAAAAAGGACAGTTAGCAAAAGGGACAAACAAAATTCAAAAAAATGACACACGTACCTGCTGGAGCTGGACGAAAAACAAACACCTATAAAGAGAAAAAACAGAGATCAACAAATTGATACACAAAATTCACAAAAATATACTTACCTGTAAGAAATTTACAATGCGACCGGAGGCTATAAAAGGAGGAGCCGAACACAGAGCCCTCATTTCTATTCGGAACCTGGAGGAGTCAACATACCCCACAGTTGGATGAAGACACAAAAAGCTGTCTGGTAAGCTAAACTAAGCTACACCCAAGAGGAAGGACAACACCCGGCAGAACCCCATAATGGGTTAGTTGAATGTTTTGGCTATCTATCACTCTAAAAAGACACTCTTAAATTTAAAAGCTAAAAGAAGCAACATAACAAAGCTACCATAAGGGGACTAAGGCCAAAATAGGCATGAAAGAAGCTAAAAGAAGCTATGCTACAGCTAAGATGACTGAGCGAAACTAAGGCCAAAATAGGCATGAAGAAAAGCTAAAATGAGCTATGCTAAAGCTAAAATGAAGCAAATGAGCTATATTAAAGCTAAAACAAATGGAGATTAAGGCCAAAAAAAGGCAAAAAGAGAAGCTAAGATACGTTTGTTAAAGCCAAAAGGAGCAATGAAGACACAAGCAACCACACAAGGATTTGAAAACAATTTTTAGTCTGGAGTGATAGAAAATAAGCCCTTTGTCAGTACCATCGCCGCAGTCACCTTGGGAAGAACCCTGTGGAGGAAAAATAGAAGTTAAAATTGGAAACAAAGTAAAGCTAAATTGAGCACTTATAAAACCCAAATAACTATAATCAATAACAAAGGAGAAAGCTAAATTAAGCACCCACGAAAGCCCAAAAGAAACAGATAACCCCTACCATGCCTGAAGAGACCGAAGGAGGTCGAAACGCGTCGCAAAACAGGGGCCTAATTCGATTTTCTAACCCCCATACCTACCAAAATCCTAAACATAACCCCAATCTGGTGGATATCCCTAGCCTAGCTAGAATTTTGAAGTGCTAGTCCCAATTGGGATAGTGAACTGATGGGAACGGAGCGTCTCAGGAGGAAGTGAACTGTGGAAGGAAAGTAATCTACGGAAGGAATGTACCCAGAGTGCCCGAGAGGGGGGAGGTGAACCCGCGTATGGCCCGTGCCTAACCTGAGCTCCACCTCGGTGGGGACAGGCTTTCCTTAACCTAATCTTGCCAGTGCCTGCGTGGGATCTGCCTTCCTGTGGGGGACTGACCTCCACAGATCTGCCGTCTGATGGCAAAGGGACCAGCAGATCTGCCCGGTTTGGACCTGCAAAGAAAAAGGACAGTTAGCAAAAGGGACAAACAAAATTCAAAAAAATGACACACGTACCTGCTGGAGCTGGACGAAAAACAAACACCTATAAAGAGAAAAAACAGAGATCAACAAATTGATACACAAAATTCACAAAAATATACTTACCTGTAAGAAATTTACAATGCGACCGGAGGCTATAAAAGGAGGAGCCGAACACAGAGCCCTCATTTCTATTCGGAACCTGGAGGAGTCAACATACCCCACAGTTGGATGAAGACACAAAAAGCTGTCTGGTAAGCTAAACTAAGCTACACCCAAGAGGAAGGACAACACCCGGCAGAACCCCATAATGGGTTAGTTGAATGTTTTGGCTATCTATCACTCTAAAAAGACACTCTTAAATTTAAAAGCTAAAAGAAGCAACATAACAAAGCTACCATAAGGGGACTAAGGCCAAAATAGGCATGAAAGAAGCTAAAAGAAGCTATGCTACAGCTAAGATGACTGAGCGAAACTAAGGCCAAAATAGGCATGAAGAAAAGCTAAAATGAGCTATGCTAAAGCTAAAATGAAGCAAATGAGCTATATTAAAGCTAAAACAAATGGAGATTAAGGCCAAAAAAGGCAAAAAGAGAAGCTAAGATACGTTTGTTAAAGCCAAAAGGAGCAATGAAGACACAAGCAACCACACAAGGATTTGAAAACAATTTTTAGTCTGGAGTGATAGAAAATAAGCCCTTTGTCAGTACCATCGCCGCAGTCACCTTGGGAAGAACCCTGTGGAGGAAAAATAGAAGTTAAAATTGGAAACAAAGTAAAGCTAAATTGAGCACTTATAAAACCCAAATAACTATAATCAATAACAAAGGAGAAAGCTAAATTAAGCACCCACGAAAGCCCAAAAGAAACAGATAACCCCTACCATGCCTGAAGAGACCGAAGGAGGTCGAAACGCGTCGCAAAACAGGGGCCTAATTCGATTTTCTAACCCCCATACCTACCAAAATCCTAAACATAACCCCAATCTGGTGGATATCCCTAGCCTAGCTAGAATTTTGAAGTGCTAGTCCCAATTGGGATAGTGAACTGATGGGAACGGAGCGTCTCAGGAGGAAGTGAACTGTGGAAGGAAAGTAATCTACGGAAGGAATGTACCCAGAGTGCCCGAGAGGGGGGAGGTGAACCCGCGTATGGCCCGTGCCTAACCTGAGCTCCACCTCGGTGGGGACAGGCTTTCCTTAACCTAATCTTGCCAGTGCCTGCGTGGGATCTGCCTTCCTGTGGGGGACTGACCTCCACAGATCTGCCGTCTGATGGCAAAGGGACCAGCAGATCTGCCCGGTTTGGACCTGCAAAGAAAAAGGACAGTTAGCAAAAGGGACAAACAAAATTCAAAAAAATGACACACGTACCTGCTGGAGCTGGACGAAAAACAAACACCTATAAAGAGAAAAAACAGAGATCAACAAATTGATACACAAAATTCACAAAAATATACTTACCCGTAAGAAATTTACAATGCGACCGGAGGCTATAAAAGGAGGAGCCGAACACAGAGCCCTCATTTCTATTCGGAACCTGGAGGAGTCAACATACCCCACAGTTGGATGAAGACACAAAAAGCTGTCTGGTAAGCTAAACTAAGCTACACCCAAGAGGAAGGACAACACCCGGCAGAACCCCATAATGGGTTAGTTGAATGTTTTGGCTATCTATCACTCTAAAAAGACACTCTTAAATTTAAAAGCTAAAAGAAGCAACATAACAAAGCTACCATAAGGGGACTAAGGCCAAAATAGGCATGAAAGAAGCTAAAAGAAGCTATGCTACAGCTAAGATGACTGAGCGAAACTAAGGCCAAAATAGGCATGAAGAAAAGCTAAAATGAGCTATGCTAAAGCTAAAATGAAGCAAATGAGCTATATTAAAGCTAAAACAAATGGAGATTAAGGCCAAAAAAGGCAAAAAGAGAAGCTAAGATACGTTTGTTAAAGCCAAAAGGAGCAATGAAGACACAAGCAACCACACAAGGACTTGAAAACAATTTTTAGTCTGGAGTGATAGAAAATAAGCCCTTTGTCAGTACCATCGCCGCAGTCACCTTGGGAAGAACCCTGTGGAGGAAAAATAGAAGTTAAAATTGGAAACAAAGTAAAGCTAAATTGAGCACTTATAAAACCCAAATAACTATAATCAATAACAAAGGAGAAAGCTAAATTAAGCACCCACGAAAGCCCAAAAGAAACAGATAACCCCTACCATGCCTGAAGAGACCGAAGGAGGTCGAAACGCGTCGCAAAACAGGGGCCTAATTCGATTTTCTAACCCCCATACCTACCAAAATCCTAAACATAACCCCAATCTGGTGGATATCCCTAGCCTAGCTAGAATTTTGAAGTGCTAGTCCCAATTGGGATAGTGAACTGATGGGAACGGAGCGTCTCAGGAGGAAGTGAACTGTGGAAGGAAAGTAATCTACGGAAGGAATGTACCCAGAGTGCCCGAGAGGGGGGAGGTGAACCCGCGTATGGCCCGTGCCTAACCTGAGCTCCACCTCGGTGGGGACAGGCTTTCCTTAACCTAATCTTGCCAGTGCCTGCGTGGGATCTGCCTTCCTGTGGGGGACTGACCTCCACAGATCTGCCGTCTGATGGCAAAGGGACCAGCAGATCTGCCCGGTTTGGACCTGCAAAGAAAAAGGACAGTTAGCAAAAGGGACAAACAAAATTCAAAAAAATGACACACGTACCTGCTGGAGCTGGACGAAAAACAAACACCTATAAAGAGAAAAAACAGAGATCAACAAATTGATACACAAAATTCACAAAAATATACTTACCTGTAAGAAATTTACAATGCGACCGGAGGCTATAAAAGGAGGAGCCGAACACAGAGCCCTCATTTCTATTCGGAACCTGGAGGAGTCAACATACCCCACAGTTGGATGAAGACACAAAAAGCTGTCTGGTAAGCTAAACTAAGCTACACCCAAGAGGAAGGACAACACCCGGCAGAACCCCATAATGGGTTAGTTGAATGTTTTGGCTATCTATCACTCTAAAAAGACACTCTTAAATTTAAAAGCTAAAAGAAGCAACATAACAAAGCTACCATAAGGGGACTAAGGCCAAAATAGGCATGAAAGAAGCTAAAAGAAGCTATGCTACAGCTAAGATGACTGAGCGAAACTAAGGCCAAAATAGGCATGAAGAAAAGCTAAAATGAGCTATGCTAAAGCTAAAATGAAGCAAATGAGCTATATTAAAGCTAAAACAAATGGAGATTAAGGCCAAAAAAGGCAAAAAGAGAAGCTAAGATACGTTTGTTAAAGCCAAAAGGAGCAATGAAGACACAAGCAACCACACAAGGATTTGAAAACAATTTTTAGTCTGGAGTGATAGAAAATAAGCCCTTTGTCAGTACCATCGCCGCAGTCACCTTGGGAAGAACCCTGTGGAGGAAAAATAGAAGTTAAAATTGGAAACAAAGTAAAGCTAAATTGAGCACTTATAAAACCCAAATAACTATAATCAATAACAAAGGAGAAAGCTAAATTAAGCACCCACGAAAGCCCAAAAGAAACAGATAACCCCTACCATGCCTGAAGAGACCGAAGGAGGTCGAAACGCGTCGCAAAACAGGGGCCTAATTCGATTTTCTAACCCCCATACCTACCAAAATCCTAAACATAACCCCAATCTGGTGGATATCCCTAGCCTAGCTACAATTTTGAAGTGCTAGTCCCAATTGGGATAGTGAACTGATGGGAACGGAGCGTCTCAGGAGGAAGTGAACTGTGGAAGGAAAGTAATCTACGGAAGGAATGTACCCAGAGTGCCCGAGAGGGGGGAGGTGAACCCGCGTATGGCCCGTGCCTTACCTGAGCTCCACCTCGGTGGGGACAGGCTTTCCTTAACCTAATCTTGCCAGTGCCTGCGTGGGATCTGCCTTCCTGTGGGGGACTGACCTCCACAGATCTGCCGTCTGATGGCAAAGGGACCAGCAGATCTGCCCGGTTTGGACCTGCAAAGAAAAAGGACAGTTAGCAAAAGGGACAAACAAAATTCAAAAAAATGACACACGTACCTGCTGGAGCTGGACGAAAAACAAACACCTATAAAGAGAAAAAACAGAGATCAACAAATTGATACACAAAATTCACAAAAATATACTTACCTGTAAGAAATTTACAATGCGACCGGAGGCTATAAAAGGAGGAGCCGAACACAGAGCCCTCATTTCTATTCGGAACCTGGAGGAGTCAACATACCCCACAGTTGGATGAAGACACAAAAAGCTGTCTGGTAAGCTAAACTAAGCTACACCCAAGAGGAAGGACAACACCCGGCAGAACCCCATAATGGGTTAGTTGAATGTTTTGGCTATCTATCACTCTAAAAAGACACTCTTAAATTTAAAAGCTAAAAGAAGCAACATAACAAAGCTACCATAAGGGGACTAAGGCCAAAATAGGCATGAAAGAAGCTAAAAGAAGCTATGCTACAGCTAAGATGACTGAGCGAAACTAAGGCCAAAATAGGCATGAAGAAAAGCTAAAATGAGCTATGCTAAAGCTAAAATGAAGCAAATGAGCTATATTAAAGCTAAAACAAATGGAGATTAAGGCCAAAAAAGGCAAAAAGAGAAGCTAAGATACGTTTGTTAAAGCCAAAAGGAGCAATGAAGACACAAGCAACCACACAAGGATTTGAAAACAATTTTTAGTCTGGAGTGATAGAAAATAAGCCCTTTGTCAGTACCATCGCCGCAGTCACCTTGGGAAGAACCCTGTGGAGGAAAAATAGAAGTTAAAATTGGAAACAAAGTAAAGCTAAATTGAGCACTTATAAAACCCAAATAACTATAATCAATAACAAAGGAGAAAGCTAAATTAAGCACCCACGAAAGCCCAAAAGAAACAGATAACCCCTACCATGCCTGAAGAGACCGAAGGAGGTCGAAACGCGTCGCAAAACAGGGGCCTAATTCGATTTTCTAACCCCCATACCTACCAAAATCCTAAACATAACCCCAATCTGGTGGATATCCCTAGCCTAGCTAGAATTTTGAAGTGCTAGTCCCAATTGGGATAGTGAACTGATGGGAACGGAGCGTCTCAGGAGGAAGTGAACTGTGGAAGGAAAGTAATCTACGGAAGGAATGTACCCAGAGTGCCCGAGAGGGGGGAGGTGAACCCGCGTATGGCCCGTGCCTAACTTGAGCTCCACCTCGGTGGGGACAGGCTTTCCTTAACCTAATCTTGCCAGTGCCTGCGTGGGATCTGCCTTCCTGTGGGGGACTGACCTCCACAGATCTGCCGTCTGATGGCAAAGGGACCAGCAGATCTGCCCGGTTTGGACCTGCAAAGAAAAAGGACAGTTAGCAAAAGGGACAAACAAAATTCAAAAAAATGACACACGTACCTGCTGGAGCTGGACGAAAAACAAACACCTATAAAGAGAAAAAACAGAGATCAACAAATTGATACACAAAATTCACAAAAATATACTTACCTGTAAGAAATTTACAATGCGACCGGAGGCTATAAAAGGAGGAGCCGAACACAGAGCCCTCATTTCTATTCGGAACCTGGAGGAGTCAACATACCCCACAGTTGGATGAAGACACAAAAAGCTGTCTGGTAAGCTAAACTAAGCTACACCCAAGAGGAAGGACAACACCCGGCAGAACCCCATAATGGGTTAGTTGAATGTTTTGGCTATCTATCACTCTAAAAAGACACTCTTAAATTTAAAAGCTAAAAGAAGCAACATAACAAAGCTACCATAAGGGGACTAAGGCCAAAATAGGCATGAAAGAAGCTAAAAGAAGCTATGCTACAGCTAAGATGACTGAGCTAAACTAAGGCCAAAATAGGCATGAAGAAAAGCTAAAATGAGCTATGCTAAAGCTAAAATGAAGCAAATGAGCTATATTAAAGCTAAAACAAATGGAGATTAAGGCCAAAAAAGGCAAAAAGAGAAGCTAAGATACGTTTGTTAAAGCCAAAAGGAGCAATGAAGACACAAGCAACCACACAAGGATTTGAAAACAATTTTTAGTCTGGAGTGATAGAAAATAAGCCCTTTGTCAGTACCATCGCCGCAGTCACCTTGGGAAGAACCCTGTGGAGGAAAAATAGAAGTTAAAATTGGAAACAAAGTAAAGCTAAATTGAGCACTTATAAAACTCAAATAACTATAATCAATAACAAAGGAGAAAGCTAAATTAAGCACCCACGAAAGCCCAAAAGAAACAGATAACCCCTACCATGCCTGAAGAGACCGAAGGAGGTCGAAACGCGTCGCAAAACAGGGGCCTAATTCGATTTTCTAACCCCCATACCTACCAAAATCCTAAACATAACCCCAATCTGGTGGATATCCCTAGCCTAGCTAGAATTTTGAAGTGCTAGTCCCAATTGGGATAGTGAACTGATGGGAACGGAGCGTCTCAGGAGGAAGTGAACTGTGGAAGGAAAGTAATCTACGGAAGGAATGTACCCAGAGTGCCCGAGAGGGGGGAGGTGAACCCGCGTATGGCCCGTGCCTAACCTGAGCTCCACCTCGGTGGGGACAGGCTTTCCTTAACCTAATCTTGCCAGTGCCTGCGTGGGATCTGCCTTCCTGTGGGGGACTGACCTCCACAGATCTGCCGTCTGATGGCAAAGGGACCAGCAGATCTGCCCGGTTTGGACCTGCAAAGAAAAAGGACAGTTAGCAAAAGGGACAAACAAAATTCAAAAAAATGACACACGTACCTGCTGGAGCTGGACGAAAAACAAACACCTATAAAGAGAAAAAACAGAGATCAACAAATTGATACACAAAATTCACAAAAATATACTTACCTGTAAGAAATTTACAATGCGACCGGAGGCTATAAAAGGAGGAGCCGAACACAGAGCCCTCATTTCTATTCGGAACCTGGAGGAGTCAACATACCCCACAGTTGGATGAAGACACAAAAAGCTGTCTGGTAAGCTAAACTAAGCTACACCCAAGAGGAAGGACAACACCCGGCAGAACCCCATAATGGGTTAGTTGAATGTTTTGGCTATCTATCACTCTAAAAAGACACTCTTAAATTTAAAAGCTAAAAGAAGCAACATAACAAAGCTACCATAAGGGGACTAAGGCCAAAATAGGCATGAAAGAAGCTAAAAGAAGCTATGCTACAGCTAAGATGACTGAGCGAAACTAAGGCCAAAATAGGCATGAAGAAAAGCTAAAATGAGCTATGCTAAAGCTAAAATGAAGCAAATGAGCTATATTAAAGCTAAAACAAATGGAGATTAAGGCCAAAAAAGGCAAAAAGAGAAGCTAAGATACGTTTGTTAAAGCCAAAAGGAGCAATGAAGACACAAGCAACCACACAAGGATTTGAAAACAATTTTTAGTCTGGAGTGATAGAAAATAAGCCCTTTGTCAGTACCATCGCCGCAGTCACCTTGGGAAGAACCCTGTGGAGGAAAAATAGAAGTTAAAATTGGAAACAAAGTAAAGCTAAATTGAGCACTTATAAAACCCAAATAACTATAATCAATAACAAAGGAGAAAGCTAAATTAAGCACCCACGAAAGCCCAAAAGAAACAGATAACCCCTACCATGCCTGAAGAGACCGAAGGAGGTCGAAACGCGTCGCAAAACAGGGGCCTAATTCGATTTTCTAACCCCCATACCTACCAAAATCCTAAACATAACCCCAATCTGGTGGATATCCCTAGCCTAGCTAGAATTTTGAAGTGCTAGTCCCAATTGGGATAGTGAACTGATGGGAACGGAGCGTCTCAGGAGGAAGTGAACTGTGGAAGGAAAGTAATCTACGGAAGGAATGTACCCAGAGTGCCCGAGAGGGGGGAGGTGAACCCGCGTATGGCCCGTGCCTAACCTGAGCTCCACCTCGGTGGGGACAGGCTTTCCTTAACCTAATCTTGCCAGTGCCTGCGTGGGATCTGCCTTCCTGTGGGGGACTGACCTCCACAGATCTGCCGTCTGATGGCAAAGGGACCAGCAGATCTGCCCGGTTTGGACCTGCAAAGAAAAAGGACAGTTAGCAAAAGGGACAAACAAAATTCAAAAAAATGACACACGTACCTGCTGGAGCTGGACGAAAAACAAACACCTATAAAGAGAAAAAACAGAGATCAACAAATTGATACACAAAATTCACAAAAATATACTTACCTGTAAGAAATTTACAATGCGACCGGAGGCTATAAAAGGAGGAGCCGAACACAGAGCCCTCATTTCTATTCGGAACCTGGAGGAGTCAACATACCCCACAGTTGGATGAAGACACAAAAAGCTGTCTGGTAAGCTAAACTAAGCTACACCCAAGAGGAAGGACAACACCCGGCAGAACCCCATAATGGGTTAGTTGAATGTTTTGGCTATCTATCACTCTAAAAAGACACTCTTAAATTTAAAAGCTAAAAGAAGCAACATAACAAAGCTACCATAAGGGGACTAAGGCCAAAATAGGCATGAAAGAAGCTAAAAGAAGCTATGCTACAGCTAAGATGACTGAGCGAAACTAAGGCCAAAATAGGCATGAAGAAAAGCTAAAATGAGCTATGCTAAAGCTAAAATGAAGCAAATGAGCTATATTAAAGCTAAAACAAATGGAGATTAAGGCCAAAAAAGGCAAAAAGAGAAGCTAAGATACGTTTGTTAAAGCCAAAAGGAGCAATGAAGACACAAGCAACCACACAAGGACTTGAAAACAATTTTTAGTCTGGAGTGATAGAAAATAAGCCCTTTGTCAGTACCATCGCCGCAGTCACCTTGGGAAGAACCCTGTGGAGGAAAAATAGAAGTTAAAATTGGAAACAAAGTAAAGCTAAATTGAGCACTTATAAAATCCAAATAACTATAATCAATAACAAAGGAGAAAGCTAAATTAAGCACCCACGAAAGCCCAAAAGAAACAGATAACCCCTACCATGCCTGAAGAGACCGAAGGAGGTCGAAACGCGTCGCAAAACAGGGGCCTAATTCGATTTTCTAACCCCCATACCTACCAAAATCCTAAACATAACCCCAATCTGGTGGATATCCCTAGCCTAGCTAGAATTTTGAAGTGCTAGTCCCAATTGGGATAGTGAACTGATGGGAACGGAGCGTCTCAGGAGGAAGTGAACTGTGGAAGGAAAGTAATCTACGGAAGGAATGTACCCAGAGTGCCCGAGAGGGGGGAGGTGAACCCGCGTATGGCCCGTGCCTAACCTGAGCTCCACCTCGGTGGGGACAGGCTTTCCTTAACCTAATCTTGCCAGTGCCTGCGTGGGATCTGCCTTCCTGTGGGGGACTGACCTCCACAGATCTGCCGTCTGATGGCAAAGGGACCAGCAGATCTGCCCGGTTTGGACCTGCAAAGAAAAAGGACAGTTAGCAAAAGGGACAAACAAAATTCAAAAAAATGACACACGTACCTGCTGGAGCTGGACGAAAAACAAACACCTATAAAGAGAAAAAACAGAGATCAACAAATTGATACACAAAATTCACAAAAATATACTTACCTGTAAGAAATTTACAATGCGACCGGAGGCTATAAAAGGAGGAGCCGAACACAGAGCCCTCATTTCTATTCGGAACCTGGAGGAGTCAACATACCCCACAGTTGGATGAAGACACAAAAAGCTGTCTGGTAAGCTAAACTAAGCTACACCCAAGAGGAAGGACAACACCCGGCAGAACCCCATAATGGGTTAGTTGAATGTTTTGGCTATCTATCACTCTAAAAAGACACTCTTAAATTTAAAAGCTAAAAGAAGCAACATAACAAAGCTACCATAAGGGGACTAAGGCCAAAATAGGCATGAAAGAAGCTAAAAGAAGCTATGCTACAGCTAAGATGACTGAGCGAAACTAAGGCCAAAATAGGCATGAAGAAAAGCTAAAATGAGCTATGCTAAAGCTAAAATGAAGCAAATGAGCTATATTAAAGCTAAAACAAATGGAGATTAAGGCCAAAAAAGGCAAAAAGAGAAGCTAAGACACGTTTGTTAAAGCCAAAAGGAGCAATGAAGACACAAGCAACCACACAAGGATTTGAAAACAATTTTTAGTCTGGAGTGATAGAAAATAAGCCCTTTGTCAGTACCATCGCCGCAGTCACCTTGGGAAGAACCCTGTGGAGGAAAAATAGAAGTTAAAATTGGAAACAAAGTAAAGCTAAATTGAGCACTTATAAAACCCAAATAACTATAATCAATAACAAAGGAGAAAGCTAAATTAAGCACCCACGAAAGCCCAAAAGAAACAGATAACCCCTACCATGCCTGAAGAGACCGAAGGAGGTCGAAACGCGTCGCAAAACAGGGGCCTAATTCGATTTTCTAACCCCCATACCTACCAAAATCCTAAACATAACCCCAATCTGGTGGATATCCCTAGCCTAGCTAGAATTTTGAAGTGCTAGTCCCAATTGGGATAGTGAACTGATGGGAACGGAGCGTCTCAGGAGGAAGTGAACTGTGGAAGGAAAGTAATCTACGGAAGGAATGTACCCAGAGTGCCCGAGAGGGGGGAGGTGAACCCGCGTATGGCCCGTGCCTAACCTGAGCTCCACCTCGGTGGGGACAGGCTTTCCTTAACCTAATCTTGCCAGTGCCTGCGTGGGATCTGCCTTCCTGTGGGGGACTGACCTCCACAGATCTGCCGTCTGATGGCAAAGGGACCAGCAGATCTGCCCGGTTTGGACCTGCAAAGAAAAAGGACAGTTAGCAAAAGGGACAAACAAAATTCAAAAAAATGACACACGTACCTGCTGGAGCTGGACGAAAAACAAACACCTATAAAGAGAAAAAACAGAGATCAACAAATTGATACACAAAATTCACAAAAATATACTTACCTGTAAGAAATTTACAATGCGACCGGAGGCTATAAAAGGAGGAGCCGAACACAGAGCCCTCATTTCTATTCGGAACCTGGAGGAGTCAACATACCCCACAGTTGGATGAAGACACAAAAAGCTGTCTGGTAAGCTAAACTAAGCTACACCCAAGAGGAAGGACAACACCCGGCAGAACCCCATAATGGGTTAGTTGAATGTTTTGGCTATCTATCACTCTAAAAAGACACTCTTAAATTTAAAAGCTAAAAGAAGCAACATAACAAAGCTACCATAAGGGGACTAAGGCCAAAATAGGCATGAAAGAAGCTAAAAGAAGCTATGCTACAGCTAAGATGACTGAGCGAAACTAAGGCCAAAATAGGCATGAAGAAAAGCTAAAATGAGCTATGCTAAAGCTAAAATGAAGCAAATGAGCTATATTAAAGCTAAAACAAATGGAGATTAAGGCCAAAAAAAGGCAAAAAGAGAAGCTAAGATACGTTTGTTAAAGCCAAAAGGAGCAATGAAGACACAAGCAACCACACAAGGATTTGAAAACAATTTTTAGTCTGGAGTGATAGAAAATAAGCCCTTTGTCAGTACCATCGCCGCAGTCACCTTGGGAAGAACCCTGTGGAGGAAAAATAGAAGTTAAAATTGGAAACAAAGTAAAGCTAAATTGAGCACTTATAAAACCCAAATAACTATAATCAATAACAAAGGAGAAAGCTAAATTAAGAACCCACGAAAGCCCAAAAGAAACAGATAACCCCTACCATGCCTGAAGAGACCGAAGGAGGTCGAAACGCGTCGCAAAACAGGGGCCTAATTCGATTTTCTAACCCCCATACCTACCAAAATCCTAAACATAACCCCAATCTGGTGGATATCCCTAGCCTAGCTAGAATTTTGAAGTGCTAGTCCCAATTGGGATAGTGAACTGATGGGAACGGAGCGTCTCAGGAGGAAGTGAACTGTGGAAGGAAAGTAATCTACGGAAGGAATGTACCCAGAGTGCCCGAGAGGGGGGAGGTGAACCCGCGTATGGCCCGTGCCTAACCTGAGCTCCACCTCGGTGGGGACAGGCTTTCCTTAACCTAATCTTGCCAGTGCCTGCGTGGGATCTGCCTTCCTGTGGGGGACTGACCTCCACAGATCTGCCGTCTGATGGCAAAGGGACCAGCAGATCTGCCCGGTTTGGACCTGCAAAGAAAAAGGACAGTTAGCAAAAGGGACAAACAAAATTCAAAAAAATGACACACGTACCTGCTGGAGCTGGACGAAAAACAAACACCTATAAAGAGAAAAAACAGAGATCAACAAATTGATACACAAAATTCACAAAAATATACTTACCTGTAAGAAATTTACAATGCGACCGGAGGCTATAAAAGGAGGAGCCGAACACAGAGCCCTCATTTCTATTCGGAACCTGGAGGAGTCAACATACCCCACAGTTGGATGAAGACACAAAAAGCTGTCTGGTAAGCTAAACTAAGCTACACCCAAGAGGAAGGACAACACCCGGCAGAACCCCATAATGGGTTAGTTGAATGTTTTGGCTATCTATCACTCTAAAAAGACACTCTTAAATTTAAAAGCTAAAAGAAGCAACATAACAAAGCTACCATAAGGGGACTAAGGCCAAAATAGGCATGAAAGAAGCTAAAAGAAGCTATGCTACAGCTAAGATGACTGAGCGAAACTAAGGCCAAAATAGGCATGAAGAAAAGCTAAAATGAGCTATGCTAAAGCTAAAATGAAGCAAATGAGCTATATTAAAGCTAAAACAAATGGAGATTAAGGCCAAAAAAGGCAAAAAGAGAAGCTAAGATACGTTTGTTAAAGCCAAAAGGAGCAATGAAGACACAAGCAACCACACAAGGATTTGAAAACAATTTTTAGTCTGGAGTGATAGAAAATAAGCCCTTTGTCAGTACCATCGCCGCAGTCACCTTGGGAAGAACCCTGTGGAGGAAAAATAGAAGTTAAAATTGGAAACAAAGTAAAGCTAAATTGAGCACTTATAAAACCCAAATAACTATAATCAATAACAAAGGAGAAAGCTAAATTAAGCACCCACGAAAGCCCAAAAGAAACAGATAACCCCTACCACGCCTGAAGAGACCGAAGGAGGTCGAAACGCGTCGCAAAACAGGGGCCTAATTCGATTTTCTAACCCCCATACCTACCAAAATCCTAAACATAACCCCAATCTGGTGGATATCCCTAGCCTAGCTAGAATTTTGAAGTGCTAGTCCCAATTGGGATAGTGAACTGATGGGAACGGAGCGTCTCAGGAGGAAGTGAACTGTGGAAGGAAAGTAATCTACGGAAGGAATGTACCCAGAGTGCCCGAGAGGGGGGAGGTGAACCCGCGTATGGCCCGTGCCTAACCTGAGCTCCACCTCGGTGGGGACAGGCTTTCCTTAACCTAATCTTGCCAGTGCCTGCGTGGGATCTGCCTTCCTGTGGGGGACTGACCTCCACAGATCTGCCGTCTGATGGCAAAGGGACCAGCAGATCTGCCCGGTTTGGACCTGCAAAGAAAAAGGACAGTTAGCAAAAGGGACAAACAAAATTCAAAAAAATGACACACGTACCTGCTGGAGCTGGACGAAAAACAAACACCTATAAAGAGAAAAAACAGAGATCAACAAATTGATACACAAAATTCACAAAAATATACTTACCCGTAAGAAATTTACAATGCGACCGGAGGCTATAAAAGGAGGAGCCGAACACAGAGCCCTCATTTCTATTCGGAACCTGGAGGAGTCAACATACCCCACAGTTGGATGAAGACACAAAAAGCTGTCTGGTAAGCTAAACTAAGCTACACCCAAGAGGAAGGACAACACCCGGCAGAACCCCATAATGGGTTAGTTGAATGTTTTGGCTATCTATCACTCTAAAAAGACACTCTTAAATTTAAAAGCTAAAAGAAGCAACATAACAAAGCTACCATAAGGGGACTAAGGCCAAAATAGGCATGAAAGAAGCTAAAAGAAGCTATGCTACAGCTAAGATGACTGAGCGAAACTAAGGCCAAAATAGGCATGAAGAAAAGCTAAAATGAGCTATGCTAAAGCTAAAATGAAGCAAATGAGCTATATTAAAGCTAAAACAAATGGAGATTAAGGCCAAAAAAGGCAAAAAGAGAAGCTAAGATACGTTTGTTAAAGCCAAAAGGAGCAATGAAGACACAAGCAACCACACAAGGACTTGAAAACAATTTTTAGTCTGGAGTGATAGAAAATAAGCCCTTTGTCAGTACCATCGCCGCAGTCACCTTGGGAAGAACCCTGTGGAGGAAAAATAGAAGTTAAAATTGGAAACAAAGTAAAGCTAAATTGAGCACTTATAAAACCCAAATAACTATAATCAATAACAAAGGAGAAAGCTAAATTAAGCACCCACGAAAGCCCAAAAGAAACAGATAACCCCTACCATGCCTGAAGAGACCGAAGGAGGTCGAAACGCGTCGCAAAACAGGGGCCTAATTCGATTTTCTAACCCCCATACCTACCAAAATCCTAAACATAACCCCAATCTGGTGGATATCCCTAGCCTAGCTAGAATTTTGAAGTGCTAGTCCCAATTGGGATAGTGAACTGATGGGAACGGAGCGTCTCAGGAGGAAGTGAACTGTGGAAGGAAAGTAATCTACGGAAGGAATGTACCCAGAGTGCCCGAGAGGGGGGAGGTGAACCCGCGTATGGCCCGTGCCTAACCTGAGCTCCACCTCGGTGGGGACAGGCTTTCCTTAACCTAATCTTGCCAGTGCCTGCGTGGGATCTGCCTTCCTGTGGGGGACTGACCTCCACAGATCTGCCGTCTGATGGCAAAGGGACCAGCAGATCTGCCCGGTTTGGACCTGCAAAGAAAAAGGACAGTTAGCAAAAGGGACAAACAAAATTCAAAAAAATGACACACGTACCTGCTGGAGCTGGACGAAAAACAAACACCTATAAAGAGAAAAAACAGAGATCAACAAATTGATACACAAAATTCACAAAAATATACTTACCTGTAAGAAATTTACAATGCGACCGGAGGCTATAAAAGGAGGAGCCGAACACAGAGCCCTCATTTCTATTCGGAACCTGGAGGAGTCAACATACCCCACAGTTGGATGAAGACACAAAAAGCTGTCTGGTAAGCTAAACTAAGCTACACCCAAGAGGAAGGACAACACCCGGCAGAACCCCATAATGGGTTAGTTGAATGTTTTGGCTATCTATCACTCTAAAAAGACACTCTTAAATTTAAAAGCTAAAAGAAGCAACATAACAAAGCTACCATAAGGGGACTAAGGCCAAAATAGGCATGAAAGAAGCTAAAAGAAGCTATGCTACAG
This sequence comes from Coilia nasus, assembly GCA_027475355.1. Taxonomy (NCBI): domain Eukaryota; kingdom Metazoa; phylum Chordata; class Actinopteri; order Clupeiformes; family Engraulidae; genus Coilia; species Coilia nasus. The sequence goes on from CM050209.1 coordinate 69,611, forward strand.
CTAAGATGACTGAGCGAAACTAAGGCCAAAATAGGCATGAAGAAAAGCTAAAATGAGCTATGCTAAAGCTAAAATGAAGCAAATGAGCTATATTAAAGCTAAAACAAATGGAGATTAAGGCCAAAAAAAGGCAAAAAGAGAAGCTAAGATACGTTTGTTAAAGCCAAAAGGAGCAATGAAGACACAAGCAACCACACAAGGATTTGAAAACAATTTTTAGTCTGGAGTGATAGAAAATAAGCCCTTTGTCAGTACCATCGCCGCAGTCACCTTGGGAAGAACCCTGTGGAGGAAAAATAGAAGTTAAAATTGGAAACAAAGTAAAGCTAAATTGAGCACTTATAAAACCCAAATAACTATAATCAATAACAAAGGAGAAAGCTAAATTAAGAACCCACGAAAGCCCAAAAGAAACAGATAACCCCTACCATGCCTGAAGAGACCGAAGGAGGTCGAAACGCGTCGCAAAACAGGGGCCTAATTCGATTTTCTAACCCCCATACCTACCAAAATCCTAAACATAACCCCAATCTGGTGGATATCCCTAGCCTAGCTAGAATTTTGAAGTGCTAGTCCCAATTGGGATAGTGAACTGATGGGAACGGAGCGTCTCAGGAGGAAGTGAACTGTGGAAGGAAAGTAATCTACGGAAGGAATGTACCCAGAGTGCCCGAGAGGGGGGAGGTGAACCCGCGTATGGCCCGTGCCTTACCTGAGCTCCACCTCGGTGGGGACAGGCTTTCCTTAACCTAATCTTGCCAGTGCCTGCGTGGGATCTGCCTTCCTGTGGGGGACTGACCTCCACAGATCTGCCGTCTGATGGCAAAGGGACCAGCAGATCTGCCCGGTTTGGACCTGCAAAGAAAAAGGACAGTTAGCAAAAGGGACAAACAAAATTAAAAAAAATGACACACGTACCTGCTGGAGCTGGACGAAAAACAAACACCTATAAAGAGAAAAAACAGAGATCAACAAATTGATACACAAAATTCACAAAAATATACTTACCTGTAAGAAATTTACAATGCGACCGGAGGCTATAAAAGGAGGAGCCGAACACAGAGCCCTCATTTCTATTCGGAACCTGGAGGAGTCAACATACCCCACAGTTGGATGAAGACACAAAAAGCTGTCTGGTAAGCTAAACTAAGCTACACCCAAGAGGAAGGACAACACCCGGCAGAACCCCATAATGGGTTAGTTGAATGTTTTGGCTATCTATCACTCTAAAAAGACACTCTTAAATTTAAAAGCTAAAAGAAGCAACATAACAAAGCTACCATAAGGGGACTAAGGCCAAAATAGGCATGAAAGAAGCTAAAAGAAGCTATGCTACAGCTAAGATGACTGAGCGAAACTAAGGCCAAAATAGGCATGAAGAAAAGCTAAAATGAGCTATGCTAAAGCTAAAATGAAGCAAATGAGCTATATTAAAGCTAAAACAAATGGAGATTAAGGCCAAAAAAGGCAAAAAGAGAAGCTAAGATACGTTTGTTAAAGCCAAAAGGAGCAATGAAGACACAAGCAACCACACAAGGACTTGAAAACAATTTTTAGTCTGGAGTGATAGAAAATAAGCCCTTTGTCAGTACCATCGCCGCAGTCACCTTGGGAAGAACCCTGTGGAGGAAAAATAGAAGTTAAAATTGGAAACAAAGTAAAGCTAAATTGAGCACTTATAAAACCCAAATAACTATAATCAATAACAAAGGAGAAAGCTAAATTAAGCACCCACGAAAGCCCAAAAGAAACAGATAACCCCTACCATGCCTGAAGAGACCGAAGGAGGTCGAAACGCGTCGCAAAACAGGGGCCTAATTCGATTTTCTAACCCCCATACCTACCAAAATCCTAAACATAACCCCAATCTGGTGGATATCCCTAGCCTAGCTAGAATTTTGAAGTGCTAGTCCCAATTGGGATAGTGAACTGATGGGAACGGAGCGTCTCAGGAGGAAGTGAACTGTGGAAGGAAAGTAATCTACGGAAGGAATGTACCCAGAGTGCCCGAGAGGGGGGAGGTGAACCCGCGTATGGCCCGTGCCTAACCTGAGCTCCACCTCGGTGGGGACAGGCTTTCCTTAACCTAATCTTGCCAGTGCCTGCGTGGGATCTGCCTTCCTGTGGGGGACTGACCTCCACAGATCTGCCGTCTGATGGCAAAGGGACCAGCAGATCTGCCCGGTTTGGACCTGCAAAGAAAAAGGACAGTTAGCAAAAGGGACAAACAAAATTCAAAAAAATGACACACGTACCTGCTGGAGCTGGACGAAAAACAAACACCTATAAAGAGAAAAAACAGAGATCAACAAATTGATACACAAAATTCACAAAAATATACTTACCTGTAAGAAATTTACAATGCGACCGGAGGCTATAAAAGGAGGAGCCGAACACAGAGCCCTCATTTCTATTCGGAACCTGGAGGAGTCAACATACCCCACAGTTGGATGAAGACACAAAAAGCTGTCTGGTAAGCTAAACTAAGCTACACCCAAGAGGAAGGACAACACCCGGCAGAACCCCATAATGGGTTAGTTGAATGTTTTGGCTATCTATCACTCTAAAAAGACACTCTTAAATTTAAAAGCTAAAAGAAGCAACATAACAAAGCTACCATAAGGGGACTAAGGCCAAAATAGGCATGAAAGAAGCTAAAAGAAGCTATGCTACAGCTAAGATGACTGAGCGAAACTAAGGCCAAAATAGGCATGAAGAAAAGCTAAAATGAGCTATGCTAAAGCTAAAATGAAGCAAATGAGCTATATTAAAGCTAAAACAAATGGAGATTAAGGCCAAAAAAGGCAAAAAGAGAAGCTAAGATACGTTTGTTAAAGCCAAAAGGAGCAATGAAGACACAAGCAACCACACAAGGATTTGAAAACAATTTTTAGTCTGGAGTGATAGAAAATAAGCCCTTTGTCAGTACCATCGCCGCAGTCACCTTGGGAAGAACCCTGTGGAGGAAAAATAGAAGTTAAAATTGGAAACAAAGTAAAGCTAAATTGAGCACTTATAAAACCCAAATAACTATAATCAATAACAAAGGAGAAAGCTAAATTAAGCACCCACGAAAGCCCAAAAGAAACAGATAACCCCTACCATGCCTGAAGAGACCGAAGGAGGTCGAAACGCGTCGCAAAACAGGGGCCTAATTCGATTTTCTAACCCCCATACCTACCAAAATCCTAAACATAACCCCAATCTGGTGGATATCCCTAGCCTAGCTAGAATTTTGAAGTGCTAGTCCCAATTGGGATAGTGAACTGATGGGAACGGAGCGTCTCAGGAGGAAGTGAACTGTGGAAGGAAAGTAATCTACGGAAGGAATGTACCCAGAGTGCCCGAGAGGGGGGAGGTGAACCCGCGTATGGCCCGTGCCTAACCTGAGCTCCACCTCGGTGGGGACAGGCTTTCCTTAACCTAATCTTGCCAGTGCCTGCGTGGGATCTGCCTTCCTGTGGGGGACTGACCTCCACAGATCTGCCGTCTGATGGCAAAGGGACCAGCAGATCTGCCCGGTTTGGACCTGCAAAGAAAAAGGACAGTTAGCAAAAGGGACAAACAAAATTCAAAAAAATGACACACGTACCTGCTGGAGCTGGACGAAAAACAAACACCTATAAAGAGAAAAAACAGAGATCAACAAATTGATACACAAAATTCACAAAAATATACTTACCCGTAAGAAATTTACAATGCGACCGGAGGCTATAAAAGGAGGAGCCGAACACAGAGCCCTCATTTCTATTCGGAACCTGGAGGAGTCAACATACCCCACAGTTGGATGAAGACACAAAAAGCTGTCTGGTAAGCTAAACTAAGCTACACCCAAGAGGAAGGACAACACCCGGCAGAACCCCATAATGGGTTAGTTGAATGTTTTGGCTATCTATCACTCTAAAAAGACACTCTTAAATTTAAAAGCTAAAAGAAGCAACATAACAAAGCTACCATAAGGGGACTAAGGCCAAAATAGGCATGAAAGAAGCTAAAAGAAGCTATGCTACAGCTAAGATGACTGAGCGAAACTAAGGCCAAAATAGGCATGAAGAAAAGCTAAAATGAGCTATGCTAAAGCTAAAATGAAGCAAATGAGCTATATTAAAGCTAAAACAAATGGAGATTAAGGCCAAAAAAGGCAAAAAGAGAAGCTAAGATACGTTTGTTAAAGCCAAAAGGAGCAATGAAGACACAAGCAACCACACAAGGACTTGAAAACAATTTTTAGTCTGGAGTGATAGAAAATAAGCCCTTTGTCAGTACCATCGCCGCAGTCACCTTGGGAAGAACCCTGTGGAGGAAAAATAGAAGTTAAAATTGGAAACAAAGTAAAGCTAAATTGAGCACTTATAAAACCCAAATAACTATAATCAATAACAAAGGAGAAAGCTAAATTAAGCACCCACGAAAGCCCAAAAGAAACAGATAACCCCTACCATGCCTGAAGAGACCGAAGGAGGTCGAAACGCGTCGCAAAACAGGGGCCTAATTCGATTTTCTAACCCCCATACCTACCAAAATCCTAAACATAACCCCAATCTGGTGGATATCCCTAGCCTAGCTAGAATTTTGAAGTGCTAGTCCCAATTGGGATAGTGAACTGATGGGAACGGAGCGTCTCAGGAGGAAGTGAACTGTGGAAGGAAAGTAATCTACGGAAGGAATGTACCCAGAGTGCCCGAGAGGGGGGAGGTGAACCCGCGTATGGCCCGTGCCTAACCTGAGCTCCACCTCGGTGGGGACAGGCTTTCCTTAACCTAATCTTGCCAGTGCCTGCGTGGGATCTGCCTTCCTGTGGGGGACTGACCTCCACAGATCTGCCGTCTGATGGCAAAGGGACCAGCAGATCTGCCCGGTTTGGACCTGCAAAGAAAAAGGACAGTTAGCAAAAGGGACAAACAAAATTCAAAAAAATGACACACGTACCTGCTGGAGCTGGACGAAAAACAAACACCTATAAAGAGAAAAAACAGAGATCAACAAATTGATACACAAAATTCACAAAAATATACTTACCTGTAAGAAATTTACAATGCGACCGGAGGCTATAAAAGGAGGAGCCGAACACAGAGCCCTCATTTCTATTCGGAACCTGGAGGAGTCAACATACCCCACAGTTGGATGAAGACACAAAAAGCTGTCTGGTAAGCTAAACTAAGCTACACCCAAGAGGAAGGACAACACCCGGCAGAACCCCATAATGGGTTAGTTGAATGTTTTGGCTATCTATCACTCTAAAAAGACACTCTTAAATTTAAAAGCTAAAAGAAGCAACATAACAAAGCTACCATAAGGGGACTAAGGCCAAAATAGGCATGAAAGAAGCTAAAAGAAGCTATGCTACAGCTAAGATGACTGAGCGAAACTAAGGCCAAAATAGGCATGAAGAAAAGCTAAAATGAGCTATGCTAAAGCTAAAATGAAGCAAATGAGCTATATTAAAGCTAAAACAAATGGAGATTAAGGCCAAAAAAAGGCAAAAAGAGAAGCTAAGATACGTTTGTTAAAGCCAAAAGGAGCAATGAAGACACAAGCAACCACACAAGGATTTGAAAACAATTTTTAGTCTGGAGTGATAGAAAATAAGCCCTTTGTCAGTACCATCGCCGCAGTCACCTTGGGAAGAACCCTGTGGAGGAAAAATAGAAGTTAAAATTGGAAACAAAGTAAAGCTAAATTGAGCACTTATAAAACCCAAATAACTATAATCAATAACAAAGGAGAAAGCTAAATTAAGAACCCACGAAAGCCCAAAAGAAACAGATAACCCCTACCATGCCTGAAGAGACCGAAGGAGGTCGAAACGCGTCGCAAAACAGGGGCCTAATTCGATTTTCTAACCCCCATACCTACCAAAATCCTAAACATAACCCCAATCTGGTGGATATCCCTAGCCTAGCTAGAATTTTGAAGTGCTAGTCCCAATTGGGATAGTGAACTGATGGGAACGGAGCGTCTCAGGAGGAAGTGAACTGTGGAAGGAAAGTAATCTACGGAAGGAATGTACCCAGAGTGCCCGAGAGGGGGGAGGTGAACCCGCGTATGGCCCGTGCCTAACCTGAGCTCCACCTCGGTGGGGACAGGCTTTCCTTAACCTAATCTTGCCAGTGCCTGCGTGGGATCTGCCTTCCTGTGGGGGACTGACCTCCACAGATCTGCCGTCTGATGGCAAAGGGACCAGCAGATCTGCCCGGTTTGGACCTGCAAAGAAAAAGGACAGTTAGCAAAAGGGACAAACAAAATTCAAAAAAATGACACACGTACCTGCTGGAGCTGGACGAAAAACAAACACCTATAAAGAGAAAAAACAGAGATCAACAAATTGATACACAAAATTCACAAAAATATACTTACCTGTAAGAAATTTACAATGCGACCGGAGGCTATAAAAGGAGGAGCCGAACACAGAGCCCTCATTTCTATTCGGAACCTGGAGGAGTCAACATACCCCACAGTTGGATGAAGACACAAAAAGCTGTCTGGTAAGCTAAACTAAGCTACACCCAAGAGGAAGGACAACACCCGGCAGAACCCCATAATGGGTTAGTTGAATGTTTTGGCTATCTATCACTCTAAAAAGACACTCTTAAATTTAAAAGCTAAAAGAAGCAACATAACAAAGCTACCATAAGGGGACTAAGGCCAAAATAGGCATGAAAGAAGCTAAAAGAAGCTATGCTACAGCTAAGATGACTGAGCGAAACTAAGGCCAAAATAGGCATGAAGAAAAGCTAAAATGAGCTATGCTAAAGCTAAAATGAAGCAAATGAGCTATATTAAAGCTAAAACAAATGGAGATTAAGGCCAAAAAAGGCAAAAAGAGAAGCTAAGATACGTTTGTTAAAGCCAAAAGGAGCAATGAAGACACAAGCAACCACACAAGGATTTGAAAACAATTTTTAGTCTGGAGTGATAGAAAATAAGCCCTTTGTCAGTACCATCGCCGCAGTCACCTTGGGAAGAACCCTGTGGAGGAAAAATAGAAGTTAAAATTGGAAACAAAGTAAAGCTAAATTGAGCACTTATAAAACCCAAATAACTATAATCAATAACAAAGGAGAAAGCTAAATTAAGCACCCACGAAAGCCCAAAAGAAACAGATAACCCCTACCATGCCTGAAGAGACCGAAGGAGGTCGAAACGCGTCGCAAAACAGGGGCCTAATTCGATTTTCTAACCCCCATACCTACCAAAATCCTAAACATAACCCCAATCTGGTGGATATCCCTAGCCTAGCTAGAATTTTGAAGTGCTAGTCCCAATTGGGATAGTGAACTGATGGGAACGGAGCGTCTCAGGAGGAAGTGAACTGTGGAAGGAAAGTAATCTACGGAAGGAATGTACCCAGAGTGCCCGAGAGGGGGGAGGTGAACCCGCGTATGGCCCGTGCCTAACCTGAGCTCCACCTCGGTGGGGACAGGCTTTCCTTAACCTAATCTTGCCAGTGCCTGCGTGGGATCTGCCTTCCTGTGGGGGACTGACCTCCACAGATCTGCCGTCTGATGGCAAAGGGACCAGCAGATCTGCCCGGTTTGGACCTGCAAAGAAAAAGGACAGTTAGCAAAAGGGACAAACAAAATTCAAAAAAATGACACACGTACCTGCTGGAGCTGGACGAAAAACAAACACCTATAAAGAGAAAAAACAGAGATCAACAAATTGATACACAAAATTCACAAAAATATACTTACCTGTAAGAAATTTACAATGCGACCGGAGGCTATAAAAGGAGGAGCCGAACACAGAGCCCTCATTTCTATTCGGAACCTGGAGGAGTCAACATACCCCACAGTTGGATGAAGACACAAAAAGCTGTCTGGTAAGCTAAACTAAGCTACACCCAAGAGGAAGGACAACACCCGGCAGAACCCCATAATGGGTTAGTTGAATGTTTTGGCTATCTATCACTCTAAAAAGACACTCTTAAATTTAAAAGCTAAAAGAAGCAACATAACAAAGCTACCATAAGGGGACTAAGGCCAAAATAGGCATGAAAGAAGCTAAAAGAAGCTATGCTACAGCTAAGATGACTGAGCGAAACTAAGGCCAAAATAGGCATGAAGAAAAGCTAAAATGAGCTATGCTAAAGCTAAAATGAAGCAAATGAGCTATATTAAAGCTAAAACAAATGGAGATTAAGGCCAAAAAAGGCAAAAAGAGAAGCTAAGATACGTTTGTTAAAGCCAAAAGGAGCAATGAAGACACAAGCAACCACACAAGGATTTGAAAACAATTTTTAGTCTGGAGTGATAGAAAATAAGCCCTTTGTCAGTACCATCGCCGCAGTCACCTTGGGAAGAACCCTGTGGAGGAAAAATAGAAGTTAAAATTGGAAACAAAGTAAAGCTAAATTGAGCACTTATAAAACCCAAATAACTATAATCAATAACAAAGGAGAAAGCTAAATTAAGCACCCACGAAAGCCCAAAAGAAACAGATAACCCCTACCATGCCTGAAGAGACCGAAGGAGGTCGAAACGCGTCGCAAAACAGGGGCCTAATTCGATTTTCTAACCCCCATACCTACCAAAATCCTAAACATAACCCCAATCTGGTGGATATCCCTAGCCTAGCTAGAATTTTGAAGTGCTAGTCCCAATTGGGATAGTGAACTGATGGGAACGGAGCGTCTCAGGAGGAAGTGAACTGTGGAAGGAAAGTAATCTACGGAAGGAATGTACCCAGAGTGCCCGAGAGGGGGGAGGTGAACCCGCGTATGGCCCGTGCCTAACCTGAGCTCCACCTCGGTGGGGACAGGCTTTCCTTAACCTAATCTTGCCAGTGCCTGCGTGGGATCTGCCTTCCTGTGGGGGACTGACCTCCACAGATCTGCCGTCTGATGGCAAAGGGACCAGCAGATCTGCCCGGTTTGGACCTGCAAAGAAAAAGGACAGTTAGCAAAAGGGACAAACAAAATTCAAAAAAATGACACACGTACCTGCTGGAGCTGGACGAAAAACAAACACCTATAAAGAGAAAAAACAGAGATCAACAAATTGATACACAAAATTCACAAAAATATACTTACCTGTAAGAAATTTACAATGCGACCGGAGGCTATAAAAGGAGGAGCCGAACACAGAGCCCTCATTTCTATTCGGAACCTGGAGGAGTCAACATACCCCACAGTTGGATGAAGACACAAAAAGCTGTCTGGTAAGCTAAACTAAGCTACACCCAAGAGGAAGGACAACACCCGGCAGAACCCCATAATGGGTTAGTTGAATGTTTTGGCTATCTATCACTCTAAAAAGACACTCTTAAATTTAAAAGCTAAAAGAAGCAACATAACAAAGCTACCATAAGGGGACTAAGGCCAAAATAGGCATGAAAGAAGCTAAAAGAAGCTATGCTACAGCTAAGATGACTGAGCGAAACTAAGGCCAAAATAGGCATGAAGAAAAGCTAAAATGAGCTATGCTAAAGCTAAAATGAAGCAAATGAGCTATATTAAAGCTAAAACAAATGGAGATTAAGGCCAAAAAAGGCAAAAAGAGAAGCTAAGATACGTTTGTTAAAGCCAAAAGGAGCAATGAAGACACAAGCAACCACACAAGGATTTGAAAACAATTTTTAGTCTGGAGTGATAGAAAATAAGCCCTTTGTCAGTACCATCGCCGCAGTCACCTTGGGAAGAACCCTGTGGAGGAAAAATAGAAGTTAAAATTGGAAACAAAGTAAAGCTAAATTGAGCACTTATAAAACCCAAATAACTATAATCAATAACAAAGGAGAAAGCTAAATTAAGCACCCACGAAAGCCCAAAAGAAACAGATAACCCCTACCATGCCTGAAGAGACCGAAGGAGGTCGAAACGCGTCGCAAAACAGGGGCCTAATTCGATTTTCTAACCCCCATACCTACCAAAATCCTAAACATAACCCCAATCTGGTGGATATCCCTAGCCTAGCTACAATTTTGAAGTGCTAGTCCCAATTGGGATAGTGAACTGATGGGAACGGAGCGTCTCAGGAGGAAGTGAACTGTGGAAGGAAAGTAATCTACGGAAGGAATGTACCCAGAGTGCCCGAGAGGGGGGAGGTGAACCCGCGTATGGCCCGTGCCTAACCTGAGCTCCACCTCGGTGGGGACAGGCTTTCCTTAACCTAATCTTGCCAGTGCCTGCGTGGGATCTGCCTTCCTGTGGGGGACTGACCTCCACAGATCTGCCGTCTGATGGCAAAGGGACCAGCAGATCTGCCCGGTTTGGACCTGCAAAGAAAAAGGACAGTTAGCAAAAGGGACAAACAAAATTCAAAAAAATGACACACGTACCTGCTGGAGCTGGACGAAAAACAAACACCTATAAAGAGAAAAAACAGAGATCAACAAATTGATACACAAAATTCACAAAAATATACTTACCTGTAAGAAATTTACAATGCGACCGGAGGCTATAAAAGGAGGAGCCGAACACAGAGCCCTCATTTCTATTCGGAACCTGGAGGAGTCAACATACCCCACAGTTGGATGAAGACACAAAAAGCTGTCTGGTAAGCTAAACTAAGCTACACCCAAGAGGAAGGACAACACCCGGCAGAACCCCATAATGGGTTAGTTGAATGTTTTGGCTATCTATCACTCTAAAAAGACACTCTTAAATTTAAAAGCTAAAAGAAGCAACATAACAAAGCTACCATAAGGGGACTAAGGCCAAAATAGGCATGAAAGAAGCTAAAAGAAGCTATGCTACAGCTAAGATGACTGAGCGAAACTAAGGCCAAAATAGGCATGAAGAAAAGCTAAAATGAGCTATGCTAAAGCTAAAATGAAGCAAATGAGCTATATTAAAGCTAAAACAAATGGAGATTAAGGCCAAAAAAGGCAAAAAGAGAAGCTAAGATACGTTTGTTAAAGCCAAAAGGAGCAATGAAGACACAAGCAACCACACAAGGATTTGAAAACAATTTTTAGTCTGGAGTGATAGAAAATAAGCCCTTTGTCAGTACCATCGCCGCAGTCACCTTGGGAAGAACCCTGTGGAGGAAAAATAGAAGTTAAAATTGGAAACAAAGTAAAGCTAAATTGAGCACTTATAAAACCCAAATAACTATAATCAATAACAAAGGAGAAAGCTAAATTAAGCACCCACGAAAGCCCAAAAGAAACAGATAACCCCTACCATGCCTGAAGAGACCGAAGGAGGTCGAAACGCGTCGCAAAACAGGGGCCTAATTCGATTTTCTAACCCCCATACCTACCAAAATCCTAAACATAACCCCAATCTGGTGGATATCCCTAGCCTAGCTAGAATTTTGAAGTGCTAGTCCCAATTGGGATAGTGAACTGATGGGAACGGAGCGTCTCAGGAGGAAGTGAACTGTGGAAGGAAAGTAATCTACGGAAGGAATGTACCCAGAGTGCCCGAGAGGGGGGAGGTGAACCCGCGTATGGCCCGTGCCTAACCTGAGCTCCACCTCGGTGGGGACAGGCTTTCCTTAACCTAATCTTGCCAGTGCCTGCGTGGGATCTGCCTTCCTGTGGGGGACTGACCTCCACAGATCTGCCGTCTGATGGCAAAGGGACCAGCAGATCTGCCCGGTTTGGACCTGCAAAGAAAAAGGACAGTTAGCAAAAGGGACAAACAAAATTCAAAAAAATGACACACGTACCTGCTGGAGCTGGACGAAAAACAAACACCTATAAAGAGAAAAAACAGAGATCAACAAATTGATACACAAAATTCACAAAAATATACTTACCTGTAAGAAATTTACAATGCGACCGGAGGCTATAAAAGGAGGAGCCGAACACAGAGCCCTCATTTCTATTCGGAACCTGGAGGAGTCAACATACCCCACAGTTGGATGAAGACACAAAAAGCTGTCTGGTAAGCTAAACTAAGCTACACCCAAGAGGAAGGACAACACCCGGCAGAACCCCATAATGGGTTAGTTGAATGTTTTGGCTATCTATCACTCTAAAAAGACACTCTTAAATTTAAAAGCTAAAAGAAGCAACATAACAAAGCTACCATAAGGGGACTAAGGCCAAAATAGGCATGAAAGAAGCTAAAAGAAGCTATGCTACAGCTAAGATGACTGAGCGAAACTAAGGCCAAAATAGGCATGAAGAAAAGCTAAAATGAGCTATGCTAAAGCTAAAATGAAGCAAATGAGCTATATTAAAGCTAAAACAAATGGAGATTAAGGCCAAAAAAGGCAAAAAGAGAAGCTAAGATACGTTTGTTAAAGCCAAAAGGAGCAATGAAGACACAAGCAACCACACAAGGATTTGAAAACAATTTTTAGTCTGGAGTGATAGAAAATAAGCCCTTTGTCAGTACCATCGCCGCAGTCACCTTGGGAAGAACCCTGTGGAGGAAAAATAGAAGTTAAAATTGGAAACAAAGTAAAGCTAAATTGAGCACTTATAAAACCCAAATAACTATAATCAATAACAAAGGAGAAAGCTAAATTAAGCACCCACGAAAGCCCAAAAGAAACAGATAACCCCTACCATGCCTGAAGAGACCGAAGGAGGTCGAAACGCGTCGCAAAACAGGGGCCTAATTCGATTTTCTAACCCCCATACCTACCAAAATCCTAAACATAACCCCAATCTGGTGGATATCCCTAGCCTAGCTACAATTTTGAAGTGCTAGTCCCAATTGGGATAGTGAACTGATGGGAACGGAGCGTCTCAGGAGGAAGTGAACTGTGGAAGGAAAGTAATCTACGGAAGGAATGTACCCAGAGTGCCCGAGAGGGGGGAGGTGAACCCGCGTATGGCCCGTGCCTTACCTGAGCTCCACCTCGGTGGGGACAGGCTTTCCTTAACCTAATCTTGCCAGTGCCTGCGTGGGATCTGCCTTCCTGTGGGGGACTGACCTCCACAGATCTGCCGTCTGATGGCAAAGGGACCAGCAGATCTGCCCAGTTTGGACCTGCAAAGAAAAAGGACAGTTAGCAAAAGGGACAAACAAAATTCAAAAAAATGACACACGTACCTGCTGGAGCTGGACGAAAAACAAACACCTATAAAGAGAAAAAACAGAGATCAACAAATTGATACACAAAATTCACAAAAATATACTTACCTGTAAGAAATTTACAATGCGACCGGAGGCTATAAAAGGAGGAGCCGAACACAGAGCCCTCATTTCTATTCGGAACCTGGAGGAGTCAACATACCCCACAGTTGGATGAAGACACAAAAAGCTGTCTGGTAAGCTAAACTAAGCTACACCCAAGAGGAAGGACAACACCCGGCAGAACCCCATAATGGGTTAGTTGAATGTTTTGGCTATCTATCACTCTAAAAAGACACTCTTAAATTTAAAAGCTAAAAGAAGCAACATAACAAAGCTACCATAAGGGGACTAAGGCCAAAATAGGCATGAAAGAAGCTAAAAGAAGCTATGCTACAGCTAAGATGACTGAGCGAAACTAAGGCCAAAATAGGCATGAAGAAAAGCTAAAATGAGCTATGCTAAAGCTAAAATGAAGCAAATGAGCTATATTAAAGCTAAAACAAATGGAGATTAAGGCCAAAAAAGGCAAAAAGAGAAGCTAAGATACGTTTGTTAAAGCCAAAAGGAGCAATGAAGACACAAGCAACCACACAAGGATTTGAAAACAATTTTTAGTCTGGAGTGATAGAAAATAAGCCCTTTGTCAGTACCATCGCCGCAGTCACCTTGGGAAGAACCCTGTGGAGGAAAAATAGAAGTTAAAATTGGAAACAAAGTAAAGCTAAATTGAGCACTTATAAAACCCAAATAACTATAATCAATAACAAAGGAGAAAGCTAAATTAAGCACCCACGAAAGCCCAAAAGAAACAGATAACCCCTACCATGCCTGAAGAGACCGAAGGAGGTCGAAACGCGTCGCAAAACAGGGGCCTAATTCGATTTTCTAACCCCCATACCTACCAAAATCCTAAACATAACCCCAATCTGGTGGATATCCCTAGCCTAGCTAGAATTTTGAAGTGCTAGTCCCAATTGGGATAGTGAACTGATGGGAACGGAGCGTCTCAGGAGGAAGTGAACTGTGGAAGGAAAGTAATCTACGGAAGGAATGTACCCAGAGTGCCCGAGAGGGGGGAGGTGAACCCGCGTATGGCCCGTGCCTAACTTGAGCTCCACCTCGGTGGGGACAGGCTTTCCTTAACCTAATCTTGCCAGTGCCTGCGTGGGATCTGCCTTCCTGTGGGGGACTGACCTCCACAGATCTGCCGTCTGATGGCAAAGGGACCAGCAGATCTGCCCGGTTTGGACCTGCAAAGAAAAAGGACAGTTAGCAAAAGGGACAAACAAAATTCAAAAAAATGACACACGTACCTGCTGGAGCTGGACGAAAAACAAACACCTATAAAGAGAAAAAACAGAGATCAACAAATTGATACACAAAATTCACAAAAATATACTTACCTGTAAGAAATTTACAATGCGACCGGAGGCTATAAAAGGAGGAGCCGAACACAGAGCCCTCATTTCTATTCGGAACCTGGAGGAGTCAACATACCCCACAGTTGGATGAAGACACAAAAAGCTGTCTGGTAAGCTAAACTAAGCTACACCCAAGAGGAAGGACAACACCCGGCAGAACCCCATAATGGGTTAGTTGAATGTTTTGGCTATCTATCACTCTAAAAAGACACTCTTAAATTTAAAAGCTAAAAGAAGCAACATAACAAAGCTACCATAAGGGGACTAAGGCCAAAATAGGCATGAAAGAAGCTAAAAGAAGCTATGCTACAGCTAAGATGACTGAGCGAAACTAAGGCCAAAATAGGCATGAAGAAAAGCTAAAATGAGCTATGCTAAAGCTAAAATGAAGCAAATGAGCTATATTAAAGCTAAAACAAATGGAGATTAAGGCCAAAAAAGGCAAAAAGAGAAGCTAAGATACGTTTGTTAAAGCCAAAAGGAGCAATGAAGACACAAGCAACCACACAAGGATTTGAAAACAATTTTTAGTCTGGAGTGATAGAAAATAAGCCCTTTGTCAGTACCATCGCCGCAGTCACCTTGGGAAGAACCCTGTGGAGGAAAAATAGAAGTTAAAATTGGAAACAAAGTAAAGCTAAATTGAGCACTTATAAAACCCAAATAACTATAATCAATAACAAAGGAGAAAGCTAAATTAAGCACCCACGAAAGCCCAAAAGAAACAGATAACCCCTACCATGCCTGAAGAGACCGAAGGAGGTCGAAACGCGTCGCAAAACAGGGGCCTAATTCGATTTTCTAACCCCCATACCTACCAAAATCCTAAACATAACCCCAATCTGGTGGATATCCCTAGCCTAGCTAGAATTTTGAAGTGCTAGTCCCAATTGGGATAGTGAACTGATGGGAACGGAGCGTCTCAGGAGGAAGTGAACTGTGGAAGGAAAGTAATCTACGGAAGGAATGTACCCAGAGTGCCCGAGAGGGGGGAGGTGAACCCGCGTATGGCCCGTGCCTAACCTGAGCTCCACCTCGGTGGGGACAGGCTTTCCTTAACCTAATCTTGCCAGTGCCTGCGTGGGATCTGCCTTCCTGTGGGGGACTGACCTCCACAGATCTGCCGTCTGATGGCAAAGGGACCAGCAGATCTGCCCGGTTTGGACCTGCAAAGAAAAAGGACAGTTAGCAAAAGGGACAAACAAAATTCAAAAAAATGACACACGTACCTGCTGGAGCTGGACGAAAAACAAACACCTATAAAGAGAAAAAACAGAGATCAACAAATTGATACACAAAATTCACAAAAATATACTTACCTGTAAGAAATTTACAATGCGACCGGAGGCTATAAAAGGAGGAGCCGAACACAGAGCCCTCATTTCTATTCGGAACCTGGAGGAGTCAACATACCCCACAGTTGGATGAAGACACAAAAAGCTGTCTGGTAAGCTAAACTAAGCTACACCCAAGAGGAAGGACAACACCCGGCAGAACCCCATAATGGGTTAGTTGAATGTTTTGGCTATCTATCACTCTAAAAAGACACTCTTAAATTTAAAAGCTAAAAGAAGCAACATAACAAAGCTACCATAAGGGGACTAAGGCCAAAATAGGCATGAAAGAAGCTAAAAGAAGCTATGCTACAGCTAAGATGACTGAGCGAAACTAAGGCCAAAATAGGCATGAAGAAAAGCTAAAATGAGCTATGCTAAAGCTAAAATGAAGCAAATGAGCTATATTAAAGCTAAAACAAATGGAGATTAAGGCCAAAAAAGGCAAAAAGAGAAGCTAAGATACGTTTGTTAAAGCCAAAAGGAGCAATGAAGACACAAGCAACCACACAAGGATTTGAAAACAATTTTTAGTCTGGAGTGATAGAAAATAAGCCCTTTGTCAGTACCATCGCCGCAGTCACCTTGGGAAGAACCCTGTGGAGGAAAAATAGAAGTTAAAATTGGAAACAAAGTAAAGCTAAATTGAGCACTTATAAAACCCAAATAACTATAATCAATAACAAAGGAGAAAGCTAAATTAAGCACCCACGAAAGCCCAAAAGAAACAGATAACCCCTACCATGCCTGAAGAGACCGAAGGAGGTCGAAACGCGTCGCAAAACAGGGGCCTAATTCGATTTTCTAACCCCCATACCTACCAAAATCCTAAACATAACCCCAATCTGGTGGATATCCCTAGCCTAGCTAGAATTTTGAAGTGCTAGTCCCAATTGGGATAGTGAACTGATGGGAACGGAGCGTCTCAGGAGGAAGTGAACTGTGGAAGGAAAGTAATCTACGGAAGGAATGTACCCAGAGTGCCCGAGAGGGGGGAGGTGAACCCGCGTATGGCCCGTGCCTAACCTGAGCTCCACCTCGGTGGGGACAGGCTTTCCTTAACCTAATCTTGCCAGTGCCTGCGTGGGATCTGCCTTCCTGTGGGGGACTGACCTCCACAGATCTGCCGTCTGATGGCAAAGGGACCAGCAGATCTGCCCGGTTTGGACCTGCAAAGAAAAAGGACAGTTAGCAAAAGGGACAAACAAAATTCAAAAAAATGACACACGTACCTGCTGGAGCTGGACGAAAAACAAACACCTATAAAGAGAAAAAACAGAGATCAACAAATTGATACACAAAATTCACAAAAATATACTTACCTGTAAGAAATTTACAATGCGACCGGAGGCTATAAAAGGAGGAGCCGAACACAGAGCCCTCATTTCTATTCGGAACCTGGAGGAGTCAACATACCCCACAGTTGGATGAAGACACAAAAAGCTGTCTGGTAAGCTAAACTAAGCTACACCCAAGAGGAAGGACAACACCCGGCAGAACCCCATAATGGGTTAGTTGAATGTTTTGGCTATCTATCACTCTAAAAAGACACTCTTAAATTTAAAAGCTAAAAGAAGCAACATAACAAAGCTACCATAAGGGGACTAAGGCCAAAATAGGCATGAAAGAAGCTAAAAGAAGCTATGCTACAGCTAAGATGACTGAGCGAAACTAAGGCCAAAATAGGCATGAAGAAAAGCTAAAATGAGCTATGCTAAAGCTAAAATGAAGCAAATGAGCTATATTAAAGCTAAAACAAATGGAGATTAAGGCCAAAAAAGGCAAAAAGAGAAGCTAAGATACGTTTGTTAAAGCCAAAAGGAGCAATGAAGACACAAGCAACCACACAAGGACTTGAAAACAATTTTTAGTCTGGAGTGATAGAAAATAAGCCCTTTGTCAGTACCATCGCCGCAGTCACCTTGGGAAGAACCCTGTGGAGGAAAAATAGAAGTTAAAATTGGAAACAAAGTAAAGCTAAATTGAGCACTTATAAAACCCAAATAACTATAATCAATAACAAAGGAGAAAGCTAAATTAAGCACCCACGAAAGCCCAAAAGAAACAGATAACCCCTACCATGCCTGAAGAGACCGAAGGAGGTCGAAACGCGTCGCAAAACAGGGGCCTAATTCGATTTTCTAACCCCCATACCTACCAAAATCCTAAACATAACCCCAATCTGGTGGATATCCCTAGCCTAGCTAGAATTTTGAAGTGCTAGTCCCAATTGGGATAGTGAACTGATGGGAACGGAGCGTCTCAGGAGGAAGTGAACTGTGGAAGGAAAGTAATCTACGGAAGGAATGTACCCAGAGTGCCCGAGAGGGGGGAGGTGAACCCGCGTATGGCCCGTGCCTAACCTGAGCTCCACCTCGGTGGGGACAGGCTTTCCTTAACCTAATCTTGCCAGTGCCTGCGTGGGATCTGCCTTCCTGTGGGGGACTGACCTCCACAGATCTGCCGTCTGATGGCAAAGGGACCAGCAGATCTGCCCGGTTTGGACCTGCAAAGAAAAAGGACAGTTAGCAAAAGGGACAAACAAAATTCAAAAAAATGACACACGTACCTGCTGGAGCTGGACGAAAAACAAACACCTATAAAGAGAAAAAACAGAGATCAACAAATTGATACACAAAATTCACAAAAATATACTTACCTGTAAGAAATTTACAATGCGACCGGAGGCTATAAAAGGAGGAGCCGAACACAGAGCCCTCATTTCTATTCGGAACCTGGAGGAGTCAACATACCCCACAGTTGGATGAAGACACAAAAAGCTGTCTGGTAAGCTAAACTAAGCTACACCCAAGAGGAAGGACAACACCCGGCAGAACCCCATAATGGGTTAGTTGAATGTTTTGGCTATCTATCACTCTAAAAAGACACTCTTAAATTTAAAAGCTAAAAGAAGCAACATAACAAAGCTACCATAAGGGGACTAAGGCCAAAATAGGCATGAAAGAAGCTAAAAGAAGCTATGCTACAGCTAAGATGACTGAGCGAAACTAAGGCCAAAATAGGCATGAAGAAAAGCTAAAATGAGCTATGCTAAAGCTAAAATGAAGCAAATGAGCTATATTAAAGCTAAAACAAATGGAGATTAAGGCCAAAAAAGGCAAAAAGAGAAGCTAAGATACGTTTGTTAAAGCCAAAAGGAGCAATGAAGACACAAGCAACCACACAAGGATTTGAAAACAATTTTTAGTCTGGAGTGATAGAAAATAAGCCCTTTGTCAGTACCATCGCCGCAGTCACCTTGGGAAGAACCCTGTGGAGGAAAAATAGAAGTTAAAATTGGAAACAAAGTAAAGCTAAATTGAGCACTTATAAAACCCAAATAACTATAATCAATAACAAAGGAGAAAGCGAAATTAAGCACCCACGAAAGCCCAAAAGAAACAGATAACCCCTACCATGCCTGAAGAGACCGAAGGAGGTCGAAACGCGTCGCAAAACAGGGGCCTAATTCGATTTTCTAACCCCCATACCTACCAAAATCCTAAACATAACCCCAATCTGGTGGATATCCCTAGCCTAGCTAGAATTTTGAAGTGCTAGTCCCAATTGGGATAGTGAACTGATGGGAACGGAGCGTCTCAGGAGGAAGTGAACTGTGGAAGGAAAGTAATCTACGGAAGGAATGTACCCAGAGTGCCCGAGAGGGGGGAGGTGAACCCGCGTATGGCCCGTGCCTAACCTGAGCTCCACCTCGGTGGGGACAGGCTTTCCTTAACCTAATCTTGCCAGTGCCTGCGTGGGATCTGCCTTCCTGTGGGGGACTGACCTCCACAGATCTGCCGTCTGATGGCAAAGGGACCAGCAGATCTGCCCGGTTTGGACCTGCAAAGAAAAAGGACAGTTAGCAAAAGGGACAAACAAAATTCAAAAAAATGACACACGTACCTGCTGGAGCTGGACGAAAAACAAACACCTATAAAGAGAAAAAACAGAGATCAACAAATTGATACACAAAATTCACAAAAATATACTTACCTGTAAGAAATTTACAATGCGACCGGAGGCTATAAAAGGAGGAGCCGAACACAGAGCCCTCATTTCTATTCGGAACCTGGAGGAGTCAACATACCCCACAGTTGGATGAAGACACAAAAAGCTGTCTGGTAAGCTAAACTAAGCTACACCCAAGAGGAAGGACAACACCCGGCAGAACCCCATAATGGGTTAGTTGAATGTTTTGGCTATCTATCACTCTAAAAAGACACTCTTAAATTTAAAAGCTAAAAGAAGCAACATAACAAAGCTACCATAAGGGGACTAAGGCCAAAATAGGCATGAAAGAAGCTAAAAGAAGCTATGCTACAGCTAAGATGACTGAGCGAAACTAAGGCCAAAATAGGCATGAAGAAAAGCTAAAATGAGCTATGCTAAAGCTAAAATGAAGCAAATGAGCTATATTAAAGCTAAAACAAATGGAGATTAAGGCCAAAAAAGGCAAAAAGAGAAGCTAAGATACGTTTGTTAAAGCCAAAAGGAGCAATGAAGACACAAGCAACCACACAAGGATTTGAAAACAATTTTTAGTCTGGAGTGATAGAAAATAAGCCCTTTGTCAGTACCATCGCCGCAGTCACCTTGGGAAGAACCCTGTGGAGGAAAAATAGAAGTTAAAATTGGAAACAAAGTAAAGCTAAATTGAGCACTTATAAAACCCAAATAACTATAATCAATAACAAAGGAGAAAGCTAAATTAAGCACCCACGAAAGCCCAAAAGAAACAGATAACCCCTACCATGCCTGAAGAGACCGAAGGAGGTCGAAACGCGTCGCAAAACAGGGGCCTAATTCGATTTTCTAACCCCCATACCTACCAAAATCCTAAACATAACCCCAATCTGGTGGATATCCCTAGCCTAGCTAGAATTTTGAAGTGCTAGTCCCAATTGGGATAGTGAACTGATGGGAACGGAGCGTCTCAGGAGGAAGTGAACTGTGGAAGGAAAGTAATCTACGGAAGGAATGTACCCAGAGTGCCCGAGAGGGGGGAGGTGAACCCGCGTATGGCCCGTGCCTAACCTGAGCTCCACCTCGGTGGGGACAGGCTTTCCTTAACCTAATCTTGCCAGTGCCTGCGTGGGATCTGCCTTCCTGTGGGGGACTGACCTCCACAGATCTGCCGTCTGATGGCAAAGGGACCAGCAGATCTGCCCGGTTTGGACCTGCAAAGAAAAAGGACAGTTAGCAAAAGGGACAAACAAAATTCAAAAAAATGACACACGTACCTGCTGGAGCTGGACGAAAAACAAACACCTATAAAGAGAAAAAACAGAGATCAACAAATTGATACACAAAATTCACAAAAATATACTTACCTGTAAGAAATTTACAATGCGACCGGAGGCTATAAAAGGAGGAGCCGAACACAGAGCCCTCATTTCTATTCGGAACCTGGAGGAGTCAACATACCCCACAGTTGGATGAAGACACAAAAAGCTGTCTGGTAAGCTAAACTAAGCTACACCCAAGAGGAAGGACAACACCCGGCAGAACCCCATAATGGGTTAGTTGAATGTTTTGGCTATCTATCACTCTAAAAAGACACTCTTAAATTTAAAAGCTAAAAGAAGCAACATAACAAAGCTACCATAAGGGGACTAAGGCCAAAATAGGCATGAAAGAAGCTAAAAGAAGCTATGCTACAGCTAAGATGACTGAGCGAAACTAAGGCCAAAATAGGCATGAAGAAAAGCTAAAATGAGCTATGCTAAAGCTAAAATGAAGCAAATGAGCTATATTAAAGCTAAAACAAATGGAGATTAAGGCCAAAAAAGGCAAAAAGAGAAGCTAAGATACGTTTGTTAAAGCCAAAAGGAGCAATGAAGACACAAGCAACCACACAAGGACTTGAAAACAATTTTTAGTCTGGAGTGATAGAAAATAAGCCCTTTGTCAGTACCATCGCCGCAGTCACCTTGGGAAGAACCCTGTGGAGGAAAAATAGAAGTTAAAATTGGAAACAAAGTAAAGCTAAATTGAGCACTTATAAAACCCAAATAACTATAATCAATAACAAAGGAGAAAGCTAAATTAAGCACCCACGAAAGCCCAAAAGAAACAGATAACCCCTACCATGCCTGAAGAGACCGAAGGAGGTCGAAACGCGTCGCAAAACAGGGGCCTAATTCGATTTTCTAACCCCCATACCTACCAAAATCCTAAACATAACCCCAATCTGGTGGATATCCCTAGCCTAGCTAGAATTTTGAAGTGCTAGTCCCAATTGGGATAGTGAACTGATGGGAACGGAGCGTCTCAGGAGGAAGTGAACTGTGGAAGGAAAGTAATCTACGGAAGGAATGTACCCAGAGTGCCCGAGAGGGGGGAGGTGAACCCGCGTATGGCCCGTGCCTAACCTGAGCTCCACCTCGGTGGGGACAGGCTTTCCTTAACCTAATCTTGCCAGTGCCTGCGTGGGATCTGCCTTCCTGTGGGGGACTGACCTCCACAGATCTGCCGTCTGATGGCAAAGGGACCAGCAGATCTGCCCGGTTTGGACCTGCAAAGAAAAAGGACAGTTAGCAAAAGGGACAAACAAAATTCAAAAAAATGACACACGTACCTGCTGGAGCTGGACGAAAAACAAACACCTATAAAGAGAAAAAACAGAGATCAACAAATTGATACACAAAATTCACAAAAATATACTTACCTGTAAGAAATTTACAATGCGACCGGAGGCTATAAAAGGAGGAGCCGAACACAGAGCCCTCATTTCTATTCGGAACCTGGAGGAGTCAACATACCCCACAGTTGGATGAAGACACAAAAAGCTGTCTGGTAAGCTAAACTAAGCTACACCCAAGAGGAAGGACAACACCCGGCAGAACCCCATAATGGGTTAGTTGAATGTTTTGGCTATCTATCACTCTAAAAAGACACTCTTAAATTTAAAAGCTAAAAGAAGCAACATAACAAAGCTACCATAAGGGGACTAAGGCCAAAATAGGCATGAAAGAAGCTAAAAGAAGCTATGCTACAGCTAAGATGACTGAGCGAAACTAAGGCCAAAATAGGCATGAAGAAAAGCTAAAATGAGCTATGCTAAAGCTAAAATGAAGCAAATGAGCTATATTAAAGCTAAAACAAATGGAGATTAAGGCCAAAAAAGGCAAAAAGAGAAGCTAAGATACGTTTGTTAAAGCCAAAAGGAGCAATGAAGACACAAGCAACCACACAAGGACTTGAAAACAATTTTTAGTCTGGAGTGATAGAAAATAAGCCCTTTGTCAGTACCATCGCCGCAGTCACCTTGGGAAGAACCCTGTGGAGGAAAAATAGAAGTTAAAATTGGAAACAAAGTAAAGCTAAATTGAGCACTTATAAAACCCAAATAACTATAATCAATAACAAAGGAGAAAGCTAAATTAAGCACCCACGAAAGCCCAAAAGAAACAGATAACCCCTACCATGCCTGAAGAGACCGAAGGAGGTCGAAACGCGTCGCAAAACAGGGGCCTAATTCGATTTTCTAACCCCCATACCTACCAAAATCCTAAACATAACCCCAATCTGGTGGATATCCCTAGCCTAGCTAGAATTTTGAAGTGCTAGTCCCAATTGGGATAGTGAACTGATGGGAACGGAGCGTCTCAGGAGGAAGTGAACTGTGGAAGGAAAGTAATCTACGGAAGGAATGTACCCAGAGTGCCCGAGAGGGGGGAGGTGAACCCGCGTATGGCCCGTGCCTAACCTGAGCTCCACCTCGGTGGGGACAGGCTTTCCTTAACCTAATCTTGCCAGTGCCTGCGTGGGATCTGCCTTCCTGTGGGGGACTGACCTCCACAGATCTGCCGTCTGATGGCAAAGGGACCAGCAGATCTGCCCGGTTTGGACCTGCAAAGAAAAAGGACAGTTAGCAAAAGGGACAAACAAAATTCAAAAAAATGACACACGTACCTGCTGGAGCTGGACGAAAAACAAACACCTATAAAGAGAAAAAACAGAGATCAACAAATTGATACACAAAATTCACAAAAATATACTTACCTGTAAGAAATTTACAATGCGACCGGAGGCTATAAAAGGAGGAGCCGAACACAGAGCCCTCATTTCTATTCGGAACCTGGAGGAGTCAACATACCCCACAGTTGGATGAAGACACAAAAAGCTGTCTGGTAAGCTAAACTAAGCTACACCCAAGAGGAAGGACAACACCCGGCAGAACCCCATAATGGGTTAGTTGAATGTTTTGGCTATCTATCACTCTAAAAAGACACTCTTAAATTTAAAAGCTAAAAGAAGCAACATAACAAAGCTACCATAAGGGGACTAAGGCCAAAATAGGCATGAAAGAAGCTAAAAGAAGCTATGCTACAGCTAAGATGACTGAGCGAAACTAAGGCCAAAATAGGCATGAAGAAAAGCTAAAATGAGCTATGCTAAAGCTAAAATGAAGCAAATGAGCTATATTAAAGCTAAAACAAATGGAGATTAAGGCCAAAAAAGGCAAAAAGAGAAGCTAAGATACGTTTGTTAAAGCCAAAAGGAGCAATGAAGACACAAGCAACCACACAAGGATTTGAAAACAATTTTTAGTCTGGAGTGATAGAAAATAAGCCCTTTGTCAGTACCATCGCCGCAGTCACCTTGGGAAGAACCCTGTGGAGGAAAAATAGAAGTTAAAATTGGAAACAAAGTAAAGCTAAATTGAGCACTTATAAAACCCAAATAACTATAATCAATAACAAAGGAGAAAGCGAAATTAAGCACCCACGAAAGCCCAAAAGAAACAGATAACCCCTACCATGCCTGAAGAGACCGAAGGAGGTCGAAACGCGTCGCAAAACAGGGGCCTAATTCGATTTTCTAACCCCCATACCTACCAAAATCCTAAACATAACCCCAATCTGGTGGATATCCCTAGCCTAGCTAGAATTTTGAAGTGCTAGTCCCAATTGGGATAGTGAACTGATGGGAACGGAGCGTCTCAGGAGGAAGTGAACTGTGGAAGGAAAGTAATCTACGGAAGGAATGTACCCAGAGTGCCCGAGAGGGGGGAGGTGAACCCGCGTATGGCCCGTGCCTAACCTGAGCTCCACCTCGGTGGGGACAGGCTTTCCTTAACCTAATCTTGCCAGTGCCTGCGTGGGATCTGCCTTCCTGTGGGGGACTGACCTCCACAGATCTGCCGTCTGATGGCAAAGGGACCAGCAGATCTGCCCGGTTTGGACCTGCAAAGAAAAAGGACAGTTAGCAAAAGGGACAAACAAAATTCAAAAAAATGACACACGTACCTGCTGGAGCTGGACGAAAAACAAACACCTATAAAGAGAAAAAACAGAGATCAACAAATTGATACACAAAATTCACAAAAATATACTTACCTGTAAGAAATTTACAATGCGACCGGAGGCTATAAAAGGAGGAGCCGAACACAGAGCCCTCATTTCTATTCGGAACCTGGAGGAGTCAACATACCCCACAGTTGGATGAAGACACAAAAAGCTGTCTGGTAAGCTAAACTAAGCTACACCCAAGAGGAAGGACAACACCCGGCAGAACCCCATAATGGGTTAGTTGAATGTTTTGGCTATCTATCACTCTAAAAAGACACTCTTAAATTTAAAAGCTAAAAGAAGCAACATAACAAAGCTACCATAAGGGGACTAAGGCCAAAATAGGCATGAAAGAAGCTAAAAGAAGCTATGCTACAGCTAAGATGACTGAGCGAAACTAAGGCCAAAATAGGCATGAAGAAAAGCTAAAATGAGCTATGCTAAAGCTAAAATGAAGCAAATGAGCTATATTAAAGCTAAAACAAATGGAGATTAAGGCCAAAAAAGGCAAAAAGAGAAGCTAAGATACGTTTGTTAAAGCCAAAAGGAGCAATGAAGACACAAGCAACCACACAAGGACTTGAAAACAATTTTTAGTCTGGAGTGATAGAAAATAAGCCCTTTGTCAGTACCATCGCCGCAGTCACCTTGGGAAGAACCCTGTGGAGGAAAAATAGAAGTTAAAATTGGAAACAAAGTAAAGCTAAATTGAGCACTTATAAAACCCAAATAACTATAATCAATAACAAAGGAGAAAGCTAAATTAAGCACCCACGAAAGCCCAAAAGAAACAGATAACCCCTACCATGCCTGAAGAGACCGAAGGAGGTCGAAACGCGTCGCAAAACAGGGGCCTAATTCGATTTTCTAACCCCCATACCTACCAAAATCCTAAACATAACCCCAATCTGGTGGATATCCCTAGCCTAGCTAGAATTTTGAAGTGCTAGTCCCAATTGGGATAGTGAACTGATGGGAACGGAGCGTCTCAGGAGGAAGTGAACTGTGGAAGGAAAGTAATCTACGGAAGGAATGTACCCAGAGTGCCCGAGAGGGGGGAGGTGAACCCGCGTATGGCCCGTGCCTAACCTGAGCTCCACCTCGGTGGGGACAGGCTTTCCTTAACCTAATCTTGCCAGTGCCTGCGTGGGATCTGCCTTCCTGTGGGGGACTGACCTCCACAGATCTGCCGTCTGATGGCAAAGGGACCAGCAGATCTGCCCGGTTTGGACCTGCAAAGAAAAAGGACAGTTAGCAAAAGGGACAAACAAAATTCAAAAAAATGACACACGTACCTGCTGGAGCTGGACGAAAAACAAACACCTATAAAGAGAAAAAACAGAGATCAACAAATTGATACACAAAATTCACAAAAATATACTTACCTGTAAGAAATTTACAATGCGACCGGAGGCTATAAAAGGAGGAGCCGAACACAGAGCCCTCATTTCTATTCGGAACCTGGAGGAGTCAACATACCCCACAGTTGGATGAAGACACAAAAAGCTGTCTGGTAAGCTAAACTAAGCTACACCCAAGAGGAAGGACAACACCCGGCAGAACCCCATAATGGGTTAGTTGAATGTTTTGGCTATCTATCACTCTAAAAAGACACTCTTAAATTTAAAAGCTAAAAGAAGCAACATAACAAAGCTACCATAAGGGGACTAAGGCCAAAATAGGCATGAAAGAAGCTAAAAGAAGCTATGCTACAGCTAAGATGACTGAGCGAAACTAAGGCCAAAATAGGCATGAAGAAAAGCTAAAATGAGCTATGCTAAAGCTAAAATGAAGCAAATGAGCTATATTAAAGCTAAAACAAATGGAGATTAAGGCCAAAAAAGGCAAAAAGAGAAGCTAAGATACGTTTGTTAAAGCCAAAAGGAGCAATGAAGACACAAGCAACCACACAAGGACTTGAAAACAATTTTTAGTCTGGAGTGATAGAAAATAAGCCCTTTGTCAGTACCATCGCCGCAGTCACCTTGGGAAGAACCCTGTGGAGGAAAAATAGAAGTTAAAATTGGAAACAAAGTAAAGCTAAATTGAGCACTTATAAAACCCAAATAACTATAATCAATAACAAAGGAGAAAGCTAAATTAAGCACCCACGAAAGCCCAAAAGAAACAGATAACCCCTACCATGCCTGAAGAGACCGAAGGAGGTCGAAACGCGTCGCAAAACAGGGGCCTAATTCGATTTTCTAACCCCCATACCTACCAAAATCCTAAACATAACCCCAATCTGGTGGATATCCCTAGCCTAGCTAGAATTTTGAAGTGCTAGTCCCAATTGGGATAGTGAACTGATGGGAACGGAGCGTCTCAGGAGGAAGTGAACTGTGGAAGGAAAGTAATCTACGGAAGGAATGTACCCAGAGTGCCCGAGAGGGGGGAGGTGAACCCGCGTATGGCCCGTGCCTAACCTGAGCTCCACCTCGGTGGGGACAGGCTTTCCTTAACCTAACCCTAAAAAAACACTAATAACTCCTAAAACTACAACATACTCACTATACTTACCTGAACTAAAAACCGACCTCGATTTTTGATCCTGGGACCTGAAAACACGAAGACCATCCTGAATATAGGGGCGTGGCCAGGGCTGATATATAAAGGGTGCACCACTCTGGGCAGCACACCATTACGAGCCCTTGCCTGAAGAAGAACCCATAGAGGTTCGAAACGCGTCGCTAAAAGGGCGAAAGCTACACTTGAAGCTAAATCGTATGGCTAATTTTTGACTACCTGGCTAAGCTACGGCTTAGCCTATACTACACCTACACTGACATTACTACACATACATTTACACTAATCAAATATGCCTACATTCCTACAAGCTATCGTAATGGCGAATTTTTTGAGACCTGGCCAAGCTTCGGCTTGGCCTCAAGTACATCTAAACTGACTACGCAACATGAACACTTACCTGACACATGGGATGGGGAGATGGGAGCGAGATGAGTGTGGTGGGGTGGGACAGTGGGACGGGGTAGAGGGATGGACCGTGCATATCCACTGTGCCGTGCCCCGCAGGCAGTTCGTTTTACACGAAGGCCTGTACTTATGCCGGTATTAGTTTAAAAAGTTTCCTAACCCGCCAGTTATCCTCCCTAATCCTAGCCTGCTTACCTAAAACCCGACCCTTAACTTAAACCTCCTAGCCTCTAAACCGAAATATCCCTAACAAACTCTATACACACACAATTAATCTATGCCCAAACCCAAACACTAGACCTACCCATAACCCCACGACCCCTTCATGGACCCAAGGAATGGACACAAAACAATACAACTCATATCATATTTTATTTATTTATTAAACAACAACACACACAGAAAAACGAAGATCTGGTCTCACATAAACCAACAACATTAACACTGATTTACACACACATTCTCACTTTTAAACATCTTTATTCATCAATATGCAAAAAACTGACAACATTAACATTGAAAAGTACATGCATTTTACAAGAACAAACATACACACACCTACATAAGGATGGCACTTTCAATAAAACTACCACACAACAATAAACTGGACAATGATACATAAACTGATAACAAAGAAACTGATACACACACATCACCACTTAAAACATCTCTACACAATTTACGTCTGGACACCCATAGACTGATACCACTTACACTAAAAACTGCACAACAGACTACAACACTGATAAACACTTACACTACATATCTAAACAAGAAATTCATACTTACCTGAAGATTTTTAAACAACACCTAAACAACCTACAGTTATGGACATTTAACATTTACCAACATTCATACTTACCCTCCAAAACAAGAAAATACGTAACCTGTGGAAAAAAAACAGACATAACACAAATCTAACACAAACACAAACAAGATGGAAACCTAGGGGGATGCTTATAACATGCTCACATGAATACATAAACCGGGGATGAACATACCATAAACTGATGACATTTACACTGCATTGCAAAGAGTGGAAACATGCACACTCAACAGGAGCATATACACTGACAAACAAAAACTGACTTTGCTAACACAACACGAAGATAACTCCTAGAAATACATCGACTAACATTGAAAAGTACATGCATTTTACAAGAACAAACATACACACACCTACATAAGGATGGCACTTTCAATAAAACTACCACACAACAATAAACTGGACAATGATACATAAACTGATAACAAAGAAACTGATACACACACATCACCACTTAAAACATCTCTACACAATTTACGTCTGGACACCCATGGACTGATACCACTTACACTAAAAACTGCACAACAGACTACAACACTGATAAACACTTACACTACATATCTAAACAAGAAATTCATACTTACCTGAAGACAACCTGCAAAGGAAAAACAGACCATGAAAAACAAACGGACATGGGATTTTATTTTTAAACAACACCTAAACAACCTACAGTTATGGACATTTAACATTTACCAACATTCATACTTACCCTCCAAAACAAGAAAATACGTAACCTGGGAAAAAAACAGACATAACACAAATCTAACACAAACACAAACAAGATGGAAACCTAGGGGGATGCTTATAACATGCTCACATGAATACATAAACCGGGGATGAACATACCATAAACTGATGACATTTACACTGCATTGCAAAGAGTGGAAACATGCACACTCAACAGGAGCATATACACTGACAAACAAAAACTGACTTTGCTAACACAACACGAAGATAACTCCTAGAAATACATCGACTAAGACACACAAAAAAAACACTAATAACTCCTAAAACTACAACATACTCACTATACTTACCTGAACTAAAAACCGACCTCGATTTTTGATCCTGGGACCTGAAAACACGAAGACCATCCTGAATATAGGGGCGTGGCCAGGGCTGATATATAAAGGGTGCACCACTCTGGGCAGCACACCATTACGAGCCCTTGCCTGAAGAAGAACCCATAGAGGTTCGAAACGCGTCGCGAAAAGGGCGAAAGCTACACTTGAAGCTAAATCGTATGGCTAATTTATGACTACCTGGCTAAGCTACGGCTTAGCCTATACTACACCTACACTGACATTACTACACATACATTTACACTAATCAAATATGCCTACATTCCTACAAGCTATCGTAATGGCGAATTTTTTGAGACCTGGCCAAGCTTCGGCTTGGCCTCAAGTACATCTAAACTGACTACGCAACATGAACACTTACCTGACACATGGGATGGGGAGATGGGAGCGAGATGAGTGTGGTGGGGTGGGACAGTGGGACGGGGTAGAGGGATGGACCGTGCATATCCACTGTGCCGTGCCCCGCAGGCAGTTCGTTTTACACGAAGGCCTGTACTTATGCCGGTATTAGTTTAAAAAGTTTCCTAACCCTAACCCTAACCCTAACCCTAATATTTACAACAGGACATACATGTATTGTTTCAACTGTGCACTCAAATACAAAAAGTCCTTAACTACTTCGTATTACAGTGAGCGTTCTGTGTGTTGAGATGAGTTACGCGCGTATTTAGTATTCACACCTTGACATACATGTATTGTTTCAACTGTGCACTGAAATATAGAAATTGCTCAACTGTGTACTATTACAGTAAGAATTCTGTGTGTTAAGATGAGTTGTGCGCGTGTTTAATATTCACAAGATGACATACATGTATTGTTTAAACTGTGCACTGAAACACAGAAATTGCTGAACTGTCTGGTATTCCAGTGAGAGTTCTGTGTGATGAGATGATGAGTGGCGCGCGTGTTTAATATTCACAACCTGACATACATGGAATGTTACAGCTGTGCACTGAATTACAAAAATTGTTGCACTACCTGAGTATTCCACTGAGCGTTCTGTGTGTTGAGATGAGTTGCGCTCGTGTTTAGTATTCACACCTTGACATACATGTATTGGTTCAACTGTGCACTGAAATATAGAAATTGCTGAACTGTCTACTATTACAGTGAGAGTTCTGTGTGTTGAGATGAGTGGTGCGCTTGTTTAATATTCACAACATGACATACATGTAACTTTACAACTGTGCACTGAATTACAAAAAGTGCTGAACTACCTGGTATTGCACTGAGCGTTCTGTGTGTTGAGATGAGTGGTGCGCGTGTTTAATATTTACAACAGGACATACATGTATTGTTTCAACTGTGCACTGAAATACAGAAATTGCTGAACTGTCTGGTATTCCAGTGAGAGTTCTGTGTGATGAGATGATGAGTGGCGCGCGTGTTTAATATTCACAACATGACGTACATACATTGTTTCAACTGTCCACAGAAACATAAAAAATACTTAACTACTTGGTATTACAGTCAGAGTTCTGTGTGCTGAGATGAGTTGGGCGCGTGTTTAATATTCACAACCTGACATACATGGAATGTTACAACTGTGCACTGAATTACAACATACATGTAATGTTACAACTGTGCACTGAATTACAAAAATTGCTGAACTACCACTGAGCGTTCTGTGTTTTGAGAGAAGTGGCGCGCGTGTTTAATATTCACATACATGTAATGTTACATGTAATGTTACAACAAAAGTGCTGAAATCGCATTACAGTGAGAGTTCTGTGTGTTGAGATGAGTGGCGCGCGTGTTTAATATTCACAAACTGACATACATGGAATATTACAGCTGTGCACTGAATTACAAAAATTGTTTCACTACCTGAGTATTACACTGAGCGTTCTGTGTGTTGAGATGAGTGGCGCGCGTGTTTAATATTCACAACGTGACATACATGTAATGTTACAACTGTGCACTGAATTACAAAACTTGCTGACCTACCTGGTATTGCACTGAGTGTTCTGTGTTTTGAGAGTTTAATATTCACATACATGTAATGTTACATGTAATGTTGCGCGTGTTCCGAATTCACAACATGACGTACATGTATTTTTTCACCTGTGTACTCAAAAACCACAATTGCTTTAATTGCTGGTGTAGCACTTTCAGTTCTATGTGATGAGATTAGTGGCGCAGGTGTTTCAAATTCACAACATGACATACATGTATGTTTTAAATTGTGCACTCAAATACAAAAAGTGCTGAACTACCTGGTATTGCACTGAGCGTTCTGTGTGTTGAGATGAGTGGTGCGCGTGTTTAATATTTACAACAGGACATACATGTATTGTTTCAACTGTGCACTCAAATACAAAAAGTCCTTAACTACTTCGTATTACAGTGAGCGTTCTGTGTGTTGAGATGAGTTACGCGCGTGTTTAGTATTCACACCTTGACATACATGTATTGTTTCAACTGTGCACTGAAATATAGAAATTGCTCAACTGTGTACTATTACAGTAAGAATTCTGTGTGTTAAGATGAGTTGTGCGCGTGTTTAATATTCACAAGATGACATACATGTATTGTTTAAACTGTGCACTGAAATACAGAAATTGCTGAACTGTCTGGTATTCCAGTGAGAGTTCTGTGTGATGAGATGATGAGTGGCGCGCGTGTTTAATATTCACAACCTGACATACATGGAATGTTACAGCTGTGCACTGAATTACAAAAATTGTTGCACTACCTGAGTATTCCACTGAGCGTTCTGTGTGTTGAGATGAGTTGCGCTCGTGTTTAGTATTCACACCTTGACATACATGTATTGGTTCAACTGTGCACTGAAATATAGAAATTCCTGAACTGTCTATTATTACAGGGAGAGTTCTATGTGTTGAGATGAGTTGCGCGCGTGTTTAGTATTCACACCTTGACATACATGTATTGGTTCAATTGTGCACTGAAATATAGAAATTGCTGAACTGTCTACTATTACAGTGAGAGTTCTGTGTGTTGAGATGAGTGGTGCGCTTGTTTAATATTCACAACATGACATACATGTAACTTTACAACTGTGCAATGAATTACAAAAAGTGCTGAACTACCTGGTATTGCACTGAGCGTTCTGTGTGTTGAGATGAGTGGTGCGCGTGTTTAATATTTACAACAGGACATACATGTATTGTTTCAACTGTGCACTGAAATACAGAAATTGCTGAACTGTCTGGTATTCCAGTGAGAGTTCTGTGTGATGACATGATGAGTGGCGCGCGTTTTTAATATTCACAACCTGACATACATGGAATGTTACAGCTGTGCACTGAATTACAAAAATTGTTGCACTACCTGAGTATTCCACTGAGCGTTCTGTGTGTTGAAATGACTTGCGCTCGTGTTTAGTATTCACACCTTGACATACATGTATTGGTTCAACTGTGCACTGAAATATAGAAATTCCTGAACTGTCTATTATTACAGGGAGAGTTCTATGTGTTGAGATGAGTTGCGCGCGTGTTTAGTATTGACACCTTGACATACATGTCAAGTGTTTAATATTCACAACCTGACATACATGGAATGTTACAGCTGTGCACTGAATTACAAAAATTGTTTCACTACCTGAGTATTACACTGAGCGTTCTGTGTGTTAAGATGAGTGGCGCGCGTGTTTAATATTCACAACGTGACATACATGTAATGTTACAACTGTGCACTGAATTACAAAACTTGCTGACCTACCTGGTATTGCACTGAGTGTTCTGTGTTTTGAGAGTTTAATATTCACATACATGTAATGTTACATGTAATGTTGCGCGTGTTCCGAATTCACAACATGACGTACATGTATTTTTTCACCTGTGTACTCAAATACCACAATTGCTTTAATTGCTGGTGTAGCACTTTCAGTTCTATGTGATGAGATTAGTGGCGCAGGTGTTTCAAATTCACAACATGACATACATGTATGTTTTCAATTGTGCACTCAAATACAAAAAGTGCTGAACTACCTGGTATTGCACTGAGCGTTCTGTGTGTTGAGATGAGTGGTGCGCGTGTTTAATATTTACAACAGGACATACATGTATTGTTTCAACTGTGCACTCAAATACAAAAAGTCCTTAACTACTTCGTATTACAGTGAGCGTTCTGTGTGTTGAGATGAGTTACGCGCGTATTTAGTATTCACACCTTGACATACATGTATTGTTTCAACTGTGCACTGAAATATAGAAATTGCTCAACTGTGTACTATTACAGTAAGAATTCTGTGTGTTAAGATGAGTTGTGCGCGTGTTTAATATTCACAAGATGACATACATGTATTGTTTAAACTGTGCACTGAAACACAGAAATTGCTGAGTTGTCTGGTATTCCAGTGAGAGTTCTGTGTGATGAGATGATGAGTGGCGCGCGTGTTTAATATTCACAACCTGACATACATGGAATGTTACAGCTGTGCACTGAATTACTAAAATTGTTGCACTACCTGAGTATTCCACTGAGCGTTCTGTGTGTTGAGATGAGTTGCGCTCGTGTTTAGTATTCACACCTTGACATACATGTATTGGTTCAACTGTGCACTGAAATATAGAAATTCCTGAACTGTCTATTATTACAGGGAGAGTTCTATGTGTTGAGATGAGTTGCGCGCGTGTTTAGTATTGACACCTTGACATACATGTATTGGTTCAACTGTGCACTGAAATATAGAAATTGCTGAACTGTCTACTATTACAGTGAGAGTTCTGTGTGTTGAGATGAGTGGTGCGCTTGTTTAATATTCACAACATGACATACATGTAACTTTACAACTGTGCACTGAATTACAAAAAGTGCTGAACTACCTGGTATTGCACTGAGCGTTCAGTGTGTTGAGATGAATGGTGCGCGTGTTAAATATTTACAACAGGACATACATGTATTGTTTCAACTGTGCACTGAAATACAGAAATTGCTGAACTGTCCGGTATTCCAGTGAGAGTTCTGTGTGATGAGATGATGAGTGGCGCGCGTGTTTAATATACACAAATTCCTGAACTGTGTACTATTATAGTAAGAATTCTGTGTGTTAAGATGAGTTGTGCGCGTGTTTAATATTCACAAGATGACATACATGTATTGTTTCAACTGTGCACTGAAATATAGAAATTGCTGAACTGTCTACTATTACAGTGAGAGTTCTGTGTGTTGAGATGAGTGGTGCGCTTGTTTAATATTCACAACATGACATACATGTAATGTTACAACTGTGCACTGAATTACAAAACTTGCTGACCTACCTGGTATTGCACTGAGTGTTCTGTGTTTTGAAAGTTTAATATTCATATACATGTAATGTTACATGTAATGTTGCGCGTGTTCCGAATTCACAACATGACGTACATGTATTTTTTCACCTGTGTACTCAAATACCACAATTGCTTTAATTGCTGGTGTAGCACTTTCAGTTCTATGTGATGAGATTAGTGGCGCAGGTGTTTCAAATTCACAACATGACATACATGTATGTTTTCAATTGTGCACTCAAATACAAAAAGTGCTGAACTACCTGGTATTGCACTGAGCGTTCTGTGTGTTGAGATGAGTGGTGCGCGTGTTTAATATTTACAACAGGACATACATGTATTGTTACAACTATGCACTGAATTACAAAACTTGCTGACCTACCTGGTATTGCACTGAGTGTTCTGTGTTTTGAGAGTTTAATATTCACATACATGTAATGTTACATGTAATGTTGCGCGTGTTCCGAATTCACAACATGACGTACATGTATTTTTTCACCTGTGTACTCAAATACCACAATTGCTTTAATTGCTGGTGTAGCACTTTCAGTTCTATGTGATGAGATTAGTGGCGCAGGTGTTTCAAATTCACAACATGACATACATGTATGTTTTCAATTGTGCACTCAAATACAAAAAGTGCTGAACTACCTGGTATTGCACTGAGCGTTCTGTGTGTTGAGATGAGTGGTGCGCGTGTTTAATATTTACAACAGGACATACATGTATTGTTACAACTATGCACTGAATTACAAAACTTGCTGACCTACCTGGTATTGCACTGAGTGTTCTGTGTTTTGAGAGTTTAATATTCACATACATGTAATGTTACATGTAATGTTGCGCGTGTTCCGAATTCACAACATGACGTACATGTATTTTTTCACCTGTGTACTCAAATACCACAATTGCTTTAATTGCTGGTGTAGCACTTTCAGTTCTATGTGATGAGATTAGTGGCGCAGGTGTTTCAAATTCACAACATGACATACATGTATGTTTTCAATTGTGCACTCAAATACAAAAAGTGCTGAACTACCTGGTATTGCACTGAGCGTTCTGTGTGTTGAGATGAGTGGTGCGCGTGTTTAATATTTACAACAGGACATACATGTATTGTTTCAACTGTGCACTCAAATACAAAAAGTCCTTAACTACTTCGTATTACAGTGAGCGTTCTGTGTGTTGAGATGAGTTACGCGCGTATTTAGTATTCACACCTTGACATACATGTATTGTTTCAACTGTGCACTGAAATATAGAAATTGCTCAACTGTGTACTATTACAGTAAGAATTCTGTGTGTTAAGATGAGTTGTGCGCGTGTTTAATATTCACAAGATGACATACATGTATTGTTTAAACTGTGCACTGAAATACAGAAATTGCTGAACTGTCTGGTATTCCAGTGAGAGTTCTGTGTGATGACATGATGAGTGGCGCGCGTGTTTAATATTCACAACCTGACATACATGGAATGTTACAGCTGTGCACTGAATTACAAAAATTGTTGCACTACCTGAGTATTCCACTGAGCGTTCTGTGTGTTGAGATGACTTGCGCTCGTGTTTAGTATTCACACCTTGACATACATGTATTGGTTCAACTGTGCACTGAAATATAGAAATTCCTGAACTGTCTATTGTTACAGGGAGAGTTCTATGTGTTGAGATGAGTTGCGCGCGTGTTTAGTATTCACACCTTGACATACATGTATTGGTTCAACTGTGCACTGAAATATAGAAATTGCTGAACTGTCTACTATTACAGTGAGAGTTCTGTGTGTTGAGATGAGTGGTGCGCTTGTTTAATATTCACAACATGACATACATGTAACTTTACAACTGTGCAATGAATTACAAAAAGTGCTGAACTACCTGGTATTGCACTGAGCGTTCTGTGTGTTGAGATGAGTGGTGCGCGTGTTTAATATTTACAACAGGACATACATGTATTGTTTCAACTGTGCACTGAAATACAGAAATTGCTGAACTGTCCGGTATTCCAGTGAGAGTTCTGTGTGATGAGATGATGAGTGGCGCGCGTGTTTAATATACACAACATGACGTACATACATTGTTTCAACTGTCCACAGAAACATAAAAAATACTTAAATACTTGGTATTACAGTCAGAGTTCTGTGTGCTGAGATGAGTTGGGCGCGTGTTTAATATTCACAACCTGACATACATGGAATGTTACAGCTGTGCACTGAATTACAACATACATGTAATGTTACAACTGTGCACTGAATTACAAAAATTGCTGAAATACCACTGAGCGTTCTGTGTTTTGAGAGAAGTGGCGCGCGTGTTTAATATTCACATACATGTAATGTTACATGTAATGTTACAACAAAAGTGCTGAAATCGCATTACAGTGAGAGTTCTGTGTGTTGAGATGAGTGGCGCGCGTGTTTAATATTCACAACCTGACATACATGGAATGTTACAGCTGTGCACTGAATTACAAAAATTGTTTCACTACCTGAGTATTACACTGAGCGTTCTGTGTGTTAAGATGAGTGGCGCGCGTGTTTAATATTCACAACGTGACATACATGTAATGTTACAACTGTGCACTGAATTACAAAACTTGCTGACCTACCTGGTATTGCACTGAGTGTTCTGTGTTTTGAGAGTTTAATATTCACATACATGTAATGTTACATGTAATGTTGCGCGTGTTCCGAATTCACAACATGACGTACATGTATTTTTTCACCTGTGTACTCAAATACCACAATTGCTTTAATTGCTGGTGTAGCACTTTCAGTTCTATGTGATGAGATTAGTGGCGCAGGTGTTTCAAATTCACAACATGACATACATGTATGTTTTCAATTGTGCACTCAAATACAAAAAGTGCTGAACTACCTGGTATTGCACTGAGCGTTCTGTGTGTTGAGATGAGTGGTGCGCGTGTTTAATATTTACAACAGGACATACATGTAT
This sequence comes from Coilia nasus, assembly GCA_027475355.1. Classification (NCBI taxonomy): domain Eukaryota; kingdom Metazoa; phylum Chordata; class Actinopteri; order Clupeiformes; family Engraulidae; genus Coilia; species Coilia nasus. The sequence goes on from CM050209.1 coordinate 107,667, forward strand.
TGTTTCAACTGTGCACTCAAATACAAAAAGTCCTTAACTACTTCGTATTACAGTGAGCGTTCTGTGTGTTGAGATGAGTTACGCGCGTATTTAGTATTCACACCTTGACATACATGTATTGTTTCAACTGTGCACTGAAATATAGAAATTGCTCAACTGTGTACTATTACAGTAAGAATTCTGTGTGTTAAGATGAGTTGTGCGCGTGTTTAATATTCACAAGATGACATACATGTATTGTTTAAACTGTGCACTGAAACACAGAAATTGCTGAGTTGTCTGGTATTCCAGTGAGAGTTCTGTGTGATGAGATGATGAGTGGCGCGCGTGTTTAATATTCACAACCTGACATACATGGAATGTTACAGCTGTGCACTGAATTACTAAAATTGTTGCACTACCTGAGTATTCCACTGAGCGTTCTGTGTGTTGAGATGAGTTGCGCTCGTGTTTAGTATTCACACCTTGACATACATGTATTGGTTCAACTGTGCACTGAAATATAGAAATTCCTGAACTGTCTATTATTACAGGGAGAGTTCTATGTGTTGAGATGAGTTGCGCGCGTGTTTAGTATTGACACCTTGACATACATGTATTGGTTCAACTGTGCACTGAAATATAGAAATTGCTGAACTGTCTACTATTACAGTGAGAGTTCTGTGTGTTGAGATGAGTGGTGCGCTTGTTTAATATTCACAACATGACATACATGTAACTTTACAACTGTGCACTGAATTACAAAAAGTGCTGAACTACCTGGTATTGCACTGAGCGTTCAGTGTGTTGAGATGAATGGTGCGCGTGTTAAATATTTACAACAGGACATACATGTATTGTTTCAACTGTGCACTGAAATACAGAAATTGCTGAACTGTCCGGTATTCCAGTGAGAGTTCTGTGTGATGAGATGATGAGTGGCGCGCGTGTTTAATATACACAAATTCCTGAACTGTGTACTATTATAGTAAGAATTCTGTGTGTTAAGATGAGTTGTGCGCGTGTTTAATATTCACAAGATGACATACATGTATTGTTTCAACTGTGCACTGAAATATAGAAATTGCTGAACTGTCTACTATTACAGTGAGAGTTCTGTGTGTTGAGATGAGTGGTGCGCTTGTTTAATATTCACAACATGACATACATGTAATGTTACAACTGTGCACTGAATTACAAAACTTGCTGACCTACCTGGTATTGCACTGAGTGTTCTGTGTTTTGAAAGTTTAATATTCATATACATGTAATGTTACATGTAATGTTGCGCGTGTTCCGAATTCACAACATGACGTACATGTATTTTTTCACCTGTGTACTCAAATACCACAATTGCTTTAATTGCTGGTGTAGCACTTTCAGTTCTATGTGATGAGATTAGTGGCGCAGGTGTTTCAAATTCACAACATGACATACATGTATGTTTTCAATTGTGCACTCAAATACAAAAAGTGCTGAACTACCTGGTATTGCACTGAGCGTTCTGTGTGTTGAGATGAGTGGTGCGCGTGTTTAATATTTACAACAGGACATACATGTATTGTTACAACTATGCACTGAATTACAAAACTTGCTGACCTACCTGGTATTGCACTGAGTGTTCTGTGTTTTGAGAGTTTAATATTCACATACATGTAATGTTACATGTAATGTTGCGCGTGTTCCGAATTCACAACATGACGTACATGTATTTTTTCACCTGTGTACTCAAATACCACAATTGCTTTAATTGCTGGTGTAGCACTTTCAGTTCTATGTGATGAGATTAGTGGCGCAGGTGTTTCAAATTCACAACATGACATACATGTATGTTTTCAATTGTGCACTCAAATACAAAAAGTGCTGAACTACCTGGTATTGCACTGAGCGTTCTGTGTGTTGAGATGAGTGGTGCGCGTGTTTAATATTTACAACAGGACATACATGTATTGTTACAACTATGCACTGAATTACAAAACTTGCTGACCTACCTGGTATTGCACTGAGTGTTCTGTGTTTTGAGAGTTTAATATTCACATACATGTAATGTTACATGTAATGTTGCGCGTGTTCCGAATTCACAACATGACGTACATGTATTTTTTCACCTGTGTACTCAAATACCACAATTGCTTTAATTGCTGGTGTAGCACTTTCAGTTCTATGTGATGAGATTAGTGGCGCAGGTGTTTCAAATTCACAACATGACATACATGTATGTTTTCAATTGTGCACTCAAATACAAAAAGTGCTGAACTACCTGGTATTGCACTGAGCGTTCTGTGTGTTGAGATGAGTGGTGCGCGTGTTTAATATTTACAACAGGACATACATGTATTGTTTCAACTGTGCACTCAAATACAAAAAGTCCTTAACTACTTCGTATTACAGTGAGCGTTCTGTGTGTTGAGATGAGTTACGCGCGTATTTAGTATTCACACCTTGACATACATGTATTGTTTCAACTGTGCACTGAAATATAGAAATTGCTCAACTGTGTACTATTACAGTAAGAATTCTGTGTGTTAAGATGAGTTGTGCGCGTGTTTAATATTCACAAGATGACATACATGTATTGTTTAAACTGTGCACTGAAATACAGAAATTGCTGAACTGTCTGGTATTCCAGTGAGAGTTCTGTGTGATGACATGATGAGTGGCGCGCGTGTTTAATATTCACAACCTGACATACATGGAATGTTACAGCTGTGCACTGAATTACAAAAATTGTTGCACTACCTGAGTATTCCACTGAGCGTTCTGTGTGTTGAGATGACTTGCGCTCGTGTTTAGTATTCACACCTTGACATACATGTATTGGTTCAACTGTGCACTGAAATATAGAAATTCCTGAACTGTCTATTGTTACAGGGAGAGTTCTATGTGTTGAGATGAGTTGCGCGCGTGTTTAGTATTCACACCTTGACATACATGTATTGGTTCAACTGTGCACTGAAATATAGAAATTGCTGAACTGTCTACTATTACAGTGAGAGTTCTGTGTGTTGAGATGAGTGGTGCGCTTGTTTAATATTCACAACATGACATACATGTAACTTTACAACTGTGCAATGAATTACAAAAAGTGCTGAACTACCTGGTATTGCACTGAGCGTTCTGTGTGTTGAGATGAGTGGTGCGCGTGTTTAATATTTACAACAGGACATACATGTATTGTTTCAACTGTGCACTGAAATACAGAAATTGCTGAACTGTCCGGTATTCCAGTGAGAGTTCTGTGTGATGAGATGATGAGTGGCGCGCGTGTTTAATATACACAACATGACGTACATACATTGTTTCAACTGTCCACAGAAACATAAAAAATACTTAAATACTTGGTATTACAGTCAGAGTTCTGTGTGCTGAGATGAGTTGGGCGCGTGTTTAATATTCACAACCTGACATACATGGAATGTTACAGCTGTGCACTGAATTACAACATACATGTAATGTTACAACTGTGCACTGAATTACAAAAATTGCTGAAATACCACTGAGCGTTCTGTGTTTTGAGAGAAGTGGCGCGCGTGTTTAATATTCACATACATGTAATGTTACATGTAATGTTACAACAAAAGTGCTGAAATCGCATTACAGTGAGAGTTCTGTGTGTTGAGATGAGTGGCGCGCGTGTTTAATATTCACAACCTGACATACATGGAATGTTACAGCTGTGCACTGAATTACAAAAATTGTTTCACTACCTGAGTATTACACTGAGCGTTCTGTGTGTTAAGATGAGTGGCGCGCGTGTTTAATATTCACAACGTGACATACATGTAATGTTACAACTGTGCACTGAATTACAAAACTTGCTGACCTACCTGGTATTGCACTGAGTGTTCTGTGTTTTGAGAGTTTAATATTCACATACATGTAATGTTACATGTAATGTTGCGCGTGTTCCGAATTCACAACATGACGTACATGTATTTTTTCACCTGTGTACTCAAATACCACAATTGCTTTAATTGCTGGTGTAGCACTTTCAGTTCTATGTGATGAGATTAGTGGCGCAGGTGTTTCAAATTCACAACATGACATACATGTATGTTTTCAATTGTGCACTCAAATACAAAAAGTGCTGAACTACCTGGTATTGCACTGAGCGTTCTGTGTGTTGAGATGAGTGGTGCGCGTGTTTAATATTTACAACAGGACATACATGTATTGTTTCAACTGTGCACTCAAATACAAAAAGTCCTTAACTACTTCGTATTACAGTGAGCGTTCTGTGTGTTGAGATGAGTTACGCGCGTATTTAGTATTCACACCTTGACATACATGTATTGTTTCAACTGTGCACTGAAATATAGAAATTGCTCAACTGTGTACTATTACAGTAAGAATTCTGTGTGTTAAGATGAGTTGTGCGCGTGTTTAATATTCACAAGATGACATACATGTATTGTTTAAACTGTGCACTGAAACACAGAAATTGCTGAACTGTCTGGTATTCCAGTGAGAGTTCTGTGTGATGAGATGATGAGTGCCGCGCGTGTTTAATATTCACAACCTGACATACATGGAATGTTACAGCTGTGCACTGAATTACTAAAATTGTTGCACTACCTGAGTATTCCACTGAGCGTTCTGTGTGTTGAGATGAGTTGCGCTCGTGTTTAGTATTCACACCTTGACATACATGTATTGGTTCAACTGTGCACTGAAATATAGAAATTCCTGAACTGTCTATTATTACAGGGAGAGTTCTATGTGTTGAGATGAGTTGCGCGCGTGTTTAGTATTGACACCTTGACATACATGTATTGGTTCAACTGTGCACTGAAATATAGAAATTGCTGAACTGTCTACTATTACAGTGAGAGTTCTGTGTGTTGAGATGAGTGGTGCGCTTGTTTAATATTCACAACATGACATACATGTAACTTTACAACTGTGCACTGAATTACAAAAAGTGCTGAACTACCTGGTATTGCACTGAGCGTTCTGTGTGTTGAGATGAATGGTGCGCGTGTTAAATATTTACAACAGGACATACATGTATTGTTTCAACTGTGCACTGAAATACAGAAATTGCTGAACTGTCCGGTATTCCAGTGAGAGTTCTGTGTGATGAGATGATGAGTGGCGCGCGTGTTTAATATACACAAATTCCTGAACTGTGTACTATTATAGTAAGAATTCTGTGTGTTAAGATGAGTTGTGCGCGTGTTTAATATTCACAAGATGACATACATGTATTGTTTCAACTGTGCACTGAAATATAGAAATTGCTGAACTGTCTACTATTACAGTGAGAGTTCTGTGTGTTGAGATGAGTGGTGCGCTTGTTTAATATTCACAACATGACATACATGTAATGTTACAACTGTGCACTGAATTACAAAACTTGCTGACCTACCTGGTATTGCACTGAGTGTTCTGTGTTTTGAAAGTTTAATATTCATATACATGTAATGTTACATGTAATGTTGCGCGTGTTCCGAATTCACAACATGACGTACATGTATTTTTTCACCTGTGTACTCAAATACCACAATTGCTTTAATTGCTGGTGTAGCACTTTCAGTTCTATGTGATGAGATTAGTGGCGCAGGTGTTTCAAATTCACAACATGACATACATGTATGTTTTCAATTGTGCACTCAAATACAAAAAGTGCTGAACTACCTGGTATTGCACTGAGCGTTCTGTGTGTTGAGATGAGTGGTGCGCGTGTTTAATATTTACAACAGGACATACATGTATTGTTACAACTATGCACTGAATTACAAAACTTGCTGACCTACCTGGTATTGCACTGAGTGTTCTGTGTTTTGAGAGTTTAATATTCACATACATGTAATGTTACATGTAATGTTGCGCGTGTTCCGAATTCACAACATGACGTACATGTATTTTTTCACCTGTGTACTCAAATACCACAATTGCTTTAATTGCTGGTGTAGCACTTTCAGTTCTATGTGATGAGATTAGTGGCGCAGGTGTTTCAAATTCACAACATGACATACATGTATGTTTTCAATTGTGCACTCAAATACAAAAAGTGCTGAACTACCTGGTATTGCACTGAGCGTTCTGTGTGTTGAGATGAGTGGTGCGCGTGTTTAATATTTACAACAGGACATACATGTATTGTTTCAACTGTGCACTCAAATACAAAAAGTCCTTAACTACTTCGTATTACAGTGAGCGTTCTGTGTGTTGAGATGAGTTACGCGCGTATTTAGTATTCACACCTTGACATACATGTATTGTTTCAACTGTGCACTGAAATATAGAAATTGCTCAACTGTGTACTATTACAGTAAGAATTCTGTGTGTTAAGATGAGTTGTGCGCGTGTTTAATATTCACAAGATGACATACATGTATTGTTTAAACTGTGCACTGAAATAAAGAAATTGCTGAACTGTCTGGTATTCCAGTGAGAGTTCTGTGTGATGACATGATGAGTGGCGCGCGTGTTTAATATTCACAACCTGACATACATGGAATGTTACAGCTGTGCACTGAATTACAAAAATTGTTGCACTACCTGAGTATTCCACTGAGCGTTCTGTGTGTTGAGATGACTTGCGCTCGTGTTTAGTATTCACACCTTGACATACATGTATTGGTTCAACTGTGCACTGAAATATAGAAATTCCTGAACTGTCTATTGTTACAGGGAGAGTTCTATGTGTTGAGATGAGTTGCGCGCGTGTTTAGTATTCACACCTTGACATACATGTATTGGTTCAACTGTGCACTGAAATATAGAAATTGCTGAACTGTCTACTATTACAGTGAGAGTTCTGTGTGTTGAGATGAGTGGTGCGCTTGTTTAATATTCACAACATGACATACATGTAACTTTACAACTGTGCAATGAATTACAAAAAGTGCTGAACTACCTGGTATTGCACTGAGCGTTCTGTGTGTTGAGATGAGTGGTGCGCGTGTTTAATATTTACAACAGGACATACATGTATTGTTTCAACTGTGCACTGAAATACAGAAATTGCTGAACTGTCCGGTATTCCAGTGAGAGTTCTGTGTGATGAGATGATGAGTGGCGCGCGTGTTTAATATTCACAACCTGACATACATGGAATGTTACAGCTGTGCACTGAATTACAACATACATGTAATGTTACAACTGTGCACTGAATTACAAAAATTGCTGAAATACCACTGAGCGTTCTGTGTTTTGAGAGAAGTGGCGCGCGTGTTTAATATTCACATACATGTAATGTTACATGTAATGTTACAACAAAAGTGCTGAAATCGCATTACAGTGAGAGTTCTGTGTGTTGAGATGAGTGGCGCGCGTGTTTAATATTCACAACCTGACATACATGGAATGTTACAGCTGTGCACTGAATTACAAAAATTGTTTCACTACCTGAGTATTACACTGAGCGTTCTGTGTGTTAAGATGAGTGGCGCGCGTGTTTAATATTCACAACGTGACATACATGTAATGTTACAACTGTGCACTGAATTACAAAACTTGCTGACCTACCTGGTATTGCACTGAGTGTTCTGTGTTTTGAGAGTTTAATATTCACATACATGTAATGTTACATGTAATGTTGCGCGTGTTCCGAATTCACAACATGACGTACATGTATTTTTTCACCTGTGTACTCAAATACCACAATTGCTTTAATTGCTGGTGTAGCACTTTCAGTTCTATGTGATGAGATTAGTGGCGCAGGTGTTTCAAATTCACAACATGACATACATGTATGTTTTCAATTGTGCACTCAAATACAAAAAGTGCTGAACTACCTGGTATTGCACTGAGCGTTCTGTGTGTTGAGATGAGTGGTGCGCGTGTTTAATATTTACAACAGGACATACATGTATTGTTTCAACTGTGCACTCAAATACAAAAAGTCCTTAACTACTTCGTATTACAGTGAGCGTTCTGTGTGTTGAGATGAGTTACGCGCGTATTTAGTATTCACACCTTGACATACATGTATTGTTTCAACTGTGCACTGAAATATAGAAATTGCTCAACTGTGTACTATTACAGTAAGAATTCTGTGTGTTAAGATGAGTTGTGCGCGTGTTTAATATTCACAAGATGACATACATGTATTGTTTAAACTGTGCACTGAAACACAGAAATTGCTGAACTGTCTGGTATTCCAGTGAGAGTTCTGTGTGATGAGATGATGAGTGGCGCGCGTGTTTAATATTCACAACCTGACATACATGGAATGTTACAGCTGTGCACTGAATTACTAAAATTGTTGCACTACCTGAGTATTCCACTGAGCGTTCTGTGTGTTGAGATGAGTTGCGCTCGTGTTTAGTATTCACACCTTGACATACATGTATTGGTTCAACTGTGCACTGAAATATAGAAATTCCTGAACTGTCTATTATTACAGGGAGAGTTCTATGTGTTGAGATGAGTTGCGCGCGTGTTTAGTATTGACACCTTGACATACATGTATTGGTTCAACTGTGCACTGAAATATAGAAATTGCTGAACTGTCTACTATTACAGTGAGAGTTCTGTGTGTTGAGATGAGTGGTGCGCTTGTTTAATATTCACAACATGACATACATGTAACTTTACAACTGTGCACTGAATTACAAAAAGTGCTGAACTACCTGGTATTGCACTGAGCGTTCTGTGTGTTGAGATGAATGGTGCGCGTGTTAAATATTTACAACAGGACATACATGTATTGTTTCAACTGTGCACTGAAATACAGAAATTGCTGAACTGTCCGGTTTTCCAGTGAGAGTTCTGTGTGATGAGATGATGAGTGGCGCGCGTGTTTAATATACACAAATTCCTGAACTGTGTACTATTATAGTAAGAATTCTGTGTGTTAAGATGAGTTGTGCGCGTGTTTAATATTCACAAGATGACATACATGTATTGTTTCAACTGTGCACTGAAATATAGAAATTGCTGAACTGTCTACTATTACAGTGAGAGTTCTGTGTGTTGAGATGAGTGGTGCGCTTGTTTAATATTCACAACATGACATACATGTAATGTTACAACTGTGCACTGAATTACAAAACTTGCTGACCTACCTGGTATTGCACTGAGTGTTCTGTGTTTTGAAAGTTTAATATTCATATACATGTAATGTTACATGTAATGTTGCGCGTGTTACGAATTCACATAATGACGTACATGTATTTTTTCACCTGTGTACTCAAATACCACAATTGCTTTAATTGCTGGTGTAGCACTTTCAGTTCTATGTGATGAGATTAGTGGCGCAGGTGTTTCAAATTCACAACATGACATACATGTATGTTTTCAATTGTGCACTCAAATACAAAAAGTGCTGAACTACCTGGTATTGCACTGAGCGTTCTGTGTGTTGAGATGAGTGGTGCGCGTGTTTAATATTTACAACAGGACATACATGTATTGTTACAACTATGCACTGAATTACAAAACTTGCTGACCTACCTGGTATTGCACTGAGTGTTCTGTGTTTTGAGAGTTTAATATTCACATACATGTAATGTTACATGTAATGTTGCGCGTGTTCCGAATTCACAACATGACGTACATGTATTTTTTCACCTGTGTACTCAAATACCACAATTGCTTTAATTGCTGGTGTAGCACTTTCAGTTCTATGTGATGAGATTAGTGGCGCAGGTGTTTCAAATTCACAACATGACATACATGTATGTTTTCAATTGTGCACTCAAATACAAAAAGTGCTGAACTACCTGGTATTGCACTGAGCGTTCTGTGTGTTGAGATGAGTGGTGCGCGTGTTTAATATTTACAACAGGACATACATGTATTGTTTCAACTGTGCACTCAAATACAAAAAGTCCTTAACTACTTCGTATTACAGTGAGCGTTCTGTGTGTTGAGATGAGTTACGCGCGTATTTAGTATTCACACCTTGACATACATGTATTGTTTCAACTGTGCACTGAAATATAGAAATTGCTCAACTGTGTACTATTACAGTAAGAATTCTGTGTGTTAAGATGAGTTGTGCGCGTGTTTAATATTCACAAGATGACATACATGTATTGTTTAAACTGTGCACTGAAATACAGAAATTGCTGAACTGTCTGGTATTCCAGTGAGAGTTCTGTGTGATGACATGATGAGTGGCGCGCGTGTTTAATATTCACAACCTGACATACATGGAATGTTACAGCTGTGCACTGAATTACAAAAATTGTTGCACTACCTGAGTATTCCACTGAGCGTTCTGTGTGTTGAGATGACTTGCGCTCGTGTTTAGTATTCACACCTTGACATACATGTATTGGTTCAACTGTGCACTGAAATATAGAAATTCCTGAACTGTCTATTGTTACAGGGAGAGTTCTATGTGTTGAGATGAGTTGCGCGCGTGTTTAGTATTCACACCTTGACATACATGTATTGGTTCAACTGTGCACTGAAATATAGAAATTGCTGAACTGTCTACTATTACAGTGAGAGTTCTGTGTGTTGAGATGAGTGGTGCGCTTGTTTAATATTCACAACATGACATACATGTAACTTTACAACTGTGCAATGAATTACAAAAAGTGCTGAACTACCTGGTATTGCACTGAGCGTTCTGTGTGTTGAGATGAATGGTGCGCGTGTTAAATATTTACAACAGGACATACATGTATTGTTTCAACTGTGCACTGAAATACAGAAATTGCTGAACTGTCCGGTATTCCAGTGAGAGTTCTGTGTGATGAGATGATGAGTGGCGCGCGTGTTTAATATACACAAATTCCTGAACTGTGTACTATTATAGTAAGAATTCTGTGTGTTAAGATGAGTTGTGCGCGTGTTTAATATTCACAAGATGACATACATGTATTGTTTCAACTGTGCACTGAAATATAGAAATTGCTGAACTGTCTACTATTACAGTGAGAGTTCTGTGTGTTGAGATGAGTGGTGCGCTTGTTTAATATTCACAACATGACATACATGTAATGTTACAACTGTGCACTGAATTACAAAACTTGCTGACCTACCTGGTATTGCACTGAGTGTTCTGTGTTTTGAAAGTTTAATATTCATATACATGTAATGTTACATGTAATGTTGCGCGTGTTACGAATTCACATAATGACGTACATGTATTTTTTCACCTGTGTACTCAAATACCACAATTGCTTTAATTGCTGGTGTAGCACTTTCAGTTCTATGTGATGAGATTAGTGGCGCAGGTGTTTCAAATTCACAACATGACATACATGTATGTTTTCAATTGTGCACTCAAATACAAAAAGTGCTGAACTACCTGGTATTGCACTGAGCGTTCTGTGTGTTGAGATGAGTGGTGCGCGTGTTTAATATTTACAACAGGACATACATGTATTGTTACAACTATGCACTGAATTACAAAACTTGCTGACCTACCTGGTATTGCACTGAGTGTTCTGTGTTTTGAGAGTTTAATATTCACATACATGTAATGTTACATGTAATGTTGCGCGTGTTCCGAATTCACAACATGACGTACATGTATTTTTTCACCTGTGTACTCAAATACCACAATTGCTTTAATTGCTGGTGTAGCACTTTCAGTTCTATGTGATGAGATTAGTGGCGCAGGTGTTTCAAATTCACAACATGACATACATGTATGTTTTCAATTGTGCACTCAAATACAAAAAGTGCTGAACTACCTGGTATTGCACTGAGCGTTCTGTGTGTTGAGATGAGTGGTGCGCGTGTTTAATATTTACAACAGGACATACATGTATTGTTTCAACTGTGCACTCAAATACAAAAAGTCCTTAACTACTTCGTATTACAGTGAGCGTTCTGTGTGTTGAGATGAGTTACGCGCGTATTTAGTATTCACACCTTGACATACATGTATTGTTTCAACTGTGCACTGAAATATAGAAATTGCTCAACTGTGTACTATTACAGTAAGAATTCTGTGTGTTAAGATGAGTTGTGCGCGTGTTTAATATTCACAAGATGACATACATGTATTGTTTAAACTGTGCACTGAAACACAGAAATTGCTGAACTGTCTGGTATTCCAGTGAGAGTTCTGTGTGATGAGATGATGAGTGGCGCGCGTGTTTAATATTCACAACCTGACATACATGGAATGTTACAGCTGTGCACTGAATTACTAAAATTGTTGCACTACCTGAGTATTCCACTGAGCGTTCTGTGTGTTGAGATGAGTTGCGCTCGTGTTTAGTATTCACACCTTGACATACATGTATTGGTTCAACTGTGCACTGAAATATAGAAATTCCTGAACTGTCTATTATTACAGGGAGAGTTCTATGTGTTGAGATGAGTTGCGCGCGTGTTTAGTATTGACACCTTGACATACATGTATTGGTTCAACTGTGCACTGAAATATAGAAATTGCTGAACTGTCTACTATTACAGTGAGAGTTCTGTGTGTTGAGATGAGTGGTGCGCTTGTTTAATATTCACAACATGACATACATGTAACTTTACAACTGTGCACTGAATTACAAAAAGTGCTGAACTACCTGGTATTGCACTGAGCGTTCTGTGTGTTGAGATGAATGGTGCGCGTGTTAAATATTTACAACAGGACATACATGTATTGTTTCAACTGTGCACTGAAATACAGAAATTGCTGAACTGTCCGGTATTCCAGTGAGAGTTCTGTGTGATGAGATGATGAGTGGCGCGCGTGTTTAATATACACAAATTCCTGAACTGTGTACTATTATAGTAAGAATTCTGTGTGTTAAGATGAGTTGTGCGCGTGTTTAATATTCACAAGATGACATACATGTATTGTTTCAACTGTGCACTGAAATATAGAAATTGCTGAACTGTCTACTATTACAGTGAGAGTTCTGTGTGTTGAGATGAGTGGTGCGCTTGTTTAATATTCACAACATGACATACATGTAATGTTACAACTGTGCACTGAATTACAAAACTTGCTGACCTACCTGGTATTGCACTGAGTGTTCTGTGTTTTGAAAGTTTAATATTCATATACATGTAATGTTGCATGTAATGTTGCGCGTGTTCCGAATTCACAACATGACGTACATGTATTTTTTCACCTGTGTACTCAAATACCACAATTGCTTTAATTGCTGGTGTAGCACTTTCAGTTCTATGTGATGAGATTAGTGGCGCAGGTGTTTCAAATTCACAACATGACATACATGTATGTTTTCAATTGTGCACTCAAATACAAAAAGTGCTGAACTACCTGGTATTGCACTGAGCGTTCTGTGTGTTGAGATGAGTGGTGCGCGTGTTTAATATTTACAACAGGACATACATGTATTGTTTCAACTGTGCACTCAAATACAAAAAGTCCTTAACTACTTCGTATTACAGTGAGCGTTCTGTGTGTTGAGATGAGTTACGCGCGTATTTAGTATTCACACCTTGACATACATGTATTGTTTCAACTGTGCACTGAAATATAGAAATTGCTCAACTGTGTACTATTACAGTAAGAATTCTGTGTGTTAAGATGAGTTGTGCGCGTGTTTAATATTCACAAGATGACATACATGTATTGTTTAAACTGTGCACTGAAACACAGAAATTGCTGAACTGTCTGGTATTCCAGTGAGAGTTCTGTGTGATGAGATGATGAGTGGCGCGCGTGTTTAATATTCACAACCTGACATACATGGAATGTTACAGCTGTGCACTGAATTACTAAAATTGTTGCACTACCTGAGTATTCCACTGAGCGTTCTGTGTGTTGAGATGAGTTGCGCTCGTGTTTAGTATTCACACCTTGACATACATGTATTGGTTCAACTGTGCACTGAAATATAGAAATTCCTGAACTGTCTATTATTACAGGGAGAGTTCTATGTGTTGAGATGAGTTGCGCGCGTGTTTAGTATTGACACCTTGACATACATGTATTGGTTCAACTGTGCACTGAAATATAGAAATTGCTGAACTGTCTACTATTACAGTGAGAGTTCTGTGTGTTGAGATGAGTGGTGCGCTTGTTTAATATTCACAACATGACATACATGTAACTTTACAACTGTGCACTGAATTACAAAAAGTGCTGAACTACCTGGTATTGCACTGAGCGTTCTGTGTGTTGAGATGAATGGTGCGCGTGTTAAATATTTACAACAGGACATACATGTATTGTTTCAACTGTGCACTGAAATACAGAAATTGCTGAACTGTCCGGTATTCCAGTGAGAGTTCTGTGTGATGAGATGATGAGTGGCGCGCGTGTTTAATATACACAAATTCCTGAACTGTGTACTATTATAGTAAGAATTCTGTGTGTTAAGATGAGTTGTGCGCGTGTTTAATATTCACAAGATGACATACATGTATTGTTTCAACTGTGCACTGAAATATAGAAATTGCTGAACTGTCTACTATTACAGTGAGAGTTCTGTGTGTTGAGATGAGTGGTGCGCTTGTTTAATATTCACAACATGACATACATGTAATGTTACAACTGTGCACTGAATTACAAAACTTGCTGACCTACCTGGTATTGCACTGAGTGTTCTGTGTTTTGAAAGTTTAATATTCATATACATGTAATGTTACATGTAATGTTGCGCGTGTTCCGAATTCACAACATGACGTACATGTATTTTTTCACCTGTGTACTCAAATACCACAATTGCTTTAATTGCTGGTGTAGCACTTTCAGTTCTATGTGATGAGATTAGTGGCGCAGGTGTTTCAAATTCACAACATGACATACATGTATGTTTTCAATTGTGCACTCAAATACAAAAAGTGCTGAACTACCTGGTATTGCACTGAGCGTTCTGTGTGTTGAGATGAGTGGTGCGCGTGTTTAATATTTACAACAGGACATACATGTATTGTTACAACTATGCACTGAATTACAAAACTTGCTGACCTACCTGGTATTGCACTGAGTGTTCTGTGTTTTGAGAGTTTAATATTCACATACATGTAATGTTACATGTAATGTTGCGCGTGTTCCGAATTCACAACATGACGTACATGTATTTTTTCACCTGTGTACTCAAATACCACAATTGCTTTAATTGCTGGTGTAGCACTTTCAGTTCTATGTGATGAGATTAGTGGCGCAGGTGTTTCAAATTCACAACATGACATACATGTATGTTTTCAATTGTGCACTCAAATACAAAAAGTGCTGAACTACCTGGTATTGCACTGAGCGTTCTGTGTGTTGAGATGAGTGGTGCGCGTGTTTAATATTTACAACAGGACATACATGTATTGTTTCAACTGTGCACTCAAATACAAAAAGTCCTTAACTACTTCGTATTACAGTGAGCGTTCTGTGTGTTGAGATGAGTTACGCGCGTATTTAGTATTCACACCTTGACATACATGTATTGTTTCAACTGTGCACTGAAATATAGAAATTGCTCAACTGTGTACTATTACAGTAAGAATTCTGTGTGTTAAGATGAGTTGTGCGCGTGTTTAATATTCACAAGATGACATACATGTATTGTTTAAACTGTGCACTGAAATACAGAAATTGCTGAACTGTCTGGTATTCCAGTGAGAGTTCTGTGTGATGACATGATGAGTGGCGCGCGTGTTTAATATTCACAACCTGACATACATGGAATGTTACAGCTGTGCACTGAATTACAAAAATTGTTGCACTACCTGAGTATTCCACTGAGCGTTCTGTGTGTTGAGATGACTTGCGCTCGTGTTTAGTATTCACACCTTGACATACATGTATTGGTTCAACTGTGCACTGAAATATAGAAATTCCTGAACTGTCTATTGTTACAGGGAGAGTTCTATGTGTTGAGATGAGTTGCGCGCGTGTTTAGTATTCACACCTTGACATACATGTATTGGTTCAACTGTGCACTGAAATATAGAAATTGCTGAACTGTCTACTATTACAGTGAGAGTTCTGTGTGTTGAGATGAGTGGTGCGCTTGTTTAATATTCACAACATGACATACATGTAACTTTACAACTGTGCAATGAATTACAAAAAGTGCTGAACTACCTGGTATTGCACTGAGCGTTCTGTGTGTTGAGATGAGTGGTGCGCGTGTTTAATATTTACAACAGGACATACATGTATTGTTTCAACTGTGCACTGAAATACAGAAATTGCTGAACTGTCCGGTATTCCAGTGAGAGTTCTGTGTGATGAGATGATGAGTGGCGCGCGTGTTTAATATTCACAACCTGACATACATGGAATGTTACAGCTGTGCACTGAATTACAACATACATGTAATGTTACAACTGTGCACTGAATTACAAAAATTGCTGAAATACCACTGAGCGTTCTGTGTTTTGAGAGAAGTGGCGCGCGTGTTTAATATTCACATACATGTAATGTTACATGTAATGTTACAACAAAAGTGCTGAAATCGCATTACAGTGAGAGTTCTGTGTGTTGAGATGAGTGGCGCGCGTGTTTAATATTCACAACCTGACATACATGGAATGTTACAGCTGTGCACTGAATTACAAAAATTGTTTCACTACCTGAGTATTACACTGAGCGTTCTGTGTGTTAAGATGAGTGGCGCGCGTGTTTAATATTCACAACGTGACATACATGTAATGTTACAACTGTGCACTGAATTACAAAACTTGCTGACCTACCTGGTATTGCACTGAGTGTTCTGTGTTTTGAGAGTTTAATATTCACATACATGTAATGTTACATGTAATGTTGCGCGTGTTCCGAATTCACAACATGACGTACATGTATTTTTTCACCTGTGTACTCAAATACCACAATTGCTTTAATTGCTGGTGTAGCACTTTCAGTTCTATGTGATGAGATTAGTGGCGCAGGTGTTTCAAATTCACAACATGACATACATGTATGTTTTCAATTGTGCACTCAAATACAAAAAGTGCTGAACTACCTGGTATTGCACTGAGCGTTCTGTGTGTTGAGATGAGTGGTGCGCGTGTTTAATATTTACAACAGGACATACATGTATTGTTTCAACTGTGCACTCAAATACAAAAAGTCCTTAACTACTTCGTATTACAGTGAGCGTTCTGTGTGTTGAGATGAGTTACGCGCGTATTTAGTATTCACACCTTGACATACATGTATTGTTTCAACTGTGCACTGAAATATAGAAATTGCTCAACTGTGTACTATTACAGTAAGAATTCTGTGTGTTAAGATGAGTTGTGCGCGTGTTTAATATTCACAAGATGACATACATGTATTGTTTAAACTGTGCACTGAAACACAGAAATTGCTGAACTGTCTGGTATTCCAGTGAGAGTTCTGTGTGATGAGATGATGAGTGGCGCGCGTGTTTAATATTCACAACCTGACATACATGGAATGTTACAGCTGTGCACTGAATTACTAAAATTGTTGCACTACCTGAGTATTCCACTGAGCGTTCTGTGTGTTGAGATGAGTTGCGCTCGTGTTTAGTATTCACACCTTGACATACATGTATTGGTTCAACTGTGCACTGAAATATAGAAATTCCTGAACTGTCTATTATTACAGGGAGAGTTCTATGTGTTGAGATGAGTTGCGCGCGTGTTTAGTATTGACACCTTGACATACATGTATTGTTTCAACTGTGCACTGAAATACAGAAATTGCTGAACTGTCCGGTATTCCAGTGAGAGTTCTGTGTGATGAGATGATGAGTGGCGCGCGTGTTTAATATACACAAATTCCTGAACTGTGTACTATTATAGTAAGAATTCTGTGTGTTAAGATGAGTTGTGCGCGTGTTTAATATTCACAAGATGACATACATGTATTGTTTCAACTGTGCACTGAAATATAGAAATTGCTGAACTGTCTACTATTACAGTGAGAGTTCTGTGTGTTGAGATGAGTGGTGCGCTTGTTTAATATTCACAACATGACATACATGTAATGTTACAACTGTGCACTGAATTACAAAACTTGCTGACCTACCTGGTATTGCACTGAGTGTTCTGTGTTTTGAAAGTTTAATATTCATATACATGTAATGTTGCATGTAATGTTGCGCGTGTTCCGAATTCACAACATGACGTACATGTATTTTTTCACCTGTGTACTCAAATACCACAATTGCTTTAATTGCTGGTGTAGCACTTTCAGTTCTATGTGATGAGATTAGTGGCGCAGGTGTTTCAAATTCACAACATGACATACATGTATGTTTTCAATTGTGCACTCAAATACATAAAGTGCTGAACTACCTGGTATTGCACTGAGCGTTCTGTGTGTTGAGATGAGTGGTGCGCGTGTTTAATATTTACAACAGGACATACATGTATTGTTTCAACTGTGCACTCAAATACAAAAAGTCCTTAACTACTTCGTATTACAGTGAGCGTTCTGTGTGTTGAGATGAGTTACGCGCGTATTTAGTATTCACACCTTGACATACATGTATTGTTTCAACTGTGCACTGAAATATAGAAATTGCTCAACTGTGTACTATTACAGTAAGAATTCTGTGTGTTAAGATGAGTTGTGCGCGTGTTTAATATTCACAAGATGACATACATGTATTGTTTAAACTGTGCACTGAAACACAGAAATTGCTGAACTGTCTGGTATTCCAGTGAGAGTTCTGTGTGATGAGATGATGAGTGGCGCGCGTGTTTAATATTCACAACCTGACATACATGGAATGTTACAGCTGTGCACTGAATTACTAAAATTGTTGCACTACCTGAGTATTCCACTGAGCGTTCTGTGTGTTGAGATGAGTTGCGCTCGTGTTTAGTATTCACACCTTGACATACATGTATTGGTTCAACTGTGCACTGAAATATAGAAATTCCTGAACTGTCTATTATTACAGGGAGAGTTCTATGTGTTGAGATGAGTTGCGCGCGTGTTTAGTATTGACACCTTGACATACATGTATTGGTTCAACTGTGCACTGAAATATAGAAATTGCTGAACTGTCTACTATTACAGTGAGAGTTCTGTGTGTTGAGATGAGTGGTGCGCTTGTTTAATATTCACAACATGACATACATGTAACTTTACAACTGTGCACTGAATTACAAAAAGTGCTGAACTACCTGGTATTGCACTGAGCGTTCTGTGTGTTGAGATGAATGGTGCGCGTGTTAAATATTTACAACAGGACATACATGTATTGTTTCAACTGTGCACTGAAATACAGAAATTGCTGAACTGTCCGGTATTCCAGTGAGAGTTCTGTGTGATGAGATGATGAGTGGCGCGCGTGTTTAATATACACAAATTCCTGAACTGTGTACTATTATAGTAAGAATTCTGTGTGTTAAGATGAGTTGTGCGCGTGTTTAATATTCACAAGATGACATACATGTATTGTTTCAACTGTGCACTGAAATATAGAAATTGCTGAACTGTCTACTATTACAGTGAGAGTTCTGTGTGTTGAGATGAGTGGTGCGCTTGTTTAATATTCACAACATGACATACATGTAATGTTACAACTGTGCACTGAATTACAAAACTTGCTGACCTACCTGGTATTGCACTGAGTGTTCTGTGTTTTGAAAGTTTAATATTCATATACATGTAATGTTACATGTAATGTTGCGCGTGTTCCGAATTCACAACATGACGTACATGTATTTTTTCACCTGTGTACTCAAATACCACAATTGCTTTAATTGCTGGTGTAGCACTTTCAGTTCTATGTGATGAGATTAGTGGCGCAGGTGTTTCAAATTCACAACATGACATACATGTATGTTTTCAATTGTGCACTCAAATACAAAAAGTGCTGAACTACCTGGTATTGCACTGAGCGTTCTGTGTGTTGAGATGAGTGGTGCGCGTGTTTAATATTTACAACAGGACATACATGTATTGTTACAACTATGCACTGAATTACAAAACTTGCTGACCTACCTGGTATTGCACTGAGTGTTCTGTGTTTTGAGAGTTTAATATTCACATACATGTAATGTTACATGTAATGTTGCGCGTGTTCCGAATTCACAACATGACGTACATGTATTTTTTCACCTGTGTACTCAAATACCACAATTGCTTTAATTGCTGGTGTAGCACTTTCAGTTCTATGTGATGAGATTAGTGGCGCAGGTGTTTCAAATTCACAACATGACATACATGTATGTTTTCAATTGTGCACTCAAATACAAAAAGTGCTGAACTACCTGGTATTGCACTGAGCGTTCTGTGTGTTGAGATGAGTGGTGCGCGTGTTTAATATTTACAACAGGACATACATGTATTGTTTCAACTGTGCACTCAAATACAAAAAGTCCTTAACTACTTCGTATTACAGTGAGCGTTCTGTGTGTTGAGATGAGTTACGCGCGTATTTAGTATTCACACCTTGACATACATGTATTGTTTCAACTGTGCACTGAAATATAGAAATTGCTCAACTGTGTACTATTACAGTAAGAATTCTGTGTGTTAAGATGAGTTGTGCGCGTGTTTAATATTCACAAGATGACATACATGTATTGTTTAAACTGTGCACTGAAATACAGAAATTGCTGAACTGTCTGGTATTCCAGTGAGAGTTCTGTGTGATGACATGATGAGTGGCGCGCGTGTTTAATATTCACAACCTGACATACATGGAATGTTACAGCTGTGCACTGAATTACAAAAATTGTTTCACTACCTGAGTATTACACTGAGCGTTCTGTGTGTTAAGATGAGTGGCGCGCGTGTTTAATATTCACAACGTGACATACATGTAATGTTACAACTGTGCACTGAATTACAAAACTTGCTGACCTACCTGGTATTGCACTGAGTGTTCTGTGTTTTGAGAGTTTAATATTCACATACATGTAATGTTACATGTAATGTTGCGCGTGTTCCGAATTCACAACATGACGTACATGTATTTTTTCACCTGTGTACTCAAATACCACAATTGCTTTAATTGCTGGTGTAGCACTTTCAGTTCTATGTGATGAGATTAGTGGCGCAGGTGTTTCAAATTCACAACATGACATACATGTATGTTTTCAATTGTGCACTCAAATACAAAAAGTGCTGAACTACCTGGTATTGCACTGAGCGTTCTGTGTGTTGAGATGAGTGGTGCGCGTGTTTAATATTTACAACAGGACATACATGTATTGTTTCAACTGTGCACTCAAATACAAAAAGTCCTTAACTACTTCGTATTACAGTGAGCGTTCTGTGTGTTGAGATGAGTTACGCGCGTATTTAGTATTCACACCTTGACATACATGTATTGTTTCAACTGTGCACTGAAATATAGAAATTGCTCAACTGTGTACTATTACAGTAAGAATTCTGTGTGTTAAGATGAGTTGTGCGCGTGTTTAATATTCACAAGATGACATACATGTATTGTTTAAACTGTGCACTGAAACACAGAAATTGCTGAACTGTCTGGTATTCCAGTGAGAGTTCTGTGTGATGAGATGATGAGTGGCGCGCGTGTTTAATATTCACAACCTGACATACATGGAATGTTACAGCTGTGCACTGAATTACTAAAATTGTTGCACTACCTGAGTATTCCACTGAGCGTTCTGTGTGTTGAGATGAGTTGCGCTCGTGTTTAGTATTCACACCTTGACATACATGTATTGGTTCAACTGTGCACTGAAATATAGAAATTCCTGAACTGTCTATTATTACAGGGAGAGTTCTATGTGTTGAGATGAGTTGCGCGCGTGTTTAGTATTGACACCTTGACATACATGTATTGTTTCAACTGTGCACTGAAATACAGAAATTGCTGAACTGTCCGGTATTCCAGTGAGAGTTCTGTGTGATGAGATGATGAGTGGCGCGCGTGTTTAATATACACAAATTCCTGAACTGTGTACTATTATAGTAAGAATTCTGTGTGTTAAGATGAGTTGTGCGCGTGTTTAATATTCACAAGATGACATACATGTATTGTTTCAACTGTGCACTGAAATATAGAAATTGCTGAACTGTCTACTATTACAGTGAGAGTTCTGTGTGTTGAGATGAGTGGTGCGCTTGTTTAATATTCACAACATGACATACATGTAATGTTACAACTGTGCACTGAATTACAAAACTTGCTGACCTACCTGGTATTGCACTGAGTGTTCTGTGTTTTGAAAGTTTAATATTCATATACATGTAATGTTGCATGTAATGTTGCGCGTGTTCCGAATTCACAACATGACGTACATGTATTTTTTCACCTGTGTACTCAAATACCACAATTGCTTTAATTGCTGGTGTAGCACTTTCAGTTCTATGTGATGAGATTAGTGGCGCAGGTGTTTCAAATTCACAACATGACATACATGTATGTTTTCAATTGTGCACTCAAATACATAAAGTGCTGAACTACCTGGTATTGCACTGAGCGTTCTGTGTGTTGAGATGAGTGGTGCGCGTGTTTAATATTTACAACAGGACATACATGTATTGTTTCAACTGTGCACTCAAATACAAAAAGTCCTTAACTACTTCGTATTACAGTGAGCGTTCTGTGTGTTGAGATGAGTTACGCGCGTATTTAGTATTCACACCTTGACATACATGTATTGTTTCAACTGTGCACTGAAATATAGAAATTGCTCAACTGTGTACTATTACAGTAAGAATTCTGTGTGTTAAGATGAGTTGTGCGCGTGTTTAATATTCACAAGATGACATACATGTATTGTTTAAACTGTGCACTGAAACACAGAAATTGCTGAACTGTCTGGTATTCCAGTGAGAGTTCTGTGTGATGAGATGATGAGTGGCGCGCGTGTTTAATATTCACAACCTGACATACATGGAATGTTACAGCTGTGCACTGAATTACTAAAATTGTTGCACTACCTGAGTATTCCACTGAGCGTTCTGTGTGTTGAGATGAGTTGCGCTCGTGTTTAGTATTCACACCTTGACATACATGTATTGGTTCAACTGTGCACTGAAATATAGAAATTCCTGAACTGTCTATTATTACAGGGAGAGTTCTATGTGTTGAGATGAGTTGCGCGCGTGTTTAGTATTGACACCTTGACATACATGTATTGGTTCAACTGTGCACTGAAATATAGAAATTGCTGAACTGTCTACTATTACAGTGAGAGTTCTGTGTGTTGAGATGAGTGGTGCGCTTGTTTAATATTCACAACATGACATACATGTAACTTTACAACTGTGCACTGAATTACAAAAAGTGCTGAACTACCTGGTATTGCACTGAGCGTTCTGTGTGTTGAGATGAATGGTGCGCGTGTTAAATATTTACAACAGGACATACATGTATTGTTTCAACTGTGCACTGAAATACAGAAATTGCTGAACTGTCCGGTATTCCAGTGAGAGTTCTGTGTGATGAGATGATGAGTGGCGCGCGTGTTTAATATACACAAATTCCTGAACTGTGTACTATTATAGTAAGAATTCTGTGTGTTAAGATGAGTTGTGCGCGTGTTTAATATTCACAAGATGACATACATGTATTGTTTCAACTGTGCACTGAAATATAGAAATTGCTGAACTGTCTACTATTACAGTGAGAGTTCTGTGTGTTGAGATGAGTGGTGCGCTTGTTTAATATTCACAACATGACATACATGTAATGTTACAACTGTGCACTGAATTACAAAACTTGCTGACCTACCTGGTATTGCACTGAGTGTTCTGTGTTTTGAAAGTTTAATATTCATATACATGTAATGTTACATGTAATGTTGCGCGTGTTCCGAATTCACAACATGACGTACATGTATTTTTTCACCTGTGTACTCAAATACCACAATTGCTTTAATTGCTGGTGTAGCACTTTCAGTTCTATGTGATGAGATTAGTGGCGCAGGTGTTTCAAATTCACAACATGACATACATGTATGTTTTCAATTGTGCACTCAAATACAAAAAGTGCTGAACTACCTGGTATTGCACTGAGCGTTCTGTGTGTTGAGATGAGTGGTGCGCGTGTTTAATATTTACAACAGGACATACATGTATTGTTACAACTATGCACTGAATTACAAAACTTGCTGACCTACCTGGTATTGCACTGAGTGTTCTGTGTTTTGAGAGTTTAATATTCACATACATGTAATGTTACATGTAATGTTGCGCGTGTTCCGAATTCACAACATGACGTACATGTATTTTTTCACCTGTGTACTCAAATACCACAATTGCTTTAATTGCTGGTGTAGCACTTTCAGTTCTATGTGATGAGATTAGTGGCGCAGGTGTTTCAAATTCACAACATGACATACATGTATGTTTTCAATTGTGCACTCAAATACAAAAAGTGCTGAACTACCTGGTATTGCACTGAGCGTTCTGTGTGTTGAGATGAGTGGTGCGCGTGTTTAATATTTACAACAGGACATACATGTATTGTTTCAACTGTGCACTCAAATACAAAAAGTCCTTAACTACTTCGTATTACAGTGAGCGTTCTGTGTGTTGAGATGAGTTACGCGCGTATTTAGTATTCACACCTTGACATACATGTATTGTTTCAACTGTGCACTGAAATATAGAAATTGCTCAACTGTGTACTATTACAGTAAGAATTCTGTGTGTTAAGATGAGTTGTGCGCGTGTTTAATATTCACAAGATGACATACATGTATTGTTTAAACTGTGCACTGAAATACAGAAATTGCTGAACTGTCTGGTATTCCAGTGAGAGTTCTGTGTGATGACATGATGAGTGGCGCGCGTGTTTAATATTCACAACCTGACATACATGGAATGTTACAGCTGTGCACTGAATTACAAAAATTGTTGCACTACCTGAGTATTCCACTGAGCGTTCTGTGTGTTGAGATGACTTGCGCTCGTGTTTAGTATTCACACCTTGACATACATGTATTGGTTCAACTGTGCACTGAAATATAGAAATTCCTGAACTGTCTATTGTTACAGGGAGAGTTCTATGTGTTGAGATGAGTTGCGCGCGTGTTTAGTATTCACACCTTGACATACATGTATTGGTTCAACTGTGCACTGAAATATAGAAATTGCTGAACTGTCTACTATTACAGTGAGAGTTCTGTGTGTTGAGATGAGTGGTGCGCTTGTTTAATATTCACAACATGACATACATGTGACTTTACAACTGTGCAATGAATTACAAAAAGTGCTGAACTACCTGGTATTGCACTGAGCGTTCTGTGTGTTGAGATGAGTGGTGCGCGTGTTTAATATTTACAACAGGACATACATGTATTGTTTCAACTGTGCACTGAAATACAGAAATTGCTGAACTGTCCGGTATTCCAGTGAGAGTTCTGTGTGATGAGATGATGAGTGGCGCGCGTGTTTAATATACACAACATGACGTACATACATTGTTTCAACTGTCCACAGAAACATAAAAAATACTTAAATACTTGGTATTACAGTCAGAGTTCTGTGTGCTGAGATGAGTTGGGCGCGTGTTTAATATTCACAACCTGACATACATGGAATGTTACAGCTGTGCACTGAATTACAACATACATGTAATGTTACAACTGTGCACTGAATTACAAAAATTGCTGAAATACCACTGAGCGTTCTGTGTTTTGAGAGAAGTGGCGCGCGTGTTTAATATTCACATACATGTAATGTTACATGTAATGTTACAACAAAAGTGCTGAAATCGCATTACAGTGAGAGTTCTGTGTGTTGAGATGAGTGGCGCGCGTGTTTAATATTCACAACCTGACATACATGGAATGTTACAGCTGTGCACTGAATTACAAAAATTGTTTCACTACCTGAGTATTACACTGAGCGTTCTGTGTGTTAAGATGAGTGGCGCGCGTGTTTAATATTCACAACGTGACATACATGTAATGTTACAACTGTGCACTGAATTACAAAACTTGCTGACCTACCTGGTATTGCACTGAGTGTTCTGTGTTTTGAGAGTTTAATATTCACATACATGTAATGTTACATGTAATGTTGCGCGTGTTCCGAATTCACAACATGACGTACATGTATTTTTTCACCTGTGTACTCAAATACCACAATTGCTTTAATTGCTGGTGTAGCACTTTCAGTTCTATGTGATGAGATTAGTGGCGCAGGTGTTTCAAATTCACAACATGACATACATGTATGTTTTCAATTGTGCACTCAAATACAAAAAGTGCTGAACTACCTGGTATTGCACTGAGCGTTCTGTGTGTTGAGATGAGTGGTACGCGTGTTTAATATTTACAACAGGACATACATGTATTGTTTCAACTGTGCACTCAAATACAAAAAGTCCTTAACTACTTCGTATTACAGTGAGCGTTCTGTGTGTTGAGATGAGTTACGCGCGTATTTAGTATTCACACCTTGACATACATGTATTGTTTCAACTGTGCACTGAAATATAGAAATTGCTCAACTGTGTACTATTACAGTAAGAATTCTGTGTGTTAAGATGAGTTGTGCGCGTGTTTAATATTCACAAGATGACATACATGTATTGTTTAAACTGTGCACTGAAACACAGAAATTGCTGAACTGTCTGGTATTCCAGTGAGAGTTCTGTGTGATGAGATGATGAGTGGCGCGCGTGTTTAATATTCACAACCTGACATACATGGAATGTTACAGCTGTGCACTGAATTACTAAAATTGTTGCACTACCTGAGTATTCCACTGAGCGTTCTGTGTGTTGAGATGAGTTGCGCTCGTGTTTAGTATTCACACCTTGACATACATGTATTGGTTCAACTGTGCACTGAAATATAGAAATTCCTGAACTGTCTATTATTACAGGGAGAGTTCTATGTGTTGAGATGAGTTGCGCGCGTGTTTAGTATTGACACCTTGACATACATGTATTGGTTCAACTGTGCACTGAAATATAGAAATTGCTGAACTGTCTACTATTACAGTGAGAGTTCTGTGTGTTGAGATGAGTGGTGCGCTTGTTTAATATTCACAACATGACATACATGTAACTTTACAACTGTGCACTGAATTACAAAAAGTGCTGAACTACCTGGTATTGCACTGAGCGTTCAGTGTGTTGAGATGAATGGTGCGCGTGTTAAATATTTACAACAGGACATACATGTATTGTTTCAACTGTGCACTGAAATACAGAAATTGCTGAACTGTCCGGTATTCCAGTGAGAGTTCTGTGTGATGAGATGATGAGTGGCGCGCGTGTTTAATATACACAAATTCCTGAACTGTGTACTATTATAGTAAGAATTCTGTGTGTTAAGATGAGTTGTGCGCGTGTTTAATATTCACAAGATGACATACATGTATTGTTTCAACTGTGCACTGAAATATAGAAATTGCTGAACTGTCTACTATTACAGTGAGAGTTCTGTGTGTTGAGATGAGTGGTGCGCTTGTTTAATATTCACAACATGACATACATGTAATGTTACAACTGTGCACTGAATTACAAAACTTGCTGACCTACCTGGTATTGCACTGAGTGTTCTGTGTTTTGAAAGTTTAATATTCATATACATGTAATGTTACATGTAATGTTGCGCGTGTTACGAATTCACATAATGACGTACATGTATTTTTTCACCTGTGTACTCAAATACCACAATTGCTTTAATTGCTGGTGTAGCACTTTCAGTTCTATGTGATGAGATTAGTGGCGCAGGTGTTTCAAATTCACAACATGACATACATGTATGTTTTCAATTGTGCACTCAAATACAAAAAGTGCTGAACTACCTGGTATTGCACTGAGCGTTCTGTGTGTTGAGATGAGTGGTGCGCGTGTTTAATATTTACAACAGGACATACATGTATTGTTACAACTATGCACTGAATTACAAAACTTGCTGACCTACCTGGTATTGCACTGAGTGTTCTGTGTTTTGAGAGTTTAATATTCACATACATGTAATGTTACATGTAATGTTGCGCGTGTTCCGAATTCACAACATGACGTACATGTATTTTTTCACCTGTGTACTCAAATACCACAATTGCTTTAATTGCTGGTGTAGCACTTTCAGTTCTATGTGATGAGATTAGTGGCGCAGGTGTTTCAAATTCACAACATGACATACATGTATGTTTTCAATTGTGCACTCAAATACAAAAAGTGCTGAACTACCTGGTATTGCACTGAGCGTTCTGTGTGTTGAGATGAGTGGTGCGCGTGTTTAATATTTACAACAGGACATACATGTATTGTTTCAACTGTGCACTCAAATACAAAAAGTCCTTAACTACTTCGTATTACAGTGAGCGTTCTGTGTGTTGAGATGAGTTACGCGCGTATTTAGTATTCACACCTTGACATACATGTATTGTTTCAACTGTGCACTGAAATATAGAAATTGCTCAACTGTGTACTATTACAGTAAGAATTCTGTGTGTTAAGATGAGTTGTGCGCGTGTTTAATATTCACAAGATGACATACATGTATTGTTTAAACTGTGCACTGAAATACAGAAATTGCTGAACTGTCTGGTATTCCAGTGAGAGTTCTGTGTGATGACATGATGAGTGGCGCGCGTGTTTAATATTCACAACCTGACATACATGGAATGTTACAGCTGTGCACTGAATTACAAAAATTGTTGCACTACCTGAGTATTCCACTGAGCGTTCTGTGTGTTGAGATGACTTGCGCTCGTGTTTAGTATTCACACCTTGACATACATGTATTGGTTCAACTGTGCACTGAAATATAGAAATTCCTGAACTGTCTATTGTTACAGGGAGAGTTCTATGTGTTGAGATGAGTTGCGCGCGTGTTTAGTATTCACACCTTGACATACATGTATTGGTTCAACTGTGCACTGAAATATAGAAATTGCTGAACTGTCTACTATTACAGTGAGAGTTCTGTGTGTTGAGATGAGTGGTGCGCTTGTTTAATATTCACAACATGACATACATGTGACTTTACAACTGTGCAATGAATTACAAAAAGTGCTGAACTACCTGGTATTGCACTGAGCGTTCTGTGTGTTGAGATGAGTGGTGCGCGTGTTTAATATTTACAACAGGACATACATGTATTGTTTCAACTGTGCACTGAAATACAGAAATTGCTGAACTGTCCGGTATTCCAGTGAGAGTTCTGTGTGATGAGATGATGAGTGGCGCGCGTGTTTAATATACACAACATGACGTACATACATTGTTTCAACTGTCCACAGAAACATAAAAAATACTTAAATACTTGGTATTACAGTCAGAGTTCTGTGTGCTGAGATGAGTTGGGCGCGTGTTTAATATTCACAACCTGACATACATGGAATGTTACAGCTGTGCACTGAATTACAACATACATGTAATGTTACAACTGTGCACTGAATTACAAAAATTGCTGAAATACCACTGAGCGTTCTGTGTTTTGAGAGAAGTGGCGCGCGTGTTTAATATTCACATACATGTAATGTTACATGTAATGTTACAACAAAAGTGCTGAAATCGCATTACAGTGAGAGTTCTGTGTGTTGAGATGAGTGGCGCGCGTGTTTAATATTCACAACCTGACATACATGGAATGTTACAGCTGTGCACTGAATTACAAAAATTGTTTCACTACCTGAGTATTACACTGAGCGTTCTGTGTGTTAAGATGAGTGGCGCGCGTGTTTAATATTCACAACGTGACATACATGTAATGTTACAACTGTGCACTGAATTACAAAACTTGCTGACCTACCTGGTATTGCACTGAGTGTTCTGTGTTTTGAGAGTTTAATATTCACATACATGTAATGTTACATGTAATGTTGCGCGTGTTCCGAATTCACAACATGACGTACATGTATTTTTTCACCTGTGTACTCAAATACCACAATTGCTTTAATTGCTGGTGTAGCACTTTCAGTTCTATGTGATGAGATTAGTGGCGCAGGTGTTTCAAATTCACAACATGACATACATGTATGTTTTCAATTGTGCACTCAAATACAAAAAGTGCTGAACTACCTGGTATTGCACTGAGCGTTCTGTGTGTTGAGATGAGTGGTACGCGTGTTTAATATTTACAACAGGACATACATGTATTGTTTCAACTGTGCACTCAAATACAAAAAGTCCTTAACTACTTCGTATTACAGTGAGCGTTCTGTGTGTTGAGATGAGTTACGCGCGTATTTAGTATTCACACCTTGACATACATGTATTGTTTCAACTGTGCACTGAAATATAGAAATTGCTCAACTGTGTACTATTACAGTAAGAATTCTGTGTGTTAAGATGAGTTGTGCGCGTGTTTAATATTCACAAGATGACATACATGTATTGTTTAAACTGTGCACTGAAACACAGAAATTGCTGAACTGTCTGGTATTCCAGTGAGAGTTCTGTGTGATGAGATGATGAGTGGCGCGCGTGTTTAATATTCACAACCTGACATACATGGAATGTTACAGCTGTGCACTGAATTACTAAAATTGTTGCACTACCTGAGTATTCCACTGAGCGTTCTGTGTGTTGAGATGAGTTGCGCTCGTGTTTAGTATTCACACCTTGACATACATGTATTGGTTCAACTGTGCACTGAAATATAGAAATTCCTGAACTGTCTATTATTACAGGGAGAGTTCTATGTGTTGAGATGAGTTGCGCGCGTGTTTAGTATTGACACCTTGACATACATGTATTGGTTCAACTGTGCACTGAAATATAGAAATTGCTGAACTGTCTACTATTACAGTGAGAGTTCTGTGTGTTGAGATGAGTGGTGCGCTTGTTTAATATTCACAACATGACATACATGTAACTTTACAACTGTGCACTGAATTACAAAAAGTGCTGAACTACCTGGTATTGCACTGAGCGTTCAGTGTGTTGAGATGAATGGTGCGCGTGTTAAATATTTACAACAGGACATACATGTATTGTTTCAACTGTGCACTGAAATACAGAAATTGCTGAACTGTCCGGTATTCCAGTGAGAGTTCTGTGTGATGAGATGATGAGTGGCGCGCGTGTTTAATATACACAAATTCCTGAACTGTGTACTATTATAGTAAGAATTCTGTGTGTTAAGATGAGTTGTGCGCGTGTTTAATATTCACAAGATGACATACATGTATTGTTTCAACTGTGCACTGAAATATAGAAATTGCTGAACTGTCTACTATTACAGTGAGAGTTCTGTGTGTTGAGATGAGTGGTGCGCTTGTTTAATATTCACAACATGACATACATGTAATGTTACAACTGTGCACTGAATTACAAAACTTGCTGACCTACCTGGTATTGCACTGAGTGTTCTGTGTTTTGAAAGTTTAATATTCATATACATGTAATGTTACATGTAATGTTGCGCGTGTTCCGAATTCACAACATGACGTACATGTATTTTTTCACCTGTGTACTCAAATACCACAATTGCTTTAATTGCTGGTGTAGCACTTTCAGTTCTATGTGATGAGATTAGTGGCGCAGGTGTTTCAAATTCACAACATGACATACATGTATGTTTTCAATTGTGCACTCAAATACAAAAAGTGCTGAACTACCTGGTATTGCACTGAGCGTTCTGTGTGTTGAGATGAGTGGTGCGCGTGTTTAATATTTACAACAGGACATACATGTATTGTTACAACTATGCACTGAATTACAAAACTTGCTGACCTACCTGGTATTGCACTGAGTGTTCTGTGTTTTGAGAGTTTAATATTCACATACATGTAATGTTACATGTAATGTTGCGCGTGTTCCGAATTCACAACATGACGTACATGTATTTTTTCACCTGTGTACTCAAATACCACAATTGCTTTAATTGCTGGTGTAGCACTTTCAGTTGTATGTGATGAGATTAGTGGCGCAGGTGTTTCAAATTCACAACATGACATACATGTATGTTTTCAATTGTGCACTCAAATACAAAAAGTGCTGAACTACCTGGTATTGCACTGAGCGTTCTGTGTGTTGAGATGAGTGGTGCGCGTGTTTAATATTTACAACAGGACATACATGTATTGTTTCAACTGTGCACTCAAATACAAAAAGTCCTTAACTACTTCGTATTACAGTGAGCGTTCTGTGTGTTGAGATGAGTTACGCGCGTATTTAGTATTCACACCTTGACATACATGTATTGTTTCAACTGTGCACTGAAATATAGAAATTGCTCAACTGTGTACTATTACAGTAAGAATTCTGTGTGTTAAGATGAGTTGTGCGCGTGTTTAATATTCACAAGATGACATACATGTATTGTTTAAACTGTGCACTGAAATACAGAAATTGCTGAACTGTCTGGTATTCCAGTGAGAGTTCTGTGTGATGACATGATGAGTGGCGCGCGTGTTTAATATTCACAACCTGACATACATGGAATGTTACAGCTGTGCACTGAATTACAAAAATTGTTGCACTACCTGAGTATTCCACTGAGCGTTCTGTGTGTTGAGATGACTTGCGCTCGTGTTTAGTATTCACACCTTGACATACATGTATTGGTTCAACTGTGCACTGAAATATAGAAATTCCTGAACTGTCTATTGTTACAGGGAGAGTTCTATGTGTTGAGATGAGTTGCGCGCGTGTTTAGTATTCACACCTTGACATACATGTATTGGTTCAACTGTGCACTGAAATATAGAAATTGCTGAACTGTCTACTATTACAGTGAGAGTTCTGTGTGTTGAGATGAGTGGTGCGCTTGTTTAATATTCACAACATGACATACATGTGACTTTACAACTGTGCAATGAATTACAAAAAGTGCTGAACTACCTGGTATTGCACTGAGCGTTCTGTGTGTTGAGATGAGTGGTGCGCGTGTTTAATATTTACAACAGGACATACATGTATTGTTTCAACTGTGCACTGAAATACAGAAATTGCTGAACTGTCCGGTATTCCAGTGAGAGTTCTGTGTGATGAGATGATGAGTGGCGCGCGTGTTTAATATACACAACATGACGTACATACATTGTTTCAACTGTCCACAGAAACATAAAAAATACTTAAATACTTGGTATTACAGTCAGAGTTCTGTGTGCTGAGATGAGTTGGGCGCGTGTTTAATATTCACAACCTGACATACATGGAATGTTACAGCTGTGCACTGAATTACAACATACATGTAATGTTACAACTGTGCACTGAATTACAAAAATTGCTGAAATACCACTGAGCGTTCTGTGTTTTGAGAGAAGTGGCGCGCGTGTTTAATATTCACATACATGTAATGTTACATGTAATGTTACAACAAAAGTGCTGAAATCGCATTACAGTGAGAGTTCTGTGTGTTGAGATGAGTGGCGCGCGTGTTTAATATTCACAACCTGACATACATGGAATGTTACAGCTGTGCACTGAATTACAAAAATTGTTTCACTACCTGAGTATTACACTGAGCGTTCTGTGTGTTAAGATGAGTGGCGCGCGTGTTTAATATTCACAACGTGACATACATGTAATGTTACAACTGTGCACTGAATTACAAAACTTGCTGACCTACCTGGTATTGCACTGAGTGTTCTGTGTTTTGAGAGTTTAATATTCACATACATGTAATGTTACATGTAATGTTGCGCGTGTTCCGAATTCACAACATGACGTACATGTATTTTTTCACCTGTGTACTCAAATACCACAATTGCTTTAATTGCTGGTGTAGCACTTTCAGTTCTATGTGATGAGATTAGTGGCGCAGGTGTTTCAAATTCACAACATGACATACATGTATGTTTTCAATTGTGCACTCAAATACAAAAAGTGCTGAACTACCTGGTATTGCACTGAGCGTTCTGTGTGTTGAGATGAGTGGTGCGCGTGTTTAATATTTACAACAGGACATACATGTATTGTTTCAACTGTGCACTCAAATACAAAAAGTCCTTAACTACTTCGTATTACAGTGAGCGTTCTGTGTGTTGAGATGAGTTACGCGCGTATTTAGTATTCACACCTTGACATACATGTATTGTTTCAACTGTGCACTGAAATATAGAAATTGCTCAACTGTGTACTATTACAGTAAGAATTCTGTGTGTTAAGATGAGTTGTGCGCGTGTTTAATATTCACAAGATGACATACATGTATTGTTTAAACTGTGCACTGAAACACAGAAATTGCTGAACTGTCTGGTATTCCAGTGAGAGTTCTGTGTGATGAGATGATGAGTGGCGCGCGTGTTTAATATTCACAACCTGACATACATGGAATGTTACAGCTGTGCACTGAATTACTAAAATTGTTGCACTACCTGAGTATTCCACTGAGCGTTCTGTGTGTTGAGATGAGTTGCGCTCGTGTTTAGTATTCACACCTTGACATACATGTATTGGTTCAACTGTGCACTGAAATATAGAAATTCCTGAACTGTCTATTATTACAGGGAGAGTTCTATGTGTTGAGATGAGTTGCGCGCGTGTTTAGTATTGACACCTTGACATACATGTATTGGTTCAACTGTGCACTGAAATATAGAAATTGCTGAACTGTCTACTATTACAGTGAGAGTTCTGTGTGTTGAGATGAGTGGTGCGCTTGTTTAATATTCACAACATGACATACATGTAACTTTACAACTGTGCACTGAATTACAAAAAGTGCTGAACTACCTGGTATTGCACTGAGCGTTCTGTGTGTTGAGATGAATGGTGCGCGTGTTAAATATTTACAACAGGACATACATGTATTGTTTCAACTGTGCACTGAAATACAGAAATTGCTGAACTGTCCGGTATTCCAGTGAGAGTTCTGTGTGATGAGATGATGAGTGGCGCGCGTGTTTAATATACACAAATTCCTGAACTGTGTACTATTATAGTAAGAATTCTGTGTGTTAAGATGAGTTGTGCGCGTGTTTAATATTCACAAGATGACATACATGTATTGTTTCAACTGTGCACTGAAATATAGAAATTGCTGAACTGTCTACTATTACAGTGAGAGTTCTGTGTGTTGAGATGAGTGGTGCGCTTGTTTAATATTCACAACATGACATACATGTAATGTTACAACTGTGCACTGAATTACAAAACTTGCTGACCTACCTGGTATTGCACTGAGTGTTCTGTGTTTTGAAAGTTTAATATTCATATACATGTAATGTTACATGTAATGTTGCGCGTGTTACGAATTCACATAATGACGTACATGTATTTTTTCACCTGTGTACTCAAATACCACAATTGCTTTAATTGCTGGTGTAGCACTTTCAGTTCTATGTGATGAGATTAGTGGCGCAGGTGTTTCAAATTCACAACATGACATACATGTATGTTTTCAATTGTGCACTCAAATACAAAAAGTGCTGAACTACCTGGTATTGCACTGAGCGTTCTGTGTGTTGAGATGAGTGGTGCGCGTGTTTAATATTTACAACAGGACATACATGTATTGTTACAACTATGCACTGAATTACAAAACTTGCTGACCTACCTGGTATTGCACTGAGTGTTCTGTGTTTTGAGAGTTTAATATTCACATACATGTAATGTTACATGTAATGTTGCGCGTGTTCCGAATTCACAACATGACGTACATGTATTTTTTCACCTGTGTACTCAAATACCACAATTGCTTTAATTGCTGGTGTAGCACTTTCAGTTCTATGTGATGAGATTAGTGGCGCAGGTGTTTCAAATTCACAACATGACATACATGTATGTTTTCAATTGTGCACTCAAATACAAAAAGTGCTGAACTACCTGGTATTGCACTGAGCGTTCTGTGTGTTGAGATGAGTGGTGCGCGTGTTTAATATTTACAACAGGACATACATGTATTGTTTCAACTGTGCACTCAAATACAAAAAGTCCTTAACTACTTCGTATTACAGTGAGCGTTCTGTGTGTTGAGATGAGTTACGCGCGTATTTAGTATTCACACCTTGACATACATGTATTGTTTCAACTGTGCACTGAAATATAGAAATTGCTCAACTGTGTACTATTACAGTAAGAATTCTGTGTGTTAAGATGAGTTGTGCGCGTGTTTAATATTCACAAGATGACATACATGTATTGTTTAAACTGTGCACTGAAATACAGAAATTGCTGAACTGTCTGGTATTCCAGTGAGAGTTCTGTGTGATGACATAATGAGTGGCGCGCGTGTTTAA
Organism: Coilia nasus; assembly: GCA_027475355.1. Lineage (NCBI taxonomy): Eukaryota > Metazoa > Chordata > Actinopteri > Clupeiformes > Engraulidae > Coilia > Coilia nasus. The sequence continues at coordinate 143,473 of CM050209.1, forward strand.
TATTCACAACCTGACATACATGGAATGTTACAGCTGTGCACTGAATTACAAAAATTGTTGCACTACCTGAGTATTCCACTGAGCGTTCTGTGTGTTGAGATGACTTGCGCTCGTGTTTAGTATTCACACCTTGACATACATGTATTGGTTCAACTGTGCACTGAAATATAGAAATTCCTGAACTGTCTATTGTTACAGGGAGAGTTCTATGTGTTGAGATGAGTTGCGCGCGTGTTTAGTATTCACACCTTGACATACATGTATTGGTTCAACTGTGCACTGAAATATAGAAATTGCTGAACTGTCTACTATTACAGTGAGAGTTCTGTGTGTTGAGATGAGTGGTGCGCTTGTTTAATATTCACAACATGACATACATGTAACTTTACAACTGTGCAATGAATTACAAAAAGTGCTGAACTACCTGGTATTGCACTGAGCGTTCTGTGTGTTGAGATGAGTGGTGCGCGTGTTTAATATTTACAACAGGACATACATGTATTGTTTCAACTGTGCACTGAAATACAGAAATTGCTGAACTGTCCGGTATTCCAGTGAGAGTTCTGTGTGATGAGATGATGAGTGGCGCGCGTGTTTAATATTCACAACCTGACATACATGGAATGTTACAGCTGTGCACTGAATTACAACATACATGTAATGTTACAACTGTGCACTGAATTACAAAAATTGCTGAAATACCACTGAGCGTTCTGTGTTTTGAGAGAAGTGGCGCGCGTGTTTAATATTCACATACATGTAATGTTACATGTAATGTTACAACAAAAGTGCTGAAATCGCATTACAGTGAGAGTTCTGTGTGTTGAGATGAGTGGCGCGCGTGTTTAATATTCACAACCTGACATACATGGAATGTTACAGCTGTGCACTGAATTACAAAAATTGTTTCACTACCTGAGTATTACACTGAGCGTTCTGTGTGTTAAGATGAGTGGCGCGCGTGTTTAATATTCACAACGTGACATACATGTAATGTTACAACTGTGCACTGAATTACAAAACTTGCTGACCTACCTGGTATTGCACTGAGTGTTCTGTGTTTTGAGAGTTTAATATTCACATACATGTAATGTTACATGTAATGTTGCGCGTGTTCCGAATTCACAACATGACGTACATGTATTTTTTCACCTGTGTACTCAAATACCACAATTGCTTTAATTGCTGGTGTAGCACTTTCAGTTCTATGTGATGAGATTAGTGGCGCAGGTGTTTCAAATTCACAACATGACATACATGTATGTTTTCAATTGTGCACTCAAATACAAAAAGTGCTGAACTACCTGGTATTGCACTGAGCGTTCTGTGTGTTGAGATGAGTGGTGCGCGTGTTTAATATTTACAACAGGACATACATGTATTGTTTCAACTGTGCACTCAAATACAAAAAGTCCTTAACTACTTCGTATTACAGTGAGCGTTCTGTGTGTTGAGATGAGTTACGCGCGTATTTAGTATTCACACCTTGACATACATGTATTGTTTCAACTGTGCACTGAAATATAGAAATTGCTCAACTGTGTACTATTACAGTAAGAATTCTGTGTGTTAAGATGAGTTGTGCGCGTGTTTAATATTCACAAGATGACATACATGTATTGTTTAAACTGTGCACTGAAACACAGAAATTGCTGAACTGTCTGGTATTCCAGTGAGAGTTCTGTGTGATGAGATGATGAGTGGCGCGCGTGTTTAATATTCACAACCTGACATACATGGAATGTTACAGCTGTGCACTGAATTACTAAAATTGTTGCACTACCTGAGTATTCCACTGAGCGTTCTGTGTGTTGAGATGAGTTGCGCTCGTGTTTAGTATTCACACCTTGACATACATGTATTGGTTCAACTGTGCACTGAAATATAGAAATTCCTGAACTGTCTATTATTACAGGGAGAGTTCTATGTGTTGAGATGAGTTGCGCGCGTGTTTAGTATTGACACCTTGACATACATGTATTGTTTCAACTGTGCACTGAAATACAGAAATTGCTGAACTGTCCGGTATTCCAGTGAGAGTTCTGTGTGATGAGATGATGAGTGGCGCGCGTGTTTAATATACACAAATTCCTGAACTGTGTACTATTATAGTAAGAATTCTGTGTGTTAAGATGAGTTGTGCGCGTGTTTAATATTCACAAGATGACATACATGTATTGTTTCAACTGTGCACTGAAATATAGAAATTGCTGAACTGTCTACTATTACAGTGAGAGTTCTGTGTGTTGAGATGAGTGGTGCGCTTGTTTAATATTCACAACATGACATACATGTAATGTTACAACTGTGCACTGAATTACAAAACTTGCTGACCTACCTGGTATTGCACTGAGTGTTCTGTGTTTTGAAAGTTTAATATTCATATACATGTAATGTTGCATGTAATGTTGCGCGTGTTCCGAATTCACAACATGACGTACATGTATTTTTTCACCTGTGTACTCAAATACCACAATTGCTTTAATTGCTGGTGTAGCACTTTCAGTTCTATGTGATGAGATTAGTGGCGCAGGTGTTTCAAATTCACAACATGACATACATGTATGTTTTCAATTGTGCACTCAAATACATAAAGTGCTGAACTACCTGGTATTGCACTGAGCGTTCTGTGTGTTGAGATGAGTGGTGCGCGTGTTTAATATTTACAACAGGACATACATGTATTGTTTCAACTGTGCACTCAAATACAAAAAGTCCTTAACTACTTCGTATTACAGTGAGCGTTCTGTGTGTTGAGATGAGTTACGCGCGTATTTAGTATTCACACCTTGACATACATGTATTGTTTCAACTGTGCACTGAAATATAGAAATTGCTCAACTGTGTACTATTACAGTAAGAATTCTGTGTGTTAAGATGAGTTGTGCGCGTGTTTAATATTCACAAGATGACATACATGTATTGTTTAAACTGTGCACTGAAACACAGAAATTGCTGAACTGTCTGGTATTCCAGTGAGAGTTCTGTGTGATGAGATGATGAGTGGCGCGCGTGTTTAATATTCACAACCTGACATACATGGAATGTTACAGCTGTGCACTGAATTACTAAAATTGTTGCACTACCTGAGTATTCCACTGAGCGTTCTGTGTGTTGAGATGAGTTGCGCTCGTGTTTAGTATTCACACCTTGACATACATGTATTGGTTCAACTGTGCACTGAAATATAGAAATTCCTGAACTGTCTATTATTACAGGGAGAGTTCTATGTGTTGAGATGAGTTGCGCGCGTGTTTAGTATTGACACCTTGACATACATGTATTGGTTCAACTGTGCACTGAAATATAGAAATTGCTGAACTGTCTACTATTACAGTGAGAGTTCTGTGTGTTGAGATGAGTGGTGCGCTTGTTTAATATTCACAACATGACATACATGTAACTTTACAACTGTGCACTGAATTACAAAAAGTGCTGAACTACCTGGTATTGCACTGAGCGTTCTGTGTGTTGAGATGAATGGTGCGCGTGTTAAATATTTACAACAGGACATACATGTATTGTTTCAACTGTGCACTGAAATACAGAAATTGCTGAACTGTCCGGTATTCCAGTGAGAGTTCTGTGTGATGAGATGATGAGTGGCGCGCGTGTTTAATATACACAAATTCCTGAACTGTGTACTATTATAGTAAGAATTCTGTGTGTTAAGATGAGTTGTGCGCGTGTTTAATATTCACAAGATGACATACATGTATTGTTTCAACTGTGCACTGAAATATAGAAATTGCTGAACTGTCTACTATTACAGTGAGAGTTCTGTGTGTTGAGATGAGTGGTGCGCTTGTTTAATATTCACAACATGACATACATGTAATGTTACAACTGTGCACTGAATTACAAAACTTGCTGACCTACCTGGTATTGCACTGAGTGTTCTGTGTTTTGAAAGTTTAATATTCATATACATGTAATGTTACATGTAATGTTGCGCGTGTTCCGAATTCACAACATGACGTACATGTATTTTTTCACCTGTGTACTCAAATACCACAATTGCTTTAATTGCTGGTGTAGCACTTTCAGTTCTATGTGATGAGATTAGTGGCGCAGGTGTTTCAAATTCACAACATGACATACATGTATGTTTTCAATTGTGCACTCAAATACAAAAAGTGCTGAACTACCTGGTATTGCACTGAGCGTTCTGTGTGTTGAGATGAGTGGTGCGCGTGTTTAATATTTACAACAGGACATACATGTATTGTTACAACTATGCACTGAATTACAAAACTTGCTGACCTACCTGGTATTGCACTGAGTGTTCTGTGTTTTGAGAGTTTAATATTCACATACATGTAATGTTACATGTAATGTTGCGCGTGTTCCGAATTCACAACATGACGTACATGTATTTTTTCACCTGTGTACTCAAATACCACAATTGCTTTAATTGCTGGTGTAGCACTTTCAGTTGTATGTGATGAGATTAGTGGCGCAGGTGTTTCAAATTCACAACATGACATACATGTATGTTTTCAATTGTGCACTCAAATACAAAAAGTGCTGAACTACCTGGTATTGCACTGAGCGTTCTGTGTGTTGAGATGAGTGGTGCGCGTGTTTAATATTTACAACAGGACATACATGTATTGTTTCAACTGTGCACTCAAATACAAAAAGTCCTTAACTACTTCGTATTACAGTGAGCGTTCTGTGTGTTGAGATGAGTTACGCGCGTATTTAGTATTCACACCTTGACATACATGTATTGTTTCAACTGTGCACTGAAATATAGAAATTGCTCAACTGTGTACTATTACAGTAAGAATTCTGTGTGTTAAGATGAGTTGTGCGCGTGTTTAATATTCACAAGATGACATACATGTATTGTTTAAACTGTGCACTGAAATACAGAAATTGCTGAACTGTCTGGTATTCCAGTGAGAGTTCTGTGTGATGACATGATGAGTGGCGCGCGTGTTTAATATTCACAACCTGACATACATGGAATGTTACAGCTGTGCACTGAATTACAAAAATTGTTGCACTACCTGAGTATTCCACTGAGCGTTCTGTGTGTTGAGATGACTTGCGCTCGTGTTTAGTATTCACACCTTGACATACATGTATTGGTTCAACTGTGCACTGAAATATAGAAATTCCTGAACTGTCTATTGTTACAGGGAGAGTTCTATGTGTTGAGATGAGTTGCGCGCGTGTTTAGTATTCACACCTTGACATACATGTATTGGTTCAACTGTGCACTGAAATATAGAAATTGCTGAACTGTCTACTATTACAGTGAGAGTTCTGTGTGTTGAGATGAGTGGTGCGCTTGTTTAATATTCACAACATGACATACATGTGACTTTACAACTGTGCAATGAATTACAAAAAGTGCTGAACTACCTGGTATTGCACTGAGCGTTCTGTGTGTTGAGATGAGTGGTGCGCGTGTTTAATATTTACAACAGGACATACATGTATTGTTTCAACTGTGCACTGAAATACAGAAATTGCTGAACTGTCCGGTATTCCAGTGAGAGTTCTGTGTGATGAGATGATGAGTGGCGCGCGTGTTTAATATACACAACATGACGTACATACATTGTTTCAACTGTCCACAGAAACATAAAAAATACTTAAATACTTGGTATTACAGTCAGAGTTCTGTGTGCTGAGATGAGTTGGGCGCGTGTTTAATATTCACAACCTGACATACATGGAATGTTACAGCTGTGCACTGAATTACAACATACATGTAATGTTACAACTGTGCACTGAATTACAAAAATTGCTGAAATACCACTGAGCGTTCTGTGTTTTGAGAGAAGTGGCGCGCGTGTTTAATATTCACATACATGTAATGTTACATGTAATGTTACAACAAAAGTGCTGAAATCGCATTACAGTGAGAGTTCTGTGTGTTGAGATGAGTGGCGCGCGTGTTTAATATTCACAACCTGACATACATGGAATGTTACAGCTGTGCACTGAATTACAAAAATTGTTTCACTACCTGAGTATTACACTGAGCGTTCTGTGTGTTAAGATGAGTGGCGCGCGTGTTTAATATTCACAACGTGACATACATGTAATGTTACAACTGTGCACTGAATTACAAAACTTGCTGACCTACCTGGTATTGCACTGAGTGTTCTGTGTTTTGAGAGTTTAATATTCACATACATGTAATGTTACATGTAATGTTGCGCGTGTTCCGAATTCACAACATGACGTACATGTATTTTTTCACCTGTGTACTCAAATACCACAATTGCTTTAATTGCTGGTGTAGCACTTTCAGTTCTATGTGATGAGATTAGTGGCGCAGGTGTTTCAAATTCACAACATGACATACATGTATGTTTTCAATTGTGCACTCAAATACAAAAAGTGCTGAACTACCTGGTATTGCACTGAGCGTTCTGTGTGTTGAGATGAGTGGTGCGCGTGTTTAATATTTACAACAGGACATACATGTATTGTTTCAACTGTGCACTCAAATACAAAAAGTCCTTAACTACTTCGTATTACAGTGAGCGTTCTGTGTGTTGAGATGAGTTACGCGCGTATTTAGTATTCACACCTTGACATACATGTATTGTTTCAACTGTGCACTGAAATATAGAAATTGCTCAACTGTGTACTATTACAGTAAGAATTCTGTGTGTTAAGATGAGTTGTGCGCGTGTTTAATATTCACAAGATGACATACATGTATTGTTTAAACTGTGCACTGAAACACAGAAATTGCTGAACTGTCTGGTATTCCAGTGAGAGTTCTGTGTGATGAGATGATGAGTGGCGCGCGTGTTTAATATTCACAACCTGACATACATGGAATGTTACAGCTGTGCACTGAATTACTAAAATTGTTGCACTACCTGAGTATTCCACTGAGCGTTCTGTGTGTTGAGATGAGTTGCGCTCGTGTTTAGTATTCACACCTTGACATACATGTATTGGTTCAACTGTGCACTGAAATATAGAAATTCCTGAACTGTCTATTATTACAGGGAGAGTTCTATGTGTTGAGATGAGTTGCGCGCGTGTTTAGTATTGACACCTTGACATACATGTATTGGTTCAACTGTGCACTGAAATATAGAAATTGCTGAACTGTCTACTATTACAGTGAGAGTTCTGTGTGTTGAGATGAGTGGTGCGCTTGTTTAATATTCACAACATGACATACATGTAACTTTACAACTGTGCACTGAATTACAAAAAGTGCTGAACTACCTGGTATTGCACTGAGCGTTCTGTGTGTTGAGATGAATGGTGCGCGTGTTAAATATTTACAACAGGACATACATGTATTGTTTCAACTGTGCACTGAAATACAGAAATTGCTGAACTGTCCGGTATTCCAGTGAGAGTTCTGTGTGATGAGATGATGAGTGGCGCGCGTGTTTAATATACACAAATTCCTGAACTGTGTACTATTATAGTAAGAATTCTGTGTGTTAAGATGAGTTGTGCGCGTGTTTAATATTCACAAGATGACATACATGTATTGTTTCAACTGTGCACTGAAATATAGAAATTGCTGAACTGTCTACTATTACAGTGAGAGTTCTGTGTGTTGAGATGAGTGGTGCGCTTGTTTAATATTCACAACATGACATACATGTAATGTTACAACTGTGCACTGAATTACAAAACTTGCTGACCTACCTGGTATTGCACTGAGTGTTCTGTGTTTTGAAAGTTTAATATTCATATACATGTAATGTTACATGTAATGTTGCGCGTGTTACGAATTCACATAATGACGTACATGTATTTTTTCACCTGTGTACTCAAATACCACAATTGCTTTAATTGCTGGTGTAGCACTTTCAGTTCTATGTGATGAGATTAGTGGCGCAGGTGTTTCAAATTCACAACATGACATACATGTATGTTTTCAATTGTGCACTCAAATACAAAAAGTGCTGAACTACCTGGTATTGCACTGAGCGTTCTGTGTGTTGAGATGAGTGGTGCGCGTGTTTAATATTTACAACAGGACATACATGTATTGTTACAACTATGCACTGAATTACAAAACTTGCTGACCTACCTGGTATTGCACTGAGTGTTCTGTGTTTTGAGAGTTTAATATTCACATACATGTAATGTTACATGTAATGTTGCGCGTGTTCCGAATTCACAACATGACGTACATGTATTTTTTCACCTGTGTACTCAAATACCACAATTGCTTTAATTGCTGGTGTAGCACTTTCAGTTCTATGTGATGAGATTAGTGGCGCAGGTGTTTCAAATTCACAACATGACATACATGTATGTTTTCAATTGTGCACTCAAATACAAAAAGTGCTGAACTACCTGGTATTGCACTGAGCGTTCTGTGTGTTGAGATGAGTGGTGCGCGTGTTTAATATTTACAACAGGACATACATGTATTGTTTCAACTGTGCACTCAAATACAAAAAGTCCTTAACTACTTCGTATTACAGTGAGCGTTCTGTGTGTTGAGATGAGTTACGCGCGTATTTAGTATTCACACCTTGACATACATGTATTGTTTCAACTGTGCACTGAAATATAGAAATTGCTCAACTGTGTACTATTACAGTAAGAATTCTGTGTGTTAAGATGAGTTGTGCGCGTGTTTAATATTCACAAGATGACATACATGTATTGTTTAAACTGTGCACTGAAACACAGAAATTGCTGAACTGTCTGGTATTCCAGTGAGAGTTCTGTGTGATGAGATGATGAGTGGCGCGCGTGTTTAATATTCACAACCTGACATACATGGAATGTTACAGCTGTGCACTGAATTACTAAAATTGTTGCACTACCTGAGTATTCCACTGAGCGTTCTGTGTGTTGAGATGAGTTGCGCTCGTGTTTAGTATTCACACCTTGACATACATGTATTGGTTCAACTGTGCACTGAAATATAGAAATTCCTGAACTGTCTATTATTACAGGGAGAGTTCTATGTGTTGAGATGAGTTGCGCGCGTGTTTAGTATTGACACCTTGACATACATGTATTGGTTCAACTGTGCACTGAAATATAGAAATTGCTGAACTGTCTACTATTACAGTGAGAGTTCTGTGTGTTGAGATGAGTGGTGCGCTTGTTTAATATTCACAACATGACATACATGTAACTTTACAACTGTGCACTGAATTACAAAAAGTGCTGAACTACCTGGTATTGCACTGAGCGTTCTGTGTGTTGAGATGAATGGTGCGCGTGTTAAATATTTACAACAGGACATACATGTATTGTTTCAACTGTGCACTGAAATACAGAAATTGCTGAACTGTCCGGTATTCCAGTGAGAGTTCTGTGTGATGAGATGATGAGTGGCGCGCGTGTTTAATATACACAAATTCCTGAACTGTGTACTATTATAGTAAGAATTCTGTGTGTTAAGATGAGTTGTGCGCGTGTTTAATATTCACAAGATGACATACATGTATTGTTTCAACTGTGCACTGAAATATAGAAATTGCTGAACTGTCTACTATTACAGTGAGAGTTCTGTGTGTTGAGATGAGTGGTGCGCTTGTTTAATATTCACAACATGACATACATGTAATGTTACAACTGTGCACTGAATTACAAAACTTGCTGACCTACCTGGTATTGCACTGAGTGTTCTGTGTTTTGAAAGTTTAATATTCATATACATGTAATGTTACATGTAATGTTGCGCGTGTTCCGAATTCACAACATGACGTACATGTATTTTTTCACCTGTGTACTCAAATACCACAATTGCTTTAATTGCTGGTGTAGCACTTTCAGTTCTATGTGATGAGATTAGTGGCGCAGGTGTTTCAAATTCACAACATGACATACATGTATGTTTTCAATTGTGCACTCAAATACAAAAAGTGCTGAACTACCTGGTATTGCACTGAGCGTTCTGTGTGTTGAGATGAGTGGTGCGCGTGTTTAATATTTACAACAGGACATACATGTATTGTTTCAACTGTGCACTCAAATACAAAAAGTCCTTAACTACTTCGTATTACAGTGAGCGTTCTGTGTGTTGAGATGAGTTACGCGCGTATTTAGTATTCACACCTTGACATACATGTATTGTTTCAACTGTGCACTGAAATATAGAAATTGCTCAACTGTGTACTATTACAGTAAGAATTCTGTGTGTTAAGATGAGTTGTGCGCGTGTTTAATATTCACAAGATGACATACATGTATTGTTTAAACTGTGCACTGAAACACAGAAATTGCTGAACTGTCTGGTATTCCAGTGAGAGTTCTGTGTGATGAGATGATGAGTGGCGCGCGTGTTTAATATTCACAACCTGACATACATGGAATGTTACAGCTGTGCACTGAATTACTAAAATGGTTGCACTACCTGAGTATTCCACTGAGCGTTCTGTGTGTTGAGATGAGTTGCGCTCGTGTTTAGTATTCACACCTTGACATACATGTATTGGTTCAACTGTGCACTGAAATATAGAAATTCCTGAACTGTCTATTATTACAGGGAGAGTTCTATGTGTTGAGATGAGTTGCGCGCGTGTTTAGTATTGACACCTTGACATACATGTATTGGTTCAACTGTGCACTGAAATATAGAAATTGCTGAACTGTCTACTATTACAGTGAGAGTTCTGTGTGTTGAGATGAGTGGTGCGCTTGTTTAATATTCACAACATGACATACATGTAACTTTACAACTGTGCACTGAATTACAAAAAGTGCTGAACTACCTGGTATTGCACTGAGCGTTCTGTGTGTTGAGATGAATGGTGCGCGTGTTAAATATTTACAACAGGACATACATGTATTGTTTCAACTGTGAACTGAAATACAGAAATTGCTGAACTGTCCGGTATTCCAGTGAGAGTTCTGTGTGATGAGATGATGAGTGGCGCGCGTGTTTAATATACACAAATTCCTGAACTGTGTACTATTATAGTAAGAATTCTGTGTGTTAAGATGAGTTGTGCGCGTGTTTAATATTCACAAGATGACATACATGTATTGTTTCAACTGTGCACTGAAATATAGAAATTGCTGAACTGTCTACTATTACAGTGAGAGTTCTGTGTGTTGAGATGAGTGGTGCGCTTGTTTAATATTCACAACATGACATACATGTAATGTTACAACTGTGCACTGAATTACAAAACTTGCTGACCTACCTGGTATTGCACTGAGTGTTCTGTGTTTTGAAAGTTTAATATTCATATACATGTAATGTTACATGTAATGTTGCGCGTGTTCCGAATTCACAACATGACGTACATGTATTTTTTCACCTGTGTACTCAAATACCACAATTGCTTTAATTGCTGGTGTAGCACTTTCAGTTCTATGTGATGAGATTAGTGGCGCAGGTGTTTCAAATTCACAACATGACATACATGTATGTTTTCAATTGTGCACTCAAATACAAAAAGTGCTGAACTACCTGGTATTGCACTGAGCGTTCTGTGTGTTGAGATGAGTGGTGCGCGTGTTTAATATTTACAACAGGACATACATGTATTGTTACAACTATGCACTGAATTACAAAACTTGCTGACCTACCTGGTATTGCACTGAGTGTTCTGTGTTTTGAGAGTTTAATATTCACATACATGTAATGTTACATGTAATGTTGCGCGTGTTCCGAATTCACAACATGACGTACATGTATTTTTTCACCTGTGTACTCAAATACCACAATTGCTTTAATTGCTGGTGTAGCACTTTCAGTTCTATGTGATGAGATTAGTGGCGCAGGTGTTTCAAATTCACAACATGACATACATGTATGTTTTCAATTGTGCACTCAAATACAAAAAGTGCTGAACTACCTGGTATTGCACTGAGCGTTCTGTGTGTTGAGATGAGTGGTGCGCGTGTTTAATATTTACAACAGGACATACATGTATTGTTTCAACTGTGCACTCAAATACAAAAAGTCCTTAACTACTTCGTATTACAGTGAGCGTTCTGTGTGTTGAGATGAGTTACGCGCGTATTTAGTATTCACACCTTGACATACATGTATTGTTTCAACTGTGCACTGAAATATAGAAATTGCTCAACTGTGTACTATTACAGTAAGAATTCTGTGTGTTAAGATGAGTTGTGCGCGTGTTTAATATTCACAAGATGACATACATGTATTGTTTAAACTGTGCACTGAAATACAGAAATTGCTGAACTGTCTGGTATTCCAGTGAGAGTTCTGTGTGATGACATGATGAGTGGCGCGCGTGTTTAATATTCACAACCTGACATACATGGAATGTTACAGCTGTGCACTGAATTACAAAAATTGTTGCACTACCTGAGTATTCCACTGAGCGTTCTGTGTGTTGAGATGACTTGCGCTCGTGTTTAGTATTCACACCTTGACATACATGTATTGGTTCAACTGTGCACTGAAATATAGAAATTCCTGAACTGTCTATTGTTACAGGGAGAGTTCTATGTGTTGAGATGAGTTGCGCGCGTGTTTAGTATTCACACCTTGACATACATGTATTGGTTCAACTGTGCACTGAAATATAGAAATTGCTGAACTGTCTACTATTACAGTGAGAGTTCTGTGTGTTGAGATGAGTGGTGCGCTTGTTTAATATTCACAACATGACATACATGTAACTTTACAACTGTGCAATGAATTACAAAAAGTGCTGAACTACCTGGTATTGCACTGAGCGTTCTGTGTGTTGAGATGAGTGGTGCGCGTGTTTAATATTTACAACAGGACATACATGTATTGTTTCAACTGTGCACTGAAATACAGAAATTGCTGAACTGTCCGGTATTCCAGTGAGAGTTCTGTGTGATGAGATGATGAGTGGCGCGCGTGTTTAATATTCACAACCTGACATACATGGAATGTTACAGCTGTGCACTGAATTACAAAAATTGTTGCACTTTCTGAGTATTACACTGAGCGTTCTGTGTGTTGAGATGAGTGGCGCGCGTGTTTGATATTCACAACGTGACATACATATATTGTTTCAACTGTCCACACAAATATAAAAAAATACTTAAGTACTTGGTATTACAGTCAGAGTTCTGTGTGCTGAGATCAGTTAGGCGCGTGTTTAATATTCACAACCTGACATACATGGAATGTTACAACTGTGCACTGAATTACAACATACATGTAATGTTACAACTGTGCACTGAATTACAAAAAATGCTGACCTACCTGGTATTGCACTGAGTGTTCTGTGTGGTGAGATGAGTGGCGCGCGTGTTCAATATGACATACATGTATTGTTTCAATATGACATACATGTATTGTTTCAACTGTGTACTGATATAAAAAAAATGCTGACCTGGTATTACAGTGAGAGTTCTGTTTTCTAAGATGATTGGTACTGGTGTTTAATATTAAGAACATGACAAACGTGTATTGTTTCAACTGTGCACTCAAATACAAAAATTGTTTGTTGAGATGAGTACTGCGCGTGTTTAACCCTCATGTTGTGTTAGAAACATGGTTACGTTCGTGGTGTTAACGGTCAAAATTTACCGGCCATACAAAAAAGGTAATAAAACATTTTGTAGAAGTCTGATTTTCATATATTTTGATTAATATCTTTTAAACATCCTTTTGAAACATTTCTAGTAGTAGTGGTGTAATGATACTCCATTTTGGATGTTATCGGTCTGTAACCAATGCTGTCCGACTGAACCGGTCCGTCAAGCCCAGAACGGTTCAAATGCACTGAAAGGGTGAAAGGGTAAGGAGACCAGAAACCCTTACAGTACCCCGGGCTGAGCACGGCGGTGGCGATGAAAGTCCCTGATGAAGGAGGGGGTCCAGGATCTGTCGCGCCGGGACCTAACACCACTCCTCTGGACCGTAGCCCTCCCAGTCCACCAGGTATCCATCCAGGTATCCATCCACGGCCCCGACGGCGAGCATCCAGTAGTTGGTTCACTGTGTAGGCATCCGAACCGTCGATGAGGCGGGGAGGTGGCGGAGGTGCAGGGCAGGGATGCATAGGACTGGATAGAAAAGGTTTGATGCGGGAGGTATGGAAGGTCGGATGGATGCGCCGAAGGTTGAAGGGCAGTTTCAGGTAGTGCTGGGCGATATAGCTGAAATTTGTATCACTATATAAGTGTTTCATATCGGTCGATATCGATAATTATTGAAACAGTGTGTGACCTATTTAAAATAAGTAACAGGAGGGAAAAAATCTAAATTTAAACATTTTTATTTTTCACTTAACCTTCCTCTGACAGGCAATAAGCATTCAGGCAAAATGACTGTCAACACACGTTCAATGTTACGATCACAATGAACAATTATCAATAAGCTAATAAAGTGCTTAACAAAGCTGAAGTATAACATGTGCAAAGTGTTAAATGTAAACATGGCGAAACCTGATACCTGAGAAGAACTATCATATATGTATATAGTTTTACTGCATAGTTTGCATGTGTAAACTACAAAAAAGCTCCCATACTGGTGAGCAGACCTTTCTGTTCTTAGGGCTCATTCACACCACAAACACTCTGTCCGTATTTGTTTAGAATGCATGTTAACAAATTAGACTCTTCACACCGCATGCGTGATCTGAGTGTATTCTGTCCCTATACAAACAGTATTGTATACTGATAGGCGCTGTACATGCTCAAGTTGGTGTGAATGAGCCCTTATCCACATTTTTCTCGTTCGTCGCAGTGGCACTCATCCTCCTTTCTTGACCATGCTGTTTCTGGAAAAAAACACGACGTCCATCTGCAGAGTCCCTGCTGAAACGATGAATCCTAGAAAGGAGACGGTGTCCCAATGGAATTCGCATTTCTCTGCTTTGACGAAGAGTCGATTCGCAGGCATTGTAAAACTGCACAGTCAGACAGTGGACTTAGAAAAAATGAGGATGTCATCCAAAAAAACAAACCTGTTCAACATGTCCCTAGGGACATCATTCACTAGGGCTTGGAATACGGCGGGGGCATTGGTTATACCGAACGGGAGGATTAGGTACTGGCAATGACCAGATGGGGTATTGAAAGCCGTCTTCCACTCATCCCCCTCACTGATTCGGACTAGGTGGTAAGCGTTACGAAGGTACAGTTTGCTAAAAATCGTGGCCCCTTGGAGTATTTCGAAGGCGGAGGACATGAGAGGAAGAGGGTAACGGTTCCAAACCGTGATCTTGTTAAGCCCCCAATAATCAATACAGGGCCGGAGAGAGCCTTCCTTCTTGCCAACGAAGAACAATCCCGCTCCTGCAGGAGAGGAGGAGGGACGGATGATGCCTGCTGCTAGGGACTCAGATATATTTCTCCATCGCCTTGGTCTCAGGTTGAGAGAGGGAGTAAAGGCGACCCCTAGGGGGAGACGTGCCTGGCAAGAGGTCTGTAGCACAATCGTAGGCCCTGTGAGGAGGTAGGGACGTGGCAAGGGATTTGCTGAACACTGCCTTCAGGTCCATGTAGTCGTGGGGAACAGCCGAGAGGTCAGGGAATTCCTCCGGAGGCTCGTGAGCTTGGGGCTGAACGGGTGTGGCGGAGCGCAGGCACCGAGAGTGGCAGAATGGGCTTCATCCAAGGATTTAGTTGTTAGCCCAATCAACAAGGGGGTTGTGTTTGGCCAGCCAGGGATTGCCCAGAATGAGGGGAGCTTGAGGGGAGTTAATAGGGAAAACAGGGAAGAGCATGGCCACTTCTAACTTCAGCCCTGTTTTTTACTCAATGCCATGCTACATTCTAACAAATTATCGCAGCGCGTCTGACTGCCTGGCGGCATGCATAAAGGCTTGAGAGGTACATATCAACTGGTCTCAGAACAGAGAGGAACACAGTTCATTATGGAAACATGGTGGACTCCTCCTTTAAGTTATATGTTGTACTTGTTTGAAAAACTAATAATTTAGATTTTTGCCAATAAATTGCACTTACTTCTTTAATAATGTCCATGTTTTTCCATTTTTGATATCTGGTAACCTTATTGTTTTTTGTTTTGTCTTGTATTTCAAGTACATGCAGATTGTGAACTTAAGGCAGGCATCTGATTACCAGTTTTTGTGTCTTTATTTTCTGGGCTACAAAATAAACAAAGCAATGCTGTTTTGAAATGTGTTTTTGTTTTTTTCTGTTTTTCAAACAAAGGGCTTTGGAGTTGTTATTGATGTATGTATCGAACCAGATCAAATCGTACTGAATTGGTGACTACTTGTTATTAATCGGCCCTGAATCGGATCGTAGCCTGTGAATCAAGATCGAATCGGACCGTTTTGTGGGTAAAAGATTCACACCCCTAGCATGGGGGAATTTTTTAGGGAGGCTAAGCAAGATATGAGAACTAATAATTAGGCTAACTACCTTGCATGCTTTTTTTCTTTCTATCTTTTTTATCGTGGTGTTTAGATGGAAGGCTATCATCCTACCTTTAGGTCATCCACGACAACATAGTAATGGACAGTTTTTCCTTGGTTGGCAAGCCAGTCCTGTCTACATGACCGACATTTTAATCATTTTAAGACAGGAAAAACGCTCAGTTTAAGTGAAACTTGGATACCAGAAATAGGTTTTGCAGAATCTTACCTTATCTTATGACCGCCGCGAAGCTAGCGAAAACGGTCCTTATAGATTTGCCGTGACATTTTTTCCCCTTTTTTTTTCCCAGTGAATGTCCATCAAAGAGGGGGAGACGCCCAAAAGTTTTTGCTGAATAACTCAATGAACATTTTACCAAAGAACATGACATTTTTGCACTGTAATTGTACAAAATCTCATTTTGCCTATTTCTTACACAAATCATTCCTACACACTACACAAACACACACAATGTCATTCATTCAAAACCCTCATCCATGCCCACTTCCAGGAAATCATTTCCACAGAAATTCTCACCTCACACGCTCTACCACACACGCATCATACCAACAGTTTCCACATTTCAATACACTGCGGCGGTCATACCATGTACCGCTATGCGGTACATCTAGTTACAACAACACGGGTAGTTAATATTATGCAATATATCAACACTTTATTAGGATAACTGTTTCCCCAGCTTTGGCCATTAACTCACAGCACTCACTCCTGCATGTTTTTGGCTAGTCACTGCAAACGTAATTCTTTGTAACTACTAAAACCAAACTTTTTCCTGTAACTGACATTGGTCTTTCATCTTCATATAAAATTGTTACACAACAGTTTGGTAAAACTGTTCGTCACCAAGTACTTAAAATTTCCACCGTCTTGAATAATCTCAAACGTGTGTCGCGTATACATGTATGGATATTTGTAGAGTGTGAGCATAGGTCAGTTTTGTCAGGGAGGTAAAGGCAGGCTAACCTTCATACTGTGCTGGCCAATAACAAATTGGTAGTATCACTAATCTGGTTGATCTTTTTTTTTTTTTTCACCATTCCATAGTGACAGGGATGCCAATTCAGGCTGGGTGCCACTTGGACACGGCAGGTGTAATACAGTGTTTGACCACATAGTCGAAATGGTCTAGATCTGGGAGTTGGGGGGTGCCATTTCGCTCATAGCAAATACTGAGTAAGAAAACGACAGATGGATGATGGACAGTGGACAGTAGAAGCAGCAAAACCGGTAAATTAATAGGCTCAATGTTTCTATTAAAATGCCCGCTACTGTTGGACAAAATAAGGGAAGCATGGCTTCCCTTGGCCTCCGGGAGAAACGCCATTGTGTATTTGTCGTCAGTCAGGGTTTCAAGCTCCATCAAAATTTGATTTGATTTCAAAGCCGTTTACATTTCGCCAATTTTTTCTGAGGATGGGCATATTACTGTGCCCACTACCAGTGCCTGACCAGTGGTCACCATGTTTGTAGTCTTTGTTTTTTTTAGAGGAATAACTTCATTGATGTCTTTGTGCTTGGTCCAGTTAAACGACATACTGGACAGGGTATGTCTCTTGGGTTAGAGTCACAGGTGGACAAACTGGATTTAAAAAGTAAAAGCCCTGCCATGTTTACCTTCTGCCTGTGCTTACAACACAGGCGATTTCACTAAATAGCAAATCTACCTTGGGATTGTTGTATTTTCTGAGAAATAGTCAAGGAGGAAGATTGCTGCTCAACAGGTCTTTATTGCGTTCATCGAGAGGAAGCCTGACCACAACAGAGCATCTCCTAGCCATCCTGACTTCCTGTTCCATTCTGACTGCTTTTAAGCTACACACATCAGTATCATGTTGACTAGTGTCCAAATTCAGACACAGTGACTTCCAGTCTGTTATCCTTACAAGGGTGACTCCCAAATAGCATACACCTATGGTTCCTCTGTCAGCAGTTCTCCTGCTGCTGAGTCTCCAGCATGCCACACACACACACACATTCTATTCCTGTCACACAGACTTTTCAGACTGCTCAGAAAGACACTTTCAAAAATTACCACATTCCTCCCTTTTTCGGAAGCCTATGCTTCTCGAAACACAGTAAACAGCATTTTATATCATTATTATCACACAACATGCAATCACCCAAATTTTCTCGGTGACAGTCTCATCTGACTATCTGCAGAATATCCCTTAACCCTTGAAACCTCAAGGTATGTTCTTCCTAGTCTGATTCTCAATGACACATATTCCACAAACATCATTCTGACATCATTTTGATCATTCAGAAGGTTCCATAACTTTCATTTCCAGAATACTCTAAAAACTCTTTCTTAAGAGATATCTCTCTTCATGCAACTAGTGCCTTACATTTAACATTACAACAAGCTACTAAATGCAAATTCATTCTTATCAAAGTCCCATTGATAATAATCCTAAAAAATAAAATAAAAAAATAAAAATAAAATAAAATAAAATCTTTTCATTTTCAATGATTGTTCCTTTCTGTGTACGTACATGTCAGTTTTTCCATTCTTGTTACTGTTTGCAATCTTTATGAAGTGTGACGCATATAAGTATGTGAATTTCCTTTCATGTTGTTATGCAATGAGTGTACCAGAATATACAGGTTACTGTTTCGAATCTACTCTATATTTGTCTAAGTGTATACTGCTCCTTCCTGCCAGGGCTGGTCGACAGTTCCTTGTATTCCACAAAAATCTTTTTTCCCAAAGTCTCCTCCCTTTGAGGCTTATCATCCAGAACAGCATAAGGAAGCGCAGTTGATAATTCCCATTCGTCTCAGTCAATGTCCTCCATTTCATCAGCCAACCCCGACAGGACCTTTTTGAGATCTAACCTGTCCTGCCACTATCCTCATGAACAAGATTCTCAGACAGAAAACAAACCAAAAAACAAAACAAAACAAAAGAAACAAATAAAACAAAAGAAACAATGAGCAGAATGCCTTCAATTAAAGTAGCTATTTTGACAAACCATGCAGTAAAAGAACCAAAGGTAGTTTTAATCCAATGATCAAACCCACTGACCAATCTTAGTATCCCAACAGGTATTCTCTGCAAGTTCAATACTCAAAAATTAAAATTTACCAAATGAAACATGAGTTACACTTCTATTATCTAATGCATACCCAGTAGTTCAATCCTGTATTGCATTAACACATGCACAAAACCCCACTCTTCTGGCAGAACACTCTACACTCCCCACTCTGGGCCACTGGCTGGCCCACCAAATAATTTGCCAAAGAGACATTTTGATGTTCTAATGATAATTAATGAATGATGACTTTTCACATGCCTTAGACTAAAAGATCATGACGCTTAACATCATATTGTCGTACTTCAGTTCTCATAATATTTTCAAAATTCACAGTTCCTAATCCCACCAAGCATTCATAACCACTACCAAATAATGGTTTTAAACATTCATGCACCTATGGTAATTCATAATAACACTAAGTAGGATTTGGAAAACACTTTTTTCATTCTTGATCATAATATTCTAAAGTACCAAAATGACAATGAGATGCATAACAATCACTGAAGGTTGTGCCTGTGCACATTCATAATAGTTTTCCCACAGATGATAAGTTTTTGCAGTAAACTCATCCCAATCATACCAACTATTATCCCAAAATGGCAAATAAATATCATCAGGGCTTCGGGAAATACTTCTCTTAGCATGGCAATACACACCACCCGTGTTATGAACCCATGAAACCAAAGAACACTTGATCTTATCACTACCCCATGTAGGTAAACTAAACCCAATTTAAGCACAACTTCCTAATTGGTAATTAATAACTTCATCAGCAGTGACCACATATGTACTTCTCCAGCATTTATAATTTTACACTTCAGTTGTTATGTTAATACTTTCAATAACTGGACCTTCTATAAACAGAAGTAATACACGTCAGGAGTCTACCAAAGTTGTACATGGCGACCATTCTTTGGACCTAATTCTGCAACATATAACATCTGGAGTTTCTTTAAAGAACACATGAATTGAGCAATTAATGACTGTTCAAGCATCATTCACTGTTTGCATAGTGAATCAAACTCTCTAGCCTTTAATGCTACATTCTTTACCATTTCATCTGCTAAGGCATTGCCTCATGTAATTAAATCATTCCCCTTTTTCATGCACCTGACACTTACAAATAACTAATGAACAGGTTACATCATAGCAATTAATAACAATTATATTTCATCCAAATGTTGAATTGGAGAGCCATCTGATTTCTTAAACTCTCTCTGTTCCCACTAAGTACCATGGACAGCAGACACTACACAGCGTGCTATCAGTAAAAATAGTAACATCCAACAGCTGACAAACAAACCTCAGTAAGCACCTTTAACTCTACTAATTGTGCTGAACACGGCTGCTTACAAGGAATGCACCTTACAGAAGTCTCTACTTCTTTTAACTGAATAACACTAAATCATGCATATGTCTTATTGTCATAATTATAGCTAGAACCATTCACAAAAAACACCAAACCCGATTCAAGAGATTAATTTTCTAAATCTGCGCACAATTTAGAAAGGACTAAAGAATCTACTCATTCATGAAAAGGTTCCTTCATAATCTAGGGGAATCCTATCTACTGGATTAGTTGCCCTATCACATATCTTAAAAACAACATCTGGACAAAAGACAAATTATTATACTTTCCAGCATACTAACATTAATTAGAAATCTGATAACACGCATCACTGATAAAGAACAAGACACCTTCTCAAGACACATAGAGACATATATGCCACAGGCCGCCCACAGACACCCCCTAAAATGTACACTCTATTTTTAGACCTAATTTGCACAGTACATCCCAGCCCAAAGGATTTACAGGGTTAAAGAAGACAACAATATTGCATGACTGTAATATGTGTTCCTACCTGAACTGTGACTGCAGAAAAAATGGAAGCAATTAAACTTGTCCTAATGACCTTCCCTAACTCATGTTTCTTAATATGTGGGATATAAATATTAACACAAATATATAAGTGTAAGTGTAAGTGTAAGTGTAAGTGTAAGTGGCTCCAGTATCAACTAATAATGATAGTTCCTCATCTAATCCCTAAGTTACCTGACAGACTATATCTAATTCAAAACTAATCAATAATGCCCCATGGGATCAAGATTCACATGACATACCACTGGAGACTCTGACCACCGGAAATCCGACCCCACCTACCCCCGCGACAGTCTTCTGGAGTTTTTGGGCACAAGAAGGAAATAGCGTCCACACTCCCATAAGGTCAGCACTGGACATCCTGAGGGGTCATTTAAACAAGCCTTGTTCGCGCACTATCCTGTAGCTCTCCGTGAGAAGGGACATAGCCACTGAATTGCGCAGCTGTCACACAGTTGGTGGTCCTTGCTGGAACTGTGGCTATGAAAAAGACGCACACATGATGATGAGTTCAGCGCAATATTGAGCAGTGCAGTAGCTGGACAACGATTTGGCTAGGCAGCTCACAAAGCAGCCCAGACACGGGTACAGTTTTTCATGAAGGATATGTGTCCAAGTAGCGGAATCTTCCACTACCAGATCCAAGTCAACCTTGTTCAATACATCAGTCAAAGTGTCTTGCTGATAATAATTCCAAGCAAATACTTAATGTCCTTGAGAGCAAATGTCTGGCCCTCAGTCTGGTCTTCAGATGTCATAATCCATGCTCCCACATCTTCTTGAAGTTACGGGCGACATGAAATCAGACCCTGTGCGTCAGTATGTCTCCAAGGCTAGTAATGCAAATCACAACCCTTAACATTAATGGGCATTTATGTTACACATAAATATTCTGAACTAAACCCTTCGTGAATGGTATCAATCTTTCTTTATATGTGTTCACATCCCTTAATTTACCAAGGGTGTTTTTCATTTTATCATATAATAACGGAGCCTATAGCATTATCATATACTTCATCTTCCCCCTGTTCACCTATGACAGCGACGATGCAGCTATGCAAATTCTCAACATGGGTCTCATTCTGATCCTGCATCAAACTGTCAGTGGAGTGTCCTCCGGCACATGCCCCCACATACGCTGTACAGAAAGTGCACACAGATCTTCATCAGTGATGGTTTTACCAAACATTCTTATATATATATATATATATATATATATATCTATAGTTGTATAAATTAATTAAATCAAACTCTCAGCATGGCTCAAACAAGCCAATACATCCCTCTAATTGTACAAAAATCCTAAGATCCAATGTTTCCATTTTGGTTATAGATCACAGTCTTTTTTGTACACTTTTCCCATTAACATTAATTTTTCAAATTTACTTTTCAACCACTCATTTTCATGCATTACTTGCTCAAGCAGCATCAACTCCCTTGTACACTAATTTTAACACTGCTATCATGTAATCCATAAAACAACCTACAACTAGATGTCACCTTGTTCACTATGCTTATGTAAGAGCACACACAAAAAGGTTAGTCTGGAGATATTAATTACCCACTCTTAGCAAATGAATAGCTCTGGTATTCTTTAAATCTGTCCATTTTACAAATCTGAAATAAACAACTAAACTATTACAACATATTTTATATTGTAAGCTCTTTTCTTATTCTTGTTATTATTATTTTTATTTTATTTTTCTCTTATATATATATTGTATATATATAGGTCAATATTTGCTTCACCATCTCCCCACTTTCCAGCTATGCATTGATAAAGAAATAGCTGGACCAATAAATGGTTAGCATCTTAAAAAATAAAAGTTACTTCTCCCTGAATGATTAGTCACTCCTTCATGCACGAGGTGCTAAAAAAAGAAATGACAGCTGTTCCCGGGAACACAACTGAACCAAACCTTAGTCAGCACCACAGACCTGAGGCGACACAGAAATCACTCCATCCCAAGTTAGACACACAGTTGACCCTCCAAAGGGCACACGCGCAAGCATAGGCGCCTTTGGCCAGGACACAGGAGATGACACTTTCACCCCAGACAGGCAGCAGTGTAGTCTCTCAAGCATCCAACTGGACAAGATGCATATCTCAACTCTAGAGGCAGGGAATACAAATGTTAAAACAAAAAATACAGTTACAGTGTAAGGTGCCATGCTTCACAAAAGCACAGTTTCCTTACTCATAAGGATTGGACGCTCATATTAAACACAAATCATTCATCCTATGAGCAGAAACTTTCGCATCACGAGAAAACAGTCTCGTCATTCAGACACATTTATTACGAAGACATTAGGGTTACTCTCTTTTTCCGGCCCGACCTGGCTGCAACCTCAGCAGACCTTATCCAGGATTAGGGGCTTATCAACCGAGCCAATCTTAAAACAGGGACCAAAACCGTGGCGATCATACCGAGGCGCGCCAAACTTTGACAGATTAATTTAGATTCCCTACATCCACGACAACCCAGTCGTGGGCTAGCGCTTATCTCTTATCTCATTATTCATCTTTACACTGGTGGCCCACGTCTCCTCTGTCGGTCCTATATTAAGCTAAGCTATGAGATACGTGGCCTCTGACAAGCACAATATCCTTTCACATGCAAATAAAGGATACTGCAAACAGGACTTTACTCGAAGACAATGACACAGACAATGCAACAAAAACACAGTTAAACCTGTGAATAAAGTTAGATGACACAACATAAGACAATATTGAGTCATGCAACATGAAAAGGACCTGCAATCAGCCCGTGGACGCACCACAGACAAATGACAAAATCCTCTTCATCTGACCTGAATCGATGAAGACAAAGATGAGCAGAAAAAATCCTCCTGAACCTTTGTTATTTTCCACACAAGTTCGTGGGGCGATGGACCCAAAATTTCTTAATAGCCAATTACAATAATTTAGTAACTTACCCAAGCCAATCAGTATGGATCCAATTAAAGAACGCAAACCGTTCGTGACGCCAAATGTTGTATTTTCTGAGAAATAGTCAAGGAGGAAGATTGCTGCTCAACAGGTCTTTATTGCGTTCATCGAGAGGAAGCCTGACCACAACAGAGCATCTCCTAGCCATCCTGACTTCCTGTTCCATTCTGTCTGCTTTTAAGCTACACACATCAGTATCATGTTGACTAGTGTCCAAATTCAGACACAGTGACTTCCAGTCTGTTATCCTTACAAGGGTGACTCCCAAATAGCATACACCTATGGTTCCTCTGTCAGCAGTTCTCCTGCTGCTGAGTCTCCAGCATGCCACACACACACACACATTCTATTCCTGTCACACAGACTTTTCAGACTGCTCAGAAAGACACTTTCAAAAATTACCACAGGATCAGCTGGTTCAAGGAATTGGCTAGAACAAATATGTGGTCGGACCTTTACTTTCTGAACCCGGGATGTTAGCCTCTGGTTGGGGTGATCAAGTGAGAACAAACTTTAAGCAGTAGTGTATAATATCTCTGTATTTAGCCCTTATATATAGTAGTGTACAGGACATCTTTATATTAAGACAGTTCCATCTGTGTATTGCCCTCTTGGCAAGGCAAGTGAATGGACAGCCCGCTGAGGGACAGAGGCAGGCCGAAAGCCAGGGACATACACAGGCACACAGTGTGCCCTGTCGCAGTTTTTCTGTACAGCAAGGAGCAGGGAGTTGAGGACAGGCCTGGCTAAGGTCAATATGTTGCTCCAGCATCTTCTGTCATTGGAGCTGGGGGCCCTATAACATTTTTTAGGCTACCCTCAGTGGCCCCGTCACGGCCATGATTTCCTTACTCTCTAGCCCTGCTTTGGACAGCCGCTGGACTGCAGTGCTCCGCAGGAAATGGTTGGTGTAAATTGGGAGACCCACCATACGAAAGTTGGAAGAATGAGGTTGAAATGTGGACTTGAGTCACCGAACTTCAGAAGAAGAAGCAAGCGCTTGCAGTGGCTTTGGGGCTATCCGGAGGAGCGCAAGAAACTGTAATGGAAATACCGGTAGATGACTTAAACAAAGACACAGGTATGATAACTTTGCTTGAAAAATTTGATGGATTATTTCTCAAAGAAGAAAAGGACAGCACGTATGATGCCTATTCAAGCCTTGACCGAATTATGAGAGACAGTAGTTTGTCCATGGCGGACTACATAATTGAGTTTGAGCAGCGATACTTGACAATGCGCAAATATAGGAGTGGAACTGTCACGTGACATTTACATCAGGCCTCCTTCTGAGGCAG
The DNA here is from genome assembly GCA_027475355.1 of Coilia nasus. Classification (NCBI taxonomy): domain Eukaryota; kingdom Metazoa; phylum Chordata; class Actinopteri; order Clupeiformes; family Engraulidae; genus Coilia; species Coilia nasus. The sequence goes on from CM050209.1 coordinate 168,910, forward strand.
ACTGTAAATGAACTTTATGGAAGCTCAAAAAGTGTGTGTATGGTTTGGCAGATGCCTCATTGTACTGGTACAACAGAGTGAAGCAAATAGTGCTGGAAGCAGGAGGCAAGATGTCCAAGGTTCACCCTGCTGTCTTCTATTGGACTGATCAGGGGTGCGTTTCTCGAACGCAAAGTTGCTAATTTCCTAGCCACTATCATTGTTGTGACTTCCGAAGTACCGCACCAAAGGCTACCTTGCGTTTCTCGAAGTTCACTACGGTAGTACTTCGGAAGTAACACCTATGGTAATGAAAACCTCGGTAGAAGAGACCCTCCTACGCGTTTCTCGAAACCTTCGTAGCAGAGAAACTTCCGACGTAAAGCCAAAACTTCGAAGTAAACTTAGGAAGTTTTCACTACAGCTCTCGAGGTGAAGTAAGAGCCTTACTACAAAAGTTGACCCCACCCACGGCAAAACTTGCAGTAGATCTTTGACTGTAAATTGCCAATATCTCGTAATCCTACAACACAAACACAGTGAAATTCAATCGGTGTGTACAGGTTACTATAATACAGCTGTTGATACTGTTAAATGGCCAATTCGTGATATGTAATTTTCTTGTTAAAACTGTATGGCATGACTTAAATATGTAATGGTTTGCACAGCAGTATTATGATCACCTGCACAAACCGATTGAGTTTCGCTGAGTTTGGACCGCAGGATTATAAGATATTTGCATTAGAAGTTGGCCTTCAATTGGAGGTTTTGCCGATAGCTACATCATGTACGTTTGGTTGGAACCTGTTGTGAGCCGAAGAAGCAAGTTGACGTGATTATCAGTGGTGCAACTGGATCAGTGATCGAATACTATTGAAATGTGAGACGACATGCTCAGGTTCGAGACCGACATGAGTCATAGTAGAGAAATCTAAAATATGCGTGGGCTCACACATACATTAATGTGGATTTATATTGCTCTACTCTGTAGTTTGGTTGAATACTAAACGGCTACATGTAGAAGAAATGCATTGTATTGGTATAACAGGTCAGTGATCCGTGACTGAAAGCGCCACCGTTACTTAGCTTAAAATGTTGTCGTGAGTGGTGATTGTGGAACATAGGCTAAATGCTACCATAGGTGTGCAAAGGATTTGAACTCGTAATTAAATGGAACAGTGTCAGGGGCACATCACTTTGCCACTGAGCTATACCTGCCAGTGGTAAATTAGTCTCTTTGTAGAGTTTATCAATAGTATTGGCAGATGACGTCAAAACGCTATTAAGAGTTATGGATTCATAACAATATAATTTCCTTCACTACATGCATCGACTGCGCCATATGGCCACTTTTTAACGCGGTAATTGGCTTAACCAGATGCTTGCCATAACTTAATCATTATTATCACCATCGTATAATTTCAACAAGAATTCTCTGTCATGGCATGTCAACAAAAAAGATAGCCATCCAATCAAAACGGCTTTCCCCTGCTTTTCCTCCGTTGCTTCCATGCTTCACACACTGAAGTGAGACCAACGGTAGAGCCCACTATGGAAGTAACAACAATGATAGTTCTACCGAAGTACAAGTGCTTCGAGAAACGGTCGGGTTTCGCCACTTTGGTAGTAGTAACTTTGGTAGAACTATGGTAGTAGAATGCTAGTAAGTTGTTCAAGAAACACACCCCAGGACTGTGCTGTGACAGGGGTACTTGCCTGCCATGTGGATGACTTTATATGGGGTGGCACACAAAACTATGGTAGTAGAATGCTAGTAAGTTGTTCAAGAAACACACCCCAGGACTGTGCTGTGACAGGGGTACTTGCCTGCCATGTGGATGACTTTATATGGGGTGGCACACAAAGTTTCTCCAAAACAGTGATATCTCACCTTAGGTCAGTCTTTCAAGTTGGATGTGAGGAGCATGATTGCTTCTGCTATGTTGTAATGGATTTTGGGACTGTTGATGAAACTGTGCATGTCCACCAGGAGAATTACATTCAACATATGCAGCCCATAAATATGTCTCCTTCATGGGCTGTGCAACACGACTCCTCTCTTTGTGAAGAGGAAAAGGATCAACTTAGGTCTAAGATAGGTCAGATTCTCTGGGTAGCAAGGCCGAGCAGGCTTGATGCCAGCAACCTGGACTCTAAGCTTAAGAATGCGACAGTGCAAACAATTCATGAGGCAAGCAGAATGATGTGCAAGCTTAAGTCAAGGAAAATAGTGCTTAGCTTTCAACATCTGGGCAGAGACCTTGGTCTAAAACTTGTACTGTTCAGCAATGCCTCATTTGGAAATCTTTCAGATCGAGGCACTCAAGGCAGACATCTGATTGTTTTGATGGGAGAAAATGGGAATTTTTTTTTCACTTTCCTGGCAGTCAAAGAGAGTTACGAGGGTTGTGCGTAATACACTTGCTGGAGAAACATTGGCAATGTCTGAGGGAATTGATAATGCCATTTTTCTGGCAATGCTGTTTTCTGAACTGACCTCAGGTTGCACTGATCATGCACCACCTATCATCTGTGTAACAGACAATCATTCACTTGTTGATGCACTGAAGTCTACCAAGTCTGTTTCTGAGAAAAGACTTCGCCTGGAAATAAGTAGCATCAAAGAACTAGTCCAAATGCAGAAGATTGAGCGAGTTTTGTGGAGCAACACAAAGGAGCAACTTGCGAACTGTCTGACCAAAAAGGGTGCATCAGCTCACCAGTTACTCAAGGCACTAAGTGATGGGCAATGGAAACTTAAATGAACAGGACATTTACACATTTTTAATTTGAGCATATTGATATGTATATTTTGTTTATGCTGCAATTCTCTTTTGGCACTAGACTTAAGTCGTGTTTTGTTTACTTCACTGTGAAAAGCTCTTTAAAAAAAAAAAAAAAAGATTGAGTTTGTTAACTGTTCGATGTAATATGCTGCATTTACAGTGAAAGCTTATATACTTTTATTGTGACATGTTTTGGACTGAAAGTGGGAGTCTATCTGGTTATGTCTTGAGTGGGAGATGTTCATTAAAAAAGTTGTAACGGAACACGGTAGTTTTGTCATTATCTAACACCACCTATATATATATATAGGGATATTTTTTGTTTTAGACAAGTTATAGGTCTGTGCTGTATTCTTATGCTTTTTTTCGTGGGCTTAGCCTTAGGGGAGGGCCTGTGATGCACGTCTCGGGTGCAGATAGATGGCACTGGCATCTTTTGGACACTTGGATACATATTTTTTAAAGCTCCGTACAGGACTGCATATATGAATCCACGGAGCTGCTCTTTTTTAGGGACGCAGGGATCCTTGTGGTTCTTGGAGTCGGGGTTGAATGAGAAAGATAGGAACTCGTTTCCGTTTTCATCGACCCTCACAACTACCGACTTGTGTGTAAGGGCGCGGTTCCCCTCTCTGCCGCGCCGTGCCATGGCCAACTGTACGTCAAACCAGACCTTCCTTGCTGTGGTCGGTGAAAGGGCATCAGACTCTCGGATTATCTGAATATGTTCATCTGGGATGGGAGGATGATGGGAGCTGGAAGCTTTCCTTGTTTTCGGTATTTTTTTAAATAGACTTGAAGACAAGGTTGCTTGCAGAAAACTCGGGATCTGTTATAATGTTGAATGGTGCAGCATGGTTAATGCCAGCCTGTATGGCCATATAACTTGTGAATAATTCCTTGAACCAATGTAGAAATATAAATAGTGTAACAATTCCTTTCTACATTTTAATGTTGACTATGGGTCTGTTAGCAATAGCCTGCTCATATGAGGGTAATATATAATAATATTGTTATTATTTTTCTCCACAGAGAACTGTTAACAGTGTAATCTCAGGGGTGCAACAGTACCAACTGTTCTCCTTGACACACTAAGGGAGAGAATCAGAAGGGTGTTTGAAGACCATCCAGAGACAACTACTCAGCTCCAGGATGACAATACTAATGACAGTACATTAAAACAGTCATGTGGACAAATGTTAATACTCTTAAAAATAATACCTTTTCTTTTGAATGATATAGATAATGAGTATGTCAAATTTATTCTCAAGTAAATTCAGATTGTTCAAATTGTCCTTGCTCCTGTTATTTCATTACAAAGTGTATTACAGCTCAGGCGCATGATTGAGCAACATCTGCATCAGTTCAAAGAACTATTTCCTGAAGCCAATGTAATTCCTAAGCAGCATGCTACATCTACCTACCCAAATTCTGTCTCTTGGTCCTATAATAATATACAGTAATAATAATATGTGTATGCGATTTGAAGCTATATTAGGCAGGCATAGCTATTTTAGGCAGTGGGCTCCCAAGTTAAATTTCAAAAATGTATGTAAATCACTTGCAAACCATAATCAGTTCCTGGAATAGGCATTGAGCATCCAATGTTTGCTAGTGAAATAGAATCGGGGCCTGTCTCCGCTGTCAAAAACGTTGATCATGTTAAGAGAAAAGTCAAAGACTTCTTAGGTATAGAGGTCATGCAATCTGTTGTCTCTGTAAATGGTACATCCTCAATGGCAATAAGTACATTAGTGGGAAATCTCTGATTATCATAGATGTAGATGGTGCTTTCCCAGTGTTTGGACTGATAAAAGACATCTTTTTTATCGATTCCTCTTTAGTTGCTTTTGAGTACCAGCGTTATGAAACATTGAATCTGAATCTAGAGGTGCTGGCATATGAGATGGCAGTTCCCAGTGTTGCCCAGGCTACAGAACTTGCAAAAGATTTAATTGACTGCACTGCTTATTTTTCAGTTTGTTTTAAAGACCGTACCTTTGTGGCAATAAAATATAGTCTTTGTAACATTATTGTGTACAGACATTAATATGGAGGAACAATAAACTGTAGGGTTTTATCCTGTTTTGTAATTCCTGTGCCAGTTTTGTAAACAGCCATTGGTCATCAATCATCAGCTTGAAATCAGAGCAATAAAATGGGTTTTCAGATGCATTTCGTTTGAGTCTTGAAGCATGTTGAGTTTGTTATGGAATCTTAAAACAGGATTTATTTTGATGAGACTTTTGGGTAGAGACGTACAGTAATATAGCTTATTTTAAAAGCTATTTATCTCATTTTAAGTTTCCCTGCCTGTACGAGACAAAAACAGATCAATTTTGCTTGAAATAAAATTATAGCGATAAGCTGAAGACTTAAAATAAAAGACACTAATTCTTAAAACAAGAGAAATTATCTAACATCTGTCAAGCCTTAGATAACAATGTAAGGCTTTTTTTCTTGGCAAGGACCATTAATTTGCAGTGTGATGTAATGTAATGTATTTGGTACTGTGCTTTATTTGTTACTGCAGTTTAGGTGATTATTGCACCTTTGTATTTACTGTTTTGTGTATTGCACTACAGCCAGTACTCTCTATGTATACTTTGTATAGTTTTGTATATATGTTATTGTAATTTATATTATATATTGTATATATGTATCTATCTACATTACTGAACATTGGGAGTACAGTGCAACTTAATTGAGATAGCTATGACTTGTTGGAGTTATCTGTGCAATGAGGAATAGTGCTGTAGGAGAAAAGACGTTCAGACGATGAAGTTAAGCTAAATAATGGGTAAAGAATTATAGTGTAAGTGTACTTTTCAAGGATGTTGAAGGTATGCTATTTTTAGTTTACTTAAGGTGACATGGAGTGTTCTGAAGCATACCTAAAACATGACTTCAGTACACGTGCATCATAAAGAGTGCAAAAATGGCAACAGGTTTTTCAAACTGCAAGTTCACTATTATGCTGATCAGGCAGGCATGAGCTGAACATGGTCCCAAGTCATTTGGATTGAATAAACAGTGTGTTGTAAGTACAGTTGAAAGGAATGTCATTATTGTGTACAAGTACAGTTAGAGAATGCTGAAGTGGATTGATTAGTGTTATTAAGACATGTCTGTGTCATATTTAGCTGCATTTTCCATGATAATGCAGTAGTTATTTAGGCAACTAAACATATAGGAAGTGCATTGTAAGTTAAACTTTTCAGAAGCACATTACCATAGGTATATGCACAGTAAATGCTGTACATATGTAGAGTTGCTTTCCATGGTAATAATGTGTTGCATTAATAGTTTTTGATGTGACAAGTTTGCCCTATGTGGTTCATTTATAAAATGAAAATTCAGGCATAACAGAGATTCATAGAAGTGTATCATAGCAGGTGAAGAAAATGCAAGAGTTTAAATTACATAAATGGTGAAGTGTATTCCAAGGAGGTGTTAACCTCCAGCCAGTCTTGTTTGGAAAAGTATAATGGGAATAAGTCAAAACAAAATACACTGTCCATAAGTTCATTACCAGTATAAATATTTAGCTGTTAATAGATTTGTTGACAACATAGCTGTAATATATTTTCAGGTAAGCACAGGTTTGCCAAGTAGCTTAATAACCCACTTCAGGTATGGCTGAAAAAGTATTTAGTTTCAGTGCAACTTTGTCACATCTATTTTTGAGTACACTTCAAAAAAGCACAAAACTACTTTTTTCTAGCACAGGAAGTATGACTGTATAGGGCAGATATGGTGATGTTTCCCCCTTCATTTGCATGCTAAAATGTCACATTAAAAATAAGTGGATGCACAACATTGGTAAACTTAACATTATTTATTGAACCAAGTATTAATATAAAAAAACAGATAATATGAGGCTTTACGTCCTCGACAGAATCAAAGCATACCAAACTCCCGTATCACCAACAACTTAAAATGAAACTAGATGTACCGCATAGCGGTACATGGTATGACCGCCGCAGTGTATTGAAATATGGGAACTGTTGGTAATATGAGTGTGATGGAGCAGTGTTGTGAGGTGAGAATTTGTGTGGAAAGGATTTCCTGGAAGTGGGCATGGATGTGGGTTTTGAATGAATGACATTGTGTGTGTTTGTATAGTGTGTAGGAGTGATTTGTGAAAGGAATAGGCAAAATGAGATTTTTTACAATTACAGCGGCCCCTATGGGACCAATTTTATGGCATGTGCTGTGCTTTTAGAGGTCTTTGTGTTGATCGTGCATGACACATTTTATGCAGTTCCCACCTTCTTAGTCCAAGATATTGGCAATTCAAAATCCCAAATTTTGAATTTACCCATATCACTAGGTGGCACTTCAAGTGAGCTTTTATGGGCTGGGTCGATATGCCTCTGTAACACCGACATACTAATGCAAAATCGTTGTCTTGGGCAAAATTGTTGACGAATTATTTAACAAAAACTGTTTTTTGACACCTAGCTTCGGCGAAAAACATCGCCCCCTATGACGAAATGTCACAAAATTTAGTACACATCAAAAGAGGGCTGTTTAGAGTTGGCATGTCAAATTTGACCAAATTTGACCAATTTAAAACCAAGATATGGACTTTTGAAGAATTTTAAGCTACGTCTTAAATGTTCATTGACATGTAACTTCGAAACGGTTTATCTCAAGATAAATCCTTTGATGAATTTTTGTCAGCATTGTCTATAGATGACATATACCAAATTTGGTAACATTTCACGGAAATTGTTTTCATTGGAAGTTGGCGTCGACCAGTGTTTTCAATGCGTGAGGGTGAATAGATTTCACAATAAAAACAAATGGTTGTAAACATTAGCATTGTCTAGATAATAGGCAAAATGACATTTTGTACAATTACAGCGCCCCCTATAGACCAAATTTTATGGCATGTGCTGTGGTGTTAGAGGTCTTTATGCTGATCGTGCATGACGTATTTTGTGCAGTTCCCACCTTCTCCCACCCAAATGAACTCATCATAGGCCGTTCATGTGAATCTCACCAAATTTGGTATATGTCATCTACAGACAATGCTGACAAAAATTCATCAAAGGATTTATCTGGCCCAGCTACGTGTTGGTCGCCATCTCGTTTTCAGTCCCCCTTTTGACTGGCTGGCACGGCGGTGATTCCAGCTACGTGTCGGACACCAAACCAGTTTTCAGTCCTATGACTGGCTGGCACAGTGGTGATTCCAGCTACGTGTCGGACACCAAACCCGTTTTCAGTCCTATAACTGGCTGGCACGCTATCAATTTCAATTTGAATTTGTCTTTCAACATAAGGTTTTACTACCCTCCCCCCCTTTGCGGCTTAATACAAGCCGCACATCAGAGAAAACCATATGTTGTGTGATGTTTAGACCCCTAAAATGTACCCCTGCCGTGTGTGTTTGTCAGTGTAAATGAGCGTGTAAGCAGTTCTTCATTGCGTGTAAGCAGTTACTTCATTGCAGCAAGCAGTTACTTCATTGCAGCCATCACAGAATGTCCTTATAGCTGGAACACAATGTCCATTAGCATGTCCTCCACTTGAACTTCTCCATAGGGTCCAGGCGCCTGTCCATCAGCGCGTAGGTATCAGCGTTAGGACCCCATATCACCTCCATCGGTCCCCAGACCACCAACCGCTTCTCTATGACCCTAGTGACAGCCCTTGAGCAAATCTTGCCACAACATGAGACCAGGCAACAGTCCAGGGCAATCAAAAAGACTATCCCAGCACTACTTTCAGGATCATGGCGGTGACCCCCAAGGAGCCAACAGCGTTTTTCAGCCAGTCCACACTAGTTGTGAAAAAGTCTGACTTGCTGGTCACTCAATGCTTCATAAGGCTTCCATCCCTCGGGTGGGGGTGGTTCCTCAACCTAGAGTAGTGGGTACACCTTCCCCTCCATTTGGAGCAGCAGCAGCAGTCCCGTGGCACCTGCTGTGGCTCCGGCAGCGGCTGGATCCGGTCCCCTCTTGCCATCTTGCCCACCGCTTGGTCTTTCACCTGGATCACCTGGAAGGCCACCTGCTGACAGACTTGGAAGAGAAGACACAAGGCACCCCAGAGGAGCTGTATTTTGTTAATGCTGAAAAACAGTTTGCCTTAAACAGGAAGTGTTGGGCTTTTTGTTTTGGGCCTTTAGCAGGTGTATGTAGCACTTGGTCCAATAAGAACCTTAATGTTGGGACGAGGGGCGGGGCAGTCATCCGACAACATTCTACAAAGAATGCCGGGAAAAAAGTTTTTGTCCCACCGTTTTGGAAAAATAATGTCCAAGGGCCAGTATAAATAGCGTCTAAATTACCTCAAGAGTGAAGGAATACTCTCTATACCCCATATTTTCACCCAGCAGGCTTTTATCCCCCACCCGTTTAGAGAAAGTGATACCAAGGTCCTGACATATATAACATCGAACCTACACATGCATGTCAGATGGTATAGGGTGAAATACCTCAATATGTGAAGGCTTTCCCTCTACACTCATCTTTTTATCCAGGGCATAATTTCTTAATTATTGTCAAACCACATATTTTCATCCTTCCCTTCTTCTTTAGATTTTTTCCTTGAGTGTGTCTCCTTACTATTAAGACAAGATATATGATTAAACAAATAGCAAGCAATGAGTTAAAGGCGATTCAGTCGAGAGTGGCCATAAGTATTCTCTATGTATGCATGCTTTTAGAAGGGTTTTATTTTCTGTGTTTGTTTAATTTTAGAAAGCCCCCTACTTCATTGTCATTCCAGCCGAATAATTTAGCTTACCCAGCCTCTGTTTCTTATCTTACATTATACGGGCAGATTTTGTTAATGTTAATTCAAAAGTTTTAATTTATGTGCATGTCAAAATAGTTAGGTCAAAAGCATTGTTTTTTCAGTACACCATTATTTCAACTGTTCTTTGGAAAGAGATACATTAAAGGATTTAGTCTGACAGGAGAAGTATGCATTTGCATGCACACATGATTACTTTGAAAGCATCTAAACATCCACAGTTCGCTGCCTTGTCACAAAGGTGTATCCTAAATTCAGTTTATTTTTTGTATTATCAACCAGCTAATGTGAAACACCCTGTAATCAATATAATAATATAACATACTGTGACCATAACAACCAGATAACTTTTACATTACCAATAAGTATTGATATATTGTACTAAAACAATCTTTTGGTTTTGCTCAAATTTGCCCACTATAAAGACATAAACGAATACTGAAGACATGCTTAGAGCATAATGGTGGGTACAATTATAACAGGGGTTCCACCTTTCTATATTATGAATGCAATGACAATATGCCCATAAACTCATTATTGGAACAAACACATTTTATACATTTTATACTAGCAAACTGTAAGGAAATACTCTAGTCCCAGCATGCCCTGTAAATAGGAAGTAACAGGAACAATCCTATTGCAATATAAAGAAAATTAATTTCAATCAGCATATGAACCAGCCATACCAATTCCAGGTTTTGCCTAAAATCAAAAGGTCGCATCATATCACTGTGTAGGAAATTGGCAAATTGGCACCCCCCCTCTGGCTGCAGGCGCCCCTGCTGAGAAGGCCCTCTGCACCGAAGCTGTGTGTGAGAAGAAGGGGGAGGGGGAGGGGGAGGGGGAGGGGGCGCGGGGGACAGTTCACCTCTGGGTCTCTCAAATGCAATGCACAAGCGGGCAATGCTCTGCAATTAGTGAGCGAAGTCAGTCACACATAAGCGTCCTTCCCAATAATGCACATTTCTTTCATAATATTATATTTACAGGTTTAGAATTCCTGCACGTTTTTTAATTCTGTGAAAGGGCTAATAAAAAAGGGCAATACAAAACGATTATGCGGTCACCAAGTGAATTGGTTTAGTCTTAACTCCTGGTCGGCAGTGACAGTGTTGGGGATGTTGACTGTCGAGTGACAAAAAGGAGATGGACAGAAAAAGGTCAAAGTCATTAGAAGAGTAGAAACGAGCAAAAGATGAAGGTATGCAACTGTTCCCCCTGCATGACTACGTTATCCATGCCATGAATGAAGGGCTAATGTTAATCATGGTATAACTCTTACGCTTGTTAGCCTCCTAGCTATGATGCTACAATTGCTATACTCAACAATAATTCGGTCTTAGCTTAACAAACACAAGATCTACTTTCACCATAAGATGTGGCTTTGCAACAAATTACAAGTTCAGTTATTATTGATTTACATAATTTGGGTTTATTTGGGTTGAGTTTTGTAGCATACAGTATTTTGATGTTAATTTCAATTGCAATTTAGGGACTCCCTTAAAATATTTTGGAGCATCCTCTGCCACTATATTATTTGTTGTATTTATATATCTGATTGTATATATTTTTGACACTATGTTTATTTCATTGTAATTTGTGTTCATGATAACTTAAAACTTTTTTGAAAGTTCTGATAATGACAAACACTGTATGGTCATAATAAAACGTGCGCTTGGAGGGTGTCTCGCCCGGGGAGTAATTCAATGTAGAACCGCCACTGAATAAGAGACAAGCCCGTTGTTATTGGCGCTATATAAATACAATTTAATTGCATGAAATTGTCCCATTTTCAATGTCCCCTATATCACAAAGGTGAGCTATACTACTTTTAGTGGATGCATTATTTGGGTGAAGATACAGTATGTCACAAAAGTGAGTACACCCTTTACATTACAGCATAAAATAGGCCATATCTTTTCAAGGGACAATACTACACAAATGAAGCTTCAATATGTTTTTCAGTAGTCAGTGTGCAGCTTGTGTAGCAGTATTAATTTACTGTAACAATGCAACAACACAAAAAATTAACAACTGATTTCGACTATCCATCCCTGTACTAAAGCTACAATGTTTTTGGTGGATATTTTGCATTTTCCATGCCTTTTTAGACAGAAGGAGATTTGTTTGAATAGGCTACACCCAGAACATAACGTTGCTACCTGAGACCGTCAGATTTTACCAAGGACAATAATTCCACCTCCAGCTGCCTGTCCATCTTTTTTATTTTTGTTGAAAAATGACTGTGTATTATTTAAGTGAATTAGCCGGGTCGGGGTAGGGTATAGGTTAGTTAGTAAAATTAAACGCCGTCTTTGTCATTCTCATAATGTGTCCATGCATCGGATAGTGACTTCAAATATCATGCAATATGCTATAGTTAGACTATAGTCTAACGTTTTATGAAACTTAGGCAGAAAAGAATCAATAGCCTACTCGTATATTTATACAATTAAAGTTATATTTCAAACAAAGTCATAATGTCCCAGATTTTAATATCAATGATCCAGTGAAGATACCATTTATTTTTTGACGCCAACCCTCCCCATTAATCCGGGCTTGGGACCGGCACCTAGTTGAGCTGGCTTGCTCCCTTAAGTGGCTGGGTTGGGCTAAACTATATACATATACACTATACAAACTATATACTATATACACTATATACAAAAACAATTTTAATAAGGTAACCTACATGGTGAAACTGCAAACAAACACGAAACAAAACTGCAAACTGCAACTGCAAACAAACACCATCGCATACACTGGAAAAAAAAAGTCATTGGATTTACTTGATTTTAATGCGTACATCGGTCCCACGCAATCCAATTGTGTAAGCTTAAAGTGATTTCATCCCCTTGTTTTTATTGTGCAAGGTTGAAGTTATTTTATCACCTTAAACGGAGGTGATGAAATCACTTTAACCTTACACAATGTATTGGTGTTTCAGTACCTTTAAAATGTGTTGGAACAATGTGATTTTTATAAATAGTCTGAGTGTTTTTTTTTTTCACCTTAATCAGAGGTGATGAAATCACTTTAACCTTACCCAATAAAAAATGAAAAATGTGTTGGACAACATGAGTCTTTGACATAGTCTGAAAGTAATTGTATCATCATAATTGGAGGTGATAAAATCACTTGAATCATACATAAATTTCAGAAACTTAATGTGTTGGAACATCATGATTCTTTTACTCCTAATTTTTTTTCCCCAAATATTTATGGCACTCATATTAGGTCTATAACAAATGTGTTGTAGGTCCCAATTTGATAATCAAGCATATGCAAATACAATAAAAAAAATGGCACAGAGTCAGAATTCGAATTCAACAAAATGTATTGCACACATTACCACACTGGCAACAAAACACATGCCACAAACTGGTGTGTCAGATCATCGCGGGTCCATTGTAACTGGGAATGAACGCATAACACCTGTATAGGCTACACGAACATGAAGTTGACTACATGAAGTCATAGAGCAAAAGAAGGTTGGTCCTAGAGAATATTTGACCAAGTGCAGCAAGCTTACCTTTGTACACAGTTGCAAAGGTATAGAAGATATACAAAACACTCACAAATAAGTGCTATTCTTAAATCAAGGCGCTGGAACAGTAGGATGTGTGTGAACAAAAATGTGTTGTCTCATGGTACCTGCAGCTGTGGGACACAAAATGCAAGGGTGACCAAAAAAAAAAAAAAGAGTCTGTGGACACCACCAGCAGAATATCTTTTTTTTTTTCAATATAAAGTATGGGTGTTTGGACGACACCAAACAGACAGAAACAGTGCACACTAATTCTTGAACAGTCATTAAGCTGAAAGCTCAAAGAGCAGGATGTGTGTCAACAAAAGAGACATGTTATGTGTGTGAAAAAATACAATGTCTTTTCAGCTACACACACAGAGGTGAACAGAGGAATGTTTGAGTTGGGCTTCAATAATGTTGCCACCAGAGAAAGAAAATGGTAACACACACAAAAAAAAAAAAAAAAAAGAAGCCAGAAACTGCCAAAAAAGTGGTTAATTACGGTGCAGGAGCCTGTGCTTCAGAGAGAGCGCTTTCTTGGAGAGTCTTCCAGCATCCAGTTCCATAAACACCTTTTGGATGATTTCAAACGTGTAGCGCAGCTCTGAAGGGTAACTAAGATTGATCGCACACATGAGGCCAAAAAGCATTGCAACAGCTAACGGAACATTGTCAAGCCATTCCACCACCTTGTTGCCTTCAATTACTATCACAATGTCCGATGGTTGGGATGCCCGATCTTCTTTCAGAACACAGATTCCAACGGTGATACCCTCAACTGCTTCGTCTACGGCAACTTCATCCATGCCCTATTCGAAACAAAGGTAAGTAAATAAGTAAAACATAACATATTAACCAAGCCATTTCAATAAATGAATGAATGACAATTAAACTATAATTTCCTCCGGGATTAATAAATGCTACTCTACTAAACTGGGCAGTAGGTTACTGTTACTCCAAAACTTCATATCCAGAGCTTGAAGACATTTTGTCTGTTCCACTGTCAAGATTCCTCAGTTCTAATTCGGATGTGGGACTTGGATTAAGGGAAGTCTGCCAGTGGACCAGACAAAACATCTTCAAGCTACATTTAAAAAAAAGTCCAGCTGCCTACAACTAAACGCTTTTGTCGATGACCTGGATGAATGAAAAACTTTAGTTATATCCAAATACAGATAAGTGCAAATCCAAATAATACATTCACCATATACAGCCCATTATTATTTTATAAGCTATTTTATGAGTATATATACTATTCATATGGGTGGAGGTGAAGCCCTGCTCACGCTGAACCACAGGGTGCAAGAAGGGACACATGAAAGTAAATCGTGGAAGCGAGGTGAAGTCCTCTATGCATTCCGATGTAGGCAAGAGAAGATGGGCGAAATACTTGAAAAGTTTAATCATGCCAATAAGGGGCAAATTTTGATGACAGCAACCAACCAATCAAATCAACACAATCTGGTGTTTCTATCAATTTCATTCACTGCTCAACTTGTTGACTTCAGCGGTCACAAAGGGACACTGAATTCTCCCTTGCTTCACTCAATTTGCTTCCATGTGGTACTGACAGCAAAATCAGGGTATATGTGCATTTCTTAAATATCAATTTTATACATTTGCAGAACCTACTTTTATATTAATCAATGAACCAGTTCTGCCCAGGTGATCAAGTAAGAGAACTATAGAACAGTGGAAGATGAAAAGTGAACACTGATTCAAGTACATACAACATATTCATGTATGAGGTTTTCTGGATCTTCACCCATGTAGATGCAGAGTCCCTTGATGATGCACTCTCGTCCACCATCGACATCACACTGGAAAACATTTTTATGATTATTATCTTTACTGCACCATTGTACTTTACTTGTATTTACGATACCCCACCATTTCTGGAAATCAGCTAACTTTTTATTTATTTTAACTTCACCCCCTCAATGATTCTCAATGGCATGCTGAGCTTAGCTCAATGCATACGAATTAGTGCCATGCTCCACAATGATTGCGGGCAGGCACAAACACCAGAGAAGTGGTCATCAACTCGTCTCAGATCAGGACATCATTTAAGGACCACCGTGGTGAAAAAGGAAAATGCGAGCATTTAAAGATCATGTTGCATTAGTATAATTAGTGAGGGCAATCCTCTGCTTTTGTATTGCATTCTGACGTTTACAGTTTTTAACAGCTTAGTCTTAAACACTGAAACTGCCATCAAAGGGGGCCTTCACCAAAGCCGTGCTAAGTCTTGTTTACATCCTTAAACAACCTTGAAAAAAATCCTTACTTCACAGGCGGTATGATGATCATTTCATGCTCGAATTTTCATTTTTCACTGCAGTTTTCCTTAAGTATGGACTGTTCCTTTAAATCTCACTGTACTGTGTACATTGACAATAAAGACTACATATGTTATTCTAATAGTACAAGTCTTGCTTCTCGCTTAAGAACCAAGTAGATAGACGAAAAAGACAGAAACTTACATCAGCTAATTCAGCAACAATTGCTCTGAGCCTTTCCCCGAGCTGTCCTCCTCTTTTCTGGAAAAGCCGTATGAGGTTATCAGAGTGCAAATCCAGTTGTGAGAGGAACTTGGATTGTAGAGGAACTGTGGTGATTCTTTTGAATTCAGCATTGATCTGAAAACAAATAAAAAGGATTGAAAATCAAATAAACATCAGGGAAAATCCATCACACACACAGTCAACCAGAACAGTCCAGGAAGGAGCTAAAACAATCCAATTCACAAACAGAAAATCCAAGACAAAAATCAGCATTGAATGCCTTACCTCACAGACTTCGAACAGGGCAGGCCACCGTGCCATTAGAGTCTCCACAGATGGTGCATCTCGTACCACTTCGTGGCGTCTATGTGCAAACGTTCTCTCCATCTTCACTTTAACATTCTCCCTGTTGTTCCTTTTCTTCACGTCTAGGAGGAGAGCCATCCGCATAGCTTCCATACTGTCCTCAGTTTCAGTGGATGGATAAACTGGGCAAAAGTTCACCTCGGCTCTCTTGGCTTTCTTGACCCCAAAAGCTGCGTTGCGCCTGTCTGCGGGTTTGTTTTGTAGGGAATTCACAGTAACTTCAGGGCATCCCAGTTTCCTGAGGTTTGTGCGGTAGTTGGACAATTTGTACTTCAAACTATTTTTCCACCCACCACATCCATTGGGGGAAGCCTCCTCTGTTAAGCATGGATGCTTGTGGATGAGAGACTGGGCAACTTGTTCCATTTCTTTATCAGTGGTGTACACTTTGTACTGCACAATTTCCTGCAGTAAACCTTCAAGGATGGTGGACTTCAACTTGGGATCTGGAAGCAGCACAGTGCCATCTGTTAGATAAGCTAAGTTGGCCCGCTGGAGTTTTATTTCTGCGTCGTAGGAGAACTTTGGTACATGAAACACGGCAGGCCAAGAGGACCTTGAGCTTGTAGACTCGCTGGATGACAGTATATCTGTATCCACAGTTACACCTGACAGGGACGAAGACTCGCTGTGGACTGAGGAGGGACTGAGTAATTGGGGGTCCAGTCCAACAGTAGACCTCTCTTCATGCTGTGAAGTGGTGGGCCATAACATGTCAATGATTCTTAACGTTCCTTTGTCTTCCACCTCAGACATTGAGGTAAGGTTAAGGAATTCGTTGCCAAACAAGGAATCCATGAATTGAAGTTTAAAATCGCCCTTAAGTCCACACTGTTTTTTAACTTCAACCATGAGACCATCAATGGATGCAGGGAGTCCGTAGGAGAGGGTTAACCTCTGAGAGCTGCCATCAGGCATGATGATCTTGAGGATCACAGGTCCCCATCTTTTGAGCGGTTTACTCTGCAAATAGACAGAAAACAATCATGACCTGAGTATGTTGTGTTTAGGGCCGCGCGACGGCACACTTAAAACTACATTCACCACTACATCACAAACTAACTTGCCATCACTTTCAAGAACAATTTCAAATAATTCACAGATTTATTAATTTGCAAGAATATTGTGAGCATACCTTTTATTTCAATATATCTTTTCAAAGTAACCATGCGGGCTGATCCAATCTCGTAGGCAGCAAGTGGGTAAGTATCAAGGAGTTCACTGGGTGCTACAAGTGTGTGTGTTCTTGTGGGTGCTGGGCTAAGTTCAAATGCTCTATAATGTTCTCTGTACCAACCACAGAGCTCTTTGACAATATAGAATAGACTGTCACGTACAATACAGATTTGGTCAATTTCACTGAAATCAGGTAATCCACCAGTTGTTCTGTGGGCCAGTATCATGCCCTTCTTATAGGTTATACCCTTGGTTGTGACAGACTCTGCAAGGTGAATCTCCGAAATGTCTGAGAACGTTTGCCTGATAACTTGTGCAATCTCCTCTTTAAGTAAGTCTGCTGGTAGAGTAGATACAGTTGAAACCTCAAGGTCAGACTTGCTCATATGTGGAGAGCTCAGATGGTAAGCAATCATCATCTGATGCTTTGAGGCTAATGAAAGAGGCACATTCTTGAAGCAGCTGGTATGTCTGATAACTTTCTTAAAAAAGCTATGTTTAGCCCTTAAAACGCATGGTCCACTGCCAGACAAGTGGACCAAACCGCCTAATCATCTGGGGATAGTGCTCCAAATAATGATGTTTTGGTTGCAGCTGAATATCAGGGAACAACTCTTTGAATCTCTGTCTGTGTTCAACGATTTTACTTTCTAAAAAAGCCAGCGACTCCTCACTATGTACAGGGGCAACTACAAGCTCTGTGATGTCCTTAAGGTCCATGAGAATGAGCCATGCAGGCTCATCTTCAGGTACAAGAAATCCAACCAAAAAAGGTAAGAAACGGAGCAAGCTCCAGTTCTCGTGAGCATTTCCACCCACTGTTTTCCTGGAAGCAAAATTTTGCACCACTACGTGTGGTTTTTTTGTCTTATCAGCCCATTTGTAGGGGAACTTAAGAATGGAATTGTTCAGATCCACCAATGTGAAGAACTGTCTTGAAATGAGAACTGTCAGGCAAAGAGCTAGCTCTACTGGGATTATACCCTCTAAAACATCACGGGCAAGATCTGGTGGATAGCCAAAAATTACATGAAAATGTGACAGATTTTTTGTGAAGATGCATTCCTTTTTCACTCCACAACAAGCTGAACCTGTATCTTGGGCTTGTTTGACATGGGCCTGGTGAAGCTCCTTGTTCCTTAGACTGAAAGCACCAGATGCAACAGAATATAGCTGTATATCATGTTTTTTTCCTGTGCAAAACCTGCAATAGCTCTCCCCTGAAAAACTCTTCAAAAACCCTGCAACACTATGTGCTCCAAGGTTATCAGCCACTACACTGAACACTGTACCCTTCACTGACTCACCCAACAATGGGACATAGACACCCTGCTCTTCCAAAGTTTTCAAATCTTGTACAAGCGGTTTAAAGATTTCATCAAACCCATAGGCTTTAACATCATTCGTTTTACACAAAACTGATAGATAGATGGATGACAACGAGGAATGAAACCCTGGTGCCAAGTTAGCCAACACCCAATAAACTGCACAAAGTTTATGTATCTTTCGTGAGGTCCCGAGGGGGTTACACGTTTCAAAATCATCCACATAAAAATTTAAAATGATCCTAGGCTTTTCTCCAACAAGGAAAGTGTTTTCTTTAAAAACAGAACCATCTCTTGAGGATCTGTATGTGCCCTCCTGTGCTTGATCACTTTATCAATGATATCTTTTCTACTCAACAATTGTTGTAAGGACTTCAGTATTGGGATATATTGGAAACTGTGGTGTTTTTTTGCATCAAGAATATATTCAACTGGCTCTACAACACTGAAATTCTCTTTATAATACTGCTTACGAAGATGCACAGTGCTAAGAGGGCCCCCTTTCTGTATGGATTTTTGCACAGGATTACCAGAGCAAATTGCAGCAACAGTTTCCCTAATTACAGATTCGTCAACAGGGAGGTTTCTCTTCTGAAAAATGTCACTAACAATGTCACAGGACAAAGGGACAGGTGCATCAGAAATCAAATGATGGAGTTCACCTAAAAAAACATCTACAGCTGTGCTTGGCACATGAGCCAAATGCTCCAATTTGAGCAAAGCAGCTGCAAATCTCTGCTCTACGGCTTTTTGCAAGTCCTCAGTATGTGAGTTGCAATTGACAGGAATAGCAGTGTCTAACTGCTCTTCAAGCTCTGAACTAGCCTCAAATTCACTCTGAAGAGATGTCTTAGTACAACTTAGGACGACTCCAGGTTTAAAATGAATGAATGTGTGACTGCAATGTTTTCGATTTTTATGCGATTTAAATGTACAATAAATGTTGGTCTTAAAGTTACAGCCTAAAAACATACAAGTGACAGTCTTGTTTCTTTTCAGATGGGAATTTATATGGGAAAAATAATCCCTTTCTGATGCTAAATCATTACAATCACAAAGGTGGCAACTGAATATCGCATTCTGTTTTTGAGTGATTCCTGTGGAGTGTACTTTACTCTGATGAACAATAAGCGCATTCCATGTCTTAAATGTGCATGGGCAGTGCACATATGTGCATGGAAATTGTGAAGTACGTCCAAAATGAGGATGTTTTAATTTATAGTGATTTAAAAGCTCAGACCTACTTGCTACCGAGTTCTGGCACCCTTTACAGGTCCACATGCCCTGCAACAAACCCTGTAACAAACACAAAGTTTATCATTAATTACATCATTAAAACTCCCAAGCTGTAAACAACATGAGAGGAAAAAAAAAAACATCTTCCACTACTTATTGACTTTAAAACAGCCATCCATTAAGTAATGTACTCTGCTTAGTTCATCTAAAATAGCAGGTCTATATTATGAATACAATTAAAGAACATTAGAAAGTGAACCTCTTAGTGGACTGTTTTAATCAATATGTGACTGACCACGGCAAAACCAGAGGCATTTTGAGTTATTCACAGATTGTGAAAGTGTAGTTTCTACGCTTTCCAATGATGCCTTACACGTGGAAATCTGATCATATTTGAATAATTTGTGGCCATTTGAAAGCATGCACATCTTAAAACACAAAACTGAAAAGCCTTCTCGAAGTTTCCTTCATTCTCTCCGCTGGGGAGCAATGGTGCTCATTTACATGACATTAAGATAAGCCCTCCCCCCGTACAGACTGTCACTGAGGTGTTGACTGTGGTGCTAATGATTTAGCAACTAGTAGGCCTACTCTACCAGTAGTAGTACAATGAAACAAGCCCCTTTGTTCCCTACTATCAGCTAAATATCTCCCTTTATGACCACACAAAAGCTGAATTAGTACCACAGATCTTAGATTCTACAAAAATATGTATTTCTGTGTAGTGTATTATTATCTAGAATGATGTGTGATAAATTCCTCTTTCCGTTTAGTGTTCCTGTAACTAGCTCATTGAAATTGTATAACTTTGTCAACACTAATATGGTAACGCTAACAGTGATTGACTCACCTTGAATTTCACAACTTGCAGTAACCTTACAACTCCATATTACTTTCTCCACTTCAGCTAATATCAGTAATAGTATCTAGGTGGGTGCTGGTGAGTAAAGTGACAGCTTTCAGTTTTAAACATTATGTTAGCGTAGTTCGCTAGCGTTAGCATGCTAAGAACCCCATGGGCTGCGTCCTGAAATAAAGCTAATTTTCAAAATCCAAACAGTAACAACTTACACTATTATGCTTGAAATAATCACAAATAGTTGCGGATTGTGACACATGGTTCCAAAAACCATCAACAACTCCAGAAAGACGCAAGGACCATTTTGTTGGTTAAATTCCACAAGTGTCCCATTAGATTAGATTAAACCAGTCTTGACTCTGCTATAAAGGAGGATTTGCCCCCCCTCCCCCCCCTTTCACACGCTCTGTCTCTCACTCTCTTGTCTCTCACTCAGCTAGATGATATGATCGCATTCTGTACACTGTGTTTTCTGGCTACATGAACATGTCCCAAAGAGAGAGTTCTCGTTCCTTCCTATGTAGCAAATTTACAGTCAGAGTTAGGCAGCTTAAGTAGCCACGAGGTTTGCGTTTAGCATACGGCTGACTTGCGGAAAAAAAACAAAGGAGCACTGTAATAGTCACGTGAATGGCCAGTTTCGCCAGAATGGTAATTTACACACGCCCCACGGAAGACCAGATTCTTTCCTAAAAACTAGCAGATTTCAGCGACAAAACGTATGCTTTTACAGCAACCAATGATGTTATGTGAAACATCGAGTGGCTTCTTCATGACCTCAACTTTCATATTCTGCAAAAAAAAAAACCCGAAAATCACTAATTTTGGGGGAAAAAAGTCTACAGCGATTTCTCCTGTTCGCTCTGACCGACTTGCATCGGGTTTTGCTGTGGTCGGTCACATATGCAGACATTCCCATCCAATTCCCTTACCCGTTATGCAAAAAAGTTGCAGTTACTAGTAATCTACACTAGTCTCCTCTCCTTTAGTGAGGTTGGCTGCTGTTTGACTTCGTTCGCATTGTCATTTGAATGTGTGTGCTCTTGAAGCGTGGTAACGTGCAATGCAATAACCCGGGGCGCTATTGTATTAAATAGCAAACACGAACACTTTCAAAATGCAAAATATCAAAATATTCAAAACAAATGCAAGAATTACGTTGTTGTTTGGCATATTGAATTGACAATTGCAGGTTAACTTTGAATATTTAATTGCTATTTGTAACATGAATTGCCACACACTGAAAACGACACCAGCCCTCTGTCCATGTGCTGGAACCCATGCAACGCGTACACACTAACTGTGGCTGAGCATGTCCACCACCCCTCCCCCCTAGCGAGGACCTGACCCTCCCGCCTTCCCCGCAAAAAAGTCAGTTGTTGCTCTAGCAGACATGAAGGATGGCTGGCTAGCTTGTTGTTTTTAAGGTAGTCATCCTTTATGTACCCTACATGTACATAGTTTTCTGTCTTATCGAAATTCACGTGATACATACACCCCACCATGTGATAACATGCGCCTGATTGTTACCATAACGTCAATGCAAGGCTAAAATATACTCCGTGGTTAAATGTAATAGTTGAGGGGCTAACTTCATCTTTGGCACATCTTCCACACAAAAGACAGACGAGCAGTGCGACAACACTACCATAAATACATAAATAAAGTACTTGAATGACTTACCTAATTTCGTGTTGGTCTTCTCACAAGGCGTGATTCTTCTAGGCGGGGGACGACAGTTTACTCAGAGACGGTTAGTGACTTTGAAGCCGGCTCAGGCGCCAGCAGTATGTCTATGGGCACGAGAAACTCTCTCCGGCTTCTTCTTGTCTTTTTACCTTGTAATGGTGTTGGGCAGTAGCGCCACTCTAGGACTGGAGGCCACCGCAGACACAAATTAATCATGTTCGTTCAAGGCATTAGAAACGTGCACATTCAACCTTCTCAATGAACAAATTATCCTTATTTGATGAAATCATGTTTACTCAAGGAATGTTAATTAATTGTTTTGCATCTATTTACTTTATATAGGTAAATTCAAAGACCCAGTATTTCCCATTTTTTCAGTGTAGAACTAGCTAATACTGTAGGCCTACATGGCGAAATTGCTAACAAACAGAAGGCATGCTGCACAGAACTCATTTTTATAGGCCTACAGCCTGTATTTTTCATTAGTATTTTCATTATGCCCAAAATTTAACAACATCAAACATCATTGCGTATGCATCACTGGAAAGGCATTCGACGCCTTGCGCTCAGCAAAGTCGTCCACAATTTGGGAGATGTTAAGCATTCTTGCTCGCTCATTCTCAATAGATAAAATGGACAATCCACAAAGTCTCTCTTGACCCATTGTGCTCCGGAGGTAATTTTTTATCAATTTTAATTTGGAGAAAGAGCGCTCTGCTGACGCGACTGAGACGGGGAGAGTGAGAAAAAGCAAGAAGGCCGTGCACACCTCATTAAATGTAGATGTTACTGCTGGGTGATCTACTATCACCAACCTGGCTAAGTTAAGCACAGACGAGTGCCTGGCTATTTGCTCCTTGAAACACGCTCTATTGACACCAGTTGACCGGGAAAGCTGGAGTCATAGTGATCACATAGTCGACGGGCCACTTATAGCTCCTCGTCCTTGGCATGCATGAGCGTCTTGGGATGAATAGCCTCAAACAACTGAGCAGTCCGATTTAAACTGAAAAATCTTTGGGACAGCTGCTGAATGATGACATCAAGGCATGCATAGAACACATTTACCAGAAAGTAATGTTCTGCATCGGAAAGCCGACTGTCTTCGCTAATATCGTCAAAGAAGCGCTTTACTTTTTTCAGCCTGGTGGCCACACATTGTGTTTGACTGCCCCATTTCACACCCAATGCCAAAGTGGAAGCCTTTGCCTCCTCAAACTGCTGCCTATATTTCTGCAAAGATTGTACAGCATTCTGCAATAATGCAGACGCTTTGAGGAGATCAACGGTCTTCTCTTGCAGTAACTTTGAGACGGCATTAGTGCACTCCAAAATCTTTATCTGAACGCTGATTAAAAATATAAACTGAAATTTGGTAATGGCCCTTTTAAGTGCATCTGCCTCATCTCGTTCATTTGTTTTGTCGCTTATAAGTAAGAGCTTGTCGAGAGCTTTAATGATGTCTCTGTATCTGTACTTCAGCGCAACAAGCGCATCGTAACGGGAGGACCAGCGGGTTGGGCAGAGGCGTTTTAAGGTGATGTCCCTGCTCTCTGGGCTCAGTAAATCTCCAAGTAATGCCCATCTCTTAACGCTACTGGCAAAAAAGTTGTACAGCGATTCAACCACATCATAAAACTGTCTAATCTCTGGGATAGCTTTGACGGAATCGTTCACTACCAAATTCAGACAATGAGCCGCACAGTGCACATACAAAGCAAGAGGCTCCCGCTCCGCTATTCTCGCTTGAACACCAGAATAAATCCCGCTCATCTTCGCCGCGCCCGTCATAACCCTGCCCACGGCACTTGGAGAGGTCTAATTTATTCCCTTCAATGCAGCTAATAATTCGTCCCTCCAATTCAGAAGCAGATGCATTCACAGTTATGTCGAATCCAAGAAAAGCCTCAACTATCCTGATATCTGTAGCATCGCCCATTTCGTTTCGATCAATGACAACATACCTAAAGACCTGACTGAGATGATCGCGCTTTGCTACATCTTGGGTGGTGTCCATAATGATGGAATAAAATGGAGATGAATTTATTTCATTGATTATGTTGCTCTTCACCCTCTGTGACAGTATGTAAATTATCTCATCTTGGATTGCATGGTTCAGATATTTAACCGATCCTTAGGGCCGACTGATCAGTTCTTTTAGGACAGGATCGTAGCGGGCCAACAGTTCAACAATGGACAAAAAGTTTCCCGAGTTTCCCTGCCCAATGGATTCTCGATGTCCCCTAAATGCCATGTTACATGACGCTAAAGTAAGTGTGACATTCACAATGCGCTCTAACACTTGCCTCCATGTCAGCGTCTATTGTGCCGTGGAGTTTCCACTGCTCATACACAATGCATGCACCGAGATGGATCTGGGTGGATTCGTGCACTGTAATTTTGGAAGACAGATGTTTCCAGTCTCTAACTCCATTTACCCAGGCATTATTATACGAGGGGCTTTGGCGATTGGCAAAGAGCCAGCAAGGTTTGCAGTAGGCACAGTCAAGCTTGGGTGAGTAGCATAACCAGCTTCGTGGAAGTTTAATACCAGCTTTAGTGACTGACGTATAGTAATGAGTTGAAAAACTGCGATTACCAGTGATGGGAAAGGGACCTTTTGGCTTACATGGGCCAGTTTGGAGGATATACCTCTTCACATTGGGATCCGCAATGTTTTCAGCGAAATTACCACGGTCTGTCGGAATATTACCTGGATTTGAGGATTCCACGCTGGGATGGCTAGTCAGTTCAGCTAACTCTGGCAACTCTCCACGTTCCGCAACACCCTCTATTTGACTTTGACTGCTGGATCTGCTGCTAAGCACCACGCTGCTACCATGCGTGCATTTTCATTAGAGACAGAAGGCGAAATAAAAAAAGATTCCAACTTTGGGAGTTTAGAGTTTGCATCTTCTTTATTTTTCTTTTCCTTCCTCTTTTGTGCCCCACTTTTACTTTTAAACATGTTGAATATTACGGTCCAACAAGCAACAACGTAAGACAACCGAGCATGCACCTTCCTATGTCATCAGGCGATGAAGGACGAGGGGGACGTCAGGCAGCCTTTACATCCTACCCATCATGCAGTGCACTTTTTTCTGCAAATTTCTCAAACGGAAAACAATTAAATTCAAGAAACCGCGTAGTTTAACACATTACTTTTTATTTTATTTTAAATTTAACAAGTTGTTTTAGGGATTTCATTTTTGTAAAAAAAAAAATCTAAATACTCCCACCATAATGAGAATGTACGGAAAAATTGACAGATATATAAAGTCACAAGTCAACGGTAAAATTTTGAGTGTTAGCACTAAGCACTGTATTGCTAACCACTGCATGGTCAGTAGCAGGTTGGCAGAAGGGGGGCGGGGGCCCGGACGACTAGGGGCGGGGCCCGCACTGTCATAGGGGAGGGCCCTGGGCCCAGGGGCAGCCGCCCCGCCTGCCCCGCCCATAGCTCCGCCCCTGCTCTGAAAACAACACAGGCATTTTTGTGTACATAGCAGGCCACAAAAGTGAGTACACCCCACAGTGAACATGTCCAAATTGTGTCAAAATCATTATTTTTTTGAGTGAGCACCATTGTTATTTACCACTACCTTAATATGAAATTCACTAGAGCTGCACAGGTTGTTTTTAGACACTGGTGCTCCTTCATCTCCTGTTTAAGGATGCCCCACGGGTACTCAATAGGGTTCAGGTGTGGAGACATACTTGGCCACTCCATTACCTTCACTTTCAACTTCTTCAGGAAGGCAGTGGTCATCTTGGAAGTGTGTTAGGGGTTGTTATCATGATGAAAAAACTGTTATGTGTCCCAGTTTCTGAGGGGGGGCATCATGTTCTGCTTCAGAATGCCACAGCACATGTTGCAATCCATGATTCCTTCAATGAACTGCAGTTTCCCAGTGCTGGCAGCATTGAAGCAGCCTCAAACCATGATGCTACCACCACTGGGCTTGATTGTAGGCAAGGCACAATTATAATGGTACTGTTCAACAGGCCACTGCCACACATGTCTGACATCATTTAAGCCAAAAAAGTTTATCTAAATCTCATCAGACCACAGGATATAGTTTTTGCATGTCTTCCACAAACAGTTTTCAGGCTTTTTTTGTGATGAAGTTTTAAAAGGAATGGTCATCTGGAAGGAAGACCATGAAGACCGAGTTGTTGCACTGTGTGACATTATTTTAGCTCTGTCAGTCTGACCTTCCACCTCTGCAACCTCTGCAGCAATGCTGTCTGCACTCATGCATTTATTTTTTGAAGGCAACTGTTGCATCTGACACTGAGTGTGTGGACCCAACTTCTTTGACTGATCCTGTCAATGCCTGTTCTGACAATGCACCCATTTTGGAAAACCACCTAATGACTCAAGCTATGATGGTGAAGCTCAGTTTCATGGTGTTGCTGATATTTTATAGCATAGGCCATCATTCTGTACAGCAACAATTCCATTTCTCAAATTCTGAGTTTTCTTTTTTGCCATGAGGAGCCATGTTGGTCATCCAGTGGATAGTATGAGAGAATTATAGCCAAAACAAAAAAATGAACAGCTCTAATACATGACATATGAATTTGTAGGGTCCAGTTGAGCAGACCAAAACACAAAAATGATGAATTGGACAAGTGGGTTTTTATGGTTGAATGATATGTACAGTTATCATTCAGGGTGTACTAACTTTTGTGGCCTGCTATTTATATAAAAATGACTGTGTGTAAAGTTGTTTTCAGAGGATGGCAAATTAATACTGGTACACAAGCTGTACATTGACAACTCAGAAACATATCGAAGTTTCACTTGTGTAGTATTGTCCCTTGAAAAGATATAGCACTTTTTTTGCTAACATGTGAAGGGTGTACTCACTTTTGTGACATACTGTATATGCCTGTCAAGATTTGCTAATTGTGATTCCACAGTGGGAGCATTATTTGATGGGTCAATTGTTTGTTAGAATGCGTTACCTTTAGTGGGAGACTTATTTGATAGAAGATATAGGCCTGTCGAAATGAGCTACCTTTACCTATATTCATATAAATGAGTAAATAGTGGTAATTCCATAGTGGGAGTATTATTTGATGGGTCAAGTGGGCTGTCAGAATGTGCTGCCATTACTGGGAGCCTCATTTGATAGAAGATATAGGCCTGTCAAAATGAGCTACCTTTACCCATATAGGCCTGTCGAAATAAGCTACCTTTACCTATATTCATTAAATGAGTGAATAGTGGTGATTGTACAGTGGGAGCATTATGGGATGGGTGAAGTGGGCTGTCAGAATGTCCTGCCTTTAGTGGGAGCCTTATTTGACAGAAAATATAAGCCTGCCAAAATTAGCTACCTTTACCCATCTTCATATAAATGAGTGAACAGTAGTGATGATTCTACAGTGGGAACATTATTTGATGGATCAAGTGGGCTGTCAGAATGTGCTACCTTTAGTAAGAGCCTTATTTGATAGAAACATAAGCCTGTCGAAATGAGGTACCTTTACCTATAATTCATATAAATGAGTGAATGGTGGTGATTCCACAGTGGGAGCATTATTTGATGGGTCAAGTGGGCTGTCAGAATGTGCTACCTTTAGTGGGACCCTTATTTGATAGAAATATAAGCCTCCAAATGAGCTACCTTTACCTATATTCATATAAATGAGTGAATGGTGGTGATTCCACAGTGCTACTACCAGAATGTGCTACCTCTGAGCTACCTTCAGTCGGAGCCTTATTTGATAGCATAATACGACTGTCGAAATGAACTGCCTATGCATAAATGAGTTGCAATTTTACATAACTAACGTATAAAGTATGATCACCATATGCAAACAGCACACAACTCTCTAATCCAAAAATCTCCAAAGACATATCTGATATTATCTTGTAAAGCAGCGGAGGTTAGCTTTGAATCTATACAATTGTAAACGAAAATGTAAGGTAGCTTATTTCGATGGGGTAGCGTAAATCGATAGATGCCACCGTCGATTTAGGCTACTGGTAGCTCATTTCGACAAAGCAGCCCATTTCGACAGTACACCGTCTTTCTGACTGGTACATATTGTAACACTGACCTCATTTAACACAAGCTAACATGGGTGAAAACATAAACGCCCATGTCAACTGGTGATATCACAACTTAACATGAGCAAATGCTGCGAATCCAAGCCTTCAAATCAAAACACATAGGAACGTTGTTGTCACACCGAGGAACTAATTTTTTTTATGAACAATAAACTATAGGACCCTGCACTGCCAGTATTTGAGGTGGTTGTTTGAGGAGCACAACTCAGTGTAGGCTACATCCCAAGTCAGTGTGAGATAAGTATCGCTGTCGAACCTAACAGGCAGAAAATTGTCACGGGAATCAGACAGACGGATACAGACCCAATAGCAACAGTTCACAATAGACTCTTTATAAAGGGATTCGGGGTTAAGGGGAAAAAGTCAATAGCCCGGCAGGGCAGAACAGTCACTGACGAGTCACTCGCCGAGGCACACAGGTAGCCAGGCAGGGAGAGACCCGTGGCCAGGTCCCTGACGGGGATAGTCGGGCAGGCAGTAGTCGGGACCGGAGGGCTGGAGAACCAGGGAGAGCCAGGGACGGACCGAGGTCGAAGCCAGGGGCAGAGGAGGCAGCAGAGTCGGGCAGGCAGTAGTCAGCAACGGAGGACTGGAGCAGTAGACTGACGAACAGGGGAAACAAACAGGAACAGACAGGAGACGAGCAACCGGGAATACACAGCCAAACAGACGCAGAGAAGTCAGGAGTCAAAAATAGCTTGCCGAGGGAATACCCCAGCAAACATGCCCATGTGGGCCCACAGTGGGCAAGTGTGGGTTTACTGTGGGGGAGTGCGGGCAGGGCAAACCCACAGTAATCCCTAATGGGTCCCTAATGGGGTAGCCCATGTGGGACCCACAGTTGTTTTTCCCTTTGGGGCCCCACTTAGAGCTACCTGCGGGCAAACCCACTGTGGGCTTGCCCATACTTAGCCCACATCTACCCCGTAGGGGTAGCCCATGTGGGACCCACAGTTGTTTTTCCCTTTGGGGCACCACTTAGGGCTACCTGCGGGCAAACCCACTGTGGGCTTGCCCATACTTAGCCCACATCTACCCCGTAGGGGTAGCCCATGTGGGACCCACAGTTGTTTTTCCCTTTGGGACCCCACTTAGGGCTACCTGCGGGCAAACCCACTGTGGGCTTGCCCATACTTAGCCCACATCTACCCCGTAGGGGTAGCCCATGCGGGACCCAGAGCTTATTTCCCCTTGTGGCCCCACTTATAGGGCTACCTGCGGGCAAGCCCACTGTGGGCTTGCCCATACTTAGCCCACATCTACCCCGTAGGGGTAGCCCATGCGGGACCCAGAGCATTTCCACAGGGCATAACAGAGGATCCTCATTGTATACAAGCACATACAATAAAACATTATAGTTATAGTTTACATTACATTTTACACAGTGGCGGCTGGTGGGTAAATGGAAGTGGTAAGTTATAAATCAGAGCTCCCTCGGAAGATTTTTTTTGACAGAAAACACTCTAAATTGGTGATTTGTAAGCTCTTGAGAGAGGTTTTCCGCTGTTGGAGCGCACACATGCGCAGTACGTCAGTCATTGAACGCACACATATCGGAGAATCTCGTCATCCTGGTTAGGCATGCACCTCCGCGATAACATTTTGACAAAACACAAAATAATGATGTATTATGAGCTCTTGAGACACTCTATCCACCGCTATGTCTGAACCATTTCCAAAGAAATCACACAGTTTTGTTGAGAAGTATCAATTCAGATGTGCTATTTTCTGTCATGTTTCAAAATGCCAGCGTTCTCACCACTTGACATAGCCTACATACAGTAATTGGTTTCCGTATTCGTTTTGAGCCCTGCGTTAATGTCGACATTCGTTGTGCATTCTAAAAACAAAGCCATCATTCCCACGACACAGTTTTTCTTCATATGGACGTTAAGCTTTTCTAATTATTAATGCATCATGCAAATCATCTTCGGTGGTTGCAATGAAATAGCCTATTGTGTGTCGCAAAAGAAAAAAACAGGTTTGCAAAACTTCTTTTCAGATTAATCATGGACTGTTTATTTCGAGTGTTTAACCAGAATGCTACACTGTATTTTGTAATTTATTACCATAATGTTAAGGGACTTGTTTGAATTTAAGGTGCGACCGTGGGACATGGAATTGTAAATGAGTCGTACGCAAGACAGTCAAGACCATAACAAGATCCTGCTGCAACTGATGTGTCTGAACATAGTACCGGTAAGTCTATAAGTAATTTGTCTGGATAAAAATGACTCCAAAAACGCACAGTAGGCCATCTTCGATATTCGGCTTCACTCCACGCGACGCATATCTGCTACCAGGAATCTCCTCGCGCTTGTATGGTTTAAACATGCGTTCTACTGACAGTTGTGGCGGTTGGTCAGATAGAGAAGGAAAGCGTTTATTTATTGTAATTATTAGTTACAATTGTATTAGTATCTGAAATTTAATTAATAGTGTACATATATTTGATCGTATTTTTATATTGATATTTTAATAATAATATTGTAAATATTACGTCGAGATTTAGAGTAGGATTTGCTAGTGTTTGTTTTTTATATAGGCTATAGTGTAGTTCAGCTGAATTAAAGACATTGGTGGCATTAACGGTAAGTAGCCTTCTCAGTACTAGAAAGCTAAATAGACTATATATATTTAAAAAAAAAAACTACGGTAGTTATACGAGATATGTTTATGACAACTAAAACTAAAGCTGCTACATTAAAATGTATGTAACGTCATTGGACACGGTTCGTTTGCAACTGATAGGATCCCATTAGCTCATACGCCTGGCGACTAGCCTTCTTTTTGCTAGCGACATCTAGTGGCTCATTCGAACTGCAATCATGACCAATTAATAGGATATTCGCCGGTGTGTTATTATTGTCATAGAAAACATGGCTCAATTTGCTGGTGCGAGTTCAGTGACAAAATGGAGGCGAGTCCAAACCATTCTCCAAAAGCTTTCTTCGCATTAACAGAATAATGTTTCTGTTATTCATATTCATCAAAAATTATGGTTAACCAAATGAATATACATTTAGAAATTGCATTACATCACGTGTTCCCAAATATGACCCCATTCTCAATGTAATGAACTCTCAGTATCAAAGCTCTCAAACGTTCTTAACCCTTTTAACATTTCAACAAGGCCTTATCCATTCTAATTATGAACTTTATTTAGTTATGCTATGTATTATATCGCTTAAAACTAAAATGTTTGCATTCTTCTGTTGTATTGCTTTTAGATGCAGTGCAAGATGGAGGCAGGATTCGAAGATCAAAAAATAAAACAAATAAAATTATTTATAATGACATGATTGCTGTTTTAATTGTATTACTAAACAGCTTGTGCTATGGGTATTGCATAGAGGTGCATGCGGGCTGTGGGTTAAGGGGTGGGGGGTATGGGTGGCAGCGGTGGGTTTACTGGGGGTTCATGGTGGGGGCTAATGGATTAATAATGGGACCCCTTGTGGGCTACTGGGGGTAGAGTGTGGGCAGGTGTGGGGTTTCTGAGGGTAGATTGTGGGTGATTGTAGGGATATGAGGACATAAGGGCCCATAGAGGGCCCATAGAGGGCCCATAATGGGCCCACTCAGCAAAATGTGGGCAAGCCCACACTCTGCCCAAACTGTGGGTTTGCCCACAGGGGCCCCGCCAGGGTCCATCAGTGTGGGGCCCACATGTGCCCACCATTTCACGACGGTAATGGGGCCCACAGTGGGCAGCCCACAGTGGGCCAGAACTATAGCCCGCTGTGGCCCCACTGTGGGCCCACATGGGCTTGTTTGCTGGGACACCGTGGTTCGCAGACGGACTGACAAGGAGTGAGTGAGAGAGGCGAGTATAAGTAGTGGAAACCCCGGGAACTAAACGAGCGTGAACGAGGAGTGCAGGTGAGTAGAATGATTGAATAAACTCGTGATTGTCGTAACCAGGAAGTGCAGGTGAGACGGATGATTACAGCGATCGTGAAGCGAGGAGGGTGAGTGAGAGAGATAATCTAATGAGGGTCTAAACAAGGAAGTACAGGTGCAGTGAATAAGCAGACAATGCGGGGCAGGAACAGTACAACACGGTAGAGTGAACCTAATTGACTAACAGGTGGGTAACAACGAAAAATACACACAAAAAATCCCAAGCCCAGAGCGACATCGTGACAGAATATAGCCTGATAGAATAAACATAGCGCAGGCCTACTTACACTACATCTGCCTGCCTAGGACGCAACTTGTATGGGTTGGTGTAGGGTATTCATTTGTCGGTTGCATCGACCTGACACGTCATGTCTACTATATGACACACCTGTACGTCATGTCTACTATATTCATGCATGTTGACACAGACAATTCTGCTGTAAACTGAAGATCAGTCATCTGACATGGATCTTAGAAAAAAACGATGGTTTGCGACTGTGCTAGTGAATGTTTCATTGACGTCCTCGTCAGTCTCATCCTTACAAAATAAGGAACAAAAGAAAAAAATTGCCAACCGAAGATAAAACTGCCTGGGACGGACTCATCAATAATACTGAGCTACCGGCTATCCCTTTTTACCACAACCACTCACCATTAGCTCCTGTGTCACCAATAGGTTATATATAGCAATGACAATGTCATTTGACACAAGTTAAAGGCCTAGTGAAATGCAACACCTTATGGCATGCAAAATCACAGTTTAGGTACTCCTTGACCGTTTTCTGTGACATTCGCCGTCACAGCTTTTCGCATAACAAAAGGAGAGTGGAATTTTGAACTTCCGGCCGACAAATCTCGGGGAATTATCTGCGTGACCATTGTGGCCGGAGCTATGTGTGACGTCACGAGTTGGACTGCTCTCGAGCTGTTTGTATTCACTTGCACTGTTTTCCGTCTCGACTATCGAAGTTTCTGTAAAGTTTTTGAATTATTATCGGCTTTCTGGTTAGCATGTATATTCATATGTGAATAGAGGAGATTGTCTGGAATCTGGCAATATAAGAACCATGATGGTGGCTTATCAATGTTGATAAATATGTAGTCTGTGCCTGACGGAAATAAGGGCATATGTTCCATGTAATGAAGGATGTTATATCAGGATTATACAGTAACAGGATTATGGATGTTATGCAGAAATTTTCAGTCATTTCAAAACTGTATGAAAGGTGTCTTGACAGAAATGCATGCTAGCAGTAGAGTGGGTAAGTTCTGCTATTATGCATTGACTGATAACTGGATAACTAAAATGGGCGAAGTAAAAATTTGTCAAGTCATTACTTGGCAAATATTTGATCCCTTGTTTTAACGTGATAAATTAACGTTATAATATGTAGGCTACTTGGTGTCGTTGGAAAGCTGAGGGTCTGTAGTTTGTAGTGATGTGCGTGTCTTATCTCTCCGATCACGGGTTCGCGAGTAATTTCATCGAGAGTAATGCATGTGCAAAGCGCCAATATGAGAGATTTTGGCGAGTCTTTAAATATTAATATCTCACCGATACTTGGTCACAAAAATAAGCAGGAGGTCACGTTGTAAAGCCCTGGTTCTGTTATTTTGGTAAAAGTGCCAACGATGTAGGATGTACCGTTCCGGAGTATTTCAACAGAGAAGAATGGGTGTAAATTCGGGCCCATAAGGTTAGTCATGGAAGTGAAAGAGAAGAGGAAAGGAGGAGGGAAGCGGTGTATTGCTGGTGGATGCAGCAACACAAATGCCGAAGGGGTGTCGATGTGTCTGTTCCCGAAGGATAAAGGCAAGTTTATAATGGCGATTACCGATTGAGTTCTGTTTCGGTCTTCAGAGTAGTTGAAGTATTTTGCTAGGGCGTGGAAGCAAGCTAGATGTATTTGTGGCATTCTGGTTGTATCAGTTTGTAACCTGAGTGAGTGGCTGTGCGTGTGAGAGTGCTGGGATGCGTTTCCCAACACCATAGTTGAACCAGTTAGCAACTTAGTTGGTTGGCAATGGGAAATTGCATTGCAACCAACAAAGTAGCTAACTTAGTTAGCAACTACGGTTTTGGGAAACGGACCCCTGATCAGCTGATAGGAGTCACTAAAAGTACCCAAACAAAAGCCTAATCCCCCCATTTATCGCCCATTGCCGTGATTACTGCCACGCTCAGCATCATGGTGATGCCTAGGCTAGACAAGGTAACTTCAGGCTCGAATCTGTAAGGTTCTATCCCATGTAAAGTCTCTTCACTCTGCTCAGTTTTTTCCTCTTCCCTTTCTGTGTCTTCTTCGTCAATAAACGGATCAGAAATGCCGGATGAGGATGAATAATCGCTAAATTCTGCGCTCTCTTCGTCGTCAACTGTACGGTCAGCCATAATGTAAACACAATCTGTGTTGAACTCGTGACGTCACAGCCTTATTGTCTGCTTCTTCCGGTTGGATCCAAAGCACGGGAAATTAAGCGCTGTTCTTTGCCAGTTTTCTCGCTGTTTACTGTGCCAAAGGTGGCATCATTTCGTCAGTCAACACAAAAATGTCCCTAGCATCGATATATGAAGTTTACTTGGGAGGCATTTTTTCATTTCGCTAGGCCTTTAATATACTATGTAGTGCCACCATGTTAACTGGTGATATGCAAGCCAACATAACTAACGCTGTGAATCCAAGGTTCATTCTTCCCATATGCAGGCATGACGAACCTAGGTTATTATCACAAAACTATGACCCCACTACAAAGGTTTAAGGCCATTTAGACGAGCAAACATCTCATGTACACTGGGGAATTTGAACGAACACTACTACACACCAAAGAACCTGGCATGTAGGACAT
Source organism: Coilia nasus (assembly GCA_027475355.1). NCBI lineage: Eukaryota > Metazoa > Chordata > Actinopteri > Clupeiformes > Engraulidae > Coilia > Coilia nasus. The sequence goes on from CM050209.1 coordinate 203,959, forward strand.
TTTCCTCCAAACATTGTATTCCAAAATCGTACAATATGTAGACTGTAAAAAAAAACTCCTGAAAACCGCCTGAGTACATCACATTCTCAGGGTGCAAGAAGTAGTCTTTTCATGTACTTTGGATGATGTTCATTTTGAGTTTAAGTTTGACAAACGGCCACTAGAGGCACCATTTAGGTTTGTTTGCATTTATCAGCAAGAAGGACACTTTTGCCAAGGTCTTGAAGTTATAATGCAAAAGAAATACAAAGAGTACTTCAATATAACAATATTCGAGACAGTTTGTGAAAAGGGCTATTTTTACAGTATGTCAACTTGTGTCAATTGAGAAGGAGATTACTGACTCCGTCAGCAGGTCGTGGCACAACAGGAATGAACACAGGCCCTGTAGGGAGTAAGCGGCGTAGTACCTTTGTGTTTCTAGTTCGAATTTTTTTCAGAGAACCATTTATCATTATTTTGCGTGAATTTTATTACTGTTCACGGAGCATGTTTCATATTCTGTGTGGATAAGACTGGAGTAGTTGTTCATTAGATTTTCATTGTTTGGAAAGAATGAGCTGTTTTCAAGGCTTGGATTTGCAGTGTTTGCTCATGTTAAGTTGTGATATCACCAGTTGACATGGGCGTTTATGTTTTAGCTTGTGTCAAATGAGGTTAGTGTTACAATATGTACCAGTCAGAAAGACGGCAGGCTCTGCGATTCGTGGTGTAGTAAGATGGAACTCCACCTAGCACCAATGTTGGCTTTAGCGATCTCCTTTCTTTGGTTTGAACCCCCTCCCGTAAACCACTTTTAAATGTGTGTGAATTTTGTTACTGTTCATGCAGCATGTTTTTATTGTGTGTGGATGAGACTGGTGTAGTCGTTCATTACATTTTCATTGCCGAAATACTCTTTATTCGGCGAAACTTTCCACCGTTGTCTCAGGCACAGGCTTCGTGCATATGGAGATCCGGGGGCGGAGGCAAGTTGTAGCCTGGGCAGGGGCGTGATGAATATTCAGCGAAATTATGTAGGAATCACCAGTTAAACTGAACACCAGCCAAACCGTAACAGCGGCGTCTGCTGGGTGAGTTTACAAAATACCAATTTCTAAGCTTATTTTTCGAGAAATACTAATGGAAATGTTTCCCCAACATGAAGAGAAAAGTAAATGGGCTACGGCCTGTTATCCAAACAGTACGGTAATTTTTTCCCTGTGCAACAGAAACTCACTAGTCGTCGCATGACTTGTGACGTAATTTTTCGCATTTTCAGTTAAACATTTCTTACAAGGCAATAACATAACAGATGTCCGACTGAAGCAAATATGTTTTGCTGTGTCTGAAATGCTAAAGGCTACTGGGCCCTTTCCGGGTTGAGATTTCCCCATGGGTGTTTCAACTTCCGTGTATGTTCCTATCCCCTTGGTAGAAGCGCGCTCTATGGGAGAACTATGCTTTTATCGTCCATCTCGGGGCTTGGGAAATGCTCGTTTGGTGTAGGGGATGTTTGTTTGCCGTTATCACTGTTTATCCTTTTTGCGTCATCTGTATTAACTGTAGTGTTATGGGATGTATGTGGGAATATGTGTGAGGGTGTGCTGTGTGTTTCACTGGTGTTGTTTATGTTAAAGTATGTCTGGATTTTTTATATGTACATGAAATGTTGTATAGCGTCATTTTCCACCCGGAGACAATGGATTTGACCAATTATTCAATCAATGCCCAGCAAACAAGCCCATGTGGGCCCACAGTGGGGCCACTGTGGGCTATAGTTCTGGCCCACTGTGGGCTGCCCACTGTGGGCCCCATTACCGTCGTGAAATGGTGGGCACATGTGGGCCCCACACTGATGGACCCTGGCGGGGCCCCTGTGGGCAAATCCACAGTTTGGGCAGAGTGTGGGCTTGCCCACATTTTGCTGAGTGGGCCCATTATGGGCCCATTATGGGCCCTTATGTCCTCATATCCCTACAATCACCCACAATTGCCCACAATCTACCCTCAGGAACCCCACACCTGCCCACACTCTACCCCCAGTAGCCCACAAGGGGTCCCATTATTAATCCATTAGCCCCCACCATGAACCCCCAGTAAACCCACCGCTGCCACCCATACCCCCCACCCCTTAACCCACAGCCCGCATGCACCTCTATGCAATACCCATAGCACAAGCTGTTCAGTAATACAATTAAAACAGCAATCATGTCATTATAAATAATTTTATTTGTTTTATTTTTTGATCTTCGGATCCTGCCTCCATCTTGCACTGCATCTAAAAGCAATACAACAGAAGAAGGCAAACATTTTAGTTTTAAGCGATATAATACATAGCATAACTAAATAAAGTTCATAATTAGAATGGATAAGGTCTTGTTGAAATGTTAAAAGGGTTAAGAACGTTTGAGAGCTTTGATACTGAGAGTTCATTACATTGAGAATGGGGTCATATTTGGGAACACGTGATGTAATGCAATTTCTGAATGTATATTCATTTGGTTAACCATAATTTTTTGATGAATATGAATAACAGAAACATTATTCTGTTAATGCGAAGAAAGCTTTTGGAGAATGGTTTGGACTCGCCTCCATTTTGTCACTGAACTCGCACCAGCAAATTGAGCCATGTTTTCTATGACAATAATAACACACCGGCGAATATCCTATTAATTGGTCATGATTGCAGTTCGAATGAGCCACTAGATGTCGCTAGCAAAAAGAAGGCTAGTCGCCAGGCGTATGAGCTAATGGGATCCTATCAGTTGCAAACGAACCGTGTCCAATGACGTTAGATACATTTTAATGTAGCAGCTTTAGTTTTAGTTGTCATAAACATATCTCGTATAACTACCGTAGTTTTTTTTAAAAAATATATATAGTCTATTTATCTTTCTAGTACTGAGAAGGCTACTTACCGTTAATGCCACCAATGTCTTTAATTCAGCTGAACTACACTAAACTATAGCCTATATAAAAAACAAACACTAGCAAATCCTACTCTAAATCTCGACGTAATATTTACAATATTATTATTAAAATATCAATATAAAAATACGATCAAATATATGTACACTATTAATTAAATTTCAGCTACTAATACAATTTTAACTAATAATTACAATAAATAAACGCTTTCCTTCTCTATCTGACCAACCGCCACAACTGTCAATTACCAACGAATTCAAGCAGAACGCTATAGCATGTTTAAACCATACAAGCGCGAGGAGATTCCTGGTAGCAGATATGCGTCGCGTGGAGTGAAGTCGAATATCGAAGATGGCCTACTGTGCGTTTTTGGAGTCATTTTTATCCAGACAAATGACTTATAGACTTACCGGTACTATGTTCAGACACATCAGTTGCAGCAGGATCTTGTTATGGTCTTGACTGTCTTGCGTATGACTCATTTAAAATTCCATGTCCCACGGTCGCACCTTAAATTCAAACAAGTCCCTTAACATTATGGTAATAAATTACAAAATACAGTGTAGCATTCTGGTTAAACACTCGAAATAAACAGTCCATGATTAATCTGAAAAGAAGTTTTGCAAACCTGTTTTTTCTTTTGCGACACACAATAGGCTATTTCATTGCAACCACCGAAGATGATTTGCATGATGCATTAATAATTAGAAAAGCTTAACGTCCATATGAAGAAAAACTGTGTCGTGGGAATGATGGCTTTGTTTTTAGAATGCACAACGAATGTCGACATTAACGCAGGGCTCAAAACGAATACGGAAACCAATTACTGTATGTATGTCAAGTGGTGAGAACGCTGGCATTTTGAAACACATATGACAGAAAATAGCACATCTGAATTGATACTTCTCAACAAAACTGTGTGATTTCTTTGGAAATGGTTCAGACAGTGCATAGCGGTGGATAGAGTGTCTCAAGAGCTCAAAATACATCATTATTTTGTGTTTTGTCAAAATGTTATCGCGGAGGTGCATGCCTAACCAGGATGACAAGATTCTCCGATATGTGTGCGTTCAATGACTGACGTACTGCGCATGTGTGCGCTCCAACAGCGGAAAACCTCTCTCAAGAGCTTACAAATCACCAATTTAGAGTGTTTTCTGTCAAAAAAAATCTTCCGAGGGAGCTCGGACACCCCTAGTAGACCGCGGCTTCACTGATTTATAGCTTACCACTTCCATTTACCCACCAGCCGCCACTGTGTAAAATGTAATGTAAACTATAACTATAATGTTTTATTGTATGTGCTTGTATACAATGAGGATCCTCTGTTATGCCCTGTGGAAATGCTCTGGGTCCCGCATGGGCTACCCCTACGGGGTAGATGTGGGCTAAGTATGGGCAAGCCCACAGTGGGCTTGCCAGCAGGTAGCCCTATAAGTGGGGCCACAAGGGGAAATAAGCTCTGGGTCCCGCATGGGCTACCCCTACGGGGTAGATGTGGGCTAAGTAAGGGCAAGCCCACAGTGGGTTTGCCCGCAGGTAGCCCTAAGTGGGGCCCCAAAGGGAAAAACAACTGTGGGTCCCACATGGGCTACCCCTACGGGGTAGATGTGGGCTAAGTATGGGCAAGCCCACAGTGGGTTTGCCCGCAGGTAGCCCTAAGTGGGGCCCCAAAGGGAAAAACAACTGTGGGTCCCACATGGGCTACCCCATTAGGGACCCATTAGGGATTACTGTGGGTTTGCCCTGCCCGCACTCCCCCACAGTAAACCCACACTTGCCCACTGTGGGCCCACATGGGCATGTTTGCTGGGTGGTGGCTGTATTTAGAGGGGGAGAATTGTGAGTCAGTCTTGCTTTGGCTCTGGTGGATGAAGGGCTGTTGACTTGTGAGTAGCATTGGTGCGGTAGCCTGCTGAGAGGCTGCAAATTTTCAGTGAATGTTTTTATGTATTTCTTGATGCCTATTATGGCCGGTTTTGTTTCCTTTATATTCAGTCTTTTTTTGTTGCCATTTTTTGAGCACTTTGGCACACTGTAAATAAATCTTCACTGTTATTCACTAAAAAAAACTTTTTTCGTTCTGGTAAATTTGGTGGTTGCAATACGTGAGGTGAGGACGGCAACGTCTCTGCTTCACATTGCCATTTGCATGTGTGTGTATGTGTTGTTTGAGTGTGTGTATATGTGTGTTTGTGTGTCTTTGTACGTGTTGTTAGAGTGTGTCAGTGTATGTGTATGTGGATGTGTGCTTGAGTGTGTCAATATGTGAGTGTGTGTCTGTGACCAAAGCAACCTGAGTCTTCTATTTGCTTAAAATAGGCTCCTGCTGCTGTGTGTGTGTATTTGTGTTTGAGAGTGTCTGTGTGTGTGAGAGTGTGAGTCAGGGATGTTAACAGGTCAGCTAAGTAAATATGAGTGGCACCTGTGTGTGTGTGTGTGCCTATTCGTGTTTAAAAGAGAGAGTGGGTGTGTGAATGTGGTGCGTGTGTGTGTATTTGTGTTTGAGAGTGTGTGTGTGTGTGTGTGTGTGTGTGAGACAGAGAGAGTGTGTGTGTGTCTGTCTGTCTGTGTTTGTGTTTGAGAGTGTGTATGTAACTAAGTCTGAACTAAGACTGAAGTTAGCCAAACACTAATGCTAACTAACAGACTGTAAATAGGGACTGGTGTCTCTTTTAGTTACTCACACGCTCTCACACACACACACACACACACAATATTTTTAGCTTAGCATCTGTTAGCCTCTTGCTATGTAAGTCTATATAAATAGCATTGGATGGCGTGTCGCTATGTGTCTATATAAATAGCATCTGTTAGCGTCTGGCTACATGACTGCACTTTTGTTTACCTCAACTCGACGGAGGAATCATGTCCATTTCCTGTGTGTGTGTGAGAGAGAGAGACATCGGCTTTCCTGTGTGCATGTGTGACAGTTAGACATTGTCATTCCTGTGTGTGTGAGACACAAGAGTGTTTTCAACAGACTGTGTGTGTGTGTGTGTGCCTGTGAGTGAGTGTGTGTGTCATGATCGGATCCTCTGACATCTGGGCTCTGGCGGGAGACCATGAGGAGGCGGACTCTGGGACCCAGCGGAGCAGCGTGCTGCCACGGCACCTCTCACTCCCACCTCTGCCTCGCCCCTGGCCCCATAGCCCCTCCCCCTGCGACTGTGTGCTGCTGTGTGACTTTGAAGAGGGGGCGGAGCCACAGCTGCTCTTTACAACCCCGCCCACACCAAAGTCCCGCCTCCATGCTGCACTGCGCCTCTTGACTGGCGGTTACCAGGCAATGTGGGACCTAGGCCACAGTGGGCGGGACTTCCTGGAGGACTCATGGGCATTTCTAGGTGATGGAGCGTCGGAGGTGTGTGTGTACGCGCGTTACATGCGCCTGCTGGACCCGCGCACAGGTGGGGGGATGTGGCCTGTCGCTATGGCGATGGTGTCACATGACCCCGGGAAGCTGCTGCAGGAGCTACAGCACGTGGATGAAGCTTTCAGCTGGGCCGCGCACACACTCAAGACTGGCAACACACACACACACACTCTCAACACACACACACTCCACACCGACAACACACACACACACACACTCAACACACACGCGCGCACACCACGGCATGGGGAGGAAGAGGAGGGGAATGGGCAGGAAGAGGAGGGCCAATGCTATGAGGCAGAGCCTGGGCTGCTAGCGGTGGTCTGTGATTGGTCCGTCTACCGGCAGGCCATGGAGCTGCTCTGCGCCATCCAGCGCAGTTTCCGTGGTGACGAGAGTCTCCTAGCCCACCAGCGAGAGTGCGGCCGCTTGCTCCCGCCCCTCTGGAGCTCCTACTGCCTGTTTGAGGGGACAGCCATGCAGACCAGACACTGTGTTTTCCCGTCACCTAGCAGCGGTCTACAGGGCACCCCCTATGCCTCCTGTGTAGAGGAAGTACCCATCAGGCTGCAAGCAGAGAAACACAGCCAATCACAGCCCTCTTTCACTCTTGACCCCATGGCAACCACGTTGGCCCAGCAGGAGGCTGTTTCCGTGGAGACCAGCAGCCAAAGCAGCGGTGACAGCATCGAAGTCCTGGCCACTCAGTGCTCTGTTATCATGGAGACTGCTGTAGGGATGGTTACTAACGACTCTGTTACCATGGAGACTGGAGTAGAGATGGTTACTAACGACTCTGTTACCATGGAGACTGCTGTAGGGGTGGATAAACACTCTGTTGCCATGGAGACTGACTGGGGGAGGGCTGTTGGGGGGGGCGTGGCCATGGAGACTGGCTGGGGGAGGGGTGTTATAGGGGGCATGACCACTGGGAAGGGAGCGGAGCGGACAGACAGCCAGGACAGCATTGAGGTGCTCAGCAGGGACAGTTTCCTGCCCAAGGACTCACTGCTGCAAAGGCTCAGTGATAGTGTAGTCCAGGAGGAGAAGAAAAGCTTCCTGCCTGAGGACTTCAGAGCTGCCGACTCACTGCTGCAAGGGCTTATGGGTACTGTAGTTCAGGAAGAGGAGGAGTGGCTAGGGCATGTGGGAAGTCTAGTCCAGGAAGAGGAGGAGCTACAAGGGGCTTTGGGTAGTGTAGTCCAAGAGAAAGCAAAGGGCCAGAGGGTTCTGGGGGCTGTAGTCCAAGAGAAAGCAGAGGCCCAGGGGGTTCTAGGTAGTGTAGTCCAAGAGAAAGCAAAGGCCCAGGTGGTTGTGGGTAGTGTAGTTGTTTCTCCATGCCCAGTAACGATCCTGGAGCTCTGTCTTCATGACACTTTCCAGGGAGTGTTTCCTCTAGTGGGGCTCCTCCCCCTCTGTCCAATTGGTGGAGAGGACAAGCCTGATAATGGCCGCGCCCCCATGACAAGCCCCTGCCCCTGTGGGGCTGTGTCCTGGCGGCAGACGAGAGGGGAAGCAGCGCTGCGATTGGTGCGTGGCTGGTCACATATCCGTCACGCTGTGTTCAGCCTGCTGATTGGCCGGCCCTTGGTGGTGGTGGGCGGGGCCAAGGAAAAGGTGCAGGAGCTGGTGCACGCGCTGGAGTTCTTCTTGCCCAACACACACACACACAGAGTGCTTCCCTGGTGTTGCCGGCCGATTCACATCAGTGACCTCCTGGAGTACAGCATCATAGGACTCAACAGGTAAGACACACCTGCTCTCTCTCACACACGCACACACACTTACATTTGTGTGTGTGCGTGTGTGTTCCAGAGTGTTGTGTGTGGCACGCTACCATCGCTACTTAACATACTCTGTGTGTGTGTGTTTGTGTGTTCCAGGGCGGTGTGTGTGGTGCGCTACCATCGCTACTTGACCCTCCTGGACGCTGATCAAATGACCCTGCTCGGCCCCGCCTACCGCGGCGCTCTGATTGGTCAGCTGACTGAGCCCCAATCACATGTCAGAGGGGGCAGGACTTACAGCCTGCTGGTGCAGTGTGCTTTCACGCGATTAGCTGCTCAGGCCTTCCATCAAGTCTTTTCTGGTCAGGAGGCGGTGCCACCACAGAGAGCAGCTGATGACGTCAGGATTCTTAACTTCCTGTGTGATGTCATCAAGCTGCACCTCACACACCACAACCCCTCCAGTGTGCTCCGTTTCAACTACACACACACACTCACACTCTTTAGATAAACACACACACACACACACACACACACACTCGAGATAAACACACACACTCTTTAGATAAACACACATATAAGATAAAGAAACACACACATGCACACTTCACATAAACACACACACACACTTCTCCTATCAGTGGGCGCATTTGACTTGACCTAGACGTTTGCATCCGTTTGCAGCCTGACGCTGAAAATGTTGCATTGTGGTTAGAAATTGTGTCCGACATGCCCGAAATGTGTGAGGTTGTCACGAGTTGTCACAACAATGCGACCATGACACATGACCCGAAAACTCGCGGGAGCATGACGCTTACAGACAAATCGTACAGACCTTTGCAGTTGCCTCCACACAACTGCAAGTGGCTAGCTAACGCCTCCTCGGTGACGCTACTTTGCCATGGTTAAAAGTTCACTGACGTCTGTGCAGGTGCATTGTCCGGTGCTCCCCGACTGGACTTGTCATCTAAAGTGTACGTTATTGTACTCCAATTTGAAGATATATCTCTTCTCTTTATTTTTACCTTGTTCTGATGGTTTATCTGACGCTGTCAAGCCCGGCCCATTATTTATTTAATTATTAATCCCATTTCTATTTCATTGTCCGTGTTATATATCTACTTAAGGTCTTTGTTTTATGGTTTTGCTGTCTTAGTTTTCATGTTTGTGTTGTGGAGCACTTTGGGGCAACTCGTTTTGTTCCAATGTTAATCTAAACAATAAGAAAGACTGGACTTGAATTAAACTCTCAGTGCACCCCACTACAACCATAGACTGTAGAGGACTACAACCCCCGCCCTCCCTCTCCACACATGACTTGTGTGTCATCTGCTACGATGATCGGGGAGGCGCGACCTCAGTCTCGTTAGGATTTGTGTTCGGCTTTATTTTCCTCATTTAATGCCCACCCCTGCTGTGACCAGCAATTCTCGTTGACGTATGCAGCCAGTTGCAGACGGGCGGACTGGAATCTCGAACGAGCCTATTGCTATGCTGATGGCACACAGCTGTACCCTTCGTTCCGACCAGATGACTCGGCAGGGGTGCCCACTATTTCAAAACGACCATGTCACCGCGATCTACTGAGGATGATGATGAAGAAGATGATGATGGTAATGATGAAGATGATTATGATACATCACAGCACTACCTTAATACAATTGTATTATGATTTGTATTACTTTTGAATGAACCTTTAGAGCACAACTCTAATACATTTGCAATTATCTATTGCCAGGACTTTTTTCTTAATTAATCTGATGACCTGCACTGGAGGGAGTCAGAAAGGGTTACATAGTCCGGAGCTGCTGCATGTGCACACTGTCAATTTGCGCACACACCCTCCTTGTTTCTCCAGCTCCGATGCGAGGTTTCGGGCGTTTCCCAAATCATAGGGCTTCAACTTTGAGGACAGCAATTTCATTTTACGTTTGAATGCATCAAGGGGCCGATTCTCCCACAGGCGCGTAAGTCTTTTTTACGCACGCACTTTTTTTTTTTTAATAAATCTTTTTATTGAAAAATCAATGAAATTTACAATGACATATTCACAAAGGTACAAAAGATTTTTCATATTTTTTTCATTTAAACACACTCAAAAACACCCTCCCCCCACCCCTACTGGACCAAAGTAATAAAAATAAAAGGTAATTATAATGATATTAAGCATGACATTAATAAACATAAAAAAGGGTCAGTGAGGACTTTAGTCCGTATGACCAGTCAAATGAGCCTTAGTGTGGACTCAATCTTAACACTGTAGACTCTTAAAAATTAGTCTTCTAAGTATTCAGCGTCTTTGGAAGCTCTTTCAGCATTAAATTTGCAATAAGGCACTCTGACAAATTTCATTCTGTTTGGGAACCCCTTTTGTCATAAAAGGGGTTCCCAAACAGAATGAAATTTGTCAGAGTGCCTTATTGCAAATTTAATCTTCTCCAAATGCAAAAAAATAATTACATCCTTCAACCACTGTGCTACAGTGGGTGGCGCACTTGACTTCCAATGAAGTAAAATTTGCCTCCGCGCTAGCAGAGAAACAAATGCTATGATGTCACGTTTCTTCTTGGTCAAGTTTGTTTCCTCGTTCGGTACACCAAACAATGCTATCATTGCACTAGGTTGTAAAGTGACTCCAAGGATTTTAGATAGGACATTAAATATGTCAGACCAATACCCCGTTAGCGAATGACAAGACCAAAACATGTGAGTCAAGTCTGCCACAGTAACATGACATCTGATGCAATTGCTATTAGCATATGGATAAATGGAAGAAATTTTTGCTCTACTCCAATGTAAACGATGCAATACTTTAAACTGAATTAGACTCAGTTTTGCACAAGATGTACTGTTGTTCACTCTACTCAAAGCATCAGTCCAAATATCTTCTGAGATTTCAATTCCAAGTTCTTTCTCCCAATTAATTTTTATCTTGTCCAACTTAACACCGTCAATTGACATAATCATTGTATAACAGTGTGCCATAAAACCCCTCTGCCCAAAAGGGACTTTCAAAAGTACATCTACAAGTGACTCATTAGGAAGATTAGGAAACTGTGGGCTATGGCTTCTAGCAAATTGACGAGCTTGAAAGTAGCGAAATAAGTCCCTTTTTTGGAGCTCATATTTGGAACGCAACTCCTCAAAACTAGAAAAGGTTCCATTTACGTACAGATCACTATACCTCATAATTCCTTTTCTATGCCATGTTACAAATGTGTGATCAAAGTTGGAAGGTAAGAAGTTGTGATTGTTACACAACGGAGTATAGTTCAAAACAGTTTCCCTCAAGTTATGCTGTCTTCTGAATTGAAACCATAATTTCAAGGTAGATATTACCACAGGATTGGATGTAAAGCGGGCAATCCTCATAGGGAAATTAGAAGAAACCAGGGCAAGGAGGGATGATGATGTGCATGACAATCTCTCCATTTCACACCGATCCATATCAGGGGACTGAATCCAATGTACTATTTTATGGACATTTGCTGCCCAATAATAAACCTTTAAGTTAGGCAAGAGCCAACCCGCCTCCTGCTCTCGGCCGTTGTAGGAAAATCTTTTTAATTCTAGGGGTTTGACCCCTCCATATGAATTTAGATATCCGTCTGTCGATCTGACCAAAAAATGATTTTGGCAAGAAAATAGGAATGCATTGAAATAGAAATAAAAATTTTGGTAAGACGTTCATTTTAATACAGTTCACCCTTCCTGCTAAAGACAAATGCAGAAAATCCTATCTTTGTAAATCTGATTTGAATTTAGAAATGAGTGGGGCAAAATTTCCATCAAAGAGGTTTTTAAATGAAGAAGTTATGTTAATGCCTAAATAGTTAAGTCCTGACCTAGAAATATGAAATGGCAGAGCACGGTTTGGGATTTGCATAGCTAATGTGTTTATAGGTAAGCATTCACTTTTTGTTAAATTAAGTTTGTAACCTGATATTCGACCAAAATTATGCAACACTGAAGTGATTATACTCATACATTGCAGTGGATCTGATACATAAAGCAACAAATCATCTGCATATAGTGACAACTTTAATTCCAATCCCCATCTACTAATACCATGTATTGAGGGTGTTGATTTAAGGGCCAAAGCTAGAGGTTCTATAACGAGTGTGAATAATAAAGGGCTCAATGGACAATCCTGTCTGGTACCCCTAGAAAGAGAAAAGTACTGGGAGCGCATTTGATTTGTAATAACTGAGGCTCGGGGGGAAGAATAAAGCAGTCGGATCCACTTAATAAATGTTGCACCAAAACCAAATTTCTCCAAAACAAAAAACAGAAAATCCCACTCCACACGGTCAAAAGCTTTTTCCGCATCCAACGAAACCACAATTTCTGGAGAATCGTTAGATGAGGGGCTATAATACACGTTCATTAGACGTCTTATGTTGGAAAATAAATGCCGCCCTTTAATAAAACCTGTTTGGTCGGTTGATATGATATATGGCAATGGTGTTTCCAAACGTATAGCCAGTAATTTTGAAAGTATTTTAATATCTGTGTTTAAAAGAGATACTGGTCGGTATGATCCACACTTAGAGGCATCCCTACCTGGCTTCAGCAAAAGAGTTATGGCTGTTTCATTAAGGGAGTCAGGTAGTTTGCCCTGTGACAATGCATCAACAAACATATCAAGCAGCAGTGGGGCTTGCTGATCAGAGAATTTTTTATAAAAGTCAATTGGGAAGCCATCTGGCCCTGGAGATTTTCCATTTTGCATAGCAGAAATGGCAGAGCTACCTTCCCTCAATTCAATTGGTTCATCTAGATATTCTCTCTGGTTTGAAGATAGAGTGGGAACTTCTAGGTTTTAAAAAAAATTCTGGAACATTGATCTGTCTTTCAGTGATTCAGAGTTATACAAATTAAAATAAAAGTCTCTAAAAATATGGTTTATTTATAAGGGATCTGTTGTGGTTATTCCTGTTACATCTTCAATTTCAGATATAAACTATGCTGCTGACTTAGATTTAAGTTGATGTGCCAAGAGACGCCCTGATTTTTCCCCATGTTCGTAATTTATAACCCACGCGATCTCATAATAAGCCGTTCTGTTTCAGAGGTGGATATCAAGTTATACTGAACTTGTAGTGATGTTCTCTCTTTATGAAGCAAAGGGCTTGGGGAGGTGGCATACTTCTTATCTAATTCAAATATGGCATCAATTAACTGTTGTTTTTGTCTTCTTCTTTCTCTGTAAATATGAGCAGAGTAAGCTATTATTTCACCCCTAAGATAAGCTTTAAGTGTTTCTCATAACAGTGATGGGGACACACCCTCCGTTTTATTACTTTACAAAAAAGTTTTTATAGCTATATCAATTAAAGTACAGAATGTGTTGTCTGACAGTAATGTGGTGTTGAAACGCCATTGGGAACGTTTACTGTAACACTGGTGAAAATGGAGATCCATTAGTATGGGGGCATGGTCCGATTCTACAATGGCAGAGTATTCAACCATCTCCACTAAGTTCAAAAGTTTTTTATCAATAAAAAAATAATCGATCCTAGAGTAAGTGTGATGTACGTTAGAAAAAAAGGAAAATGTTTTACTGTGGGGATTTAAATATCGCCAAGGATCTACACATGCTGCATGGCTGAAAAACTCAGAGAACCTAGAGGCCATTTTAGAGAGAGTCTGTGATGTAGGTTTGGACCTGTCTAGATTAGGATCCATGACACAGTTAAAATCTCCCCCCAAAATCAACAGGTGGGTGCTGAGATAGGGCAGCTGACCAACAACCCTTTGCACAAATCCACCATCATCCCAGTTAGGAGCATAAATATTCACCAATAATACAGGTGTATGAAAGAGTTTCCCAGATACTATAGTGTAATGGCCTTGTGAATCAGAAATAAAGCTAGAAGAAGTGAACTGGATTTTTTTATGTATTAGTATTGCTGTATTGCTCTTGCTTTGATGTTAAAACTAGAATTAAATATTTGCCCCACCCAACTCTTCTTTAAGCGCTGTTGATCTGAATTAAGCAGGTGCGTTTCCTGAAGAAATGCAATGTCTGTTTTAAGATTTTTGATATGAGAGAGTATTTTACCTCTTTTAACAGGACCATTAAGACCCTTAACATTCCACGATGTAAACCTCACAGCCGAGCCTGCACAATTTAAACTATTAGCCATAGCCACACAGCAGACCCATTACTTTGCATGATGTGAGTCTGTCCCCTGTTGCAGACATAAGGTGAAGAACATCAAAAATACAAACACAAATACAGATAAAATAAAAGGTCCAGTTTACCCATGTATACCCATTAAACCCAACCCCTCCTAACTCTGCTAAACTAGCAGCACGCAGGATACGTCCCATTTCTAAACACTTCCAAAAACTAACTTTCGTTTTATTAACCTCGATCTCTAGAGAGCTCCCGAGTGATGGCTAAATCTATAAACAGGAATACGAAAAAGAAAAGAAATCTAAAAAACTAAGAACAAGTGTCCATCAAAAACATGCCTTAAGTGCCCCAATGGAGCGTAGCACCACAGTCTGTTCAAATAACCACTACAGCTTACTTTACCCTATGGCATTAATCTTCATGTTCAGACGCAGCCGGACTGTCGCGGGTTCCCTCAACCTTTTGGGTGTAGAAGGTTTCAGCATCGGCTGGTGTCTCAAACATAAGCGTTTCCCCTCCGTAGGTCACACGTAGACGGGCAGGGTAGAGTAGTCTGAATTGAATTCCCTTCTGGTAGAGAGACGCTTTGACATTCTTGAAGCCCGCGCGCTTCTTTGAGAGTTGAGCGCTAAGGTCGGGGTAAAATCTCAGTGTATGTCCCTGGTACACCACCTCGTTCTGCCTTGCCCAGTGCAGAACTCGCTCGCGATCTCGAAATCTGAGAAAGGCGACGATGATGGCTCTAGGTGACTGGCCATTTTTAGGTTTCTGTACCAAAGCCCGATGCGCTCGTTCAAGTTCAGGCGGTAAAGTGAATAGGTTCCCCATGTTATCCTTCAAAAGAGCTGAGACAAATGCCACCATGTCCCCTTTAGGTTCACTATCCTCGGGCACATTAATAATGTGAAGATTAACCCTCCTAGATCGGTTCTCCAGGTCATCAATGCGATCTGCTAGTGCAGCATTTAAAGTTTGTAATTCACTGATAGCTTTCTCAGCCTTAAACAGTGCATCAAAGTTAGCACCTACTGTGGTCTCCACCGCAGTGACCCTCTGTTCAAGTGTATCCACCATCTCATGGAAATTTGCTAGAGACGCCTGAATAGGTGCAAGGGAAGTTGTGATCAGAGCCGACATGTCCTCTTTGAAGTGTTTGCGTTGTTTTTCCATTTCTGTCGACAACATCATTGCAAAGTCGTCGGTATTAGCAGTAGTCGCCATGTTGGCAACCTTTGCACTAAGTGTGCGGCTGGACTTCTTCATCTCAGATTCTTTCTTAGACATTTCCCAGGGAACCAAAATAAAATGTAGTAAATGAGAAAATAAACTGTATCTTCGACACCCGGTCGTGTGTATAGGAGTTTTAAGGTAGTTATGCAAGTTAGTTAGTCAAAATCTCAGGAGCCTCTCCTTCTCGCGTCTTGTTCCTACATGTCCCAAACCGGAAGTCCCACGCACGCACTTTTTAAGCACTTTCGTCTTGCACGGATTCTCCCCTCTAAAGCTCTGCCACTCCCCTAGCGCTTAACTCCGAAACACAGCGCGTAACTCAACATGGGCGTGATATATGTAAAATGAAAGCAACGTCAGTGCCAAGTGCAATTATTACGGCCACCAAGAAAACATGGGACATGGACTTTCTGAATTACACATATAAAAGCAGTGGCAGTCCGTGGGAAACAGAAAAGAACTTTAAATTTGAATATGCACGCAAACAAGTGGTGCAAATTATCTTTCTAGTCCATTACTTTAAGAAGTCCGGTTATAGAAAATGTATATCCCGCGATAATGAAATAAACAAAAGCTATATTCGTTGTGAAGCGCAACACTGTTAATTGAACAATCAGAGAGTAAGATGGTGTAGCCTACATTCTAGGCACTCAAACGGTACAGCTTATATTACTTCAGCTGTGTTACAGTGCTCACATTTGAGAACTGAAATCACTCCGATGTTTTGTGTCCAACTGAATGTCAAGACAAACAAGCGATTGTTACCCCGAACGCTGTGGCTTTCAAACCCAACCGCAACAAACATATTTTAATAACCTGTGTTAATTGTGTTCTGTTCTGCATTATCCTTATGCGTATGTGCCTTTAATGGGATGGGGTTGTGTTGTGTGTGTGTGCGCGGAATGAGAGGAGAGAAACACAGAGAAGTTGCTGCACTGTTGCACCATAGTGTTTGTGTGGAATAAGCGTGAGTTGTGGCTAAACAGCAACTCTGTTCTAGAAACGGTTTCTAAGCTTCCTGAAAGTGTCAAGCGAGCCTCGGATCATTACAATATCCATCGCCATGTTAAATATGGAAAAACAAATGTTGACATTATAAGCCTAGCCGACATCAAATGCAGTATTTCATTTCGCCTTATAGTGGCGCTGGACCTTACTACAGCCCTTTGAGGCGCGTAAAGAGAAAAACGCGGAGTGGAGGGTAGAATGCGCGTAGGGTTCATTTACATGCTACACTCCTTAATTTTGGGGTTGCTCCTCCCGAAGTGCGTAACTGACTGATTTCCGCGTAAATGACAGACTTAAGTCAACAGTAGAATCCGCGTGAGCGCAGTTGCGTGCTTTTTTTCACTTACGCGCCCTTACGCGCAGGGGAGAATCGGCCCCTAACTGATTTGATCATGTCTCATGTCGACCACGCTTTTGTCTTTTCTTTGCAGCTCCAAATTAAGTTCGTTCAACATGTTAGTAAGATCAGTTACAAACGCCTAGTCTAGCAGCCATTGATTGTCATTAAGTTGCTTGTGTTCCGCATGTTTAGTGACAAGAAGAAACTCCTTAAAGGTGTACTTCCATCGTGTTTTTATTAATTTTGCAGTGTTCTCTAGTATTAATAATTGCCCTGTGCGCTGGTTTTGATGAAAAAAATGTTCTAGTGCTTCACGATTTCACCAGAGGCGTGACACGCTCCCTGCAGCTTCCTTTGCCCCACAGTCAACTTGATAGCAGAGTAAGGTAAAGGGGAAAAGTCAACTTGACAGCGCTAAAACTGCACACAGAATGTCTTCGGAGATACAGCCTTATGTGTTTGATCCTGAATCCGAAGAGGAAGATGAGAGGAGAGATGGCACAAGCACAGTCGCTTCCTGACCGTTTGTCAATGAACGTTTCAGAATGGTAATATTTGCATGACAAAACAGTGCAAGTGCCCGGCTAAATGCAGTTCAGTCATTCAACTAGCCTGCTAATCTTATGCGAGTCAGTCATAGGCTAATATCATTTAAAGCCCATTCGGTCAGTTTCTCTTATATGCATTTGCACGTCTACGTCACGCTGCAGGCCCTTTTCGCATTGGGTCGTTTTTCCGCCTATTGTCTTCTTTTGACTGATATAGAAAATGGGGGTAGAAAAATATTTTGATATGCAGCATGCATATGCAACTCGGGGTGACCTATCAATATTTCAAAAGAGCAAGTACTAAACGGTTTCTCGTGGAAGTACACCTTTAATCAACGGACAGAGCTGTCGAAATCTCTGCAAGAATTTCCCCCTACTAAGCCATCTCACGTCGGTGTGTAGCAAGAGGTCAGAATAGTTAGTAAGCCTCTTCCAACTGTGCACGGAACACACATCTTTGAAGAGAGCTCGCTCGAATACAACAGGCTATTTTGGTTGCGACATCAACGATCTCTTTCATGCATTTTCGCATAACGAAGTGACTGCAGCCCTGTTAACTGCATTTTTATTTCTGTCACATTTCTCAGTTCGCTTTTCAGGGGGAAGTCACTGTCATAGTTTTTATGAACAGTATGGGCTAGGACTCCTTCTTTGCTTGTCTCTCTGGACTGTCTCTCTGGACTGTCCGCATGGATAAAGGAAAACCACCTCCAGCTTAATGTGTCTAAGACTGAACTCATGGTCATCCCAGCCCAGGATTCCTGCCATGATATCAACCTGAATATGGGTGCTAAAGTTGCTAAAAACCTGGGCGTCATGATTGATGACCAGCTATCCTTCTCTGACCACATTGCCTCCTTAGCACGGTCTTGCCGCTATGCACTGTACAACATTAGAGAAATAAGACCGTACTTGACCCAATATGCCACTCAGCTCCTGGTACACGTTATGGTCATCTCTCGCCTCGATTACTGCAACTCCCTCCTAGCTGGCCTACCTGCTTGTGCAATCAAACCATTGCAAATGGTCCAGAACGCAGCAGCACGACTGGCTTTCAATCAACCCAAAAGGCCACATGTCACTCCGCTCTTAATCAACCTGCATTGGCTTCCGGTCAACACAAGGCATTGACTCTAGCCTACAAAGTCAAATCAGGATCTGCCCCTGCTTATCTCAAGTTCATACTAAAGGCTTACATCCCATCTAGAGCCTTGCGGCCCTCTAATATGAACCATCTGACCGTACCCTCTCCTCACACAAGACGACATCACTCTAAACCTTTCTCTGTTGTTGTCCCTCAATGATGGAACAACCTACTAGGAGCAGCAACATCCGTCTCGACCTGAAAAGCTGAAGAACTCCCTACCTAGGTGCCTTGTGCTTGTATAAGTCTGCGTGTGTCTGAAGTGTTCTTGCCCTGGGAAACCCCCACACACACGCTTTAGATAAACACACACACTTTTCTGTCTGCAGGCATATATGCCATGGGTTAGGTAACTAACATCATCAGTTACTAAGCAAACAGTAACAAATACATTACAATGTATCATGTGTGTAATATATCAGACATATTGTAATTTATCCTGTGTGTGATATAATCAGACATATAATGATGTATCCTGTGTTACAATATATTTATTAGGATAATGACCATCTCATTTTCCTCAGGGGTGATCTTTAAATTAACGCACAGAAACAATACAATACAAAAAGACTAATCACTCATACACTCACACACCTAGAAGCTCTACTACGCCTAACCACACACACACACACACACACACACACACACACACACACACAACTAAAACCCCTCCTACACCTAACCACACACAGATCCACACACACACACGCACACACACACACGACTAAAACACCTCCTACACCTAACCACACTCACACACACACACAATTAAAACACCTCCTACACCTAACCACAGAGAGATCCACACACACACACACACACACACACACACACACACACACAACTAAAACCCCTCCTACACCCAACCACACACAGACCCACAAGTTCCCCAGTATTGGCACATTGAATGGCCCATTAATTACGGTATTGAGAAGTTGATCAAAAGATGAACATTATATGCGGTGTGCGTGTGTGAGTATACTTTAGTGTCAATCAAAGCATTTGCTCTGACTGCACATCAAATAAAGCACACGTGTATTTGATCTGGTCACGAGTTTTGTCTTTGATGTTTTCAATTGTAAAAATGTGTTTTTGACACGATGAGTTGAGTGAGATGAGACATTGTTTTAAGAAGATGGATAACTAAATAAAATATATTTAAAAATAAACTAGATTAGGGGTGTTTAGCCTCATGGTTTGGGGGTGTTGGGTCAAATCTAATCTAGCCTCGTGGTTAGGGGTGTTTGGTCACATTGCTCCCTCTACCACATTCACTGTAAGGCATCTAACCCCACATTGCTCGAGGTGGAATGTCTGTCCCTGTACCTCATTCACATGTAATGTAATGTAATAAACTGTATTGTAATGTAGTGTATTGTAATATAATGTAAAATGTTTTTTTTTTTTTTCAAACTTGTAAGTTCAGCAGTTCATTAACATTTCAATATGGAAACAGGTTTATTTATATTTTTTTCATCACCATTTTATTTCATTTTAAGATAAATAGAAAAAAACACCAGTATTTCAATACATCAAATCAATGAAAAGCAATAGGATGCAATAAGTTTAATTATGAAATGTTATCAGCATTTCTGCACATAAAAGATTAAATAGCAATTTTATAAAAACTTTATACAGCAGGCTTATTTATAGAAATGTTGTCAATATTGATACAGTACATGATGACCATTTACTATCATTGTAGCCATTACAATCATTTACAACCATTTCAACATTTCAGCAAAACAATACACTGTAAGTTCATTATAGGCTACAAGTTCACCTGGGGATTGAACCTAGGTCTTATGTGCGCATGTTGGAGATTTACCAAAACACCACTAGAGGCAATGAGCAGATTCCGAGATCAGCCTTAGAGACAGACAGACTCTTTACTTGAAAGTCTGGCAAGGTTTCCAAATACACAAAGCAAAAATCAGGGTAAATCAAAGCAAGGTCAAAAATTTGATGAGTTCAGAGGAAGTCCATAATGTACATCAAAAAAATTGTCTGAAGCAAAGCTAATCTTAGTCAAGGGTCTAAAATCAAGAAGCAAAGCTAATCTTAGTCAAGGGTCCACAGAGGATACACAGGCAGGATAAAGCACATTCACGATTGCAAAGTCTCAGCGGTCACCATAGTGTCAAACAAAAGACTGAGCAAAGATCCAAAAACTCAAGAGGCTTCTAAAGGCACAAAAACAAGACTCAGGTGGACATGATAATCACATGAGTACATCACAGTTGACAGACAGGGTTTAAACTGACTGAGGACCCTAAAAAAGTGGTATTACAGTCCAGAACCCTCACACAAACAGTCACTACAGACGCGACTGAAATTAAAATGAGTTATGCCCAGCAGGTGGCGACAGTGGCTCAGGAGTCAGAGAGTTACTGGTTCTATCCCAGCTCTTCCTGTCAGAGGGTTACTGGTTCTATCCCAGCTCTTCCTGTAGGAGGGTTACTGGTTCTATCACAGCTCTTCCTGTCTTCCTGGAGTTCAGCTGTCCCTGAGCAACGCACTGAACATTCTGTGTGTGTGTGTGTGTGTGTGTGTGTGTATGAGGTGAACGTATGGCATGAACATGTAAGGCGCTTTGGATGTGTGTGTGTGAGGTGAATGTACGGCATTAAAGGTGTCATTCCCCCAGAAATCATTTAGTGCTTGCTCTTTTTGAAATACAACAGGTCATTCTGAGTTGCATATGCATGCTGCACGTAAAAATGTTCTTCTACCACATATGAGGACCCCAACTTGGGTGCGCTGGCATTCTCTACCCTATGCGGTGTATTATTTGCTTGTCTGTCTGTCTTGGCCTGCAGGTGGAGCTGTTGTAAGTGGGCTGGCCTTGCCAATTAGTGCACAATTGGTTAGGGTTTAAAACCACGCTGGCCTGTGGATCTCTCTAGTTCGCTACTCTCTGCTCTGGCCAGACACCTAAATGCTGGCAGCAGCTCATTCCCCAATTCCCCTTTCCCTTTTGCACTACACTTTTACACTGGACTAACACCAAACTTTTGTTTTGTTTCATTGACTGATGCCTGGTTTTCTTTAATAGATTACCGGAGGACTCTCGCTGCAGCACACATTCACCTAGCAAAATATAGGATGTGTGTGCGTGTGTGTGAGAGAGATAGAGAGAGAGGTAAATGCCTCTAGTAAATGAAAGAAAACAGTTTACAGTTTTGTTTACACACATTTTCTGAAAGCATGCCTCATACACTCACTCTACACACAAATCAAAAAACACACACACAATGGGCAGAACCCCTGAGTTCTCCTGCAAAATGAAACTTTACATTCAAAACAATGTTATTTCTTCTCAAAATGCTATTTTGTTGTCAAATGACAAAAACAAACCATCATATCAATACACATTTATAAGAACCCTGATGTGCTTAAAGGAGAACTTCGGTGTAAAATGAACATTTGCCTGTTAAAACATCATCCCGAGTTGGTATGTGTACCGAGGAGCAAAAATTATTCAGCCCGCTGCATTCAGAGTTAAACTATTTTTTGTCGTTTGCCCCAGAAGGCTAACAATGGAAGTGGTAGGTGCCCTTAGACGAAGCACGACGACAAAGCTATTTTTAAACCATTAAAACAGCTCGAAGAAACTCCACACTCTATCGGTAATACAACAAAGGCCTTGACATTAAAAACGAGGCACTGAGAACTTTGTAAGTGTACACAACGACTATTAATAAAACAGGTTTGATAGGCAGTACCTTGCTGTAGTTTCTCGTCGCCGCCATGTTGGACGTCCACACTAGTCGATTGTCGAACACGGACCAGCGGTCAGAATAGGAGGAGAAGTAGTGCAATTTAATTCCGTGAAACTGGAGGGATTTCATCTGTTGGTGACAATATCCAGACATTGTGCCCATTTAACAGAGCCATGGTCCCAGCAACGGCACCTAATCCACCAAAAAGGCTACATCTAAAGAGAGGTTCCATTCGGAAACCTGTGCGACTTGGTGGAGATGTATGTCCAACAACAAAGTCAAGAGAGAGCTCTGGTGTAAAACAGGATGGCACCATTTGCATACATATGTATTAAAGATGTATTAACATGCTGTCACACTTATTAAAAACAATTAAAGACTGACTGGATATTGGTTGGGGAATCCCCACACAAGTCTACACCCCTTGCTGAAGGCAGAGCTACTCTTAAACACATTTATTTTTCTTGTTCTTCAGTGATGGAATCTCCATCTCCTCCTCTAAAGGAATCTTTACATTCACCTCTTCATTACAGCTGAGCTTCCTGTCCCTCCATCTTCTAAATGGATCCACAGTCTTCCTGCACTGCTTCCTTAAAGAGGAAAATACCAACAAAAGCATCATCACATGACACACAGACACAGACACACACACACACACACACACACACACACACACGTAACATCTGTCATGTTTATCTAGCTGCTGGTCAGCTCTGGTGTCTGTGCTATGGACCTCCAAGGGGCTTTTGAATGATCAATACTGAATAGATGGATAATCAATACTTGTGTGATGAGTAATTAATACTGAATATATGGATGATCAATACTTGTATGATAAATGATCAATACTAAACAGATGGATGATCAGTTCATATGTGTTGAATGATCAATACTGGCATGATGAATGATCAATAAGGTGTTCAGTCCTTTCAGAGGGCAGGTTTCCATGCCCCAGTCACATGTGGCAGAAATAGTACACTGGAATCTTTTAGAGTGATGAAGACTCTTCAGTATTAAGGCCCTCAGAAGAATTACCCTTCCAGTCTGATGGTGTGAGCTGGGGGCACCTGTGCCTCTTGCAGTACGTGGATTCCCTCCTCCAGAAGCAAATCAGCTTCAAATCCCCTTTTCTCATCAATGATGGTAGCATCAAACCTAGCAGATAGAGTCAGACCGTGAGTCTCTCAGAGGACAAACTCTGGAAACACCATCACACATACACATGGGCAAGGTGTTTGATCAGTGTATCTCCTTTAATTCTGAGTGTGTGATGTTTGATGCCTATGCCAGCTGTGTGTATGTGGTTTTGTGTTTGTACTGTATGTATGAAATGTTGTTAACGAAAACTAACGAAATGACGAAAACTAAAATTGAAAAAACATTTTTGTTAATTACAAAAAAAAAATAAATAAAAAAATAAATAACTGAAACTCTATTTTGTGCTTACAAAACTAACTAAAACAAATTTCAAATTCTCTTCATTTTCGTTTTTTATAAGGTTTATTTTCCATGCACGGGGAAACTCTCTCCCGTATGACCACAAGCACACAGACTAGCTGCATGTGCATCAGACTGTGCATGTGGAGATTTCTTATCTGTTTACTTGCACAAGTGTGATTAAGATGTAACAAGGTTCTTTTTGAATCAACCAGTTCACAAAAAAACAGAGAAGAGTCAAGGTTAACCAATCAAAATTTTATTTGAAACCAATTACACACAGAACAGAAGGCGGGTCAGCGGTGGCTACCTACTACTGGGGCTTAAAATAAATGACACAACCCACTCGCTAGTGTGACTTCCAGCGAATACAAGGCACAGCACAAGACATCAATGATGATTACATTGCACTAACACAACACACCTGCACTCACTAAGGAAGCCCAGTAGTAGGCAACTACACGGTGGCTACAGCCTGCAGTCCCTGGGTCATAGGTCAAGTTAAGAACTAATTATTACTTTAAAAATATCTTTATTTTACTAACTTATTTATAACAACAGAGCATCAAAGCAATAAGTGCACCATTACTATAAAAAGACAGCAGATACCTAAGGTCTACCCCTGACCACTGGCTGAGCCACCTGGGAAAGGCAAACGACGTGCAGCGTCTCAGCCCAGGTCGGCCGCCCTGGCTGGGACAAAAGTAACCAAAAAGAACTAAACACACACAGAAAATCAACAAACTCAGGACTCAGTATGCCACACCACTCAGATAAGTAGCGTGGGTTAAAGGGAAAGGGCTACAGCACCAAACTAATTCACAAAACACACCTGTAACAACACAGTCCTTTCCAATACAGCCTCTCCTAAAAGTAGCTAAAAACTAAGCACATCACCACATGCAAAACAAAGGCAAACAAAAGACCCAACTGCACGTCCTTCACCTTACCCACTGCTGACCCACAGGAGACCAAGAAAAGAGGGCGGGGCCTCTCCAGTCCCAATTTATATAGAGCATTCTTCTTCTCCTCCCCCCATGGCCCCTGCATCTCGCCACTCAGGTCAATCAGCTCCCCCACAGCCCTGGTCCCCTCATTACACCCCCAGTTCCACACAAGTCCATCTGATTACAAATAGGCTATGTCACACGAAGCCCTTTTGATACAAAGTAAGATGCCACACACTGCACTGTACACAACACCACACCAAAGATCTAATAGAACATAAATCAGGGGTGACCACTATGTCGATCGGGCCATGCCGGTAGATCGCATGTTGTCTAAGGGCCCATTTCCACCGCACTCTCTGCGTATTCAGCGCGTGGCCGTATTCTGTCCGTATTCTGTCCGTATTCATTTAGAATGCACGTTAGCGGATGAGACCATTCCCACCGCCACCGTGTTCTGAGCGTATTCTGAGCGTAGACTACGCTCAGAATACGGACTGCAGCTAGAGAATAGAAACCGAGTCTATTTTTCTGCGCGTATTCTGAGCGTATTCAGCCAAAATCCCATTGAGGCCAATGCAATTCATGTCAACTGTGCTATCAATGCATGTTGACACAGGGAATACCTCAAAAACCTAGCGACTGTCTGCAAAATATTACCACTCGATTACAACTGCATTAACAAACGCTGGAAAGTTATCAATATTGGCCATCATATCAGATCTGCACTACAAGGGCATTGACTAGCCTACATAAACACAGAAACTGAAATACCTGTGCAGTTGTCACGCTGTCCAGTCAAACATGTTGTAGGTATAATATAGGAGCTTTTATGTTCTTAATAGGAAGAAGCACGATTTTCTTCGGAGTATTCTCAATGCAAGAAGAGCCTCAATCGGTCTTCTGTCGACGACTCGAGCTATAAAAATAGTAACCTCGTTCTTGTCATTCAGTGTTTCCTGTTTGGTTAAATAAATCTAACGGCAGTAAGCCACTGGGCAAAGTTGAGGTCCATACGTCACTACATTTAATAAATACATTTATTTATCCGAGGTAGGAAAAGGTCGCTGTTGCCAAAGAGGCAGACTTTATCATAACTTAATGGAAGGGGTTAAAAATAAGTTCGCTTTTTTGTACCGGGAGTGAATAAAGGCTTTGATTAGAACATGATTAGAACAATGTCAAATATTCCCTTCGTTTTATCGAAGTGCCAAGTTGTAGGCTACTATTTGTGCAGTTATGCTTTCTGCAACGTTTAACATAAGGAAATAAAACCAGAGCAACACATATTTTGTTTACTAAAGTGAGAGATAGGGAAACATGGCTATGTGCACTTAAAGACACTGGCCAAGTGCATTTAAAGAGGGGGCTGGCAGCTGAATTCCCGCTCCCGCGCTGAATACGCAGAGATGGCCGGTGGAAATGGTCATACGCTCAGAATACGGCCACGCGCTGAACACGGCTACGCGCTGAACACGGTCAAGCCGCCTTGTTCAGCGCGTAGCCGTGTTCAGCGCGTGGGCGTATACAATAGGTTTGTATAGGGACAGAATACGCTCAGAACACGCTTGCGGTGGAAATGGTCTAATCTGTTAACGTGCATTCTAAACGAATACGGACAGAATACGGCCACGCGCTGAACACGCAGAGAGTGCGGCAACTTCACAGGTATTTCAGTTTATGTAGGCTAGTCAATGCCCTTGTAGTGCAGATCTGATATGATAAGGCCAATATTGGTAGCTTTCTAGCGTTTGTTTCATGCAGTTGTAATCGAGTGGTAATATTTTGCAGACATTCGCGAGGTTTTTTAGGTATTCCCTGTGTCAATACATGCATTGATAGCACAGTTGACATGAATTGTATAGCTGTGCCTATAGCTTTCAATGGGATTTTTGCCTCTTTAAATGCTCTTGGCCAATGTCTTTAAGTGCTTTAAGTGCTCCGAATACGGCCACGCGCTGAACGAGGGCCCATTTCCACCGACTTGACCGTGTACAGCGCGTAGCCGTGTTCAGCGCGTGGGCGTATTCTGAGCGTATGACCATTTCCACCGGACATCTGCGTATTCAGCTCGTGAGCGGGAATTCAGCTGCCAGCCCCCTCTTTAAATGCACTTGGCCAATGTCTTTAAGTGCACATAGCCATGTTTCCCTATCCCTCACTTTAGTAAACACAATGTTTCTCTGGTTTTATTTCCTTATGTTAAACGTTGTTTAGAAAGCATAACTGCACAAACCTGGCACTTCGATAAGACGAACAGAATATTTGACATTGTTCTAAATCATGTAGGCTGATTGTTGTCAAAGCAACTCCCGGTACAAAAAAGCGAACTTATTTTTAACCTATTCCATAAAGTTATGATAAACTCGATTACTCGATAAACTCTATCTCTTTGGCAACCGTCCCTTTTTCCTACCTCGGATAAATAAATGTATTTATTAAATGTAGTGACGACCTCAATTTTGCCCAGTGGCTTATTGACCTTTGATTTATCAAACCAAATAGGAAACACTAAATGACAAGAACGAGGTTACTATTTTTTATAGCTCGGGTGGTCGACAGAAGACCGATTGAGGCTCTTCTTGCATTGAGAATACTCCGAAGAAGAAATCTTCAGCAAAATCTTGCTTCTTCCTATTAAAAACATAAAAGCTCCACCACTAGGTAGGTCTACAACATGTTTGACTGGACAACTTCACAGGTATTTCAGTTTATGTAGGCTAGTCAATGCCCTTGTAGTGCAGATCTGATATGATAAGGCCAATATTGGTAGCTTTCTAGCGTTTGTTTCATGCAGTTGTAATCGAGTGGTAATATTTTGCAGACATTCGCGAGGTTTTTTAGGTATTCCCTGTGTCAATACATGCATTGATAGCACAGTTGACATGAATTGTATAGCTGTGCCTATAGCTTTCAATGGGATTTTTGCCTCTTTAAATGCTCTTGGCCAATGTCTTTAAGTGCTTTAAGTGCTCCGAATACGGCCACGCGCTGAACGAGGGCCCATTTCCACCGCCTTGACCGTGTTCAGCGTGTAGCCATGTTCAGTGCGTGGCCGTATTCTGAGCGTATGACCATTTCCACCGGCCATCTCTGCGTATTCAGCGCCGGAGCGGGAATTCAGCTGCCAGCCCCCTCTTTAAATGCACTTGGCCAATGTCTTTAAGTGCACATAGCCATGTTTCCCTATCTCTCACTTTAGTAAACACAATATGTGTTTCTCTGGTTTTATTTTCTTATGTTAAACGTTGCAGAAAGCATAACTGCACAAATAGTAGCCTACAACTTGGCACTTCGATAAAACGAAGGGAATATTTGACATTGTTCTAAATCATGTAGGCTGATTGTTGTCAAAGCCTTTATTCACTCCCGGTACAAAAAAGCGAACTTATTTTTAACCCCTTCCATAAAGTTATGATAGTCTGCCTCTTTGGCAACAGCCACTTTTTCCTACCTCGGACAAATACATGTTATTATTAAATGTAGTGACGTATGGACCTCAACTTTTCCCAGTGGCTTACTGCCGTTAGATTTATTTAACCAAATAGGAAACACTGAATGACAAGAACGAGGTTACTATTTTTATAGCTCGAGTCGTCGACAGAAGACCGATTGAGGCTCTTCTTGCATTGAGAATACTCTGAAGAAAATCGTGTTTCTTCCTATTAAGAACATAAAAGCTCCACTATTATACCTACAACATGTTTGACTGGACAGCGTGACAACTTCACAGGTATTTCAGTTTCTGTGTTTATGTAGGCTAGTCAATGCCCTTGTAGTGCAGATCTGATATGATGGCCAATATTGATAACTTTCCAGCGTTTGTTTCATGCAGTTGTAATCGAGTGGTAATATTTTGCAGACAGTCGCTAGGTTTTTGAGGTATTCCCTGTGTCAATACATGCATTGATAGCACAATTGACATGAATTGCATTGGCCTCAATGGGATTTTGGCTGAATACATACGTGCAGAAAAATAGACTCGGTTTCTATTTTCTAGCTGCAGTCCGTATTCTGAGCGTAGTCTACGCTCAGAATACGCTCAGAACACGGTGGCGGTGGGAATGGTCTCATCCGCTAACGTGCATTCTAAATGAATACGGACAGAATACGGCCACGCGCTGAACACGCAGAGAGTGCGGTGGAAATGGGCCCTAAGGGTGCTTTCACACTGATAGCATTTGGTGCGCACCAAACGTCCCATTCGAACCAAAAGTTCTTAGTATGGTTTGTTTTCGTTGGTGTGAATACAATCTCGGTACTTTGGTGCGCACCAAATCAACCGGTCTGAGACCGATAAAAAGGGGTGGTCTCGGACCGCTTTATCTGCCCTACTTCGCGGTCTATTTTGGTTCGTTTAGAACTATGCATATGTGAAAGCAAACCATAACCACGTCTGTTTGCTACACTGTAACATTTTTCTGACTAGTGCGTTACATCACATTACATTACACTCAACAGACACTTTTATCCAAAGCAAATTACAAAAGGAGGACATAATAGCTAACAGATGTGTAGAGAACATCGAAGGCACCTATGTAAAGAGATGGTTAGTAGAAAATAGTTTTGTTAGGAAGGAAAGCAGTCTTGGAAGAGAAGGGTCTTCAAAAGCTTTTTGAAGGTCGAGAGGGATATTGCTGCTCTTGTAGCGACTGGTAGGTTGTTCCACCACTGAGGGACAACAACCGAGAAAAGCTTGGAGTGACCTCGCTTTGTCTTAGGAGAGGGTACGGCCAGGCTGTTCGTATCAGACGATGGACGGGATGTAAGCATTTAGTATGACGTTGAGATAGGTGGGGGCAGATCCGGAAGTGAGTTTGTAGGCTAGAGTCAAAGCTTTGTGTTGAATTCTGGCAGCCACCGGGAGCCAGTGCAGGTTGATGAAAAGTGGAGTGACATGCGTCCTTTTGGGTTGATTGAAAACCAGTCGTGCTGCTGCATTCTGAACCATTTGCAATGGTTTGATTGCACAAGCAGTAGTCAAGGCGAGAGATGACCATAGCCTGTACCAGGAGCTAAGTTGCATATTGGGTCAGGTACGACCCAGGTAGTGCAGACCAAAACAATCGAACTATAGGTCTGAATGCACCCTAAATTAAATCTGTTAGGTAACCATAACAACTAGAACGGCTCATGGAAAACTGCAGCAAAGAAGCAGTCCTTGCTAGCCCATAGTGTTCATAAAAACAGCGACTTCCCCCCGAAAAGCGAACTGAGAAATGTGACGGAATTAAAAACACAATTAAGTGGGCAGCAGTCACTTCATTATGCATTCTATTCAAGCGAGGACTTCAAAGAAGTCTGTTCCGTACACAGTTGGAAGAGGCTTACTAACTATTCTGACCTCTTGCTACACACTGGTGTGAGATGGCTTAGTAGGGGGAAATTCCTGCAGAGATTTCAACAGCTCTGTCGGGAGATTAAGAAGTTTTTTCTTGTCACTAAACATGCGGAACACAAGCCACTTAATGACAATCAGTGGCTGCTAGACTTAGCGTTTGAACAGATCTTACTAACATGTTGAACGAACTTAATTAGGAGCTGCAAGGAAAAGACAAAAACGTGGTCAACATGATCAGCTCAGTTAATGCATTCAAATGAAAAACGAAATTGCTGTCCTCAAAGTCGCAGTGGTATGAATTGGGAAACTTCTGAAACCTCGCATGGGAGCTTGAGAAACAAGGGAGGGCGTGTGTGCGCTACACACAGCTGCTACTGTCCCAACTGTGCTACCCTGTCTGACTCCCTCCAGTGCAGGTCATCATCAGATTAAGATGATAATAGAGAAATACAAATGTATTAGACTTGTGCTGTAAAGGTTCATTACAAAGTAATACAAATGTATTAAAGTTGTGCTGTGAAGGTTTACGCATGGATGCATGTATTTTACTATGGTGCATATGTATGCTAAAGCAACATGTAGGCCCATACCAATAACCAAACTGCATAAACGTACATATGAAACACATACTGACTGATTTATAATTCATTATTTTTATTATTATTTCAAATCCATTTTTGTTTTATGATTTAGTGTCAAGTCAAAAAAGGGGGACTGATGGTATTTGAGTAATAATAATAATCTTGTAAATAGCATTTTAATGTTGAATTTGTTACAACGGATTTTGTTCCTAGTAGTGTGAGTTGTAGACATGACCTTGGAATCGTGAAAGCTGTCCTGCGGAAAAATGATAGTGTGGGCCCGCACCTGTTTTGGAAATTTGTCTTATGTAGTTTGCCTATCTAGAAAGAGGTACTGTCTGTCAACAAAACGTGTGTATGAGATCAAACTTTAGCTCCTAAATTCTGTGCTAAGTAATTGGATAAGACTTGGTCAGTACAGTGGTTAATCAAGTTCATGTGTCTTGTCTTGAGCTCAAATGTCTGCATGTACATCTTTGTTTTAATGTCTAAACCATGGTTATATGTGTGTCTTTTACTTACATTGCATGTCTTGTGCTCTGTTGTGACTCATGAGAACTAACAAATGTCTTTGATCATGTTCAGCTGCCACAGATAGACACATTTATCAAATCAAACAGCATTAGCTATGGCCATATAGGAAAGAGGCAGGGATGCCAATTTCAAAAATATCCATGCTGATTGATCACTGAGCAGTCGATGCCCCAGAATGGAAAAGACTTAAAAATTTTAATTGAAAAGTAAAAACTTGTTGTCATATAGGCGTCACAACTAACATCCTGTCCCTGTCCTTTTTGTTATGTGTGCCCTGAGTGAGTGAGTGAGTGAGTGAGTGAGTGAAGGTGTGAAATGCTGGCCAGCTACAAACCCCAGAGAAATTCCATTTGTGCACAAAATGTTCAAATTAGAGTTGGAAAGCTGTATGGATTTTTGTCATGACATTTTTACCCTTTTCACCCATTTCTTTTGTTTTGGTTTGTAAAGATTTGGCTATCATATGAATGAGAATTTGATTTGATTTAATGTTTGTTTTATCTTGTTCTAGACATCATTCAAGATGTCAGATTTCTTTCTGTCACTGCAAAATCAGTTTTCTGATGAATCACCCTGAGTATATTTGTTCAAAAGTTTTACCCCTCTATAACACTCATGGAGGTGTCCTGCTTAGTTGATATGCGAATCAGTTGCCATTTGTTTGCCAGAAAAGGTGTTTGTGTGAATAAGGAAAACCTGGAAAGAATCTTTTTAAGTCATGCTTTTCTTATGCTGTTCATTCTGCTTTATATACTCAATGCAGTTATTCATTTGTTTATTTTGGTTTGCAGTTTATCCCATAATTTGTTTTTGTTTAATCCACTAATGAGACTGGTTGGTCATTCTGTCTTTAGTAGTTTTATCTCCATGTCTATATGTTTAAGCTGATAAGAGAAACTAGAAGGGTTTTGTGTGTTACTCTCTAATATGTTTACAATGCAAGCCCAGGTTTAACATTTACATTTAATGGCTAAAGTACAGTCAGATCTCAACCTCCACTTCCATCCTCTAGTTGTGTGGTATTTAGTGTGTTCCCTAAGATTCTGCCTGTGTTATCTAAACAGTTTAAAGTTTTTCAGAAAAAGTTGGGTGCTATCAAACCAAAGCGAAACAAAGAAGAAGACAACATTGAGAGGCACTCTCTGCTACCCATGCTACAGATCCCAGCTGCTCTTTTACCCATGGGCAAGGCAAAGATGCTTTTTGGATAAGCATGCAGCCCAGGTGTTGGTGAGTGGAATCTCACAGGTCACAAGCGCCCTGAATCCTATGTCCCTACACTGATATATGTGTGAAGCTGCTGTAAAAAGGGACTAATTGGGCTAAAGTGATGAATGTTGTAATTAAGTAAGCTGAGGTTTTGTGGGGGACTAGGGAGCAGAGGTTAGCTCTCATAACACACCACATGTTAAAGCTTTGATACACTCCTGTGATTATGTCATCTCTCCTTTGCATATTTGGTGAAAAGTTTAATTCATGGCGTACGATAATAGTGGAAATCAGCGGTGCTTCCCCGTCAAAGTTGTTTAAACTAATGGCATAAGTTAATAGTGGACACCAATTGGTTCTTCCCCGTCAAAAGTTAGACATTAACTGAAAGAAGGTAAAATGATACTGTATACAGCGCAAAGGACACTGATCTACTTAGCTGTTCAGTTGCAGATCAGAAAGGGGGAGAATTGTAGTCATTAGGCCATTACGTTTCAGTGGAGGATGGAGGGAGGGGGGTTGGTGATTCTGACTTGTACTTATGCCTAGTTTTACTGATACTACCAGTCATGTATTTTTATTTTATTATTTTATTATTTTATTATTTCATTATCACATAGTCTGAGGTTCAAATGTTGAACTGCATATTGACGTCCAAATGTGGACCTAATTTGCACGTCATGTAGACGTCCAGAATTGGTCTTGGACCGACGGACGCGATATAGACGTCATATGCATGTCTATAAAACATCCATTGTTTAGTGGGAAAGTTTAACATGGCGACATCCCGGGGTAAACTATGAAAGAATATTTAATTTTTATTTTTTATTTTTATGGTCACAAACTATCTTTAATGTAAAGATCAAACTACTCCGCATGCCCGTCATATTAATTCACACAACATAAACAACAATGGCAGTCGGAGTCATCAACAGCATGGAGAACTCGTGCCCGTGTGCGAGACCGCCATTGTATGCAGGGGATTCACCCAGCTAAAGCTTGTGCAAGGCCACGAGCAAGTAGGGATCCAGGAGTCAAGCCACAAGCAGTCGGCCTCAACTCAAGCCACAAGTCAAGCCGTGAGCCAACCACAAGCAGGGATCCACGAGCGGGTATGAGTTGGGATCCACGGTTAGTCAGGCACTCGCACACTTGGCAGAGAAACGAAACTCATGACGCGATTCGAGTAAGCAGGGATCCACGAGCGGAGTTGGGATCCACGGTTAGTCAGGCACTCACACACTCGGCAGAGAAACGCAACTCATGATGCGATCCGAGTAAGCAGGGATCCACGAGCAGTTGGATCCTTGCAGTCAAGTCGGGTAAGTTAAGTTTCGTTTCTCTTCGAGTGAGTGAGTGAGTGCCTCTGCTTGCACTGCTTGGATCCACTAGTAGTGCTAAAGTGACAAGTCACGTACGTTTCATTTTTCTGCCAAATGAGATGTAAGATGTTTGAATTGTACCGTTTATTGATGGTATATCAATCAAATGTTGTAGGACTCAACTGATTCGGTTAAATAGACATCTAGATCCATGGTTCTTGAGTGATATTAGAGATCCGGATAAATAACCCGACTCCCGAGTTTTTTCCCATCTCTAGTGGTGCACGGTGTACTATTTGTAATAGTGATTTCAATATTACCCATGGTGGCTTAAATGATTGTAAATGACATGTTGAGGTGTGTTTAACAATTGTCATTTCATTTGCATTTTATTTAGGTCTATACCAGGTTGTCATGAAACTAAACAATTAAAGATTTCTGTAAAGTATTAATGAATAAGCAGTTTCTATACAGATGTTGTCCTTTCCGGTTTCTCAGTTTCATGAGTGATTCTCGCGAGATTCTCGTGAGATTTACGCAGCCTATTTTATCAGAAATGGTCGGGAGCTGCAATGTACCCAAACAACCACCAGGTGGCACTTGGGAGCGCTGCCTTTATTACACAACAAATGGTATAGTGGCCTATTGTATTTGAACCACTGGTTGACACCACTCTAAAAATAATTCAGGAGGTTAGTATTACTTAAAACATGAGCTTTTACAGAAGAAAAAACATAATTTGTTACATGTCCATCTGTTACATGTCCACATGTACATGTCCATTTGATATTCTTGTTGCCCTTGTCACAGCCGTTACTGCAGATCCAGTTCATTTTGTTATTTTGCATTCCTCGTTTCTCTCCACGGAGCATCAGATATGCTGTACTGCTCTTTTCTGATTTGAGCCCCTCCCCCTCTGTAATCAACGTCCCTGTATTAGCATGCTATAAAACTATTATCTTTCAGGGGCTACTCAGTATATGGGAGTGAAGTGTAGGAATTTCATTTGAGCCTGTCGCACGATTGGAAAAAGTGTGATTACACCAACAATGACATGGCGATAGCCTGCCAAATTTCGATTTGTTCTTTATTGTACAGTTTAACGCAGGGGCGTCGCTAGACATATTTTACTGGGGCACATGGTCTGTAGTGCCCCAGTATAAATTTCACCAGTAAAAAATAATAACTCAATATGGCAACTCATTGCTACTTTATTCACTCCATACACAATGCACACATGGCTACTTTATATGGTAATTTATTCAGGCGACTTTGGCTGTCTGAGCGCTATTTCTTTCCACCTGCCTTACAGGCTGGTACTGGGTAAATTGCCCATCATTGTTCGTTGTTTTCACCTCTGTGTCGCCATTTCCCTGTGGATTTAAATGTTACAACTTTACTTTTTACGTTTAATGCATGAGGCAGCTGTCATGCAAGCTAGTTCTGGCTGTAAATGGAAGTAGCCTACTGGAGACGTTAGCTGCTGTCTTTTAGCTCACTGGCATATGCCTATTACCATTGTTGATTTATGTAACGGCCTAGCACTGTGAGCTCCTATACTCCCATCCTCCCATACATCTACGATGTTTGATGAGCATATCAACATAATCTGATATGATTGTTTATATTAATCTATTTATGTTTTTTTTTAATGATAAATAAGTGCTGAAAATGTTTTTGCTTTGCGCGCTTGCATTAATTGTCTGTGCTCCAGTTGTGCTCCAGTACAGTAATAGGACTAGTGACGCCCCTGGTTTAACGATAGGCGTTGATTGCTGTCTTACAATTCTTTGCATGGTGTCATTACTATTCTGTGCCAGCGCACCGTTGATTTTTTAGGCAAAAACTCACGTTGTCTAGATAGCAGATGACACTGCGCCATCACGGGTGTGTCAGCGAAAAGAAGAGGCGTGGTCTGGCGCAAAGCGTGCCAGATGCTATTATAAGGACGCAAAAATTAAATCCGCCAGTGACCAACAAAACCCTGGTCTGTCGTCAGTTGCGCATTGCTGAAAAGCTATTTTATGGGCGCACAACGCTTTGGGATATAACGAGAGGGATCCCCCTCTTAGGGGGGATAGCTATCCACTAAAGGCATGGTTATTAACACATAGCTACATCATGCCAACAACAGGGCTTAAAATGTCTTCAAGCTCCAAAAAGATGTCCAATTGCATACGACTACGAATCTGATTATTTACTAAGTGCAACGACATAAACACTGATGCATATTTTGCAATAATGCACATTTATTGAGCAATCAGTTTTTTTTAATAAACATACACACATTGTTCATAACCAAAGGGAAACAGTAAGTGTAAAAAAACAGACTTAAATATCCATCCCGGAAGATTAACTGCTCATGCACGAGCAGATCGGTCTTCAAAGAAAAACACTCCTGATGGGCAACACGCCATCGTAATAGCAACAAGCCATGGACAAAGCGCGGCTGGCTTTTAAAGGAAATGAGAGTATAAACTCTGATTGGTTTATTGCATGTTACGCCCCGAACACACCTATGATTAATTAGGTAAGTTAGGACCAACCCTTTTGAACCATGCGCCAGGCGCAACCCACTGCGCAAAGACCGGGCGAAAAGACGTCTCACTAGGGACATTGTTGTACGTCTCATCTCGGGCGAATTAAGGCGCAGACTGTGACGCCAGATGACGTCTTTTTTTCAACGTCTTCCGTACGTCCGGTATCGACGTTCTCGGGACCGCCAGATCAGGGACAGTTCTAGTCCAAATTAGGTCGTTGTCGACGTCTTTTTGAAGTTAAATTTAAACTTATTTTAGACAGTTTTATAGGCTTACTGCTTCTACTACTTTTACTACTTATAGGCTTACTGCTTCTTACTACTTCTACTTTACTGCTTACTGCAGGTAACTGAAAATGCATGCAAAGGTGTAAAGCATTTCCAGTGCAAATCTGCTGAGCCATACGAAGCTACAGGAAAATGGCAGGATACAGAGTCCATCTACAGAAATACACAAAATGAAGTGTTTTTATATAATTGTAATTTTAATAAAAACAAACAAAAAAAACATGGCATTTCAAATCAATCTCCATTTTCAGGTTCACTTGTTTCCAGCGCAAAACTTTAGTAAGGTTTAAGCACAACCAAATCAATATCACATTTAGGGGACAACACATCACAAAATTCCATAATGTTTCCAAACTTCACACAAAAAATATTAATTTCCAGACTTTCCATGTCTGGAACAGGATGTATTTAAATTTCATGTTTTTAACTGGCTTGATGGATAGTGAAAAGTCTTCAATCCTGAGAAATGGTGGCGTGACCTCGACCTCCCCGTCTTTGTGGTGTATGTTTAAGGTGTTTAGAGGCGCACAGCCTTATGAAGCCCTTTGTTCCTGTTGAATCACATTTTATAACTCCATCTGCACAAGTAGAAAAGACAAGTGATTAGAAATACAAAGGTAATCTGCTGTTATTAGTACAAAAACATCACAGCAAAATATGTTCAGACACTTATGCAAACAAGAATTAACAGAAAATGATTGCAAGTCAATGGTGCAAAAAATGTCTGAAAGGTAAGAAATAGAATGCTTTCTTCTAAATGCCTATAATTAGATCCAAAATTGTAAAATGTAAAAGATGCATGCAGGCTGGTCCACACCACAGACCGTTCAAAGAGAGGACCCCATCATCAGACATAACCTAACAATCAGGGCCGCATCAGTACGAATTACTAAATTGCAAAGTGCTTTGATGAAATGGTCTTTAGAGAACTTACCATGCCTCGGCCTGTCATATTACTGAAGCGTGATCCATCAGGCCTGGACCTGCTGGTGTGCCTGAAACCCATCACCATACTGTGGCCTGGAGCTGGACCAGCTGGTGTGCAATGCCCAGTTTATCATCACTGTCTGAATACCAGAGAAGTTGATCCGAGTTCTCTTTGGCATTTCTGCCATGTTATCTTCTCAAAACCATCTGTAAATGCAGACATGACTCGGAGTTACTTTAGTTTACTTTTTGTTTGACTAGGGCATTTGCAAGGGGTATGCGGAAGTCACAACACTTACCTTATTTGCGTTGATTCACTCCTAAAGGGCAGGACACCACCAAGTCCAAAATGAGAGCGCACCGTACACTACCTGACAAAGACAGACTAGTTTACAAATGGCCAACTAAAAGCTTTACAACAATTACTTCAATGCATAAAAGTATTGTTCACCAAAAAGCATAGATATGTTCTCTTGCGTAAGTGACACCAGGCTATATGGACTACAGTTGTAAGAGAAACAGTCAAGATACAGAAGTTACAGTGTCTGCCCTGGCAGATCCAAAAATTACAAAACTCAAATGCATGTGACTCAAAATACACAAAATGTCCGAAATTTGCTGGTAACTGTGCTTTTAAACTTGCAAGTTGGTTGCTTCAGAGGCAATTAACCCGTCTACCATTTGAGATAAATTAAAAGAGAAACTCCACCCTGCATCGGCAGTATAACAAAGGCCCTGGCATTCAAAACGAGGCACTGAAAACTTCGTTTCCGCCATGAGTCCGCACATGGCGGCCACAAGAAACAACGGCAAACTATACTGCCTGTGAACAGTTTTCTTAATAAACATTGTGAACACTTAAAAAGTTCTCAGTGCCTCGTTTTGAATACCAGGGCCTTTGTTATTCTACCGATGCAGTGTGGAGTGTATTCAAGCTGTTTTAATGGTTTAAAAATAGCGTAATCTTACTTGCATTGTTAGCCTTCTGGGCCAAACAGTAAAAATAATAGTGACGTTCTAAATGCAACAGACTAGCGCAATTTTGCTCCTCGGCAAATATACCAACTCGGTATGATGTTTTAACATGCCAATTTTCATTTTACATAAATTTCCCCCTTTAAAACTCCGGTTAACATTAACATTTTTAGGCACTCTGGTCGTTTTCAGTCATTCTAAATGAACTAGCATGCTATAGCAATAGCTAACGTTAGCCAATAACAGCAGCAGATTCCGATGGTTTAAGACCACAAAGCCAAAACAGCTAACACTACAAATACAGAAATGAACATACAATTACCTAACCTGACCGAACTTTCAACTTACCTTCAACTTTCTGAACACGAGTTTGGCGTCCTGGGCAGAGCCATTTGGTTCTCCAGTAGAGACGAAGGGAAAAAAGCAACCTAACGTTTGACTGTGATTATGCACTCTATCGCGCCGCCTGACACGTCGTTTCGGCCAATCAGTGTGGCGTTTACTGGTTGGGTTACGAAGATGTATTGCTCCAACCAATCAGAGTGGTGTTGACTGGTTGAACTCAAGTAGACACATGCATTTTTTGTATGAGTACGCCAGAGTGGGCTCTGGAGTAGGCTATAATTTTTTCGCATTTCCACATAAATAAACAACATACATACCTACTTAAATTAGTTTATTAAACAGATAAAGAAAATATAAGGTACACAAATAAATATCAGTAAATGTTTAATCACAAATAATCAAAATGTATTTTTCCTGCGTCTGTGTTAGACATCCTATCGACGTCCAAAAACAGTCACGTAGTCTGCGGGTCAAATGTTGAACGGCATATCGACGTCCAAGTGGGGTCGTAGTTAGACGTCCAAATGTGGACCTAATTTGCACGTCATATAGACGTCCAGAATTGGTCTTGGACCGACCGACGCAATGTAGACGTCATATTCACGTCTATAACACGTCCATTGTTTAGTGGGAATGTTCACTTTTCCCGTCGTCAAAATAGCATATTGTCTCGGGAACGCCCCCAAAGCAACTTGCGCGACAGACTTTAGACAATACGCATATGATCGTGAAAATAGAGCCCAATAAAGCAAATAAAGCAACCAGACTGAAATGCTGTTTTTTTTTACTGGGACACTCACATGCAAAGTCGGAAATAGAAATAAAAATAGGGAAAATGTGCTATTTACAAAATACATACAAGTGTAAATATCCAGTGCAGCATGTACGTTAAGTATACGCAGCCTGTGTGCAAAGTCAGCTTTAGCTGTTATGGACGATCCAGGTCTCCGTCCTCAGGGCTGAGGTGAGGGCTGGGATCAGGGACATTCAGGCACTATGCGTGAGCATGGAAGTCATGTGACGCCTGAAAGACCAGTTCCCAGATATACATCAACGTGACCTTGCGTTGGGCCAGACCACGCCAGAATACACCAACAGAGCCACGGTCAAGTTGGTAGGTAAGGATGTCTGCTCTTCCGTTCCATAATCTCTGAGGAGCACTACAGAGCCTGGAGCAAAACTACGAACTGGGATGGATCGAGGGGAAAGCGAGCCCTACCACAGAATGTAAAGAACTTTGTGGTCTCGTTTCGACACTGCAGCGCAAGATTCCTGCTTTAGGAAGTAATGACTTGAAGGACTGCATTGATAAAATCAACGAATACCTCCGGACAACACGCAAAAATCAACAACACACATCACATTTAGATGTTTGAAAAAAGTTTTACTCGTAATATTACTTTATTTTTTCCCCTCATATTATGTTACAAAAACTGTGTCAAATTAGTTAAGTGTGCTGTGGTCAAAAAACAACAATGCTGTTACAATGTCGATATACTTTGGGTTGGTACTGCCATGGCATGCATAAGCCGCTGAATAATTGCCAAAAAAGAATATCTTGCTGATACTTGAGCGCAAATAAGCGGCGGTCATGATGTAAAGCCAGGTTCCGCTGTTTTAAAACTGTTCCGCTGTTTGGTAGGAGTGCCATCTCGCTACAATGTACCGAACTTTTACAAGAACGTGCAATAAACGAGTAAAAATATCAGGACAGGATTCGAACCTTTTACTACCCGAACTAAAGACCAATTTCATAGCCACTAGACCACAGCTGAATAGGCACTCTCATACCGATATCAGTACCTCTTGTGTGTCTCACAAACCAAACATTCCCAGTGTTACTGTGGTAAATGTTCCAGTTCATGGCCAACTTGCAAATATATTACAGTTGTGCTGTCCAAACTCAGGGAAAACTCAATCGGTTTGTAGAAATGACGATAATACTGCTGTTTAAATTGTTAAACTTTGAAGTCATGGCATACGGTTTTAACAAGGAAAACAAGATGGCGTGACTTTGCTTTTTAAACGTTTTGACAGCTGTATTGTCACTATTTCTGCACATCGATTTAATTTCACTGCCACTGAACCGCAGAATTACGAAATAATGGCACTTTTACAGTCAACTAAATACTGCAAGTTTTGCCGTGGGTGGGTCAACCTCAGAAGTGAGATCTTTACTTCAGCGTAAACCTTTGTGGTCCTATGCTGTCCCTAGCGGCGGCAGTGGTAATGACATTTCACGGACTGCATGAATCTCGGCTTGCGCGAGTGACATGAGCATTCTGAAAGGACAACATCTGTAAATGGTATCTATCTATCTATCTATCTATCTATCTATCTATCTTTCTTTTAAATATTTTAGTGTGCTTTCATTTCTTTTAGGGAGCACACCATAGTACGGAGGCTAAGCACAGGGAAGGTTTATGTTGGATATATTGTCATATATAACAAATTACTAATACAAATTTGGAGAAGTACAGTGTCCCTCCGTTGTGTGCATGTCTGATGGTGGTGGACCAAAAGCTCATCTCCCTGAAATGAGCTTTTGGAGGTTGGGATGTCTGGCATGAGTTTTTCTTTACAGTACCAAAAGGTGGTCAGTTTCTCTCACATAATTATTATTATTATTACATTATTACATTACACTTAGCAGACGCTTTTATCCAAAGCGACTTACAAAAGGAGGACATAATAGCAAACAGATAGCCAATTTTTTTTTTAGTTTTCAGTAAGTCCAAGGCTGATAAGTAAGAATTGCAGGTCATACTATACATGCCCTGATTCTAGATGGTTTTGGAAAGTAAAATCCAAAATTTGAAGTAGATAAATAATATTACATAGGTGCAACACAACCATTTGCATAGTGTACAAATAGGCGTCTCCAAGCTCTCCAAAAAAGAAATGCACCATGCAAAAGGGGGTGATTGTAATATTTTTTGTTTGTTTGTTTTGGCATTGTACAAATATATTTTACTGCATTTCAGACTAAAATTCACAAGAACTTCAGTACCTATATAACACCTAAATACTCTTAGCCACCGAAAATGCTGTGTTTTGGAGTGATTGTGAGGCTATAAGTGAAAGCAGTCCATACCAGAGCCACGTTTGCCAGCACGGTTAAGCTTGTACTCTACGTGATCGTTAGTCAGTGTACTATTCGTTGAGAGAGGTGTCAATCACTTCAGGCAAGTCTGACGCATACAACAAGGAAGAGAGCTGGACCATGCTTTCGTGTTTATAACTGTGAACCACGGTGCACACGTGAAAAACAGCGTCCGTTGTGGAAATTAGTTGTCGGATTGCAAATAAGCACTGTTTGAATTTTGTAGAGGACATCTTCACGTTTCTATCCATGTATAACATTACGTATAAATTTGCATTTGATGGTCAGGGCGAGTTACAGAAGACCGCAATGATTTTATATGGGGAAAATACTACTATTTTTCACGATGGCATTACTAACGATAAAGCATTGTTTTACCATTCCCTTGCAATAAAGACCAGTTTCCAGATGACTGAAAGGTAAATAATGGTATTATGACTTTATTTGAGCTTACCGAATATGTTAAACATATACAAAGAGCAATGTTTTAGAAGGACGCCACTTCCTGTGTTAGTGAATGGGAATTGTTATGCTAAGCTAATGTGGCTATTTCTCACTAACGTTTTTACAACGGAGACCAATTTTCTTTTAGCACACAGCTCTGACATGACATACGATAGATATAAGGGTATTTTGATTGTATTTCGAAAATGGGACACATATATGAGCAGCAAACCCCAGAATTTCAATCTGGGCCCGCCCGCGGGTCCGTTGGAACCCTATCTGCGCAAACAGGGTAGCGCAACAACATATTCGGCACAGCGCCATCTAGAGGGCTGGGGAATATTAAAGAACAACACATATAACTGAAGGTTACTTGCGTAACCCCAGTTCTCTGAATAGCATGAGTGAGGAATCTCACTATGGGACACGCCCCCTCATGGGTTCCCCAGAAGCCATATATCACTAAGCCAGCCATCTAGAGGCTGGGCGTCCAACACATGCACCGCGGAGGAGGTAAGAGTAACCTTCAGTTCTCTATCAAGCT
Source organism: Coilia nasus (assembly GCA_027475355.1). Lineage (NCBI taxonomy): Eukaryota > Metazoa > Chordata > Actinopteri > Clupeiformes > Engraulidae > Coilia > Coilia nasus. The sequence goes on from CM050209.1 coordinate 246,642, forward strand.
TTCGTTTCGGTATCTCACTATGGGATATACTGACTCCCGGAAAGCCAGACAGGCTTGCGATCTTCCTCAGTGACATCAATGAGCCTCCGCCACGCTGGTCTGAAGCACAGAGTGCGCCAGTGTCGTGGCAGTGACATCCAGTCCGTTTAACCTGACTGCTGTTGTAGGGGTGGCCCAACATGCTACCAGGCATACATACTCTATGGCAGACATGTCCAAAATCATTTCCACCAGCCCACAGCCCCTCTTATAAAATCAATAACATGCCACCCGCCAACACATTCTAAAAACTGCATGTTCGATGCTTCGATGATTGTGATTAGCTGAATAGCGTCTATAGCAACCTTGCTGTTACCAGCCTTGATAGAGATATACACTGTTGAGGAATGCAGGTGCGTCTTTTATTAAATTGACAGAGAATTGCAAGAAAATAGCAAGAGACTGTGGCTGTTTTCAAGGAGTTTAATCTCAAGAGTCACGATGCAATTTTGTGCGATGAAAGCACAGAAGATAAAGGCAGGTACCAAGAGATTCAAACATTTTCTAAGAAAATGCTGAGCTTATTTGGCTCGACATACCTGTGCAAGAAGACATTCTCACTTCTGAACTTCAGCAAGAACCGTGTGAGGACAAGACTAAGTTACTCTCACTTGTGTGACATCTTGCATATCAAAACCACTGTCTTTGAGCCAGACCTGGCCTTTTGCTGCAATCTAAATCTCAGTATCACATTATGGCAGGCAAGTTATTTGTTTAGCCTTCTGGGGCAGCCTAAATAAATTCTAAAATCTCAGTGATTTGTGTGTGTGTGTGTGTGTGTGTGTGTGTGATTGTGATCAAAACCCTCAGTGGTTTGTACTTCTGAATAAGATAACTGTTAGTGTTATTTTCTTGTTCACATGCTATAAATTCACGTTTACAGTACACATTAGTGGTTTTTTTTTCACTCAGACTTTTTCCTTCATTTTATTCCTGGTCTTCAAATATAAAATGCACAGTAATTTTGGTAAAAACACATGTGAAGACATGAAAAGTATGCCATTGCAATAACATTTTCATTAAATAGTTTATTTGCATATTATTATTATTATTATTATTATTATTATGTTATTATCATGTCATTATAATGGTTGGCCCTCACACATGTCCACCTCGGCAAATCTGGCCGGTGAGTATCCATGCTCGAGAACTTGTTCCCACACACACATATCCTGCCCGGGACATCGCTCTTCGTCAGGCGAAGGGCGGATTCCAGTGCTGACATGTCTTCACTACTGTTTGGGCACAGGCTAGCGGTTTAGCTATTGTTTGGAGACAAACAGGCTTAGCTGCTGTTTGGCGACAGACTAGCTTAGAGAGGCTGTTGTTTGGAGACAGGCTAGGTTAGATAAGCTCCTTTGGAGACAGACTAGCTCTTGGAAAGGGCTACTGTTTGGAAACAGGCTAGCCAAGTCCAACCAATGCTCTTCAGAGATGAAGCAGCGGTAAGGCAGCGTTTGGTGACTGAGTCGTTACCCCACTCTGTGAACAGTTATGCTACAAAGCCACGACACCTGTGTCGAATGAGCAAGCCTCTGGGGGCGGGAAGAGGTTTAGGAAGCTCCAACACATGCGCAGCGGTTTATATATGCGGAGGTACTACCTCCATGCATCAGACGCCCAGCCTCTAGTGATCATGGCCTCTGAAGAACCTGCAAGGGGACGTGTCCCATAGTGAGATACCGAAACGAATCCTTGATAGAAAACCCTGTGCATTTTATGTAACTACACAGCAACAAAAAGAAAAAAATACTACAGGGAAGGTAGACAGACTGATACCTCAACTATATTGTGTCTCTCATAAAATCTCTAAGAAAGTGCAGTGAATTTGGGGTGCTGGTCTGAATTACAGTCATGGATTCTTAGATACAATCATGATTTCCCAGCTCATAAATATTGCTCTGTAAAACTTCCTAACACAGAAAAATTATTTGTTGAGTAATTATTTATTGAGTGTTCGTCTTTGAGGTGAGTTTGACACAATATAGTTGAGGTATCAGTCTATCTCTGTAGTATTTTTTCTTTTTGTTGCTGTGTAGTTACATCTAGGGGAGTGAATAAAAAAATAACAAAACTGCTTCCCACAACGCGCACGGGTGGATCCCAACCTACTACGAGTCATGAAAGGATTTTTCGGCGAACCTGGTGAGATCGTTTCAAATGTAGAGTGACATAATAGGCTACTATTTTCAGGTATCAAACTATGGGGACTTATATTTTTATTCCATTTGCTTGCAAAATTCTTTGTTTATTTGATACTATATGTTATTGCCAATATGGTATGTGTGTGGATTTAGGACAGGGTCTTGTGCCTCTTTTGACAGTGGGCGCTCAGCAGAAAGGCAGGTCTCCCATTGCTGAAGGCCCAGATGGGGTTAGAGCAATGGGGTAGGAGCATAGGTGGAAGTTGAAGCACCCATGGGGAAATCCCAACCCGGAAAGGGCCCAATATCCTTTAGCATTCCGTTGACTTCCATTCATTTTAGCGTCACTTTGAAATCAAATAACTTTACATGAGAAGGACGCTGTGTCTTGATATTGGCATTGTTCTAAACCGGAGAGGACACAGCACAACATACTTGCAAGACCAACTCCCTAACCACTAGGCCACAGCTGCCCCGTACTGTTTGGATAACAAACCATAGCCATAGTCATGCCCCTTCACTTTTCTATTCAGGTTGGGGAAACATTTACATCTGTATTTCTCAAAAAATAAGCTTAGAACTTGGTATTTGTTTGTAAGCAGAATCGCTATCTTTATGGATTTTACTATTTGATGCAAGTGAATTGAGAAAGATAGCTAAGCTAAGCTACACGCTATAGCTTGGTATGTACATGCTAACTAGCTAGCTCCCTTGACATTGTGGCTTGCAAGACTGCCTGAAACCAAAGTTAGTTGACGAAGAATCAAGCCCCCACGTACAATATTAGCCTCCCACTCCAGTAAGTGATTGCACCTGTAATGGTAGAAACATACTTATTAAGAAAATTATCGTACGCTGTCTGATTTGTGATTGAGCATGTAGTACTTAATTTATTGTTTTCGGGTTCGTTGGCCAACGTGACTGTGCGTAACCCCGTGCTTGCGCAGTTGCCTGGTGACCAATTAAAAATCTTAAAATCTTGTTTCAATGGCTTCCATTGAAAATGACGCCATCCCACAAGTTAAAACAAGTCAGACTTATTAACCGAATGTTATTGAAAACGCCTCTCTGCAGGCTTTAGGTTAAACCTCCTTCGTTGCTAACATAAAACAAAGGCAAGTTACCCTCATGTAAGCGAAATATGTGATTAGCAGTGAAATGTTATCCATTACGAAACACTCTGCTGCGCTCAAATTTAAAACTGAACCATAGGAATACTAACGAAATAAGTTAAAACATGTTGGACTTATTAACCAAACGTTATTGAAAATGCCTCTCTACAGGCTTTAGGTTAAACCTCCTTAGCTGCTAGTGCAAGTTACTAATACACCATGCAGATATAGTTAATTTGCGTACTAGTATACTATAAATAGTTAGCCCTCTGCATTTTAAAAGCCCAGTTGACACAAGGCATCACCTTTGAACCTTGTATTGATACAAATCTGGTGCTTTCCAATTACCAGTCCCTGCAGGAGTTATGTGCTACAAGAGGCAGACAGCTGAATCAGAAGTTTAAGTTCCTTTTTTACATATCAAAGTGCAAATAACTAACAGTGAAACAGTAGAAAATATCCTGTGTTTATTTTTTAAATCCCAGAAATGGTGACATTAAGATGTGCTGATAACAATAACATGGTAATGACATAAAGCCCAAAAAACATACATTCTTTCATTCATAAATTTGTCTGCTAGTCTATGACTACACTGTAATCTTGAATCTTCAATCCCCAGTCTCAATGAGCATCCATCTAACTTTTTTTTTTCCTTTTCCAAGTATTAAGATGCGCAGATAACAGGCACAGTTCTTGCTCTTAAATGGGCAAGTGATGAGCTAAATCCAGTGCCCTTGTTAAGTGCAGTAGTTTAATCTAGCACTGTGGCTGTGTCTGGGAATGCATAGAGGCAATGCAGACTCAAACCTAGTGTAGCAACAATACTTCCCCATTCTTGCCCAAAAATGGTGGAGGGGTCGGGGCTGAGTTCCTTAAAAAAAGAATGCACACACACACACACACACACGTGTGCACTGCCTGCAGCCCTAACCTAACCCTGCAAAGACAACACTTCAGGCAAAGCACCCACCAGAGCAACAACATGCACCACAGCAGACAGCTGCGCAAGGTATCGCCATAAAAGCACTCCAGACAGAGATTCCAACACGTGCACTGTCTGTGGCCCTACCCTAACCCTGCATACTTACACATTTTTACTGCATGATACTGTCTAAGATGGGAGAGTTGGCTTGCTGCCAGTGCTTCACTCCCCATTCTAATACACCTTAGTACAGCCTCTGCTGCTGTGCAGACAAATACACCACAGTTACTGTAGTCTGTCTGCCACCACTGACTAGGTAATTCTGTGTCCCAAAGTGCAAAGTCACTAAACACATCTCTAAATGCGTTCGACAATATGGAACGATCCTGGTCAGGCAAGTTCCTGTAGATTCCTAATGAATCATATATCTGTATCGTTTTATGGGTGCCATCAAGTACCCACAAAATGAAATGGTTGCCACATTCAGGACTGTCCTGGCCAACAAAGCGTGGCAGAAGTTCCACAACATTTGGCTTAATGTCCCTGACATACCTACCTAACTCCCTGTCACCTATGCACTGTTGTGCTTTCCAGCTACGATACCACAATATATATGTGTCTGTAGTGATAGCGTGGTATGCAGCATCACCCTGGGAAAAAGGGAAGAACAGGACAAGATGAATTACCAGCTATGTGAATGTCTATGTTGAGTAAAAAATGTACCCTGTCAATAGATGGCATAGGCATACAACTTACAGGAAAGCACGTTTTTTGGCTTGCTGCAAGCTGAGCTACGTGGGTGGAGTTTCGGTGCAACAGTTTTTAAAGTGTCATGCCCTTGACACCGCTCACACAAAGCAACCCAGTTCTCAACATCTTTTGCTAGAGACAACTACTAATAACTGCTCAGTACTTTTTCCTTGGTCCTCTGGATGCTAGAGTGCCCTCTAGTTGCTGGATTGTCATGGCATTCTCTGAGCACCCTGTCCCTCTCCTCAGGGGTAAGGACCACTAGACATCACCGACCTTGTCCAACATAATACAGCCTACCTGCATCTTGTACAAAATTATTTGCTGCTCTACAGACAGATGTCCTCTGAACCCTACTGCTTCCTTATTGATGTTTGCCATGCACTTACATACCAGCGGATTGCTTGCAGACGTGCAAAACCCTCCATCTCTGGTAGCCTATATATTTTTCAAAAAAAAAAAAAACCTGACAGAGGCAGTGACACACAAACAAACAACAGACTGACATAAAACAAGAAAAAAGAGGTCATGTGTGTATTACTATGGCAGGCCTAACACATACCATTCGGCAGGCATTTTCTATGGTCTGGTACATACACGGACGAATTCTGAATAATTACCTGTTATTATTCTTAAGGTACATCACATACGGATTTCATTCGACCCCCCTTTTACATATGCACATCTTGTTGTTTTCTCAGCCACACAATTTTAAGGTCATGTGTGTATTACTATGGTAGGCCTAATACATAACATTCGGTACCTACACAGACAAATATTGCCTAAATATCTTATCATATAAATAAATATCATAATCTTCAAGAATATGATATAAGCATTTTATGTGACCTGCATTTACATGTGTACAATTTATTTTCACAATTGCACAATTGAAAGTAATGGTAGAATTTCAGGTGTGTAATTATGTCCAGTTACAGAAGTTCTATATATGTAGTAATTATCTAAGCAGATGTGATTATGCTTTTTACCCATTTTCCATCATGTACCATAATAACCAATAGTGGGCTATGTCAAAAGGATTATTTATTTTAAACTCATGTTCACATTCATTTGTTTAGTTTTATTTGTATTTAACGTAGCTTTTACCTTTGGGAAGGAATTTATTGTAAATGGGCATTTCTTTATTGATATTCTTCGAAATAGAAAGAAAAATATATTAGAGTATTAGAATAGTTTTTTTTAAATGTGTGTATGTGTGTGTGTGAGTGAGTGAAAGGAAAAGTGTGTGCATGTGTTTCTGTGTTTGTGTGTGTGTGCCTGTGTGAGGTCTGTGTGTGTATTTCAGTGTGTGTCTGTGAAGTCAAGACACTGCTGAGTTCACATACACCTAAACTGAATTAATCTGATCAATTTCAATTTGAAAAAAAAAAAAAAAATCCTTCTCCTGCCAGTTAGTGACGCTACACCAGGCATGTGCTTTAGGCATGTGTCACGGTTTTACTCTGTTGGGTGGTGGTTTTTGTGTTTTCCCCGGTTTGGTTGTATTTGCTGCTGCACATTCATTGTCTAGTAATTGGTTTCACTCAGTCACTTACCACTTCATTCTCTATCTCCGCTCTGATTACCTGCACCTGCTCCGCCACGCCCTTCTCCAGCTGCCTCTCGTTTCCTGGTTACTCTCTCTCGCTATTTAGTCTCTCACTTTTCACTCGCTCACTGTCAGTCCGTCTGCGAACCCACGGTGTATTCCTCGGCAAGCTTTTTGACTCCTGGCTCTTCTCTGTCTGCGTAGCAGTTCTCCTGGTGTCTGTCTGTTCCCTGTTTGTTCCTGTTTTCCCCTGCCTGTATATCTCCAGTCTTCGGTTGCCGACTCCTGCCTGTCCCCGACTCTGCTTGGCTCTCCTGCTCCTGGCTACGACTTCGGACCGTTCCTGGCTCTCCCTGGCTCCTCAGTCCTCCGGTACCGACCTCCGCCTGTCCCTGACTGCTCTACGCTCCTGCCCCTGGCTTCGACCTCTGCCTGCCCACGACTCTGCTCTGCTCTACTGCCCCGGTAACGACTCCTGCCCGTCCACGACTCTGCTCTGCTCTACTGCCCCGGCAACGACTCCTGCCTGCCCACGACTCTGCTCTGCTCTACTGCCCTCGGTAACGACTCCTGCCCGTCCACGACTCTGCTCTGCTCCGTTGCCCCGGCTCTTCGACCCGCTCGCCGGCAACAACGCTCTGCTCCCCTGCCCCGGCTACCTGACCCGCTGCCTGCTGTTTTCCCCGAGGGCTCTGACTGCTGTCAGCTTCCACGCACCACAGTCCACCGGATTATCTCCCTTTACCCCCCAACCCTTTAATAAACCTCTCTGTGAAACGTGACGCTCTTGGGTCCGTGCTATCTGTTCTGGTTCTGACAGAACGGACTGACCATAATGGACCCAGCGCACGTGCCCAGAACTGTCGACCTGGAGCCGGCGGAGACTCCCTCCGCGTTACTACGGCTCGAGATGACGGAGGGAGAAGTAAGACGCATGTCAGGGGACGTCGCGTCTCTCCTAGCTGTAGCCCAGCAGCAGCAACTGCAGCTTCGGCAGCAACAACAACAACTCGCTGAGCTAACAGAACTACTTATACGGCGACTGCCCTCCGTACACCCACCTGCTGTCAACGCTCCCGTCGCTCCCGCTGCTGATCCAGTTCTTCACCCGCCTGCTCAGCCGGTAGAGCCTGCCATTGCGGGCTTCTCCGAGCCCCGTGTCGGAACCCCGGAGAAATTCGACGGCGATCCTGCCCAGGTCCGGGCTTATATCACCAACTGCCGCCTGATCTTCGACCTGCAGCCCAGAAATTTCGCTACCGAGGCGGCGAGAGTTGCCTTCGCCATCAACCACCTGACTGGGCGAGCTCGACTCTGGGGAACAGCCGAGTTCGAACGACGATCACCAGCTTGCTCCTCTTTTTGTCAATTTGCCGAGGAGATGATTAAGGTCTTCGACACAGGATCGTCGTCTACCGAGGCTTCGAGGGCTTTGATGGCACTTCGTCAAGGGAAGCGGACTATAGCGGATTACTCCATCGACTTCCGCACCCTGGCTAGTCGTAGCTGCTGGAATATGGAGGCTCTGGTGGATGCGTACCTCCATAGCCTGACGGATCACCTCAAGGACGAGCTAGTCTCCCACACTCCGCCCACCAACCTCGACGAGGCCATCGCCCTGACGGCGCTTATTGACCGTCGCATTCAGGCTCGTCGCCGAGAGAGGGGCAGCCAGAACCAACCATTCGCCAGCTCGTCCGGGATGTCCGCGAAAAGGGGAAGCTCACCGGACATAGGAGGAGTCCGGCTGAGTTCCACCACTGTACCGTCCTCCTGTGGGGGTAAACCCCTGCTTAAGGCCCATCTTCACCTCTCCAACGCCACTCACTCCCTGCGTGCACTTGTTGACTCAGGCGCAGAGGCAAATATTATGGACACCTCTTTTGCCCACCAGATGGGGCTAAAGCTCCATCTTCTACCTGTCCCTGTACCAGCCCGAGCGTTGGACGGTCATCTGCTGGGTACTGTCACCCACACCACTGAACCGGTGAGAATGAGGTTGTCCGGTAACCACCTGGAGACCCTTCGGTTCCACCTCCTCTGCTCTCCCGGTCAGCCTCTCATCCTGGGCTGCCCCTGGTTACGCCAACACAACCCGCACCTCGACTGGCGGACTGGAGAGGTCCTGGAGTGGGGAGTTGATTGCCACCGGACCTGTCTGCTCTCCGCCTCTCCTCCGATCCGCTCAGAATCTGCCGCCTTGCCACCTGATCTGTCTGGTGTCCCCGACTGTTATCATTCGCTACGGGCAGTGTTCAGTAAGACCAAGGCTACGTCCCTACCTCCACATCGCCCGTATGATTGTGCCATTGACCTCCTTCCCGGTGCCACTCCTCCACGGGGCCGCCTCTACTCCCTCTCGGCGCCCGAGAGACATGCCATGGAGGAGTATATTTCCGACGGCTTGGCTGCAGGGATCATCCGCCCCTTCTCCTCTCCAGCCGGGGCTGGATTCTTCTTCGTGGGGAAGAAGGATGGTTCTCTTCGCCCCTGTATTGACTACAGGGGCTTGAATGATGTCACGGTGAAGAACCGCTACCCTTTGCCGTTACTCACCTCTGCCTTCGAGCTGCTCCAGGGAGCGACTGTCTTTACCAAACTCGATCTGCGCAATGCCTACCACCTCGTACGTATTCGGGAGGGCGATGAATGGAAGACAGCGTTTAACACTCCTACTGGACACTATGAATATCTGGTGATGCCATTCGGACTCACGAACGCCCCGGCCGTCTTCCAAGGGCTGGTTAATGATGTACTGCGGGACATGCTGAACAAATTTGTTTTTGTTTATCTGGACGATATTTTAATAGCCTCTAGAGACCTCTCAGAACATAAGCAACATGTCCAACTGGTTCTTCGTCGCCTCCTAGAAAACTCCCTGTTTGTGAAAGCAGAAAAGTGTGAGTTCCACACCGATACCGTAGCCTTCCTGGGATACATAATTACAGAGGGTCGTATCATGATGGACCCAGCTAAGGTGTCCGCAGTTACTTCCTGGCCCGTCCCTGATAACCGTAAAAAGCTACAGCAGTTCCTTGGATTCGCCAACTTTTACAGGCGTTTTATCCGAAACTACAGCTCCGTAGCGGCACCCCTGACAGCTCTCACCAGCGTTAAAAAGACTTACCTTTGGACCCCAGCAGCCGAGGAGGCCTTCACCGCTCTCAAGAACCGATTTTCGTCCGCACCCATTCTCCAAGTGCCCAACCCCGACCACCAACTCGTAGTGGAGGTTGATGCCTCAGATGTAGGCGTCGGGGCGGTTCTTTCTCAGAGGTTGGCAGAGGATAATAAACTCCACCCATGTGCTTTCTTCTCGCGCAGACTATCCCCTGCAGAAAGGAACTATGACATCGGGGACCGGGAACTGTTGGCTGTCAAGCTGGCGCTGGAGGAGTGGCGTCACTGGCTGGAGGGGGCGTCGGTCCCGTTCCTTGTCTGGACAGATCATAAAAACCTCGAGTACATCCGCACAGCCAAACGTCTCAATCCCCGTCAAGCTCGATGGTCCCTCTTCTTCGCACGATTCGACTTTACCCTGTCCTACCGTCCTGGCTCCCGCAACGCTAAACCTGACGCCCTCTCCCGCCAGTTCCAGAGGGAGGAGGAGAGTGTCCAGGGCTCCACCACCATCGTTCCCGGTTCCCGGGTCGTGGCAGCACTAACCTGGGATATAGAGGGCCGGGTACAGAGAGCTCTACAGGCGCAGCCAGGTCCCAGCACATGTCCTGATGGACGACTGTTCGTCCCGGAACCCCTGCGCTCGCAGGTCCTCCAATGGGGGCACGATTCCCGCCTTGCCTGTCACCCGGGGGCTGCTCGTACCAGCCGACACCTCGCCCAGCGCTTCTGGTGGCCATCGATGGAGGGTGATGTCAAGGAGTACGTCCAGGCCTGCGTCACCTGTAATCAAAATAAGTCCTCCAATCGACCCCCTGCTGGTCTTCTCCAACCTCTGCCCGTACCCTCGCGTCCGTGGTCCCATATAGCCATGGACTTTGTCACGGGACTACCTGTTTCGGAGGGCATGACTGTCATTTTAACTGTAGTTGATCGTTTTAGTAAAATGGCTCACTTCATCCCGCTCCCTAAGCTGCCCACTGCCAAGGAGACCGCATTGGCCGTTCAACACAACGTGTTCAGACTCCATGGAATCCCGAAGGATGTCGTCTCCGACCGTGGCCCCCAGTTTACCTCCTCTTTTTGGAAAGAGTTTTGCCACCTGTTGGGGGCAACGGTCAGACTCACTTCGGGATTCCACCCCCAGTCCAACGGCCAGGCAGAACGCCTCAATCAGGAGCTTGAGAAGGCGCTCCGTTGTATGGCCTCCCAGAACCCCCTCTCCTGGGTTAAACAACTGGTGTGGGTTGAATACGCCCACAACTCACTGAACTGCTCCGCTACTGGAATGTCCCCCTTTCACTGTGTCTATGGCTACCAGCCGCCACTGTTTCCCAGCCAGGAGGAGGAGGTCTCCTGCCCATCGGCCCTCTTCAACGCACGTCGCTGTCGACGCACCTGGGCACGCGCTCGTGCTACCTTACTCCGGACCGTCACGGCTTACTCTGTCGGTGCCAATCGTCGGAGAACCCCTGCACCCACCTACTGTGCTTCCCATTCGGGTGGAGTCCCGCAAGCTGGCAGCCCGTTACCTGGGACCCTTCACCATCGAGAGGGTGATCAGTCCGACGGCAGTCCGGCTTCGTTTACCCAGCACTATGAGGGTCCACCCCACATTCCATGTCTCCCGAGTCAAGCCGGTCCATCGGAGCCCGCTGGCTCCGGCCGCACCTCCTCCGCCTGCCCCCCGTCTTCTGGACGGGGATCCCATCTATACTGTGCGGCGTCTGCTTCGTTCCCGGCGGCATGGGCGCGGTCTTCAGTACCTGGTGGATTGGGAGGGGTACGGTCCAGAAGAGAGGTCCTGGGTGCCCGCCAACCGGATTCTGGATCGTGTCCTCATTACAGACTTCCATCGCCTCCATCCCGAGCAGCCAGCCCTCCGCCGGGGTCGCCCTGGAGGTACTCGCCGCACAGCCCGGGCTTCGCTCGGTCCTGCTCCTGTTCCGTCCTTCTCTGCCATGGGGTCCCGGCCTGTCTCCGAAGACGAGGCCCAGGCGTCAGATCGGTCGGAGGAATTCTGACGCCCTCCTCCGTCTCCCCTCCCTCCCACCCGGTTGGTGTTTTCTCTGTGTTTTCTCTCTTTCTGCCTTGGGGACTTCTGGTGCCGTCCCTTGGGGGGGGGGTTCTGTCACGGTTTTACTCTGTTGGGTGGTGGTTTTTGTGTTTTCCCCGGTTTGGTTGTATTTGCTGCTGCACATTCATTGTCTAGTAATTGGTTTCACTCAGTCACTTACCACTTCATTCTCTATCTCCGCTCTGATTACCTGCACCTGCTCCGCCACGCCCTTCTCCAGCTGCCTCTCGTTTCCTGGTTACTCTCTCTCGCTATTTAGTCTCTCACTTTTCACTCGCTCACTGTCAGTCCGTCTGCGAACCCACGGTGTATTCCTCGGCAAGCTTTTTGACTCCTGGCTCTTCTCTGTCTGCGTAGCAGTTCTCCTGGTGTCTGTCTGTTCCCTGTTTGTTCCTGTTTTCCCCTGCCTGTATATCTCCAGTCTTCGGTTGCCGACTCCTGCCTGTCCCCGACTCTGCTTGGCTCTCCTGCTCCTGGCTACGACTTCGGACCGTTCCTGGCTCTCCCTGGCTCCTCAGTCCTCCGGTACCGACCTCCGCCTGTCCCTGACTGCTCTACGCTCCTGCCCCTGGCTTCGACCTCTGCCTGCCCACGACTCTGCTCTGCTCTACTGCCCCGGTAACGACTCCTGCCCGTCCACGACTCTGCTCTGCTCTACTGCCCCGGCAACGACTCCTGCCTGCCCACGACTCTGCTCTGCTCTACTGCCCTCGGTAACGACTCCTGCCCGTCCACGACTCTGCTCTGCTCCGTTGCCCCGGCTCTTCGACCCGCTCGCCGGCGACAACGCTCTGCTCCCCTGCCCCGGCTACCTGACCCGCTGCCTGCTGTTTTCCCCGAGGGCTCTGACTGCTGTCAGCTTCCACGCACCACAGTCCACCGGACTGTGGCCACTGGATTATCTCCCTTTACCCCCCAACCCTTTAATAAACCTCTCTGTGAAACGTGACGCTCTTGGGTCCGTGCTATCTGTTCTGGTTCTGACAGCATGCACATATCATCATAGTCATGTAATCGAATATTTTTTAAAGTTTCAGTCCAACTCCACAAGTCACTCTGAATTTCTGGCAAACTTCTTTCTTGGCCAGATGGTGGCACTATGCTAGATAATGCTTTGTTGGGTGTCTGGATGTCTTTTTAATCATAATATCTAATAACGTCAGAGGTTTCATACAAATCTTTCAATGCATTATGACTTTATGCCACTTTTTCTGTTTATGTGGTGAGATAGTGAAATTCATCATCTTGCCATTTCAACATATTACAACATATCAAACATTCCTTCAACATTAGAAACATCTCGCTATCATGTATGCCAATTTTCATTTGAATTTGATCAACTGCCCAGGAGTAGTATGTTAAAATTGATCATGTGCCCAAACACATATAACACTAGAAGTCCCAGAGAGGGGCCATTTGGCCTTTTTACCTAGAAAACCCACAAGAGGGCCAATTGGCCCCAAGTCCCCCCTGTGGACACTCATTTTGTTATGGAAATGTGGCTGTTAGTGGCACACGGCCGGAGCCACTTGAACCTGTGTGGGGGAGGGGACACACCTTACAGCTCAGGAGGTTCTTTTGAGAGCAAGCTTTAGTTCTGAGATGGATAAATACCTCAGTGAACATAGCCATAAAGACTTAAACTGGACTATGAGCTGTATGCAGTGGAAAGAATCAATAGGAAGGAAGGGATCAACACACTGACATTTATTGTTAAAAAAAAAAAAAACATATTTACAAAGAATGAAAAAGCTACTTTTTTACCAGTTTTGGTGTGGAGGGTTGTTGCAGAAGTAATTGTTATTTTTGTGTGCTAAAAAATGTGTGTGTGTATAGATGTGTGTGTGTTATATTAATGTGTGTGTGTGTTCATATTTGTATTTGTAAATGTGTGTGTGTGTGTGTGTGTGTGTTATGAATGTATTTGTATATATATATGTGTGTGTGTGTGTGTGTAAAAATAGTAAAAAAAAAAAAAAAAAAGAAACCCAAGCATATTTACAAAGAATGAAAAACCAGCAGTCAACACAGCACACAGTTGCATGATTGTCCTTACATTTAATTTTAGCCTGACACTTGGCTCTTTTTCCTAGTTGTGGTGTGGAGGGTTTGTTGCCGAAATAATTCTTCCTTTTGGGCCTTTTTCATACCCACATTTTAGAATAGAATGTGTTTTTATTCTTCATTCTCTCATTCACACAGAAGTAGCCAACATGACTTCACCACTATAAGGTCTGACCCCCTCACCCCACACACTGCCACTAACAGCGTCATTACCATAACAAAATGAGTGATTAGTGTATTCGGGAAAAGCAGTCGGGCCAAATCTTCTAGGTAGACAGAAAAATGCTGGGACTTCTAGTGATAATCCCTATTACCTCATTTCCTGTTGGGCGTGGCTAATGCAATGTATATACAAAAGTTGCTCATCTCTTTAACATACACACATCTACCAAGTTTGGTAAGTCTACCTGAAAGTATATTGCCTATCATGACCACAAGCACTTCTTACTGCTACCACATGGCGTCGCTGTAGCAGACTGCCATTTTACACCTCTGTGTGTGTTCATATTGATGGTAAGCCAAAACCTGTGAAGTGTCATTCATGTCAAGCAATGCATGATGACTTTATGAGACATTTCATGTTTACCTGTGGTATAGCGAAATTCATCGCAATGCCATTTCTTATTTCATATCAAAACAACATCTTGAGTACCAAATGTCATGTAAATCTAATGTGTGTAGCTGCAGTACATTTCAAAGCAGTTCATTCTGCTACCACATGGTGGTGCTATGCCACACTGCCATTTCACTCAATAGATACTGTATGTTCATAGTCATGATACACAATAACCTGTGAAGTTTCACTGTTGTCAAACACTGCATAATGAATTAGTGACACATTTCCTGTTCAACTGGCTTCTTTTAAATCCATACCTAAATTCATTAAACATTTCGTTATCTTACAACATATAAAAAATCTCTTCACAGTTTAACATCTACAACATCTTGATCATGTACACACCAAAACTGACACAAATCTGCTGTATGACTTAGGAGGAGTATGTCAAATTCCATTATATGGGAAATCACACAAAGGTCCAAATATCTCACTTCCTGTTGGGCGTGGCCATGGCATTGTATGAACTTTTTTGGTTTGTCTTAGTGAGATACACACCTACCAAATTTCGTGCATGTGGCTAAAAGTCTATGCCAACCACGAGCCTCCATAACAACAGGGGGCACTGCAGTGTCCCTGGGTCCCATCAGTGGCTGGGTCTTTGTCTCTGAGTAGTGGGGGTATTTTCTGACAAGTGTTACAAAATTCTTGAGTTTTTGTAAATGGCAACCACCTCAAAAAGGCCCAACAGTGCTGAAGGAAAACGAGAATAATAATAATAAACATAGCAGAAAAAATAGGGCTTCGTGCCTCCGGTGCTTGGGCCCTAATAATAATAATAATAATAATAATAATAATAATAATAACAATAATAATAATAACCTTAGCAGAAACAATAGGGTTTCGCACCTCCGGTGCTCGGGCCCTAATAATAATCCTCACAGAAACAATAGGGCTTCGCACCTCCAGTGCTCGGGCCCTAATAACCTTTTAGTACTGTAAAGTTCATTTTCAATTGTTTGTAACATCAAGGAGTTTTTGTTTTAGTGCATTGCTTCTGAAGCATTTTTATTTTTTATTTTTTTACATCGTCAAATCTCCGGTGAGTAACTTGTGTGGAGAAACTCATGCCAATGTATTGCCTTAGCCATTGGTTAGTTTCACTGTGATTCAGGAAGTAAAAATGAACCATTTTAATGAACTATGTGTTCTATGTTATTTGTGACATCTGTTGACTAAAAAAACAGTCAGAGATTGAAATGTAATGTTATTGTGTTAATCCACTGTAGCGATTTGGAACGGCGATTTCTTTTCTGACCATGTGCACTCTGCTAAAAAGGGGCAGCATGGCGTAATGTGAGGTTAAAGCATGTTGCGAATAATGCTACGAGGTTACTCTAAGGGCTCATTTCCACCGCCTTGTTCAGCGCGTAGCCGTGTTCAGTGCGTGGGCGTATACAATAGGTTTGTATAGGGACAGAATACGCTCAGAACACGCGTGCGGTGGAAATGGTCTAATCTGTTAACGTGCATTCTAAACGAATACGGACAGAATACGGCCACGCGCTGAATACGCAGAGAGTGCGGTGGAAATGGGCCCTAACAGGGTAATGTTTTAGGCTTACAGCCATTGTAAAATGTAGTAAATGTAATTTGACATGGTATACAGAGATTAAGTTGCTAATGACTTAATTACTGTTGAGATAAGGTATTTCGTTAAGTCTGTGAATGTACCACTTTGCATTGTTAATTTGAACAACTAATGACTGTGTTCGTAGTCATTTTATTGAACTGGGACTGTATTGCAGAGTTGCTAAAGTCCATGATTTACAGTAGATTCAGTAATGATATTTGATATATATGAAATATATCTGGAATCATGGAAAGAGAGCTGGGGTGCGTTTCCCAAAAGCATAGTTGCTAACGTTTTTAGCAACTTACTTGGTTCAAACTATGTAGGTGCGACGCAAGTGTGTCTCAAAACCTTCGTTCGTGTGAACCAACATAGTGTGAACCAACATAGTGTGAACCAACATAGTGTAAACCAGCATAGTCCCAACATAGTGCGACCGACACAGGCGTGTCCCAAAACACGAACATTCGCAACCACGTTGGTAACTAGTGAGGTTTGCAACCACAGCTCTCGGTGCATAGTTCCACCTAACCAACGTTATTGGAAGGTCTCGACGGCATCCAACATGGCGGACCGAATGTCTCGAAATCCTCGATCATTGTAAATATCTCCGTTGTTTGACGTCGTATCCCTCAGATTTTACAAAACGAGGTGAGAAATATACAGTGTAGAATCTAAAAATCCCGTTGTTGTAGCAAAACAATTGATCTAGGAGGATATTTGCAACTCGTTTGGCAGTTTGGCTTAAGCAACTCATGCTGTGACGTACCTTCAAGTACAGTACCTCCAAATTCCGTAAGCTAGGAGCTGGTTTCTGTGGTGCTGTTGGTAGAGCGCAGGTCATGCACACCTGTGTTTGTAGATAGTACTCTGGTTCCAATCTGGGATGATGCATAATTAAAATGCTACATGAAATTGTTGACATTCTCAACTGCCACGTTACTTTTCTTAACGTAGTTTCAGGGTGAACGTGTCTCCCCTGTTGCGTATTAACATAGTGTGGCCAATTTATGCCAGCCTGCATATTCTTGGGCTTGTGTTCATACACTTCAGAATGCAGGTCGCCAAGGTGAAAATAAACTTCCAGCTCCTCCGTCATTACGTGCATTGTAAGCAATAAACCTAATGTTGATAGCGTGTAGCATACTGCCATATACATGCATTTACAGATGGCACATCGCCTGGAGTCTATGCAAAATAGCATTTTGAAAGCTATTTTAATCAGGCTAGCTGTGATGGCTCGTAGTCTATGTGATTTAAATAAAAGCATTGTATAGACTCTGTCTTCCACATGACTTCAAAGTCAGGGAGATTTCCTATAGCTTAGTGTATTGCCTAGAACTAGGCTGCTTATGAGACGTGCATAGTCACAACTCATCTGTGTTCATATCCAGAGGTCTGCGTCATTCAATAAACAATGTTAAAGTTTATTTAATCACTGAAATGTCTTGCAAATCTGTCACTATATTACAAATGAACACTAAGCCAGCAGTATATAGGGTTCAGTGATACTTTCCACCGTTAGATTTATTCAGTTTCTATTGTTTATTTCCTAGTACACAGTTATTCCCGACATCATGTGAAATAGCCTTTTATTAGGCGATAAATAATCGGCTACATAATTAGTCATCTCTGTTAAATTCCGTTCACAAGGTCATAGCCTGCTTCGGATTGTTTCTCTCTGCTTCCGACAATGCACGAGCATGTCCGAACACATCTGGAAACCATTGTGGTTTGGACTATATTGGTTCAAACCAACTTGGTTCAGACTATGAAGGTACGACAGTGTTTGGGACACAGTCGCACTTTGGTTGTTGGTTAGCTCAACGGTGCATCGTACCATGTTGGTTTAAAGCTAAGTTGGTTGGTTGTTTGGGAAACGCACCCCTGGTCGGCCCCGTTAGGGTCCCTGAAGGTGTGAAAATGACCTCTGTAAAGTATGTGGAGTTTCTCTGACCACTTTTTTCCATAGTACAAAAAGAAGAACTGTGCTTTCCATAAGCAATCTTTTTCACACAGGGCCATGTAGGTTTTATTTTTTTTTTCTCCCTTTGTAACAAAAACCTTCATTTAAAACATACATTTTGTGCTTACTTGTGTTGCCTTTGACTAATATTAATAAACATTTTTGATGATCTGAAACATTTAAGTGTGACAAAGATGCAAAAACATAAGAAATCAGGAAGGGGTAAACACTTTTTCTTGACTTCCAATTGCCTGAATTTCATACAACATGACAGATTAGATCTACACAGCATTCCGGCATTCTCAGCATGCACACCAAATTTTGTGAAATTTCTTTATAGGGGACAGTGCTTCCCCTCAAAGCTACAGGTCTGGAAAAAGTTTCCATTAAATAACTCACCAACCATTTCAACCCAGATAATGATTTTTTTTCTTTATGTATGTCAGTGTCACAGAGGTGTATCAGCCCAGTCCATAAACACTCATGTGTAGTGTAGCACTAGCTAGTAAAAAAAAGGGATTTTGAATTGCCATTCCGTGGAATCTCTTGCATAGAAATCATGATGCGTGGATGAGCTATTTTTTCATCTGCAACCGCATGACAAAACTCATTATCTGTCCGCTATCCATTTGCACCCACGGTTTTGGACCAATTTTCAAAACCTGCCCGCCATATTTAACAGTGTAGGCTATATATATATATATTTTTTTTTATTTAAGTAATTAAACCGCCACATGCCCGAATTTAAATAAAATATTATTTTTCATCATGTCATCCGCCCGACCCGCAGTTTATCCACGGAGTCCGCGGTTGTAACTGCCATCTGCGCATCTCTAATTCATGCCCACTTCCAAAGATGAAAATGTCAAAATATAAAAAACAAATTCAAGGTGAAGTGAGAAAAACAGCACAGACAGGATGATGGGGGAAGTATTGACATAGAATGCCATAGCACTAGCAGCTCACACCACGATTTCGAACTCAGGAGCTCCTCCAGTGGTCACAGTCTACCAGTTATATGTACACATATAGCGTATAACCATTTAAAAATGGGATTTGTGAATACAAGGCCCATCAAAACATTTTACTACACTTGGTCATTCCAACCTATTAGTATTTGTATTCCATATTCCAACAATCAATACCATGCGACAGTCATGCGGTACATCTAGTTCTTTTCTGCTTTTGATACTGTCTTCATCTCACACTCTGTTTAATGAAGTAGAGTCTTTTTAGGAGAAGACATTTGTGTGGTATAGGTAGAGGACCTTTCAAAGAGAACATTCACTACGGGCACATGGTAGGATCGGATTGGATTGGGATTGGATTGGGAGTTGCTACCCAACGGGTGGTCTGTCCCAACTCCCTGTGCACATGAGAGTTCGTGTTAGGATAATGGTCAGAGATCTGGCCGTTTCCGCTACGCTAGATGGCGCTATATTCCTTTCAACAAGTGGTGTTAGAACTACTTCAGGTTAACGGCTGCTAAAAAGAAAATAAACAAACTATCTGGCGGCATACAAAACAAAGATAGCGCTCGAGGAGGTTGACAGAGCAGCATTTCATGCGTGCTGTGCATTCTCCTTTGTTTGGAAGTCCGTATGAAAGAACAAACAGCGTTTTTGGTTTCCTTGATACGACATGAACTGTGCCGTCGGCGTTTGATATTACAAGCAATTGAGGACAACGAGACTTGTTTAGAGCAGGCGATAGAAAGCCTCGACGTTCAGTATGGATGAAAATAAGGGACAGAAGCTTCTCGGATCGAGTGGTACAAAGAGACATAACTACTTGTATAGGTAGTTTATTTAAACATATTTAAGAATGCATTACCTACACAAAACAAGTAAATCAAAAAAATATTTGCCAAGACCGCAGGCTCACTCTCACTCGCACACGCTCTTTCTCTCTCGCCCGCACCCTCACGCTCTCTGCGCACGTTTTTTTAAAACCTGGAATACTCCGAGCTAGCTGTAGTGAGGTAGGCCTAAACATGACACTTTTCCCTGACATGAAACTATAAATAAACAAACCAGTGCAAGCCTGGGGTGCGTTTCCCAAAAGCGTCGTTGCTAACTTCCTTAGCAACTTCGTAGGTTTGAACGATGGTCTTACCACACTACTGTTTCCCAACACCATCGTCTGGACTTAGCAACCAACGATGTTTACAACTACAGTAGTCCGATGGATCGTTCAACGACGCAAGTGTTTCCCAACAACAAAGTCTGGACGAACCATCGGAAGTTCCATCGTGAAGCTGTGCAGTTGGAACGATTAGCATGGACCTGTCGTGAGACCGTCGTGTTTGTTCACGTGACGTCTTGCTCGTCACCTTTGGCCCTTTTGTGGCAGATTAGGCGGCTGTCTGTGCGTTGCTGCCACCATCTGCATAAATTATGTTACTCCCAATTCACTTAATTATCGGTATTGCGTTGCCAGATCATGTAAAAAACACACCCGATAACACACAAAAAGCTGTTACAAAATGTGGTTGGATAAAAGTTAATGTGCGTCAGTGATGTTAATGAGCACTTTTGTAATATTGTGATGTATGTGCACTGATTACTGACCCACAAGCACGGTTATTCCATTGCCCCGTAGATCATTTTCACCTGTTACAAATTGATCATTCACTCTTCGGCAGGATTCGAACCCATATCTCACCGAAAAAGACAACACTTCCTTTGACAGACCGACGAGCTAACCACTCATCCACCTCACCAATTACCTACATGGAGGCAGTGATTATATTTATAGCTGTTGCTCTATGCAGTATAAATTAAATATACAGACATATGATACAAACTGACAGTCGGTTGTTACTTTTAATGAGTAGGGCACATGGTTGTGTTTACGGAGATATCCCAGAGTTTCTACAGCTGTCATACCGGCTTAAATGAAATGAGACTACGTTTATGTCCTTATATAGATCAATCGTTTCTGTCGTTATCCGCAACGAATGCGTCCGAATACTCTCCGAGCACTTCCGAAACATCTGGGTACTTTGCAGTTTGAACCACCTAAGTCCAAACTAACAACAGTTCAGACTTCCATCGTACTTTGGTGGTTGGAGATTTTCGGGAAACAGTCGGTTGTGAGGTGCTGAGTAGTTTGAACCTACGTTGTACAACGGTGGTTTAATGCTAACCTCCGTCGTTGTTTGGGAAACGCACCCCTGAAGTGCACGAAACTGTAAGGTTAGAGGTTCATAAAAAATAAAGCGCTATTAAAAACGAAAAGGCTACTTACATTGGCCGGGTTTCCCAAATGCAGTTAAGAAGTACTTAGCGCTAAGTACTACTTAAGACCCTTCTTAAGGCTCCCGTAAGAAGCAACCGCGTTTCCCAAAATGCGTCTTAGCCTAAGAAGACCTGCCGTTAAGAAGGATCTCTAAGAAGTTTCTGAACCCCTCTTAACACCCTTCTTAGCGACAAAACAGTGAAAACAGCACCCCCCTCAGGCAGGTAAAGCAATGTGACAGTAAGCAAGGAGATATTAATGCATTATGTCCAGTTTTCCTGATCGTGTTTTCCCCCTTTTCCCTATCGTTCATGACAAGGGGACGCCAATTTCTCGGTTTTCACACATATTCTCCTCATGTAGCAGATTTCTATCAGATAGATAAGAATATAGCCTACACATTAAATGAAATGACATACTGATTTCATTTTGTGTTTCCATTTTTATTTCCCTGGTCTTTGTTTCGGTATTATTATAGGCCTATGTGTCACTTTGTTTTTGTGTCGTGACGACAAATGTCATACTTTTAGCCGGTATTTTATTGATGAGTTCAGTCAGAGTGTTATACCACTTCAGTTTGGAGCATTTTACCATAGAGTCTAGAGTAGCACTCTAAAATCTTTTAATTTACTATGGTAACTATGCGCTCCAATCGGCCATTCTGAGATCGATTGCTCATTGCGCTTCAGTTAAGAAGGCAGATCAGACGGTTCTTAAGATGTTGGTAAGAAGGGCGTTAAGAAGGCGTTTGGGAAACACTCTTATCTTAACGCTTCCTCTTAGCCGACCTCTTCTTAAGTGCCTTCTTAACTCGTTAAGAAGGTTCTTTATTGGGAAACCCGGCCATTCTTGGTACTTGTATAAAAAAGAAAAAACTGTCACCGTCGTGTCTTATTGGCCTGAAGACCTACAGGTTATTTGCCAAAAACACAAGATAGTCCACATTTGAAGGGGCCAGCGCCGATCTCTTTTTATTTACTATATTCCCAGCGGAGGAAAAGACGCGTTCAGAGCGCACTGAAGATCCGGGGATGGAAAGATATTTCTTCGCCATCTGGGCGACGTGAGGGTATCTCCCAGAGCCCAAAGTTTTTTTTTTTTTATAAAGTGATGTAAATGTCCTCGTTTTTATTGGTTTGCCATGGAATTTACCGTGTGGGCGGATTTTACTCTCACTAAGCAGACACGGAGTATTTCTTTTGCCTTCGACATTCCAAAGCGCAAGTGCACGTTTTTTTCACATTCGAATATTAACTTTCACCTTCGAATTCCTTTTTTAAAAAACTATTCTAATATATATTCGAATTTCGAATATTCGTTGACAGCCCTAATGTGCAGTACACGAATCCAAACCAATAACCGTGCACAAGGCGGCACCAAGCGGATTGTAACCGGCTCAAGCCAGGGGTTGCAATCGGATTCGCGAAACCAATCCCTATACGATCCTTAGCCTGTGCCCATGAAGTCGATACGATCCCAAACCATTTCCAATCGGATTCAACTCCTCCGTGTGCACGCAGTCACTGTCTGAATTTGAACAGTTGACAGCCTGAGACAGTAATTTTGATGTGGAACAGTCATTATCACATTTAAAGATTACTTATAGCCATTCATTTCTCAGAGAGGTTTGACCTCCATCTATCTGTGAGATCATTGTTTTACTCAAGTTTACATTTACATGTTGATAGTTATATTCCATGGGGAACAAATATCTTTTGTATACAGGTATTCCACACATTGAGGGGCACCAGACAGGACCCAAGCCACATCCTTTTTGAAGCCGTGCATTCTGGTCAGAACAAAGCACTTGCACTTCTCATTGAGAAGTGTAACATCAGGTAAGGAATTGAATTGGCCTGTCAGAAAAGTTATCATGTTCTTCCTGTGGCTGCTCACTGCATTCAGTTGACTTTCCAATCAAATATTCTTTCATGTTATTGGTTTAGTAAAATATATTGTCACTTAAACAGGAAGGTGAGAATAATAATAATAATTTAAAATGAAGCACAGTATTTCTGTTCCATAATTTCTGACTGGCCGCTGAAGCCTGCACATTACAGCCTTGTTGTTTTAACAACATACAATACGAGACTAGGATTAGTTTTTCTAACTCTATTTTTCAGTATGAGGATGCAATCAACATATGACGGGAGGGGGTGGGGGATTTCGCTGAACAACTAGAGATATTATTTCAGCCATGAGTGTTCAATGTACATAACATACAGTGATGTAGGCAAAATTGGCAGCATGGACCAAATAACTCACTTCAGCAGAACGTAATGCAATTTAAGGAGCTAGATGTGTGCTTGATTCAGATTTTTTTGGCCTGACCTTATGGTAGCAATAAGGGAGACTACAGTTCTAAAAATGAGAATACAATGATACACTGCACCAGTATGCCAACAGTTCTGTGAAGTTAACTACAATGTGCACATTCATGGTTCCCGTAATGTTGCCAGGAGGAGATCAGGTAGAACGTGAGATGCAAATAAAGTGCCGTTGCAATGCAACGGTTGCATTCAACAGGGGAACAGATAGTCAAACGTAGGCATCTAATCAAGCAAAAGTGCAAGTGTAAATCATGGAGTGTTTCGCGTCTCTCAGGCGACTTCGTCACTTGTATATGTGAGTGACTGTGTCCTTTAATATACTTTATAACAGATTTTTTAACAGAACTGCGGTTTTGTAAGTGATGTATGAACGCCCCACTCCAACCTCTTCTGGAACATTTTTCTCAGAACGAATACGGTAGTCCAGGAGCGTAATTGCACTGCGCTCTCAGCCGGCTTTTTACATTCATGGTGGGCGCCCCGTTTGCCTATTCGCTCTTGAACTCAACGCCAGATCAACCAGCAAGTTGTTCGTCGGGATTATTTAACGGACCAATATTTAATATTCTGGACATGTGAAGCAGGTGTTACGCACAATAGATTAGATTGCCAAAAAAGTCTCGCTCTAATACGACCCCTCCTGTCTCTTACCAGTTAAACACACTGCAGAGACCGCATTCATTTCATTTCGGCACTCATACGATTACACGCATGGGGAATTTACGCTCTCGGATATTTGTACCGGTTACTCTCCTGCTGTTGGGAATAGTGGCGATTCTTTTGCTTACTATTCCTACCAAGGAAATCAACGCACCTCCACCTGACATGGTAAGTTCCTCACGTAACAAAAGCAAGCACTTTTGAACGTGCATGCCGCAGTTGGCATGCATTAACCCAAAGCCTGCATTCGAGATGGGCCACTTTGATGTGTGTGTTTTTTTTGGGGCTGATAGCCTGTGGCCTTGACACTGACATGCTAAAAATATATCATGTAACCCATCTGGCGTGGTCTCTCGACCCCTCCGTAGTTCAACTTGCAGCGTCTTCTGTTCCTTTGCCTGATCTCAGTAATTTAAGCAGACTTATAGCAGTTTTATTTTGTGTACAGGAACTACACCAGGCTCATTTGTATTAATCGATTGGGAACCAGATCTAGACTCCACGGGGGGCTTTCGAAAGTGTGTGTGTGTGGGGGGGGGGGGTACATGCACAGAGTACATTTTTCTTTTAATGTATGCCTGGCATGACATGAACACCCAATTTAGGGTTGCGATCAAATAATATTCTAAAATATTATACTATTTTATATAATAGCCTAATATAAAATGTAAATATTCATGCAGAAAATTGGCAGAGTTTACTAGAGACGTATCAAAGTGCTATTGCAATATGCTACTATGAAGCTACAGGAAAATGGCAGGGTACAGTTAACAGGTTCTCCACCTTCGACCTAAGTCCATCTATAGAAATACGTAAAATGAAGTGTTTTTTATATCATTGTAATTTTAATAAAAACAAACAAAAAAAACATGGCATTTCAAACCAATCTTTATTTTCAGGTTCACTTGTTTCCAATACTTTAGTACAGTTAAGCACAACCCAATCAATATCACATTTAGGGGGCAACTCATCGCAAAATTCCATAATGTTGTTCCCAGACTTTGTACACAAAAAATATATAATCTCCTGACTTTCCATGTCTGGAACAGGATGTATTGAAATTTCATGACTTTCCAGAATTCCCATGACCAGTGGGAACCATGTTTTAAGTAAAAAGAAATCAAGCCAAAACACTCTAATGGGATTTGGACTGATAATGTTAATCAAAATTATACCACGGCTTCAATTTGAAATTGTGATGCGTTCTTTAGAATGGTTATTAACTTTCTATATATGCAAACCTATGAAGTAGTCCCTGCTTTCCGACCGTATCATGTTTATGTATCAATGCGCCAAGTTCGTGGTGAACTGTAAATAAACAGTAAAGATGTGACAGCTTTAGCAAATGACGAGCACAAAGTTGCAACATTTTATTTGCCTCTGAGATGGTCTTTTAGTGCTGTCACACTGCATTTGAACTCTCTACTAACGTGATTTTGCTAAGCAAGGCTTAACAGAACTTTGGAATAGCTAGCTTGACAACCAAAGGCATGGAACTAACGACTGGCTCATGGCCATAGCAACCTCCAGTTTAGAATTAGCAACTGCAGTTTGTCCAGTAAGTTATGAAAAGTCATATCTTGTGGCGGATGTAAGTAGTTCTGCAAAAAACTTTGTTTTAGCGATTAAAACGTGGAAATGACTACCTGAAATTAACATCTGACAAGTGTGGTAACCGTGGTATAAGCGGGATAATGGACTTCACGGTGTTCAGATATCAAATAGTTAATGCACTTCGACGCTTCGCGTCATGGCCGCATTACCACCTCGAACATGCATAAACTTTCTGATATCCGAACACCGTGTCGTCCATTATCCCTTACTTATACAAATAATGTGTTATGTAAATTAATGCGAATGCAAATTGACTTTGCTTCTCAACTCTTCAGTTATAAACGCTTTACAATTGAATCACAACTCAATCACCACTCATTTCTCTTCATTTTTATAAAGGACTGGGAAAACTGGATAACTGGCTTGATGGATAAAGTGAAAAGTCTTCAATCCTGAGAAACGGTGGCGTGACCTCGACCTCGCCATCTTTAACATTATTGGTTAACATTTTGGTGTCACATCACTGGCTTTAATGGTTAAATGTTTATTAATGGTTATTAACAGTTAATGGTTAAATGGATTTTAAATACTTTGCTTTAGAGGCTTCCACAGTTCCACAGTTACCTCCTTTTTCATGTTTTACAAACTTGAAAACAGTGAACACTTTGAACATACTAGTGAGTTGGGAGAGATTTCACTTTAATCTGAATTTCAAGGGCAAGCTGAAAAATGTTTAGCTGTGAATTCTGCTACATTGAAAACACGAAGCATGGGCATGTTATCGTGTTGGAGTTACGTCATGTCTGCATTCACTTCTGATTAATTTGACTAGAGGAGAGAGGACCGATGTTGTCTTCTAGCACAACCTCCTCTAAGCAATCCCCCCGCAGGGTTGTTCATGCGGTATCTGTCCAAAAATAAAAGTTTAAGTCTTGTGAGCAAGTTTATATAGTTGCCTTTTGCTGGAATCTCATCCGAGATGTCTAAACAGTCCTCAGCACAAACACCACTAATTTGACATATATGCTACCATATGCATATTAGTCTAAGTCTAGTCTAGCTACTCTAGTCTAGTCTAACATTCATCACATTTCGTGAAGGCAACAATTAATATGGTATGCCACACACCCTAAACAAGCACATTACGACAGCTTTGACATGACAAAAAATCACGGATCCAACACTTAAGTGAAGATCACATTTAATCCCTCTGTGAAAGTAGCGAGATGATGTTTAAAACGAATAGCTTTCAAACAGGAGTGTTGAGGGTAAGTTCTTTGATAAAACTGTTGTAGTATTTAGCAGACACTTTTCTCCAAAGCGACGTACAGAACAGCAATAGGAAATGCTGCATCATATCCCCTTTTCTGACAGGACTGTCAATCTTATATCCAATACGTCCGTTATTAAATTACCTAAATGTATACAGTCATTTGGATTACCTAGGCTAACATAGCAACTGTCTAATGCTAACAGCTACATAGGCTACGAGTTGTTCTCATTTTCACAAAGCCCTAGTTTTTTTTTTAAGTTGACATTAATATTCAATAGACTAAACAATCGTCGTCTTCATTCATAACTTGTATACATATTTGGTAGGCAAGAATTTACCGCTGACACATACCTAACAGAAGAAATAATCAGACCGTAGAATTTCCATAGACCAGGGGTGCTCACTACGTTGATCGCGATCTACCAGTCGATCGTGAAGGCAGTGCTGGTAGATCGCCTGTGCTGGTAGATCGCCTAATTTTTTTGTTAGGTTAGCTATCATAACAACTAGAACGGCTACTGGAAAACTGCAGCAAAGAAGGAGTCCTAGCTAGTTCGCTAACTTGTATCTAGCCCATACTGTTCATAAAAACTATGACAGTGACTTCCCCGTGAAAAGCGAACTGAGAAATGTGAAGGAAAATAAAAATGCCGTTTACAGGGCAGCAGTCACTTCATTATGCGGAAAATGCATGAAAGAGATCGTTGATGTCACAACCAAAATAGCCTGTTGTATTCGAGTGAGGTCTCTTCAAAGACGTCTGTTCCATGCACAGTTGGAAGAGGCTTACTAACTATTCTGACCTCTTGCTACACACCGACGTGAGATGGCTTAGTAGGGGGAAATTCTTGCAGAGATTTTGACAGCTCTGTCCGTTGTTTAAGGGGTTTCTTTCTGTCACTAAACATGCGGAACACAAGCAACTTAATGACAATCGGTGGCTGCTAAACTTGGCGTTTGTAACTGATCTTACTAACAGAAAAGGAGATTGGTTGTGGTTGTGGAGCAGATACGCAGGCAAGAAGAAGCTAGTAGACAGGTAAAAGCTGTGTCACTAGCAAAGCAGGGCCAGTGGTTGAATTGGGAGGGAGTACAGAGAAAACAGGTTACTTGGAGGGATTTGTGGAGTATGGAGTCTAAAAGGCTAAAGTTTTTATTGGGAGCGACGTACGACGTGCTCCCATCGCCAGATAACCTGAGAATCTGGACAGATGGGGATCCGTCATGCACACTCTGTTCAGGTGTAGCCACATTGAGACATATACTATCTGGCTGTAAAGTTAGCTTGGCACAGGGTCGCTATACGTGGCGTCACAACCAAGTATTAAAATGCTTAGCAGCAGGAATTGAGAGTAGGAGGCAGCAGGTAAATGCAGAAGGTAGTCATAAAAAAGGTATCCAGTTTGTGCGGGAGGGTGAGAAAAGTAAGAGAGCCGTAAAGTCAAGGAGTACTACACAGGAAGCAAAGGATTGGCAGATGCTGGTAGATGTGGGTGGAAAGTTGGTGGTCCCTCAAGAAATAGTTACCACTAACTTGAGGCCAGACATAGTCTATTGGTCGACCAGCCAACAGGTAGTGTATTTTATTGAACTCACTGTCCCATGGGAAAGCTCCCTAGAGGAAGCATATGAAAGGAAAAAGCTTAAGTATGAAGAGTTGAGATTGGAAGCAGAGCAGAAAGGATGGAGGGCAAGAGTATTTCCAGTAGAAGTGGGTTGTAGAGGGTTTGTAGGGAGGTCAGTCATTTCATTGCTAGGGGAGCTTGGGGTTGGTGGTAAGAATCTACGTAAAACTGTTAGGGAGATGTCAGAGGAAGCAGCTAGGACTAGTAATTGGATCTGGATGAGAAGGGCGGTCTCTGCCTGGGGTAAGCAGTAGGGTTGCCATGTTCGAATGGGGCGGTGAAGCGTCATTACGTCATTATAGTGTATAGTGATACTGCGTTGTTGCATCACGCAAGAGCCCGCATGCAACGGGGCATTGCGTGATTGCGTCATTATTATTATTATTATTACTATTATTATTATTATTATTATTATTATTATTATTATTATTATTATTATTATTTTATTTTATTAATGTGGCAGTGGAGGCTGGGAGTGGTTAGCGTGGGTACTGGTTCAGCACAGGACATTAGTAAGGTGGTGGAGATTAGTGCAACCTAGGGCTGTTTGTGCAGAGAAGGATGGGTACCCCAGACCAGCAGATGGCAGTAGTGCGTTTAGTGGGTCAATAGAAACACAGAAGAAGAAAGAGGCTTATAAATGGCAGCCATTACACACATGGGCAGCTTAGAATCAGGCTCTCTGGGATCGTGCGGTGTATTGGGATACAGAGTGGCCAAGTTTCCCGGGGTTTTGCGGTGTATGGAACACGGGATAGCTGAGCATTAGACACCATTAGATTCAAGAGGTGTATACATTTAATGTTAAGTCAGCGGGTAGAATCGGGACCTCTCGCCACTTTAAGCCAGAGATACGGGTCAGTTCTCTGAGGTTCTCTCCTACTGGTAAGTGGCAACAGCCAGTTTATTATTATTATTATACAACAGTCACCCATAAAAGGATCAATATGTGATTATTACTGTATTACTATAACTGAGCATTAGTCACCATTAGATTCAAGAGGTGTATACACTTAATGTTAAGTAAGTGGGTAGAATCGTCTTTAGAACTAGCATTGGCAGGGTTGTTTGTGTAATGGCATATGCGTTAGTGACTGCAAAGTGATAGTATTTGTGGTAAAATGGTGGTAAAGTGCAAATATTCGATAATAAGTCCTAATTAGTAAGTAAGCAGGTCATTTTGGAAGTAAATTGTGGTGGTAGTTAATTTTGTAAGTAAAACTTTGGAAGTCGTGCAAACAGGTGATAATGAACAGTAGGTAGTAAATTTTGGAAGTAAACTTTGGTTGTAAGTGAATTGAGGAAGTACACTTTGGAAATTTGGGTAGCAGGTAGCTGAACTGGACACACACTAAAGGATTGATCACCTTTAGTGGGGCCGCCTCAGGGGAGGGTGTACAGTGAATAAAGGCCCGAAACACCCGTTGATCCTGAGGTACACTGCTGAGGATGTGTCCCACATAGTGTATGGATAATTGTAATGGCTGTAGTTAGGAAAGCCTGAAGTGTGGTACAATGGGTGCTCTCCCCACATGTGCAAGTGTCTTGTATTTTTATGTATTTATCTAGTTATTTTAATTGTTAAGGAAATGTTGGAGGAAATTGCAAAGGCTTGCCAGTGGTCCTGGATGAGATGCATGTTGTTGGCATGGTGAAAGCCATGGGGGAAAGCGATAGGTAGGTGCTGCTGAGTGGATCATGTAAACGGCCCCAGCAGCCCCAGTCACTGTAACGGTAGCCGGATGGTTCAGGTTAACCCTTGTTGAGCATCTGTCTGTACGGCTCCAGTTGGCCACCCCCTCAGCTGCTCTGTCCTGTACAGCTCACATGAGGTTGCGTGAATAGCTGTAGTCAGCGGCCAGTTGTGCGTGTTACACCTGGGAGTAGGGACTAACAGCCTGAACTATTTACTTGATTATAGATAGTGTAGGGGTAGGTGTAATAGCTATAGTTTCTCCCTAAGGTGCTCTTCCTACATGCACAAGTACTTTGTGTTCTTTGTAAACATGTTGAACGAACTTAATTTGGAGCTGCAAGGAAAAGACAAAAGCGTGGTCGACATGAGACATGATCAGCTCAGCTAATGCATTCAAACGAAAAATAAAATTGCTGTCCTCAAAGTTGCAGCGCTATGATTTGGGAAAGTTCCGAAACCTTGCATCAGAGCTGGAGAAAGCAGGGAGGGCGTGTTCGCAAATTGTCAGTGTGCGCGCTACACACAGCAGCTCCGGACTATGCAACCCTGTCTGACTCCCTCCAGTGCAGGTCATCATCAGATTAATTAGGTCCTGGCAATAGATAATTACAAATGTATTAGAGTTGTGCTCTAAAGGTTCATTCAAAAGTAATACTAATGTATTATTATAATTGTGCTGTAAACGGTCATTATATTATAATACAATTGTATTAAAGTTGTGCTGTGAAGGTTTATGCATGGATGCATGTATTTTAACTATGTTGCATGTGTAATGCAACATGTATATCAATAAACAAACTGCATAAAGGTACATATGAAACGCATACTGAGTGATTTATCATCATCATCTTCATCATCACCATCATCGTCTTCATCATCGTCATCCTCAGTAGATCGCGGCGACATGGCCGTTTTAAAAGTAGCTCGCGAGCCAAAAATTAGTGAGCACCCCTGCCATAGACAGTAGAGGTGGGTTTCAGAGCACGGTACAGGTATAGGTGGGACATGTTCCTCCTTGTGCGCATGCTCAACCGTTGCCAAGCAGGAAGTAAGTGGCCCTGGCTCCAAAATTGACCATTGCGGTTGCTTTAATTTTATAGAACGGAGCTGAATGGGACCATTATGTTCATGTTATATGTCAATGGTTGTAACATGCCAATTTTACACCAAAATTCCCCCTTTAAAGCTCCAGTTAACGTGAACATTTTTAGACACTCTGGTTGTTTTCAGTCATTCTAAATGAACTAGCACGCTATAGCAAGAGCTAATGTTAGCCAATAGCAGCAGCAGATTCAGATGGTTTGAGACCACAAAGCTAAAACAGCTAACACTACAAATACACAAATGAACATAAAATTACCTAACCTGACCGAACTTTCAACTTACCTTCAACTTTCTGAACACGAGTTTGGCGTGCAGGGCAGAGCCATTTGATTCTCCAGTAGAGACGAAGGAAAAAAGCAACCTCTCTGGAAAAAGTTTGACTGTGATTAGGCACTCTATCGCGCCAAATGCCTGTCATGTTATTTCGGCCAATCAGTGTGGCGTTTACTGGTTGGGTTACGAAGATGTATGGCTTCAATCAATCAAAGTGGTGTTGACTGGTTGAACTCAAGTAGACACATGAAATTACAAGCATTTTTTGTATGAGTACGCCAGAGTGGGCTCTGGAGTATGCTATAATTTTCCGCATTTCCACATAAATAAACATACATACATACGTAAGTTAGTTAATTAAACAGATAATAAAATATAATGTACTCAAATAAATAGCAATAAATGTTTAATCACAAATAATCAAAATTAATATTAAACAATGTTGATATTAATGACATAATTTTCCTGCGTCTGTGTTAGACGTCCCCATGACGTCCAAAAAGAATCACCTAGTCTGCTGTTCAAATGTTTAACTGCATATTAACGTCCAAGTGGGGTCATAGTTAGACGTCCAAATAGTGGACCTAATTTGCACATCATTTAGACCAGTGATTCTTAAACTAGGGGTCGCCAAAAACTTTTATTTTGTCAGAAAATAAATTTTTATTTCACCACATGAAACTAAGAACAAAATAAAATGCAAATAACATTCAAATCGAATTCATAGGCACTGTTAATAGTGTTCAGTTTACAGTGAGGGGTTCGGTTCAGACAGAAACAATGCCATGGTGTAAAAGAAGGGTATGCAATATGCGGCATGTGACTGACAGATAAATGCCTGTTTGTTTATATTACCTTTGTGTTTATTGGTGAAACATGTCTATGGCATTAATCTGTGTGTATTGAAATTAATTTGACTACTTTAGACAGCGATTCACAGCTTTTTGTAAGCTATAGTTTATATAGCGGTCTTCCTTTTCAACATTCTATTTTGGAATGTTGAGACGGTGGGCTTGGGCATGCTGACTGCAAAGCGTCTCGTTTTATGTAGTCGACTCTTGCATGGTCACGATGGAAAAAACAACCATGGATAAACGTTCTGGGGCACACTCATGGTGTTAAAAAAGACAAGAGGGAAAGAGAAAGTGGCAGATAGAATGAGGAAGAAGTTGTGCGCTTGCAAACAGTGCGTTTACATGGGAGGGTAATGATTTGAATCATTGGCTTATTTTGACGATCGAGTTACTGTTTTCATGTAAACACCTTAATTTGCCTAGAAATCGGATGACCATAGTCGAATGAACATCCCGAGATAACTCGACTGTTAATCGGATCATTGGTGTATGTATACGGACAACCGGATTGGGATTAGGACTTTGCGTTCTGCACATGCATCCATTTCGTCACCCGGAAGTAGAAAGAGACGATATAAGTGTTGTTGTTGTTGTCACTGTCGTAAACAATCAACACGATTATCAATTAGCAAAACTAAGAGTGCCGTTTGGCATTTCATTACTGTTTTAACCACGGTGATAAGCCACGCTAGGAGGAACATAGCTTCTACCTCGTCGTTCCCCATCTTTCAGGAATGCTTGACGCTGTTGTTGTTATTGGTGGTGAAAAGGTCAACCGGAAGTAGGTCTATTAACACTAGTTGAAATTGGTACAGCGCTACCTATCGTACCGGGGTACTAGGTGCTTTCGACCAATGATTCGAATTACTCACTGCCATGTATACTCGGACAATTGCAGTTCCCCCCTTTAATAGGATAGTCGAATTAAAGCTATAATCGAGCTTAATTTGCCATCATGTAACTGCACTGACTGCAGGTATGATGCATAACTTCTCTGACAGGTTGAGAGCAGCATTGGTTAGCTAACGTTGCTTCTCCATAAGGTTACAATTGAGTTTCTCAACTACTTTACGTTGCATTTAAGTTTGCTAACTAACACTGACTGAAGTGTTTTTGTAGATATTGCTGCCAGTGTTCCTTGTTTATAGGTAAGGCAGGTGGTCCAACCTGCTTATAGCTTCATATTGAAGTTAGCACAGCTCCAAAACTGCTATTGTGCTGTTGTTTAGTCTGTAGCACACTATCCTAGTTCTCGTTCTCTCAGCGCTGGAGTGGCAGTAGCAGGTGGAGTTGAAGTTACCCAGTTTTCGTAATAGTGCATTGACATTTTAGTTTCACCAAATCACATGCTTTTAAAGTGGCGACCAATTAAGGCATTGAATTAAATGCTAAGCCTATTTCTATAGATACAATTGCTAAAGCCATTTCTATACATATAAGAGCCTGTAAAAATGCAAAAGAATGCACAGAATCACATGTAATTTATAGCAAAATGTCTGGGTGAAGGCCCCCACACGCCCCTGAAACAATGTAACTTGCTGCTCCCACAACGCAAACTCAACTTTTTTACACTTTGTTAATCAAAACAAAACAACATTACCAGCCGCATTTCTTCTGCTATTAGCCAGCCTAAAAATGGACAGGTTTAGCCTGCCCAGTGCAATTACGAGGGGTTTGGGGCAAATGTGGGGTCGCCAGTCAAGCTTAAGAACCACTGATTAGGCGTCCAGAATTGGTCTTGAACCGACAGACACAATATAGACATTATCTGCACGTCTATAAGACGTCCAATGTTTAGTGGGAAAGTCAAATTTTCAACTCATGTTTAGTAAAAGCAGGCAAAAATAATCAACCAGAGTATATCCACACTGTGAACACAGATATATTTGAAATTTGTCTCTGCTTTCCTCAGAAGTGGTTAGTTATGTATCATACTGGTAGGCCTGCTCAGTGCTCAGTGC
Source organism: Coilia nasus (assembly GCA_027475355.1). NCBI lineage: Eukaryota > Metazoa > Chordata > Actinopteri > Clupeiformes > Engraulidae > Coilia > Coilia nasus. The sequence goes on from CM050209.1 coordinate 281,144, forward strand.
AGTACTGGTAGGCCTGCTCACTATGCCTGCTCAGGTCAGACACTGAGCTGTACTGCTGCTCAGTGTCACCATGGAACATGTTCTGGCAAGTTATTTGTATAAATTCATTGAAAAATGAACAACTTTGTTTTTTATGGATGTGTAAAAATGAACAATGCTGGCCATTTGTATAGATTTGTAAAAATCAAGATTTTAAGACTTTTATTGTCATTGAACAGTTAAGAAATTAAGCAGCAAGTCCACTACGTTTTTTTACAAAGAACACAAAGTACTTGTGCATGTAGGAAGAGCACCTTAGGGAGAAACTATAGCTATTACACCTACCCCTACACTACCTATAATCAAGTAAATAGTTCAGGCTGTTAGTCCCTACTCCCAGGTGTAACACGCACAACTGGCCGCTGACTACAGCTATTCACGCAACCTCATGTGAGCTGTACAGGACAGAGCAGCTAAGGGGATGGCCAACTGGAGCCGTACAGACAGATGCTCAACAAGGGTTAACCTGAACCAGCCGGCTACCGTTACAGTGACTGGGGCTGCTGGGGCCGTTTACATGATCCACTCAGCAGCACCTACCTATCGCTTTCCCACATGGCTTTCACCATGCCAACAACATGCATCTCATCCAGGACCACTGCCAAGCCTTTGCAGTTTTCTCCAACATTTCCTTAACAATGAAAATAAATAAATAAATAAATACAAGACACTTGCACATGTAGGGAGAGCACCCATTGTACCACACTTCAGGCTTTTCTAACTACAGCCATTACAATTATCCATACACTATGTGGGACACATCCTCAGCAGTGTACCTCAGGATCAACGGGTGTTTCGGGCCTTTATTCACTGTACACCCTCCCCTGAGGCGGCCCCACTAAAGGTGATCAATCCTTTAGTGTGTGTCCACAGTTTAGCTACCTGCTACCCAACTTTCCAATATGTACTTCCACAATTCACTTACAACCACAGTTTACTTCCAAAATTTACTACCTACTGTTCATTACCAATTGTTTGCACGACTTCCAAAGTTTTACTTACAAAATTGACTACAACCACAATTTACTTCCAAAATGACCTGCTTACTTACTAATTAGGACTTATTATCGAATATTTGCACTTTACCACCATTTTACCACAAATACTATCACTTTGCAGTCACTAACGCATATGCCATTACACAAACGACCCTGCCAATGCTAGTTCTAAAGACGATTCTACCCACTGACTTATAATGCTCAGTTATAGTAATATAGTAATAATCACAAATTGATCCTTTTATGGGTGACTGTTATATAATAATAATAAACTGGCTGTTGCCACTTACCAGTAGGAGAGAACCTCAGAGAACTGACCCGTATCTCTGGCTTAAAGTGGCGAGAGCTCACGATTCTACCCACTGACTTAACATTAAATGTATACACCTCTTGAATCTAATGGTGTCTAATGGTCAGTTATCCCGTGTTCCATACACCGCAAAACCCCGGGAAACTTGGCCACTCTGTATCCCAATACACCGCACGATCCCAGAGAGCCTGATTCTAAACTGCCCATGTGTGTAATGGCTGCCATTTATAAGCCTCTTCTTCTGTGTTTCTATTTACCCACTAAACGCACTACTGCCATCTGCTGGTCTGGGGTGCCCATCCTTATCTGCACAAACAGCCCTAGGTTGCACTAATCTCCACCACCTTACTAATGTCCTGTGCTGAACAAGTACCCACGCTAACCACTCCCAGCCTCCACTGCTACATTAATAAAATAAAAAAGTAATAATAATAATAATACTACTAATAATAATGACGTAATGCCGCAATGCCCCGTCATGCAGGATCTTGCGTGATGCAATAATGTAGTGTCACTATACACTATAATGACGTAATGACGCAATGCCCCGTCATGCGGGCTCTTGCGTGATGCAATAATGTAGTGTCACAGCGATGCAATGCACCATTAATGCGGGCCCTTGCGTGGCGTAAAAATGCACTGTCACAGCAACGCACTGCCCCAATGCCACTCGGTAGCACACTGGCTAAGGCATTCGACCCGGGTTGGAGGGCCCGGGTTGGAATCCCTTCATCGCCCCATTCAAACATGGCAACCCTACTGCTTACCCCAGACAGAGACCACCCTTCTCATCCAGATCCAATTACTAGTCTTAGCTGCTTCCTCTGACATCTCCCTAACAGTTTTACGTAGATTCTTACCACCAACCCCAAGCTCCCCTAGCAGTGAAATGACTGACCTCCCTACAAACCCTCTACAACCCACTTCTACTGGAAATACTCTTGCCCTCCATCCGTTCTGCTCTGCTTCCAATCTCAACTCTTCATACTTAAGCTTTTTCCTTTCATATGCTTCCTCTAGGGAGCTTTCCCATGGGACAGTGAGTTCAATAAAATACACTACCTGTTGGCTGGTCGACCAATAGACTATGTCTGGCCTCAAGTTAGTGGTAACTATTTCTTGCGGGACCACCAACTTTCCACCCACATCTACAAGCATCTGCCAATCCTTTGCTTCCTGTGTAGTCCTCCTTGGCTTTGCGGCTCTCTTACTTTTCTCACCCTCCCGCACAAACTGGATACCTTTTTTATGACTACCTTCTGCATTTACCTGCTGCCTCCTACTCTCAATTCCTGCTGCTAAGCATTTTAATACTTGGTTGTGACGCCATGTATAGCGACCCTGTGCCAAGCTAACTTTACAGCCAGATAGTATATGTCTCAATGTGGCTACACCTGAACAGAGTGTGCATGACGGATCCCCATCTGTCCATATTCTCAGGTTATCTGGCGATGGGAGCACGTCGTACGTCGCTCCCAATAAAAACTTTAGCCTGTTAGACTCCATACTCCACAAATCCCTCCAAGTAACCTGTTTTCTCTCTACTCCCTCCCAATTCAACCACTGGCCCTGCTTTGCTAGTGACACAGCTTTTACCTGTCTACTAGCTTCTTCTTGCCTGCGTATCTGCTCTACAACCAGTCTTCTTTTCTCCTTCTGATCTGCCTTTCTCCACATTGGTTTCCCTGATGTACGCCCCAAGCCTCCCCGCCCAATCTGGACATTCCCCACTATCTCTCCATGCCTAAGGGCTGCCTCTGCCTCCTGCACTGCTACCTTTGGTTTCCACTTTCTCCCTTTGCTCGGGTTAGGAGCCAGACCACTGACTATCCTGTCCTTGCTCCCTGTTAACAACAGCTCTGTCCTAACCTTAGAACACTTAAATTCCTCTACCAGACTATTTATCGGCAGTATGCCCTTCCCATACAGAGCTACACTGCTTAGGCACCGTGGAACCCCTAACCACTTTTTAACGTATGAATTAACCACCCTTTCTAGCTTCTCTACTTTTGATAATGGTACTTCATACACTGACATGGGCCACATTACTCTAGGGAACAGTCCAAATTGCATGCACCACAATTTCAGCTTTCCTGGTAGCCCTGACCTGTCAATTTTTTCCAATCCCTCCACCACGTCTTTTCTAAGCTGCTCTACCTGCTCTCGATCACGCAGGTCTGCATTATACCACCTCCCCAGGCTTTTCACTGGTCTCACCATGATGGATGGGATTTCCTCACCTTCCACCGTGAACTTCTGCTCTACCACTTTTCCCTTGGTGACTGAGATACTCCTTGACTTACTAGGCTTTCTCTTCATCCTCGCCCACCCGAGATTTGTATTTATCCTTTCCAACAACCTTTTTGTACATGGCACCGTTGTTGTTAACAGAGTCATGTCATCCATGAAAGCTCTAATTGGCGGGAGACGCAGTCCCCCCCGACGCCTTTCCCCTCCCACCACCCACTTAGAAGCTCTTATTACCATTTCCATTGCCATTGTAAAAGCAAGTGGTGAGATCGTACACCCCGCCATAATGCCTACTTCTAGCTTCTGCCAGTCTGATACAAATTCCCCTGTACCTATACACAATCTAATATCTTTAAAGTATTCCTTCATTAATTTCACAATCTCAACTGGCACTCTAAAGTATTCACAAGCACTCCAAATCAGACTATGCGGCACCGAGCCAAAGGCATTAGCTAGGTCCAAAAAAACTACATGAAGCTCCCTACCCTCTTGCTTTGCTGTCTGATGTCACGGTGTCGCTCTGGGCTTGGGATTTTCTCGTGTGTGTTTTTCATTGTTACCCACCTGTTAGTCTATTAGGTTCACTCTACCGTGTTGTACTGCTCCTTCCCCGTGTTGTCTGTTAAGTCACTGCACCTGTACTTCCTTGTTTAGACCCTCATTAGATTATCTCTCTCACTCGCCCTCCTCGCTTCACGATAGCTGTCTCACCTGCACTTCCTGGTTTGTGACAATCACGAGTTTATTCAATCATTCTACTCACCGGCACTCCTCGTTCACGCTCGTTTAGTTCCCGGGGTTTCCACTACTTATACTCGCCTCTCTCACTCACTCCTTGTCAGTCCGTCTGCGAACCACGGTGTACTCCTCGGCAAGCTATTTTGACTCCTGACTTCTTCATGTCTGTTTGGCTGTTATCTCCCGGTGTTTGCTCGTTTCCTGTCTGTGCCTGTGTTTCCCCTGTCTGTCTGTCAGCCTCTTCAGTCCTCCGGTGCCGACTTCTGCCTGCCTGACTCCGCCTGACTCTCCAGCCCCTGGTTTCGACCCCGGTCCGTCTCTGGCTCTCCCTGGCTCTCCAGTCCTCCGGTGTCGACTCCTGCCTGCCTGACTCGGTCTGACTCTCCAGCCCCTGGTTTCGACCCTGGTCCGTCTCTGGCTCTCCCTGGCTCTCCAGTCCTCCGGTGCCGACTCCTGCCTGGCTGACTCTGTCTGACTCTCCAGCCCCTGGTTTCGACCCCGGTCCGTCTCCGGCTCTCCCTGGCTCTCCAGTCCTCCGGTGCCGACTCCTGCCTGGCTGACTCTGTCTGACTCTCCAGCCCCTGGTTTCGACCCCGGTCCGTCTCCGGCTCTCCCTGGCTCTCCAGTCCTCCGGTGCCGACTCCTGCCTGCCTGACTCTGTCTGACTCTCCAGCCCCTGGTTTCGACCCCGGTCCGTCTCCGGCTCTCCCTGGTTCTCCAGCCCTCCGGTACCGACTCCTGCCTGTCCCTGACTCCGCGCCTGCCATTGGGTCCTGGTCTCCGAGCACAACCGCCTACCCTCCAGTGTGCTACCACCAGTGGCGGCAATCACCTGCTCACCCTTTAGGGTGTTTGACTTTGTCCCATTCCCCGAACCCTTCAATAAAACCCGTTTGTTTGAGGTTACGCACTTGGGTCCGTGTTTTCTCTGTCTGGGTCCCGTGACATCTGAATTTGGTGCCAAATTACACTAGTGTGCTCAATGCATCCAGCAAAACCTGGGATTCCTGCCTTCTGCACTGTTGTGTCAATTAACCCATTCTTTTCCAAACACTGCACAAGTCTCTTAGCCACTATACTGAAGAAGATTTTCCCCTCCACATTAAGCAAAGAGATCATTCTAAACTGGTCTATTCTAACAGACTCTTTTTCTTTTGGAATCAACACACCCCCTGCCCTGCACCATGCTGTTGGAATGCTCTGCTTATGCCACACAACCTTAAAGAACTTCCACAGAAACCTAAGAACCCCTGGGGCATTCTTATATACCCGATATGGCACCTCATTAGGCCCTGGAGCTGATGAAGCCTTAGCTTTTCTCACCACAGCCTCTACCTCTTTCCACCTAGGTGGCACAACATCCATCTGACTTTCTATCTCCCCCAAAGGTGGCATGTCAGGCGGAAAACCTAATCCTCCCTCCCTCCCTGGATCTGAATGAGTTTTCCTCAAGTACTCCTCTACTTCCTCTTTTGAGGTTCTCAATATCCCTCCCTTTTCCTGGTTAAACAACCCTTTCACAAATTTAAAGGGGTCCTTATAAAACAGTGTTCTTACCCGCTCCTTCGCTTTTCTCTTCCTTCTAAGATTCTCAGCTCTCCTAAGAGTTGCTAACCTACATCGTAACTCTTCCTGCAGGGCAACTATACCTTCTTTCTCCTCACTTGTGGCCCTTTTCCAATGTTTTCTTAGCTGCCTCCTTCTTAACACCAATTCACGAATGTCTTTCTGTCGTCTCGACTGACAATGTTGTACTGGCTCCCTTTTCCTTCTATCACTACTTCCAAACCTATCTAAGCCATAACTATAGATCACTTCCCCCATCCTTTCCAACTTTGCCGAGGCTGTCCCTTTTAATCCTTCCAACACCATTGCCAAGTCTCTGTCTACGGACTCCCAAGTCATCTTATCTTTCGCCTGTGGCCAACTAACCCTAGCTTTCTGCTCACAGGCTTTCTCCCTTTTTGACTGGCTAGGCTCTCCTTCTCCCTCAGTCCCTCTGACCTCCTCCCTCTCTTCCAAGACTGGGTTTCTGATATCCTGCGAACTGGGGTTTTCTACCTGCCGCTGGACTTCAGCCGACTTACTCCGCAGACTTCTTAGAAAGTACTGCTCAATGCGGTTCCCCTGTCCCACTTTTCCTCCACACCCCTTCTTCCCCTGATGGATTTTAAGGCCTCTCACTGTTGTAAGCCACAGGAACAAACCTGTACTTTCTTTTCCAATTGTTCTCTCATTACTCTTTCACTACTTTCTTCTTCCCTTTCAATTCTACCAGATAACCCCACCTCCCCATCCTCCCTTAAGTCGTCCGACCTTCTCATAGTCATTTCCGTTCCAGTGTCTAAAGCCATGAATCCTGCCTGTGAGTCATCTTCCACCCCTGCTCTCGCTGACTCTAGGGGTATATCTCTTGTATTAGACGTAGCAGAATGTGGACATGGCTCAGTTCAATGAACTTGCCACTGCTTATCTGGGGAGCTAACCCATATAAGCTCCAGTGGGGTCTATTCCCTCCTGTCAGCTGTCTTTCCAGTCGGAATGTACTGCATCTTTAAGCCCTGCAACATAGTGTGTGCGTCCACTGAGATTAACTATAGCGGGAGCTCTTAAACTGTACACTGAAATGACACGTAACTGCTACACCACTTAAGCACCTCGTAAATTACTAGAAACAATGTGTTCCCCAAATAAACTATTCATGGAGATCGAGTAATTACTGCTACTGTGCACATATGAACAGTACAAGCATCTAACAAATTGGATAAAACAATAGACAAACACTCAGTGCAGACATTGACACTACAATAACAACAACGAGCATACACGTGACATAACACAGTAACGACGTGATGCACATAATGTCCAACAAGACAAGGGAAGAGATTACCTTTGGGATCAATAATATAACTCTACTCTACTCTAAGAGAAGTCCACGGCGCCTGGAACATAGATTCCTCCTCCTTTGTATTGCTCTGAAAACCCGAAGTTCGGAGGCATATTTAGTACAGTAGGCGATCGCCTGCGGAGGGCCTGCTGATAGCTATGCTAATCTGGCAGGACAATAGAATGACAAGTCACACATTTGATTGCTGCTGTCCTAAACACGCCTAGTGATTGGTGGCTCCCCCTGAAATAAGTCGGGGGCAGAAGAACATTCTGGGGGGTGTAATGCCTTGAAGAGTAGGTTTTAAATGGTCGGGTACCCTGTTTGCTGCCATGATCCAGCAATTCACAGGGCAGTATTCTCAAAGGTGAAATACTGTACTTCATGCACCATGACTGTAGTTACAGTTCAATAAATTTTCTTTCATCAAAACGATAGGCACAAATACAGCCTGAATCTTTTGAGTGAACTTCTCTTTTTCACAGAAAACGGCGGTCCACTGCAATGGCAGCGATCCTATAGCTAAGAAATGCTTTGTTATATTATATGGCCTACATAAATAAATACCATTAACATATCGCTGTGAAATAACATGAGTCATGTGAATTAACTTTTTCCCAAGACCACTGTTATGTCCTGTCACCTGACCATGTGTGCAACTATTGTACAATTTTAAAACCCCTTAAAAGCACAAGCCGTTTTTCAAGTTTGTTTTTGCCAAGTTTGTTTTTGCTAAAAACCAAGTTTGTAATCTGTTAATAAAGAAATTTTGTACTGTCATGGTAATGTAGTAATAGAGAATTTTCATTACTCTAGTGGAACAGAGAATTGTTTCACAGACTGAACAACATGTACTAAGAGGTTGGAAGACATAGGTGGTTGCTGTAAATGCTGAAAAACAGTTTGTAACGGAAGCAGGAAAAGCCCAACAATTTGGGCTGCTTTTCATGTCAAGTATTTTTTTCAGCAGGTGCATAATGAATCTAAGTTCATCATATAGAGATTTTGATCTATGAAAGAGAAACACTGAAATGTGTTTAGTGTTCAGTGAGGTTGTGCTGTATAATGGTCAAACTTTCAAGTTTTTTTTTTCTTACAGCATTTGTGGTAATTTTTTCAATCACAAGTGAATGATGTGATGGAGCTTTTCTATTTTTACTTTTTAAGAGGTATATGTATTATTAATTACCATTTCAACTGAATTGTTTACTTATGTTCAAGAATATTTATTGTCACATGCATAGACATACTGGGTAGAATAGGGCAGGTAAGGCCTGATGAAGGGTAGAGGTAGAATAGGTGATGGGGGGTGGGAAAAAGTGCATAAAATGCAGTTGGGTTTGGGAGGGAGGACTGGCTGTGGTGGCCAATGATGGGCTATGTGTCAGGGGGTAGTGCTGTGTGTGCAGCCAGCAGCACTGAGGTGGGGATTTGGCAAATATATGTGTGAGGAGAGGTGCGGGCAGCATTAGGTGGGCAGCAAAGCTATATGCTGTGTGTGTGTCGGGGCGGGTGGGGGTCTTGAGCCAGAAGTGCATGAGGGTTGTGTCCTATGTGCTGTAGGGGGGGGCATGAGTCGAGGGGATTTGCTGAGGTGAGGATGGGGCAAACGTGTGTGAAGAGGGGGAGTGAGGGGCATGAGCTGGGGGGAGTGAGGGCTGTGTCCTGCCTGCTGTGTGCGTGTGCGGTGGTGTTATGAGAGGGCTGTGTGTGAGGAGAGCTGGTAGAGACTTAGCTTTATGTACCTGGTTGAAATCGCCAGCCACAATAAGCGCACTGCAGTTCTGTTACAGCAGTGCATATAGGTGCAGGGAACTGCCTATGATGCTCAGGCAAAAAAGAGACAATGGGAAAAACAATGCAAAGGCTATACAACCCATCAAAGAATGAGAAGGACATTTTCTGAAACTGAGTTCTTTGTATTATGACCACCGTGTAGTGGTCATATTGTTTTTGTCAGATTTTTTTTTTCACTCTTCTTTCACAGATTTTGACAGCAAACAAGGGGGACAAGAAACTTTGTGGCTAGGCTAGTAGCGAATAGAAGCTTTTCGCACTGGTGTCTGAACAATCACTGAAAAATATTATCATAGACATTGTTTTGTGCAAAACTACACTCAACTCAGCAGCCTCGCAACATGGTTTAAAATATCCACAATACATTTTCCTGTAGAGAATGGCCAGAACAAACACATCCATCAAAACACATACACGTCAGACAAATACTTCAGTATTTAGTAGCTCGGTAACTAGTTTTTTTTTATTATTTGTAATTACAGTAGTGTGACTACAACAAAAACTGAAAAACACAATAAACTTGTATGGACACATTTTGAATTAAAAGTTATGCTCGCTTCTGCTTTCTTCCCTTCTCTTCCACACCTCTTTTGCACGCTCCCCTGTGTCAGTATGGGATCGTGCTGGATGCAGGATCCTCCCATACATCCATGTATATCTACAAGTGGCCAGCAGATAAACAGAACAGCACAGGGGTGGTCAGCCAGCATAGCGAGTGCCACGTGAAGGGTACGTGCCGCCACCATCACCACTTCTCCTTATCAGTTGCCCACACATAAAGTGCAGTCTCAAGACTCTGTATGCAACAAGAGCAGAAAACACAAAAAGCACACACAAATGTTCACACACAAACACACACACACACACACACACAGGCTATCTGTGGTCAGTACAAAGGCAAATGGTGTCACATCTTGACGTGCTGATGATACTGCTTTTTTACTGTGGCAGTTGCTTGTGTGCATGTATGCATGTTACCATTGCCTGTGAAGACTTGGTCTTCCTGTATTACAGACCGCACACCCCACTTCTGTTAACAACTAACAAAACAACAAAGGCTAATAGTGAAACAGGAAGGGCAAAAAAGAAGTGCAGACCATATGGCTATGTCAGTACTATATAGACAAGATAATACTGCATATATAACAACCTACTTTCCAGTGGTATTACTTTGGATTTGCCTAAAGTTGTTTTTGAAACTCACAAACTCAGGTACTTGAACTCATAGTCTTTATACAACATTAAGGTAGCATTTTGACACACTAGTGCACACTAGAGCAGAGAGTGCACTCTGTCTGCCTGACCAAGGAACCTGCATGGCTTTCAGTTGTGGCAGTGAGATTGCATTTTTGCAGTAAAACCCTGTACACTAAGTTGTAAGCAAATTGACTTCTTTCTGGAGCTTGAAGACATTGCACCTTCAGTTTAAAGAAGAAGCCTTTTGGATGAAAGGTGAAATGTCTTCAAGCTCCAGAAAGAAGTCCAGTTGCTTACAACTTAGCTTCTTTAACCATTCATACCATGACCTGGATGAATGAGAATCTACACAGACAACCCCATAGACTCGATTATGAAGTCCGATAGGGTGAGTACTCTTGACCGGTAAGTTCTAACTTTGGCACAACCCTGTGATTGTGTTAGGTAATGTGTTAGTAATTGTCATATTTTTTCCAAAAATAAAAGTTGGGTTCTGTTGTCCTTTATAATATAAATAGTTCAGTTATTGTATGTATGCTGGTGTGTTTCAGGAGGGGGAATCTCCAGCTATGCAGACCAACCAGGTGCTGCTGGCCGCAGTCTGGAGGAATGTCTCAACAATGCTAAAAAGGAAATCCCAAAAGCACGTCATCAGCTCACTCCTGTGTACCTGGGTGCAACTGCTGGAATGAGGCTTTTAAAGTGTGTGTGTGTGTGCGCGCGTGCATGTGCGCATGCTTGTGTGTGTGTGTATAAAAGCTATTTGTTTGTCTGTGCGATTGTAAATTCTATCTTGGTGTATTTCTAGCATATGCATATGCATGCCACTGTTTATTAGGGCTCTCCTATCCTAAAATAGCAAGTTGACACAAGCTAATGCATCTCTAAAACTGCTCCAGCGATTCCCTTGAGACTGGCACACCATCTCTCTTAAAAACAGACACACTAACACACTTGTATTGTGTACAGGTAGTCACATACAGAAAAAAAACACAAATCCATACTCAAACTGTACATGATAGGCACTGTCTTTTTATGTTGTTGAGGTTTGTTTTGTCAGGCAAAGATGCACAGGAATCTGCACACTCAGATTTGTGCAAAGAATTATTTACTGAAATCTGCAAGCTTTTGGACATTTAATCATACTCCTAATCAAATATTACTCCACTACTACTGAAACTTGCCTTGCCAAATTTGTACTTAAGCTGAAGTATGAAAATACTTAAAATAATTTTGATGCAAATTAACATGTAATTAGTCAGCCAACATAAGCTAGGTCTTGAAAGGTTCATTGGTGGTTTCTATCGTTTGACTTGTAAATAAGTCCACATGTAATTACCCAAATTCAAGATGACGGTGTCCATTACAAAATTAGGTACTAGAGAAAGCTCTATAGTTTAAAATAAAATACATTTGCAAGACCATAATTCCTAGTCCATCTTTAAAACGGATTATACCATGGCTTCCTTCAATTTCACAATGTGATGTGCTCTTTAGAACGGCTATGAATTTTCTATATACGCACACCTACGAAGTAGTCCCTGCTTTCCGACTGTATCACGTTTATGTATCAATGCACGTTCGTGTGTCAAGTTCGTGGTAAACTGTAAATAAACAGTAAAGACGTGACAGTTTTAACAAATGAGGAGCAGGTGGAAGAACACAGAGTTGCAACATGTTTTATGCCTCTGAGATCGTCTTTTAGTGCTGTCACGCTGCATTTGGTCTCTTTACTCAGGGGCGGACTTAGCCTGGTAAACCAGCACCTTGTACTTCATTTCATTTTGTACAGAGGGTCTGGAACACCAGACACCATCAGAAATGATTTGTTGGAGATGTGGACTCTGCTGAAGTTTAAAAAAGTGCCTCTGCCTTTACCCAATCACTAACACCTGGTCGTCACGTATGCAATTAGCCTACCTACGCACTACAATTCAAATATTGACCTTATTCTGGAACCGACCATGGGCGGCGTGGCGCGCTTCCGTATTGTAACGCTATTTCCGGGTACTATGCGCCCTAATGCAACCTTCTACTGTCTATGGACGCAACTCAGCTGATGTTACTTGAAATCTAACGATCTAAAATACCGGTCCATACATCTAGTATCGGAGTAAGCTATGCAATTAGACTACTGCTCCATGCTTCTAAATGTAATATTTCTGAACGTCACCAAACACGATATAAAACATTGTAACATTTTAGTGTGGGCACTTGGCTCAGACAGAGGACAGGCAAACCGGGACCGAACTAAATATACAACGCCTTAGAGCAAAATAACATCGTATTCCACAGGATCCGCACACAGAACAACTAGATTAACAAATGAGAATGATAGCACAGGAAATTATGATGTTGGGAGAGTGCAGTGAATCCGTGCGCTTTGCCAAATGTAGAGAGCTGGGTCGTCAGTGACTTGCTGTCGGCGCAGACGGATCAGTCAAGTGCAGGTGTAACTATCTATGAAACAGCGCGACAGGCTGCTATGCATTACCTAAAGTGTAATTAATGTATTGGTGGCTTGCAGAAGCTAAACGTGAGATGTTGCTAGGAAAACAGTAGCTTAAGCAACGTGGTCTGCAGTTAGGGAAGTAAAAATTACAATGGACGTTTTATTAATAAACAACCCATTTCTGTTCGTTCGTTTTTTTTCCTCAAATCTCCCTACTGCTCCGCGCTTCTACATTTAATGTTTCTGAACGTCACCAAACACAACATTAAACATTGTAACATTTTCGTGTAGGAACTTGGCTCACGTGAAGCAGAGAGAGCTGCGTCGTCAGTGGCTTGCTGTCAGTGCAGGCGGCTCAGTCAAGTGCAGTTGTATGCGTGTGTGTTGTCTAGCATCTTAATCAGCATTGCCTAAGGTAAAATTATTGTATTGGTGGCTTGCAGAAGCTAAACGTAAGGTGCTGCTGGAAAAATAGTATCCTAAGCAACGTCTGCATAGTTAGGGAAGTTAAAAATACAATGGCCATTTCCATGAATAAAAAAAAAATCCCTTTCTGCACACACATGTTTATTTATTTTTTGACAAATTGCCCCTTGCCTCAGCCCACCGCTGCATGCTATGCATGCTATCCAGCCACCCAGTGGAGTTCATTAACCTCGAGTGATGAGGCACAATCTCTCCATCCAATCTTTTTATGTGTCTTTCTGAGTAAGCTATCCATCTTTATTTGCAAGGTTTTCCAACGTAGCTGACTTGCTGTAGCAAACCGACCGGAAGTAATGTTGCAATCGCGGAAGACGAGCAACTTTGAAAATGGGCGTGTCAGAATAAGGTCAATAGCACACAAGGTCAACGTCACGGCTAGCGAACACACCCTCTTTTCGCTGATTGGATTGGTCTTGCTGGGGCCAACTAAATGATCCTCAAGAGATTCCGGTCCAGACCCTGGCTGTGTTCCAAACGGCTAAATTCGCTGCCTAAGTAGTTGCCTAACGCAGCAGCGAGTCATCGAGTGCTGTTCCAAACGGTTAAAGTTCTTATTTCCTGTCGCAGCAGTTGCCTTCAAATTGTCCGCGCGACATGCAGTTTTGAAGGCAGCTTCGATGATTCCTTCAAGCTCCCTATTACCCAGAATTCTGTGCACTAACTTTCAAACAACTGTGAAAAGTAAATAAAGATGGCGGCCGACATGAATGTTACGGTTGCTGTCGGTATCAACATCTTATTTGTTTGGCACTATATCGCTTGTATTTTTACAATTTAGATGAGAAATCAACAATGTACTATCTAAATATCCAACCACTTTAACTATTAACAGCGTATTGTAGGATTTATGTACTGTCAGTCAGTCAACTGACTAACGTTAGCCAGCTAGCTTACGTCAGCTAGTTTCACGTTCTTGCTACGTGCTAACGTCATACCCCAACTTTTGCTCTCTTAAAATCCCGTTCGAAACCAGTATTTATAGAAGTTGCCTTCACCCCGTAGTCATATCTAATTAGGCACCTCTCTATTAAGGGAGGGAGTCATCGAGGCAGCTGCCTTCCGTTTGGAACAGAGCCCCTCTGTACAGCTGCGTTATTCTAGCCCAAATAAGCCCAAATAACGTTTCCGGTTTACTTCCGGGTATCGGCTCAGGCCAACGAATTCTCACATTTTTGTGTCAGATTAAGAGTTTGCATTTTCACTAGTGGCGGGACTTATAACGGAAGGACGGTGTTGAGTTTTGATCCGAATATGCGGATCATTTAACCCTATTTGCCCAACGCCTGCAAAGTGCGTGAAAATGTAGCCTACACACATTCTTCTCTGTTGAATTCCTCTGGAACGGTACATCGAGATGGCATTTATACCAAACGAAACAGTAGAACAGTAGGCCAGGGCTTTACAACGAGACCTGCTTATTTTTGCGCTATCGGCGAGTTTTTTTAATAACCAAAATCTCTCATATTAGAACTCTACACAGCCATTACTCTCGTTGACATTACTCGCGAACCCATAGACATTTCACGCATATCAAAAGAAAGCCTTCCCAACGACACCAAGCGCATACTTTGAACTGCATTGAATTTATCACGTTAAAACAAGTACATCAAGTAATGATTTTACAAATATCTACTTCACCCATTTCATACTCACGGTTATCAGTCAATGTATAATGTGAAGAATAGCTAAACCTACCGATTCTACTGCCATCATGCATTCCTATCAAAACACGTTTCATACAGTTGTGAAATTACTTTTGGGATGGGGGCATCAACAGTATGGCGGTGGTTGTGTAAGCTACTTTATTGTCCTTTCCCACTTTACTGATACTTCCATACTCCTCACTTGATTCTGAATCCGAGGACAGTTTCAAGTCCCTGTCGTCATTTTGGATAGCCTCAATAATGTCCACTGAATATCTGGTGGCTCTTCTTGGTTTTAGGCATAGGCCTACATGTAATTGAAAATCACCAGTTATTTTCCAGTTGCAAAATTGTTGCAAAGTTGTAAGTGTTATTGAAAGCTTTACCAATTTGCAGTAGTTATGTCTTCACAAAAGTTTATCACATTCCTGACATTTCACACATTACAGACTTACACTCCTGCCTCACAGAATATTATCACCTCATTGTAATTCAAGATCAGCATCAGCTGGGCAAACAAGCACTGCAGTTTTTAGTATTTTTTACAGTATGCTACATAATTCTTCCTGTCTTAGAATACACAATTACTCTTCTTTTGTAATAAATTTTTAGATTACAATAACATGTTTTGCATGCATAATTAAATGCCACAATTACAGTGCAGTGCACTGTAGCCTAATAGTAATGCAGCTCTGATCAGCATGGATTGAATTGAACTTTGAATTGTCATTGAATGGATTGAACTGTCATTCCTATAAATTTGCCCGCATTTTTAAAGTTTTCTACAGCTAACTAAAGACTCTTATTGCTGAGGGGATGTAGGCCATTCTATAAGCTATTAAAACCAATGTGGCCAAATCTCAGTTTGGTTTCCTTGTTCATAATGATGAGAAGAAGAACCAGCACGAGCTAAGAGCAAAGTCCTTCTAGTCCTCCTACTGTTCAGAGTTATAATGCTGTTAGAGTATTTTTTTAAGGTGATTGCTGTGGCTAGTAATCAGTTACAGTGTACAGTATAATAACTAATACGTACTTAGTTATATTTCTTATGACCTTCCCCTAAGCCATTCACTATGATAATTTACAGTTTCTGTTCTGTAAATTGTATGTGTTGAATTGCACATAAAATGCTTCAGTAGCTTGGGAATTTTCACTAGTTATTTTACAGTTGCAAAATGCAAAGCAACGGTGGCTTCAAAGTGTTATTGAAAGCTTTACCAATTTCCAGTAGTTATGTCTACACAAAAGTTTATCACATTCCTGAAATTTTACACATTACAGACTTACACTCCCGCCTCCCAGAATATTATCACCTCATTGTTATTCAAGAAGCTGGGCAAACAAGCACTGCTATAGTATTTTTTACATTATGCTACATAATTCTTTCTGTCTTAAAATACACAATTACTCTTCTTTTCTAATAGATTTTAGATTACAATAACATGTTTTGCATGCATAATTAAATGCCACATTTTAGACAAGTGCAGTGCACTGTAGCCTAATAGTAATGCAGCTCTGATCAGCTCTGATCAAAACGTGATATGAATGTTTGCCATATCATCATACCAACAACAGACAATTCCGCGTAGACTCGCAACAGAAAATTGCTATATGTTTCAAAACTTGACGGAGATAACGTAGCAGGTTTAATTCTATCAGTTCTGCATCCCCTTAAAGTTTCTCAGTCACACTGCAAAAAACTCAACAGGTGCACTACTGAAAAGGGGCGTGTCGTCACTTTCTCTTGCCAAACAATGAGCCATTGACAACTAATAAGTTTGAAAATAAAGCAAACAATTGTTGGTTTAATGCTTTGACACAGTCACTTTTGCACGTGGAATGCTTTAGGAAGGCAGTGGTTAGGCATACAGAAAATCCAACCTATAAAAACATTCCATGGTCATATGCAAATTTTCTTAGTAATATTGCAATGCATAAAAGTAGTGTGGTGCGAATGTCAGAGATAATCCCAGTGCTTGAGGACCTATCAAATGTTTTTCCACAGTTAGAATTTCAAAAACAAAACGACCCAATGGATTTAGTGCATCCAACTGTAGCCTGGTGTGGAGACCTAGGTTTAGACAATGAGCTTACATTTAGAACCAGTTATCAGTGTGATGCCTGCAAGGACTTAAGGTTTTCCAGTGTTGTTGTTGTGAATATTCATCAAGCAGGTGATGTTGAGGAACTTTTGCAGTTGAAAATGAAGGAGCATTTCAGTGAAAGGTTATGTAATATTTGTATTAACTCTGGGGTAGTGATTGAAAAAACGCCACATATTTTAATTGTGACTTTACCAAGAGCTGAAATGAAGTCAGTTATACGCAAGTCTATTTCCTGTTGCGATGTCATTACTATCGAGTCAAAATAGGCCAGTGAGGTACAGGAAGAAATCGGTAATATGCCATCGCGGTAAGGCTAATCATGGGCATTATTGGACAGTACTGTACGACTGTAAAGCAAATCAGATGACTCATTCAACTAGTCTTTTAGAAACTCAAAGGGCACTTAAGAGTTGGAGTACAGAGGCTTTAACTGAGTGTGGTATGCCTTTAGATTATGAAGGAGGGATTAGGCAATTGAACATGCTCTTTGCGACACAATCAAAGCCACAAATATGCTTTTCAGGTGCAAATTATACATATAATATCTTGTGGCCAGTGTTCATATAGTCCTGTGGCTAAGGTAAAGTGCTGTTCAAATTTAGTGATTAGAACAGTGCAAGATCTACAAAACATAAATCTTGTATGTTGTGCAGTGGAGACTGAAGAAGTTATATGTAGCTATTGTGGTTATCATTGTGTCAAAGAGGAGAGGTTTATAAGCCATTTACCTCAAAATTGAATTATAGCTATCGATAGTCCATCTGGCACTTTGGAAGACAGTGCATCATTATGCACAATCTTTAAAAGACACATCTTCAAGCTTTGTGGTGTAATACTGTGTCTAGATTTGTTGCCGTATTTCATGTTCATTAGGTTAGACAGGAATACTGGCCAGTGGTGCATTGGAGTTGATGCGCAACATGTTGTCACATGGGAGCAACTTGTTGGCTTGGTGGCTGTTATTCAACAGAAATTCTGAGGAAACTGTGTTAGATTTAAATGTGTACACAGTGGATCGCATTTGCACTGCATCCTGCAAGGTCACCAGTGGTGGTACACAGTGGTGTTACACTACTTTGAAAGGGGTGAAAATAAGTGAGGAGGACTTGCGGTGTTTAACAGATTGTTCAGCGTGGTTAAATGATGGTATTATTGATAATTACATTGCTGGACTCATTAGTGAGGTAGGAAATGATAGAGTTCTTGGGGTGCCAGCAACATTTGTATCACAGTTTATACATCAGTAATTATGATTGGATGCCTTCCATACCAAAGAATGCTAGAAACTGGTGGAATTATGATACAGCTGTCATTCCTGTAAATACTGGTGATCATTGGAATTGTATTGTAATGTACATGGGGACAGCAAAACAAGTAGATGGAGTCATGTACATAGGCTACATGTTGATGTAATGGATTCATTATATACAATTAACCTCAGTACTACAGAACATATTAATTGTTTGCAGAGATATTTAGTCTGCCAGTACATTGCATTGCATGGCCAAGTTATAAATGTTAAATTTGTTGTTACACATGTCAGCAAGTGCATAGAATTTGTAAGACAGGACGATGGTAGTAGTTGTGGGTTGTATGTTTGTCTGTTTGCAAAAAAGGTGATTTCAGGTATAAATAATATCACTGGCAAATCGGCGGAAATGCGGAGAACAATCCTTCACGATCTGGGAATGTAGTAGTTATATTGAAATATATTGGTACTTCAGTCTTTCCATCAGCTTTCTGTCTTTGTAATTTGACGATAATTCCCCACTTTTTCTTTCAGAATGTGATTCTAGGCTGTCTGCTGAGTAGATTAGACCCCTATATTGAAGGGGCACAATTTTTAGTTTTTCCAGCCCAACAAGTTTTATATAGCCATATGTTAATATGGGATTTAATAGGTGAACGGTTATTAGGCCCTGTACGCCACGCGGACGATAATTCTCCACTTTTTCTTTCAGAATGTGATTCTAGGCTGTCTGCTGAGTAGATTAGACCCCTATATTGAGGGGGCACAATTTTTAGTTTTTCCAGCCCAACAAGTTTTATATAGCCATACCTTATTATGGGATTTAATAGGTGAACGGTTATTAGGGCCTGTGCGCCACGCGGACAATAATTCCCCACTTTTTCTTTCAGAATGTGATTCTAGGCTGTCTGCTGAGTAGATTAGACCCCTATATTGAAGGGGCACAATTTTTAGTTTTTCCAGCCCAACAAGTTTTATATAGCCATATGTTAATATGGGATTTAATAGGTGAACGGTTATTAGGGCCTGTGCGCCACGCGGACAATAATTCCCCACTTTTTCTTTCAGAATGTGATTCTAGGCTGTCTGCTCAGTAGATTAGACCCCTATATTGAAGGGGCACAATTTTTAGTTTTTCCAGCCCAACAAGTTTTATATAGCCATATGTTAATATGGGATTTAATAGGTGAACGGTTATTAGGGCCTGTGCGCCACGCGGACGATAATTCCCCACTTTTTCTTTCAGAATGTGATTCTAGGCTGTCTGCTGAGTAGATTAGACCCCTATATTGAGGGGGCACAATTTTTGGTTTTTCCAGCCCAACAAGTTTTATATAGCCATACCTTATTATGGGATTTAATAGGTGAACGGTTATTAGGGCCTGTGCGCCACGCGGACAATAATTCCCCACTTTTTCTTTCAGAATGTGATTCTAGGCTGTCTGCTGAGTAGATTAGACCCCTATATTGAAGGGGCACAATTTTTAGTTTTTCCAGCCCAACAAGTTTTATATAGCCATATGTTAATATGGGATTTAATAGGTGAACGGTTATTAGGGCCTGTGCGCCACGCGGACGATAATTCCCCACTTTTTTTTTCAGAATGTGATTCTAGGCTGTCTGCTCAGTAGATTACACCCCTATATTGAAGGGGCACAATTTTTAGTTTTTCCAGCCCAACAAGTTTTATATAGCCATATGTTAATATGGGATTTAATAGGTGAACGGTTATTAGGGCCTGTGCGCCACGCGGACGATAATTCCCCACTTTTTCTTTCAGAATGTGATTCTAGGCTGTCTGCTGAGTAGATTAGACCCCTATATTGAAGGGGCACAATTTTTTGTTTTTCCAGCCCAACAAGTTTTATATAGCCATATGTTAATATGGGATTTAATAGGTGAACGGTTATTAGGGCCTGTGCGCCACGCGGACGATAATTCCCCACTTTTTCTTTCAGAATGTGATTCTAAGCTGTCTGCTGAGTAGATTAGACCCCTATATTGAAGGGGCACAATTTTTAGTTTTTCCAGCCCAACAAGTTTTATATAGCCATATGTTAATATGGGATTTAATAGGTGAACGGTTATTAGGGCCTGTGTGCCACGCGGACGATAATTCCCCACTTTTTCTTTCAGAATGTGATTCTAGGCTGTCTGCTGAGTAGATTAGACCCCTATATTGAAGGGGCACAATTTTTAGTTTTTCCAGCCCAACAAGTTTTATATAGCCATATGTTAATATGGGATTTAATAGGTGAACGGTTATTAGGGCCTGTGCGCCACGCGGACGATAATTCCCCACTTTTTCTTTCAGAATGTGATTCTAGGCTGTCTGCTGAGTAGATTAGACCCCCATATTGAGGGGGCACCATTTTTAGTTTTTCCAGCCCAACAAGTTTTATATAGCCATACCTTATTATGGGATTTAATAGGTGAACGGTTATTAAGCCCTGTATGCCACGCGGACGATAATTCCCCACTTTTTCTTTCAGAATGTGATTCTAGGCTGTCTGCTCAGTAGATTAGACCCCTATATTGAAGGGGCACAATTTTTAGTTTTTCCAGCCCAACAAGTTTTATATAGCCATATGTTAATATGGGATTTAATAGGTGAACGGTTATTAGAGCCTGTGCGCCACGCGGACGATAATTCCCCACTTTTTCTTTCAGAATGTGATTCTAGGCTGTCTGCTGAGTAGATTAGACCCCTATATTGAAGGGGCACAATTTTTAGTTTTTCCAGCCCAACAAGTTTTATATAGCCATATGTTAATATGGGATTTAATAGGTGAACGGTTATTAGGGCCTGTGTGCCACGCGGACGATAATTCCCCACTTTTTCTTTCAGAATGTGATTCTAGGCTGTCTGCTGAGTAGATTAGACCCCTATATTGAAGGGGCACAATTTTTAGTTTTTCCAGCCCAACAAGTTTTATATAGCCATATGTTAATATGGGATTTAATAGGTGAACGGTTATTAGGGCCTGTGCGCCACGCGGACGATAATTCCCCACTTTTTCTTTCAGAATGTGATTCTAGGCTGTCTGCTGAGTAGATTAGACCCCCATATTGAGGGGGCACCATTTTTAGTTTTTCCAGCCCAACAAGTTTTATATAGCCATACCTTATTATGGGATTTAATAGGTGAACGGTTATTAAGCCCTGTATGCCACGCGGACGATAATTCCCCACTTTTTCTTTCAGAATGTGATTCTAGGCCGTCTGCTCAGTAGATTAGACCCCTATATTGAAGGGGCAAAATTTTTAGTTTTTCCAGCCCAACAAGTTTTATATAGCCATATGTTAATATGGGATTTAATAGGTGAACGGTTATTAGGGCCTGTGCGCCACGCGGACGATAATTCCCCACTTTTTCTTTCAGAATGTGATTCTAGGCTGTCTGCTGAGTAGATTAGACCCCTATATTGAAGGGGCACAATTTTTAGTTTTTCCAGCCCAACAAGTTTTATATAGCCATATGTTAATATGGGATTTAATAGGTGAACGGTTATTAGGGCCTGTGCGCCACGCGGACGATAATTCCCCACTTTTTCTTTCAGAATGTGATTCTAGGCTGTCTGCTGAGTAGATTAGACCCCTATATTGAAGGGGCACAATTTTTTGTTTTTCCAGCCCAACAAGTTTTATATAGCCATATGTTAATATGGGATTTAATAGGTGAACGGTTATTAGGGCCTGTGCGCCACGCGGACGATAATTCCCCACTTTTTCTTTCAGAATGTGATTCTAAGCTGTCTGCTGAGTAGATTAGACCCCTATATTGAAGGGGCACAATTTTTAGTTTTTCCAGCCCAACAAGTTTTATATAGCCATATGTTAATATGGGATTTAATAGGTGAACGGTTATTAGGGCCTGTGTGCCACGCGGACGATAATTCCCCACTTTTTCTTTCAGAATGTGATTCTAGGCTGTCTGCTGAGTAGATTAGACCCCTATATTGAAGGGGCACAATTTTTAGTTTTTCCAGCCCAACAAGTTTTATATAGCCATATGTTAATATGGGATTTAATAGGTGAACGGTTATTAGGGCCTGTGCGCCACGCGGACGATAATTCCCCACTTTTTCTTTCAGAATGTGATTCTAGGCTGTCTGCTGAGTAGATTAGACCCCCATATTGAGGGGGCACCATTTTTAGTTTTTCCAGCCCAACAAGTTTTATATAGCCATACCTTATTATGGGATTTAATAGGTGAACGGTTATTAAGCCCTGTATGCCACGCGGACGATAATTCCCCACTTTTTCTTTCAGAATGTGATTCTAGGCTGTCTGCTCAGTAGATTAGACCCCTATATTGAAGGGGCACAATTTTTAGTTTTTCCAGCCCAACAAGTTTTATATAGCCATATGTTAATATGGGATTTAATAGGTGAACGGTTATTAGAGCCTGTGCGCCACGCGGACGATAATTCCCCACTTTTTCTTTCAGAATGTGATTCTAGGCTGTCTGCTGAGTAGATTAGACCCCTATATTGAAGGGGCACAATTTTTAGTTTTTCCAGCCCAACAAGTTTTATATAGCCATATGTTAATATGGGATTTAATAGGTGAACGGTTATTAGGGCCTGTGTGCCACGC
The DNA here is from genome assembly GCA_027475355.1 of Coilia nasus. Taxonomy (NCBI): domain Eukaryota; kingdom Metazoa; phylum Chordata; class Actinopteri; order Clupeiformes; family Engraulidae; genus Coilia; species Coilia nasus. The sequence continues at coordinate 303,894 of CM050209.1, forward strand.
GGACGATAATTCCCCACTTTTTCTTTCAGAATGTGATTCTAGGCTGTCTGCTGAGTAGATTAGACCCCTATATTGAAGGGGCACAATTTTTAGTTTTTCCAGCCCAACAAGTTTTATATAGCCATATGTTAATATGGGATTTAATAGGTGAACGGTTATTAGGGCCTGTGCGCCACGCGGACGATAATTCCCCACTTTTTCTTTCAGAATGTGATTCTAGGCTGTCTGCTGAGTAGATTAGACCCCCATATTGAGGGGGCACCATTTTTAGTTTTTCCAGCCCAACAAGTTTTATATAGCCATACCTTATTATGGGATTTAATAGGTGAACGGTTATTAAGCCCTGTATGCCACGCGGACGATAATTCCCCACTTTTTCTTTCAGAATGTGATTCTAGGCCGTCTGCTCAGTAGATTAGACCCCTATATTGAAGGGGCAAAATTTTTAGTTTTTCCAGCCCAACAAGTTTTATATAGCCATACGTTAATATGGGATTTAATAGGTGAACGGTTATTAGGGCCTGTGCGCCACGCGGACGATAATTCCCCACTTTTTCTTTCAGAATGTGATTCTAGGCTGTCTGCTGAGTAGATTAGACCCCTATATTGAAGGGGCACAATTTTTAGTTTTTCCAGCCCAACAAGTTTTATATAGCCATATGTTAATATGGGATTTAATAGGTGAACGGTTATTAGGGCCTGTGCGCCACGCGGACGATAATTCCCCACTTTTTCTTTCAGAATGTGATTCTAGGCTGTCTGCTGAGTAGATTAGACCCCCATATTGAGGGGGCACCATTTTTAGTTTTTCCAGCCCAACAAGTTTTATATAGCCATACCTTATTATGGGATTTAATAGGTGAACGGTTATTAAGCCCTGTATGCCACGCGGACGATAATTCCCCACTTTTTCTTTCAGAATGTGATTCTAGGCTGTCTGCTCAGTAGATTAGACCCCTATTTTGAAGGGGCACAATTTTTAGTTTTTCCAGCCCAACAAGTTTTATATAGCCATATGTTAATATGGGATTTAATAGGTGAACGGTTATTAGAGCCTGTGCGCCACGCGGACGATAATTCCCCACTTTTTCTTTCAGAATGTGATTCTAGGCTGTCTGCTGAGTAGATTAGACCCCTATATTGAAGGGGCACAATTTTTAGTTTTTCCAGCCCAACAAGTTTTATATAGCCATATGTTAATATGGGATTTAATAGGTGAACGGTTATTAGGGCCTGTGTGCCACGCGGACGATAATTCCCCACTTTTTCTTTCAGAATGTGATTCTAGGCTGTCTGCTGAGTAGATTAGACCCCTATATTGAAGGGGCACAATTTTTAGTTTTTCCAGCCCAACAAGTTTTATATAGCCATATGTTAATATGGGATTTAATAGGTGAACGGTTATTAGGGCCTGTGCGCCACGCGGACGATAATTCCCCACTTTTTCTTTCAGAATGTGATTCTAGGCTGTCTGCTGAGTAGATTAGACCCCTATATTGAAGGGGCACAATTTTTAGTTTTTCCAGCCCAACAAGTTTTATATAGCCATATGTTAATATGGGATTTAATAGGTGAACGGTTATTAGGGCCTGTGCGCCACGCGGACGATAATTCCCCACTTTTTCTTTCAGAATGTGATTCTAGGCTGTCTGCTGAGTAGATTAGACCCCTATATTGAAGGGGCACAATTTTTAGTTTTTCCAGCCCAACAAGTTTTATATAGCCATATGTTAATATGGGATTTAATAGGTGAACGGTTATTAGGGCCTGTGTGCCACGGGAACGATAATTCCCCACTTTTTCTTTCAGAATGTGATTCTAGGCTGTCTGCTCAGTAGATTAGACCCCTATATTGAAGGGGCACAATTTTTAGTTTTTCCAGCCCAACAAGTTTTATATAGCCATATGTTAATATGGGATTTAATAGGTGAACGGTTATTAGGGCCTGTGCGCCATGCGGACGATAATTCCCCACTTTTTCTTTCAGAATGTGATTCTAGGCTGTCTGCTCAGTAGATTAGACCCCTATATTGAAGGGGCACAATTTTTAGTTTTTCCAGCCCAACAAGTTTTATATAGCCATATGTTAATATGGGATTTAATAGGTGAACGGTTATTAGGGCCTGTGCGCCACGCGGACGATAATTCCCCACTTTTTCTTTCAGAATGTGATTCTAGGCTGTCTGCTGAGTAGATTAGACCCCCATATTGAGGGGGCACCATTTTTAGTTTTTCCAGCCCAACAAGTTTTATATAGCCATACCTTATTATGGGATTTAATAGGTGAACGGTTATTAAGCCCTGTATGCCACGCGGACGATAATTCCCCACTTTTTCTTTCAGAATGTGATTCTAGGCTGTCTGCTCAGTAGATTAGACCCCTATTTTGAAGGGGCACAATTTTTAGTTTTTCCAGCCCAACAAGTTTTATATAGCCATATGTTAATATGGGATTTAATAGGTGAACGGTTATTAGAGCCTGTGCGCCACGCGGACGATAATTCCCCACTTTTTCTTTCAGAATGTGATTCTAGGCTGTCTGCTGAGTAGATTAGACCCCTATATTGAAGGGGCACAATTTTTAGTTTTTCCAGCCCAACAAGTTTTATATAGCCATATGTTAATATGGGATTTAATAGGTGAACGGTTATTAGGGCCTGTGTGCCACGCGGACGATAATTCCCCACTTTTTCTTTCAGAATGTGATTCTAGGCTGTCTGCTGAGTAGATTAGACCCCTATATTGAAGGGGCACAATTTTTAGTTTTTCCAGCCCAACAAGTTTTATATAGCCATATGTTAATATGGGATTTAATAGGTGAACGGTTATTAGGGCCTGTGCGCCACGCGGACGATAATTCCCCACTTTTTCTTTCAGAATGTGATTCTAGGCTGTCTGCTGAGTAGATTAGACCCCCATATTGAGGGGGCACCATTTTTAGTTTTTCCAGCCCAACAAGTTTTATATAGCCATACCTTATTATGGGATTTAATAGGTGAACGGTTATTAAGCCCTGTATGCCACGCGGACGATAATTCCCCACTTTTTCTTTCAGAATGTGATTCTAGGCTGTCTGCTCAGTAGATTAGACCCCTATTTTGAAGGGGCACAATTTTTAGTTTTTCCAGCCCAACAAGTTTTATATAGCCATATGTTAATATGGGATTTAATAGGTGAACGGTTATTAGAGCCTGTGCGCCACGCGGACGATAATTCCCCACTTTTTCTTTCAGAATGTGATTCTAGGCTGTCTGCTGAGTAGATTAGACCCCTATATTGAAGGGGCACAATTTTTAGTTTTTCCAGCCCAACAAGTTTTATATAGCCATATGTTAATATGGGATTTAATAGGTGAACGGTTATTAGGGCCTGTGTGCCACGCGGACGATAATTCCCCACTTTTTCTTTCAGAATGTGATTCTAGGCTGTCTGCTGAGTAGATTAGACCCCTATATTGAAGGGGCACAATTTTTAGTTTTTCCAGCCCAACAAGTTTTATATAGCCATATGTTAATATGGGATTTAATAGGTGAACGGTTATTAGGGCCTGTGCGCCACGCGGACGATAATTCCCCACTTTTTCTTTCAGAATGTGATTCTAGGCTGTCTGCTGAGTAGATTAGACCCCTATATTGAAGGGGCACAATTTTTAGTTTTTCCAGCCCAACAAGTTTTATATAGCCATATGTTAATATGGGATTTAATAGGTGAACGGTTATTAGGGCCTGTGCGCCACGCGGACGATAATTCCCCACTTTTTCTTTCAGAATGTGATTCTAGGCTGTCTGCTGAGTAGATTAGACCCCTATATTGAAGGGGCACAATTTTTAGTTTTTCCAGCCCAACAAGTTTTATATAGCCATATGTTAATATGGGATTTAATAGGTGAACGGTTATTAGGGCCTGTGTGCCACGGGAACGATAATTCCCCACTTTTTCTTTCAGAATGTGATTCTAGGCTGTCTGCTCAGTAGATTAGACCCCTATATTGAAGGGGCACAATTTTTAGTTTTTCCAGCCCAACAAGTTTTATATAGCCATATGTTAATATGGGATTTAATAGGTGAACGGTTATTAGGGCCTGTGCGCCATGCGGACGATAATTCCCCACTTTTTCTTTCAGAATGTGATTCTAGGCTGTCTGCTCAGTAGATTAGACCCCTATATTGAAGGGGCACAATTTTTAGTTTTTCCAGCCCAACAAGTTTTATATAGCCATATGTTAATATGGGATTTAATAGGTGAACGGTTATTAGGGCCTGTGCGCCACGCGGACGATAATTCCCCACTTTTTCTTTCAGAATGTGATTCTAGGCTGTCTGCTGAGTAGATTAGACCCCCATATTGAGGGGGCACCATTTTTAGTTTTTCCAGCCCAACAAGTTTTATATAGCCATACCTTATTATGGGATTTAATAGGTGAACGGTTATTAAGCCCTGTATGCCACGCGGACGATAATTCCCCACTTTTTCTTTCAGAATGTGATTCTAGGCTGTCTGCTCAGTAGATTAGACCCCTATTTTGAAGGGGCACAATTTTTAGTTTTTCCAGCCCAACAAGTTTTATATAGCCATATGTTAATATGGGATTTAATAGGTGAACGGTTATTAGAGCCTGTGCGCCACGCGGACGATAATTCCCCACTTTTTCTTTCAGAATGTGATTCTAGGCTGTCTGCTGAGTAGATTAGACCCCTATATTGAAGGGGCACAATTTTTAGTTTTTCCAGCCCAACAAGTTTTATATAGCCATATGTTAATATGGGATTTAATAGGTGAACGGTTATTAGGGCCTGTGTGCCACGCGGACGATAATTCCCCACTTTTTCTTTCAGAATGTGATTCTAGGCTGTCTGCTGAGTAGATTAGACCCCTATATTGAAGGGGCACAATTTTTAGTTTTTCCAGCCCAACAAGTTTTATATAGCCATATGTTAATATGGGATTTAATAGGTGAACGGTTATTAGGGCCTGTGCGCCACGCGGACGATAATTCCCCACTTTTTCTTTCAGAATGTGATTCTAGGCTGTCTGCTGAGTAGATTAGACCCCCATATTGAGGGGGCACCATTTTTAGTTTTTCCAGCCCAACAAGTTTTATATAGCCATACCTTATTATGGGATTTAATAGGTGAACGGTTATTAAGCCCTGTATGCCACGCGGACGATAATTCCCCACTTTTTCTTTCAGAATGTGATTCTAGGCCGTCTGCTCAGTAGATTAGACCCCTATATTGAAGGGGCAAAATTTTTAGTTTTTCCAGCCCAACAAGTTTTATATAGCCATACGTTAATATGGGATTTAATAGGTGAACGGTTATTAGGGCCTGTGCGCCACGCGGACGATAATTCCCCACTTTTTCTTTCAGAATGTGATTCTAGGCTGTCTGCTGAGTAGATTAGACCCCTATATTGAAGGGGCACAATTTTTAGTTTTTCCAGCCCAACAAGTTTTATATAGCCATATGTTAATATGGGATTTAATAGGTGAACGGTTATTAGGGCCTGTGCGCCACGCGGACGATAATTCCCCACTTTTTCTTTCAGAATGTGATTCTAGGCTGTCTGCTGAGTAGATTAGACCCCTATATTGAAGGGGCACAATTTTTAGTTTTTCCAGCCCAACAAGTTTTATATAGCCATATGTTAATATGGGATTTAATAGGTGAACGGTTATTAGGGCCTGTGTGCCACGGGAACGATAATTCCCCACTTTTTCTTTCAGAATGTGATTCTAGGCTGTCTGCTCAGTAGATTAGACCCCTATATTGAAGGGGCACAATTTTTAGTTTTTCCAGCCCAACAAGTTTTATATAGCCATATGTTAATATGGGATTTAATAGGTGAACGGTTATTAGGGCCTGTGCGCCATGCGGACGATAATTCCCCACTTTTTCTTTCAGAATGTGATTCTAGGCTGTCTGCTCAGTAGATTAGACCCCTATATTGAAGGGGCACAATTTTTAGTTTTTCCAGCCCAACAAGTTTTATATAGCCATATGTTAATATGGGATTTAATAGGTGAACGGTTATTAGGGCCTGTGCGCCACGCGGACGATAATTCCCCACTTTTTCTTTCAGAATGTGATTCTAGGCTGTCTGCTGAGTAGATTAGACCCCTATATTGAAGGGGCACAATTTTTAGTTTTTCCAGCCCAACAAGTTTTATATAGCCATATGTTAATATGGGATTTAATAGGTGAACGGTTATTAGGCCCTGTACGCCACGCGGACGATAATTCCCCACTTTTTCTTTCAGAATGTGATTCTAGGCTGTCTGCTGAGTAGATTAGACCCCTATATTGAAGGGGCACAATTTTTAGTTTTTCCAGCCCAACAAGTTTTATATAGCCATACCTTATTATGGGATTTAATAGGTGAACGGTTATTAGGGCCTGTGCGCCACGCGGACAATAATTCCCCACTTTTTCTTTCAGAATGTGATTCTAGGCTGTCTGCTGAGTAAATTAGACCCCTATATTGAAGGGGCACAATTTTTAGTTTTTCCAGCCCAACAAGTTTTATATAGCCATATGTTAATATGGGATTTAATAGGTGAACGGTTATTAGGGCCTGTGCGCCACGCGGACAATAATTCCCCACTTTTTCTTTCAGAATGTGATTCTAGGCTGTCTGCTGAGTAGATTAGACCACTATATTGAAGGGGCACAATTTTTAGTTTTTCCAGCCCAACAAGTTTTATATAGCCATATGTTAATATGGGATTTAATAGGTGAACGGTTATTAGGGCCTGTGCGCCACGCGGACAATAATTCCCCACTTTTTCTTTCAGAATGTGATTCTAGGCTGTCTGCTGAGTAGATTAGACCACTATATTGAAGGGGCACAATTTTTAGTTTTTCTAGCCCAACAAGTTTTATATAGCCATATGTTAATATGGGATTTAATAGGTGAACGGTTATTAGGGCCTGTGCGCCACGCGGACAATAATTCCCCACTTTTTCTTTCAGAATGTGATTCTAGGCTGTCTGCTCAGTAGATTAGACCCCTATATTGAAGGGGCACAATTTTTAGTTTTTCCAGCCCAACAAGTTTTATATAGCCATATGTTAATATGGGATTTAATAGGTGAACGGTTATTAGGGCCTGTGCGCCACGCGGACGATAATTCCCCACTTTTTCTTTCAGAATGTGATTCTAGGCTGTCTGCTGAGTAGATTAGACCCCTATATTGAAGGGGCACAATTTTTAGTTTTTCCAGCCCAACAAGTTTTATATAGCCATATGTTAATATGGGATTTAATAGGTGAACGGTTATTAGGGCCTGTGCGCCACGCGGACGATAATTCCCCACTTTTTCTTTCAGAATGTGATTCTAGGCTGTCTGCTGAGTAGATTAGACCCCTATATTGAGGGGGCACAATTTTTTTTTTTCCAGCCCAACAAGTTTTATATAGCCATACCTTATTATGGGATTTAATAGGTGAACGGTTATTAGGGCCTGTGCGCCACGCGGACAATAATTCCCCACTTTTTCTTTCAGAATGTGATTCTAGGCTGTCTGCTGAGTAGATTAGACCCCTATATTGAAGGGGCACAATTTTTAGTTTTTCCAGCCCAACAAGTTTTATATAGCCATATGTTAATATGGGATTTAATAGGTGAACGGTTATTAGGGCCTGTGCGCCACGCGGACGATAATTCCCCACTTTTTCTTTCAGAATGTGATTCTAGGCTGTCTGCTGAGTAGATTAGACCCCTATATTGAAGGGGCACAATTTTTAGTTTTTCCAGCCCAACAAGTTTTATATAGCCATATGTTAATATGGGATTTAATAGGTGAACGGTTATTAGGGCCTGTGCGCCACGGGAACGATAATTCCCCACTTTTTCTTTCAGAATGTGATTCTAGGCTGTCTGCTCAGTAGATTAGACCCCTATATTGAAGGGGCACAATTTTTAGTTTTTCCAGCCCAACAAGTTTTATATAGCCATATGTTAATATGGGATTTAATAGGTGAACGGTTATTAGGGCCTGTGCGTCACGCGGACAATAATTCCCCACTTTTTCTTTCAGAATGTGATTCTAGGCTGTCTGCTGAGTAGATTAGACCACTATATTGAAGGGGCACAATTTTTAGTTTTTCCAGCCCAACAAGTTTTATATAGCCATATGTTAATATGGGATTTAATAGGTGAACGGTTATTAGGGCCTGTGCGCCACGCGGACAATAATTCCCCACTTTTTCTTTCAGAATGTGATTCTAGGCTGTCTGCTCAGTAGATTAGACCCCTATATTGAAGGGGCACAATTTTTAGTTTTTCCAGCCCAACAAGTTTTATATAGCCATATGTTAATATGGGATTTAATAGGTGAACGGTTATTAGGGCCTGTGCGCCACGCGGACGATAATTCCCCACTTTTTCTTTCAGAATGTGATTCTAGGCTGTCTGCTGAGTAGATTAGACCCCTATATTGAAGGGGCACAATTTTTAGTTTTTCCAGCCCAACAAGTTTTATATAGCCATATGTTAATATGGGATTTAATAGGTGAACGGTTATTAGGGCCTGTGCGCCACGCGGACGATAATTCCCCACTTTTTCTTTCAGAATGTGATTCTAGGCTGTCTGCTGAGTAGATTAGACCCCTATATTGAGGGGGCACAATTTTTTTTTTCCAGCCCAACAAGTTTTATATAGCCATACCTTATTATGGGATTTAATAGGTGAACGGTTATTAGGGCCTGTGCGCCACGCGGACAATAATTCCCCACTTTTTCTTTCAGAATGTGATTCTAGGCTGTCTGCTGAGTAGATTAGACCCCTATATTGAAGGGGCACAATTTTTAGTTTTTCCAGCCCAACAAGTTTTATATAGCCATATGTTAATATGGGATTTAATAGGTGAACGGTTATTAGGGCCTGTGCGCCACGCGGACGATAATTCCCCACTTTTTCTTTCAGAATGTGATTCTAGGCTGTCTGCTCAGTAGATTAGACCCCTATATTGAAGGGGCACAATTTTTAGTTTTTCCAGCCCAACAAGTTTTATATAGCCATATGTTAATATGGGATTTAATAGGTGAACGGTTATTAGGGCCTGTGCGCCACGCGGACGATAATTCCCCACTTTTTCTTTCAGAATGTGATTCTAGGCTGTCTGCTGAGTAGATTAGACCCCTATATTGAAGGGGCACAATTTTTAGTTTTTCCAGCCCAACAAGTTTTATATAGCCATATGTTAATATGGGATTTAATAGGTGAACGGTTATTAGGGCCTGTGCGCCACGCGGACGATAATTCCCCACTTTTTCTTTCAGAATGTGATTCTAGGCTGTCTGCTGAGTAGATTAGACCCCTATATTGAAGGGGCACAATTTTTAGTTTTTCCAGCCCAACAAGTTTTATATAGCCATATGTTAATATGGGATTTAATAGGTGAACGGTTATTAGGGCCTGTGCGCCACGCGGACGATAATTCCCCACTTTTTCTTTCAGAATGTGATTCTAGGCTGTCTGCTGAGTAGATTAGACCCCCATATTGAGGGGGCACCATTTTTAGTTTTTCCAGCCCAACAAGTTTTATATAGCCATACCTTATTATGGGATTTAATAGGTGAACGGTTATTAAGCCCTGTATGCCACGCGGACGATAATTCCCCACTTTTTCTTTCAGAATGTGATTCTAGGCCGTCTGCTCAGTAGATTAGACCCCTATATTGAAGGGGCAAAATTTTTAGTTTTTCCAGCCCAACAAGTTTTATATAGCCATATGTTAATATGGGATTTAATAGGTGAACGGTTATTAGGGCCTGTGCGCCACGCGGACGATAATTCCCCACTTTTTCTTTCAGAATGTGATTCTAGGCTGTCTGCTGAGTAGATTAGACCCCTATATTGAAGGGGCACAATTTTTAGTTTTTCCAGCCCAACAAGTTTTATATAGCCATATGTTAATATGGGATTTAATAGGTGAACGGTTATTAGGGCCTGTGCGCCACGCGGACGATAATTCCCCACTTTTTCTTTCAGAATGTGATTCTAGGCTGTCTGCTGAGTAGATTAGACCCCTATATTGAAGGGGCACAATTTTTAGTTTTTCCAGCCCAACAAGTTTTATATAGCCATATGTTAATATGGGATTTAATAGGTGAACGGTTATTAGGGCCTGTGCGCCACGCGGACGATAATTCCCCACTTTTTCTTTCAGAATGTGATTCTAGGCTGTCTGCTGAGTAGATTAGACCCCTATATTGAAGGGGCACAATTTTTAGTTTTTCCAGCCCAACAAGTTTTATATAGCCATATGTTAAAATGGGATTTAATAGGTGAACGGTTATTAGGGCCTGTGCGCCACGCGGACGATAATTCCCCACTTTTTCTTTCAGAATGTGATTCTAGGCTGTCTGCTGAGTAGATTAGACCCCTATATTGAAGGGGCACAATTTTTAGTTTTTCCAGCCCAACAAGTTTTATATAGCCATATGTTAATATGGGATTTAATAGGTGAACGGTTATTAGGGCCTGTGCGCCACGAGAACGATAATTCCCCACTTTTTCTTTCAGAATGTGATTCTAGGCTGTCTGCTCAGTAGATTAGACCCCTATATTGAAGGGGCACAATTTTTAGTTTTTCCAGCCCAACAAGTTTTATATAGCCATATGTTAATATGGGATTTAATAGGTGAACGGTTATTAGGGCCTGTGCGCCATGCGGACGATAATTCCCCACTTTTTCTTTCAGAATGTGATTCTAGGCTGTCTACTCAGTAGATTAGACCCCTATATTGAAGGGGCACAATTTTTAGTTTTTCCAGCCCAACAAGTTTTATATAGCCATATGTTAATATGGGATTTAATAGGTGAACGGTTATTAGGGCCTGTGCGCCACGCGGACGATAATTCCCCACTTTTTCTTTCAGAATGTGATTCTAGGCTGTCTGCTGAGTAGATTAGACCCCTATATTGAAGGGGCACAATTTTTAGTTTTTCCAGCCCAACAAGTTTTATATAGCCATATGTTAATATGGGATTTAATAGGTGAACGGTTATTAGGGCCTGTGCGCCACACGGACGATAATTCCCCACTTTTTCTTTCAGAATGTGATTCTAGGCTGTCTGCTGAGTAGATTAGACCCCCATATTGAGGGGGCACCATTTTTAGTTTTTCCAGCCCAACAAGTTTTATATAGCCATACCTTATTATGGGATTTAATAGGTGAACGGTTATTAAGCCCTGTATGCCACGCGGACGATAATTCCCCACTTTTTCTTTCAGAATGTGATTCTAGGCCGTCTGCTCAGTAGATTAGACCCCTATATTGAAGGGGCACAATTTTTAGTTTTTCCAGCCCAACAAGTTTTATATAGCCATATGTTAATATGGGATTTAATAGGTGAACGGTTATTAGGGCCTGTGCGCCACGCGGACGATAATTCCCCACTTTTTCTTTCAGAATGTGATTCTAGGCTGTCTGCTGAGTAGATTAGACCCCTATATTGAAGGGGCACAATTTTTAGTTTTTCCAGCCCAACAAGTTTTATATAGCCATATGTTAATATGGGATTTAATAGGTGAACGGTTATTAGGGCCTGTGCGCCACGCGGACGATAATTCCCCACTTTTTCTTTCAGAATGTGATTCTAGGCTGTCTGCTGAGTAGATTAGACCCCTATATTGAAGGGGCACAATTTTTAGTTTTTCCAGCCCAACAAGTTTTATATAGCCATATGTTAATATGGGATTTAATAGGTGAACGGTTATTAGGGCCTGTGCGCCACGCGGACGATAATTCCCCACTTTTTCTTTCAGAATGTGATTCTAGGCTGTCTGCTGAGTAGATTAGACCCCCATATTGAGGGGGCACCATTTTTAGTTTTTCCAGCCCAACAAGTTTTATATAGCCATACCTTATTATGGGATTTAATAGGTGAACGGTTATTAAGCCCTATATGCCACGCGGACGATAATTCCCCACTTTTTCTTTCAGAATGTGATTCTAGGCCGTCTGCTCAGTAGATTAGACCCCTATATTGAAGGGGCAAAATTTTTAGTTTTTCCAGCCCAACAAGTTTTATATAGCCATATGTTAATATGGGATTTAATAGGTGAACGGTTATTAGGGCCTGTGCGCCACGCGGACGATAATTCCCCACTTTTTCTTTCAGAATGTGATTCTAGGCTGTCTGCTGAGTAGATTAGACCCCTATATTGAAGGGGCACAATTTTTAGTTTTTCCAGCCCAACAAGTTTTATATAGTCATATGTTAATATGGGATTTAATAGGTGAACGGTTATTAGGGCCTGTGCGCCACGCGGACGATAATTCCCCACTTTTTCTTTCAGAATGTGATTCTAGGCTGTCTGCTGAGTAGATTAGACCCCTATATTGAAGGGGCACAATTTTTAGTTTTTCCAGCCCAACAAGTTTTATATAGCCATATGTTAATATGGGATTTAATAGGTGGACGGTTATTAGGGCCTGTGCGCCACGCGGACGATAATTCCCCACTTTTTCTTTCAGAATGTGATTCTAGGCTGTCTGCTGAGTAGATTAGACCCCTATATTGAAGGGGCACAATTTTTAGTTTTTCCAGCCCAACAAGTTTTATATAGCCATATGTTAATATGGGATTTAATAGGTGAACGGTTATTAGGGCCTGTGCGCCACGGGAACGATAATTCCCCACTTTTTCTTTCAGAATGTGATTCTAGGCTGTCTGCTCAGTAGATTAGACCCCTATATTGAAGGGGCACAATTTTTAGTTTTTCCAGCCCAACAAGTTTTATATAGCCATATGTTAATATGGGATTTAATAGGTGAACGGTTATTAGGGCCTGTGCGCCATGCGGACGATAATTCCCCACTTTTTCTTTCAGAATGTGATTCTAGGCTGTCTGCTCAGTAGATTAGACCCCTATATTGAAGGGGCACAATTTTTAGTTTTTCCAGCCCAACAAGTTTTATATAGCCATATGTTAATATGGGATTTAATAGGTGAACGGTTATTAGGGCCTGTGCGCCACGCGGACGATAATTCCCCACTTTTTCTTTCAGAATGTGATTCTAGGCTGTCTGCTGAGTAGATTAGACCCCTATATTGAAGGGGCACAATTTTTAGTTTTTCCAGCCCAACAAGTTTTATATAGCCATATGTTAATATGGGATTTAATAGGTGAACGGTTATTAGGGCCTGTGCGCCATGCGGACGATAATTCCCCACTTTTTCTTTCAGAATGTGATTCTAGGCTGTCTGCTCAGTAGATTAGACCCCTATATTGAAGGGGCACAATTTTTAGTTTTTCCAGCCCAACAAGTTTTATATAGCCATATGTTAATATGGGATTTAATAGGTGAACGGTTATTAGGGCCTGTGCGCCACGCGGACGATAATTCCCCACTTTTTCTTTCAGAATGTGATTCTAGGCTGTCTGCTGAGTAGATTAGACCCCTATATTGAAGGGGCACAATTTTTAGTTTTTCCAGCCCAACAAGTTTTATATAGCCATATGTTAATATGGGATTTAATAGGTGAACGGTTATTAGGGCCTGTGCGCCACACGGACGATAATTCCCCACTTTTTCTTTCAGAATGTGATTCTAGGCTGTCTGCTGAGTAGATTAGACCCCCATATTGAGGGGGCACCATTTTTAGTTTTTCCAGCCCAACAAGTTTTATATAGCCATACCTTATTATGGGATTTAATAGGTGAACGGTTATTAAGCCCTGTATGCCACGCGGACGATAATTCCCTACTTTTTCTTTCAGAATGTGATTCTAGGCCGTCTGCTCAGTAGATTAGACCCCTATATTGAAGGGGCACAATTTTTAGTTTTTCCAGCCCAACAAGTTTTATATAGCCATATGTTAATATGGGATTTAATAGGTGAACGGTTATTAGGGCCTGTGCGCCACGCGGACGATAATTCCCCACTTTTTCTTTCAGAATGTGATTCTAGGCTGTCTGCTGAGTAGATTAGACCCCTATATTGAAGGGGCACAATTTTTAGTTTTTCCAGCCCAACAAGTTTTATATAGCCATATGTGAATATGGGATTTAATAGGTGAACGGTTATTAGGGCCTGTGCGCCACGCGGACGATAATTCCCCACTTTTTCTTTCAGAATGTGATTCTAGGCTGTCTGCTGAGTAGATTAGACCCCTATATTGAAGGGGCACAATTTTTAGTTTTTCCAGCCCAACAAGTTTTATATAGCCATATGTTAATATGGGATTTAATAGGTGAACGGTTATTAGGGCCTGTGCGCCACGCGGACGATAATTCCCCACTTTTTCTTTCAGAATGTGATTCTAGGCTGTCTGCTGAGTAGATTAGACCCCCATATTGAGGGGGCACCATTTTTAGTTTTTCCAGCCCAACAAGTTTTATATAGCCATACCTTATTATGGGATTTAATAGGTGAACGGTTATTAAGCCCTGTATGCCACGCGGACGATAATTCCCCACTTTTTCTTTCAGAATGTGATTCTAGGCCGTCTGCTCAGTAGATTAGACCCCTATATTGACGGGGCAAAATTTTTAGTTTTTCCAGCCCAACAAGTTTTATATAGCCATATGTTAATATGGGATTTAATAGGTGAACGGTTATTAGGGCCTGTGCGCCACGCGGACGATAATTCCCCACTTTTTCTTTCAGAATGTGATTCTAGGCTGTCTGCTGAGTAGATTAGACCCCTATATTGAAGGGGCACAATTTTTAGTTTTTCCAGCCCAACAAGTTTTATATAGCCATATGTTAATATGGGATTTAATAGGTGAACGGTTATTAGGGCCTGTGCGCCACGCGGACGATAATTCCCCACTTTTTCTTTCAGAATGTGATTCTAGGCTGTCTGCTGAGTAGATTAGACCCCTATATTGAAGGGGCACAATTTTTAGTTTTTCCAGCCCAACAAGTTTTATATAGCCATATGTTAATATGGGATTTAATAGGTGAACGGTTATTAGGGCCTGTGCGCCACGCGGACGATAATTCCCCACTTTTTCTTTCAGAATGTGATTCTAGGCTGTCTGCTGAGTAGATTAGACCCCTATATTGAAGGGGCACAATTTTTAGTTTTTCCAGCCCAACAAGTTTTATATAGCCATATGTTAATATGGGATTTAATAGGTGAACGGTTATTAGGGCCTGTGCGCCACGCGGACGATAATTCCCCACTTTTTCTTTCAGAATGTGATTCTAGGCTGTCTGCTGAGTAGATTAGACCCCTATATTGAAGGGGCACAATTTTTAGTTTTTCCAGCCCAACAAGTTTTATATAGCCATATGTTAATATGGGATTTAATAGGTGAACGGTTATAGGGCCTGTGCGCCACGGGAACGATAATTCCCCACTTTTTCTTTCAGAATGTGATTCTAGGCTGTCTGCTCAGTAGATTAGACCCCTATATTGAAGGGGCACAATTTTTAGTTTTTCCAGCCCAACAAGTTTTATATAGCCATATGTTAATATGGGATTTAATAGGTGAACGGTTATTAGGGCCTGTGCGCCATGCGGACGATAATTCCCCACTTTTTCTTTCAGAATGTGATTCTAGGCTGTCTGCTCAGTAGATTAGACCCCTATATTGAAGGGGCACAATTTTTAGTTTTTCCAGCCCAACAAGTTTTATATAGCCATATGTTAATATGGGATTTAATAGGTGAACGGTTATTAGGGCCTGTGCGCCACGCGGACGATAATTCCCCACTTTTTCTTTCAGAATGTGATTCTAGGCTGTCTGCTGAGTAGATTAGACCCCTATATTGAAGGGGCACAATTTTTAGTTTTTCCAGCCCAACAAGTTTTATATAGCCATATGTTAATATGGGATTTAATAGGTGAACGGTTATTAGGGCCTGTGCGCCACACGGACGATAATTCCCCACTTTTTCTTTCAGAATGTGATTCTAGGCTGTCTGCTGAGTAGATTAGACCCCCATATTGAGGGGGCACCATTTTTAGTTTTTCCAGCCCAACAAGTTTTATATAGCCATACCTTATTATGGGATTTAATAGGTGAACGGTTATTAAGCCCTGTATGCCACGCGGACGATAATTCCCCACTTTTTCTTTCAGAATGTGATTCTAGGCCGTCTGCTCAGTAGATTAGACCCCTATATTGAAGGGGCACAATTTTTAGTTTTTCCAGCCCAACAAGTTTTATATAGCCATATGTTAATATGGGATTTAATAGGTGAACGGTTATTAGGGCCTGTGCGCCACGCGGACGATAATTCCCCACTTTTTCTTTCAGAATGTGATTCTAGGCTGTCTGCTGAGTAGATTAGACCCCTATATTGAAGGGGCACAATTTTTAGTTTTTCCAGCCCAACAAGTTTTATATAGCCATATGTTAATATGGGATTTAATAGGTGAACGGTTATTAGGGCCTGTGCGCCACGCGGACGATAATTCCCCACTTTTTCTTTCAGAATGTGATTCTAGGCTGTCTGCTGAGTAGATTAGACCCCTATATTGAAGGGGCACAATTTTTAGTTTTTCCAGCCCAACAAGTTTTATATAGCCATATGTTAATATGGGATTTAATAGGTGAACGGTTATTAGGGCCTGTGCGCCACGCGGACGATAATTCCCCACTTTTTCTTTCAGAATGTGATTCTAGGCTGTCTGCTGAGTAGATTAGACCCCTATATTGAAGGGGCACAATTTTTAGTTTTTCCAGCCCAACAAGTTTTATATAGCCATATGTTAATATGGGATTTAATAGGTGAACGGTTATTAGGGCCTGTGCGCCACGCGGACGATAATTCCCCACTTTTTCTTTCAGAATGTGATTCTAGGCTGTCTGCTGAGTAGATTAGACCCCTATATTGAAGGGGCACAATTTTTAGTTTTTCCAGCCCAACAAGTTTTATATAGCCATATGTTAATATGGGATTTAATAGGTGAACGGTTATAGGGCCTGTGCGCCACGGGAACGATAATTCCCCACTTTTTCTTTCAGAATGTGATTCTAGGCTGTCTGCTCAGTAGATTAGACCCCTATATTGAAGGGGCACAATTTTTAGTTTTTCCAGCCCAACAAGTTTTATATAGCCATATGTTAATATGGGATTTAATAGGTGAACGGTTATTAGGGCCTGTGCGCCATGCGGACGATAATTCCCCACTTTTTCTTTCAGAATGTGATTCTAGGCTGTCTGCTCAGTAGATTAGACCCCTATATTGAAGGGGCACAATTTTTAGTTTTTCCAGCCCAACAAGTTTTATATAGCCATATGTTAATATGGGATTTAATAGGTGAACGGTTATTAGGGCCTGTGCGCCACGCGGACGATAATTCCCCACTTTTTCTTTCAGAATGTGATTCTAGGCTGTCTGCTGAGTAGATTAGACCCCTATATTGAAGGGGCACAATTTTTAGTTTTTCCAGCCCAACAAGTTTTATATAGCCATATGTTAATATGGGATTTAATAGGTGAACGGTTATTAGGGCCTGTGCGCCACACGGACGATAATTCCCCACTTTTTCTTTCAGAATGTGATTCTAGGCTGTCTGCTGAGTAGATTAGACCCCCATATTGAGGGGGCACCATTTTTAGTTTTTCCAGCCCAACAAGTTTTATATAGCCATACCTTATTATGGGATTTAATAGGTGAACGGTTATTAAGCCCTGTATGCCACGCGGACGATAATTCCCCACTTTTTCTTTCAGAATGTGATTCTAGGCCGTCTGCTCAGTAGATTAGACCCCTATATTGAAGGGGCACAATTTTTAGTTTTTCCAGCCCAACAAGTTTTATATAGCCATATGTTAATATGGGATTTAATAGGTGAACGGTTATTAGGGCCTGTGCGCCACGCGGACGATAATTCCCCACTTTTTCTTTCAGAATGTGATTCTAGGCTGTCTGCTGAGTAGATTAGACCCCTATATTGAAGGGGCACAATTTTTAGTTTTTCCAGCCCAACAAGTTTTATATAGCCATATGTTAATATGGGATTTAATAGGTGAACGGTTATTAGGGCCTGTGCGCCACGCGGACGATAATTCCCCACTTTTTCTTTCAGAATGTGATTCTAGGCTGTCTGCTGAGTAGATTAGACCCCTATATTGAAGGGGCACAATTTTTAGTTTTTCCAGCCCAACAAGTTTTATATAGCCATATGTTAATATGGGATTTAATAGGTGAACGGTTATTAGGGCCTGTGCGCCACGGGAACGATAATTCCCCACTTTTTCTTTCAGAATGTGATTCTAGGCTGTCTGCTCAGTAGATTAGACCCCTATATTGAAGGGGCACAATTTTTAGTTTTTCCAGCCCAACAAGTTTTATATAGCCATATGTTAATATGGGATTTAATAGGTGAACGGTTATTAGGGCCTGTGCGCCATGCGGACGATAATTCCCCACTTTTTCTTTCAGAATGTGATTCTAGGCTGTCTGCTCAGTAGATTAGACCCCTATATTGAAGGGGCACAATTTTTAGTTTTTCCAGCCCAACAAGTTTTATATAGCCATATGTTAATATGGGATTTAATAGGTGAACGGTTATTAGGGCCTGTGCGCCACGCGGACGATAATTCCCCACTTTTTCTTTCAGAATGTGATTCTAGGCTGTCTGCTGAGTAGATTAGACCCCTATATTGAAGGGGCACAATTTTTAGTTTTTCCAGCCCAACAAGTTTTATATAGCCATATGTTAATATGGGATTTAATAGGTGAACGGTTATTAGGGCCTGTGCGCCACGCGGACGATAATTCCCCACTTTTTCTTTCAGAATGTGATTCTAGGCTGTCTGCTGAGTAGATTAGACCCCCATATTGAGGGGGCACCATTTTTAGTTTTTCCAGCCCAACAAGTTTTATATAGCCATACCTTATTATGGGATTTAATAGGTGAACGGTTATTAAGCCCTGTATGCCACGCGGACGATAATTCCCCACTTTTTCTTTCAGAATGTGATTCTAGGCCGTCTGCTCAGTAGATTAGACCCCTATATTGAAGGGGCACAATTTTTAGTTTTTCCAGCCCAACAAGTTTTATATAGCCATATGTTAATATGGGATTTAATAGGTGAACGGTTATTAGGGCCTGTGCGCCACGCGGACGATAATTCCCCACTTTTTCTTTCAGAATGTGATTCTAGGCTGTCTGCTGAGTAGATTAGACCCCTATATTGAAGGGGCACAATTTTTAGTTTTTCCAGCCCAACAAGTTTTATATAGCCATATGTTAATATGGGATTTAATAGGTGAACGGTTATTAGGGCCTGTGCTCCACGCGGACGATAATTCCCCACTTTTTCTTTCAGAATGTGATTCTAGGCTGTCTGCTGAGTAGATTAGACCCCTATATTGAAGGGGCACAATTTTTAGTTTTTCCAGCCCAACAAGTTTTATATAGCCATATGTTAATATGGGATTTAATAGGTGAACGGTTATTAGGGCCTGTGCGCCACGGGAACGATAATTCCCCACTTTTTCTTTCAGAATGTGATTCTAGGCTGTCTGCTGAGTAGATTAGACCCCTATATTGAAGGGGCACAATTTTTAGTTTTTCCAGCCCAACAAGTTTTATATAGCCATATGTTAATATGGGATTTAATAGGTGAACGGTTATTAGGGCCTGTGCGCCACGCGGACGATAATTCCCCACTTTTTCTTTCAGAATGTGATTCTAGGCTGTCTGCTGAGTAGATTAGACCCCCATATTGAGGGGGCACCATTTTTAGTTTTTCCAGCCCAACAAGTTTTATATAGCCATACCTTATTATGGGATTTAATAGGTGAACGGTTATTAAGCCCTGTATGCCACGCGGACGATAATTCCCCACTTTTTCTTTCAGAATGTGATTCTAGGCCGTCTGCTCAGTAGATTAGACCCCTATATTGAAGGGGCACAATTTTTAGTTTTTCCAGCCCAACAAGTTTTATATAGCCATATGTTAATATGGGATTTAATAGGTGAACGGTTATTAGGGCCTGTGTGCCACGCGGACGATAATTCCCCACTTTTTCTTTCAGAATGTGATTCTAGGCTGTCTGCTGAGTAGATTAGACCCCTATATTGAAGGGGCACAATTTTTAGTTTTTCCAGCCCAACAAGTTTTATATAGCCATATGTTAATATGGGATTTAATAGGTGAACGGTTATTAGGGCCTGTGCTCCACGCGGACGATAATTCCCCACTTTTTCTTTCAGAATGTGATTCTAGGCTGTCTGCTGAGTAGATTAGACCCCTATATTGAAGGGGCACAATTTTTAGTTTTTCCAGCCCAACAAGTTTTATATAGCCATATGTTAATATGGGATTTAATAGGTGAACGGTTATTAGGGCCTGTGCGCCACGGGAACGATAATTCCCCACTTTTTCTTTCAGAATGTGATTCTAGGCTGTCTGCTCAGTAGATTAGACCCCTATATTGAAGGGGCACAATTTTTAGTTTTTCCAGCCCAACAAGTTTTATATAGCCATATGTTAATATGGGATTTAATAGGTGAACGGTTATTAGGGCCTGTGCGCCACACGGACGATAATTCCCCACTTTTTCTTTCAGAATGTGATTCTAGGCTGTCTGCTGAGTAGATTAGACCCCCATATTGAGGGGGCACCATTTTTAGTTTTTCCAGCCCAACAAGTTTTATATAGCCATACCTTATTATGGGATTTAATAGGTGAACGGTTATTAAGCCCTGTATGCCACGCGGACGATAATTCCCCACTTTTTCTTTCAGAATGTGATTCTAGGCCGTCTGCTCAGTAGATTAGACCCCTATATTGAAGGGGCACAATTTTTAGTTTTTCCAGCCCAACAAGTTTTATATAGCCATATGTTAATATGGGATTTAATAGGTGAACGGTTATTAGGGCCTGTGCGCCACGCGGACGATAATTCCCCACTTTTTCTTTCAGAATGTGATTCTAGGCTGTCTGCTGAGTAGATTAGACCCCTATATTGAAGGGGCACAATTTTTAGTTTTTCCAGCCCAACAAGTTTTATATAGCCATATGTTAATATGGGATTTAATAGGTGAACGGTTATTAGGGCCTGTGCGCCACGCGGACGATAATTCCCCACTTTTTCTTTCAGAATGTGATTCTAGGCTGTCTGCTGAGTAGATTAGACCCCTATATTGAAGGGGCACAATTTTTAGTTTTTCCAGCCCAACAAGTTTTATATAGCCATATGTTAATATGGGATTTAATAGGTGAACGGTTATTAGGGCCTGTGCGCCACGGGAACGATAATTCCCCACTTTTTCTTTCAGAATGTGATTCTAGGCTGTCTGCTCAGTAGATTAGACCCCTATATTGAAGGGGCACAATTTTTAGTTTTTCCAGCCCAACAAGTTTTATATAGCCATATGTTAATATGGGATTTAATAGGTGAACGGTTATTAGGGCCTGTGCGCCACGCGGACGATAATTCCCTACTTTTTCTTTCAGAATGTGATTCTAGGCTGTCTGCTGAGTAGATTAGACCCCTATATTGAAGGGGCACAATTTTTAGTTTTTCCAGCCCAACAAGTTTTATATAGCCATATGTTAATATGGGATTTAATAGGTGAACGGTTATTAGGGCCTGTGCGCCACGCGGACGATAATTCCCCACTTTTTCTTTCAGAATGTGATTCTAGGCTGTCTGCTGAGTAGATTAGACCCCCATATTGAGGGGGCACCATTTTTAGTTTTTCCAGCCCAACAAGTTTTATATAGCCATACCTTATTATGGGATTTAATAGGTGAACGGTTATTAAGCCCTGTATGCCACGCGGACGATAATTCCCCACTTTTTCTTTCAGAATGTGATTCTAGGCCGTCTGCTCAGTAGATTAGACCCCTATATTGAAGGGGCAAAATTTTTAGTTTTTCCAGCCCAACAAGTTTTATATAGCCATATGTTAATATGGGATTTAATAGGTGAACGGTTATTAGGGCCTGTGCGCCACGCGGACGATAATTCCCCACTTTTTCTTTCAGAATGTGATTCTAGGCTGTCTGCTGAGTAGATTAGACCCCTATATTGAAGGGGCACAATTTTTAGTTTTTCCAGCCCAACAAGTTTTATATAGCCATATGTTAATATGGGATTTAATAGGTGAACGGTTATTAGGGCCTGTGCGCCACGCGGACGATAATTCCCCACTTTTTCTTTCAGAATGTGATTCTAGGCTGTCTGCTGAGTAGATTAGACCCCTATATTGAAGGGGCACAATTTTTAGTTTTTCCAGCCCAACAAGTTTTATATAGCCATATGTTAATATGGGATTTAATAGGTGAACGGTTATTAGGGCCTGTGCGCCACACGGACGATAATTCCCCACTTTTTCTTTCAGAATGTGATTCTAGGCTGTCTGCTGAGTAGATTAGACCCCCATATTGAGGGGGCACCATTTTTAGTTTTTCCAGCCCAACAAGTTTTATATAGCCATACCTTATTATGGGATTTAATAGGTGAACGGTTATTAAGCCCTGTATGCCACGCGGACGATAATTCCCCACTTTTTCTTTCAGAATGTGATTCTAGGCTGTCTGCTCAGTAGATTAGACCCCTATATTGAAGGGGCACAATTTTTAGTTTTTCCAGCCCAACAAGTTTTATATAGCCATATGTTAATATGGGATTTAATAGGTGAACGGTTATTAGGGCCTGTGCGCCACGCGGACGATAATTCCCCACTTTTTCTTTCAGAATGTGATTCTAGGCTGTCTGCTGAGTAGATTAGACCCCCATATTGAGGGGGCACCATTTTTAGTTTTTCCAGCCCAACAAGTTTTATATAGCCATACCTTATTATGGGATTTAATAGGTGAACGGTTATTAAGCCCTGTATGCCACGCGGACGATAATTCCCCACTTTTTCTTTCAGAATGTGATTCTAGGCCGTCTGCTCAGTAGATTAGACCCCTATATTGAAGGGGCACAATTTTTAGTTTTTCCAGCCCAAC
The DNA here is from genome assembly GCA_027475355.1 of Coilia nasus. Taxonomy (NCBI): domain Eukaryota; kingdom Metazoa; phylum Chordata; class Actinopteri; order Clupeiformes; family Engraulidae; genus Coilia; species Coilia nasus. Next base: position 326,781 of record CM050209.1, read on the forward strand.
AAGTTTTATATAGCCATATGTTAATATGGGATTTAATAGGTGAACGGTTATTAGGGCCTGTGCGCCACGCGGACGATAATTCCCCACTTTTTCTTTCAGAATGTGATTCTAGGCTGTCTGCTGAGTAGATTAGACCCCTATATTGAAGGGGCACAATTTTTAGTTTTTCCAGCCCAACAAGTTTTATATAGCCATATGTTAATATGGGATTTAATAGGTGAACGGTTATTAGGGCCTGTGCTCCACGCGGACGATAATTCCCCACTTTTTCTTTCAGAATGTGATTCTAGGCTGTCTGCTGAGTAGATTAGACCCCTATATTGAAGGGGCACAATTTTTAGTTTTTCCAGCCCAACAAGTTTTATATAGCCATATGTTAATATGGGATTTAATAGGTGAACGGTTATTAGGGCCTGTGCGCCACGGGAACGATAATTCCCCACTTTTTCTTTCAGAATGTGATTCTAGGCTGTCTGCTCAGTAGATTAGACCCCTATATTGAAGGGGCACAATTTTTAGTTTTTCCAGCCCAACAAGTTTTATATAGCCATATGTTAATATGGGATTTAATAGGTGAACGGTTATTAGGGCCTGTGCGCCACACGGACGATAATTCCCCACTTTTTCTTTCAGAATGTGATTCTAGGCTGTCTGCTGAGTAGATTAGACCCCCATATTGAGGGGGCACCATTTTTAGTTTTTCCAGCCCAACAAGTTTTATATAGCCATACCTTATTATGGGATTTAATAGGTGAACGGTTATTAAGCCCTGTATGCCACGCGGACGATAATTCCCCACTTTTTCTTTCAGAATGTGATTCTAGGCCGTCTGCTCAGTAGATTAGACCCCTATATTGAAGGGGCACAATTTTTAGTTTTTCCAGCCCAACAAGTTTTATATAGCCATATGTTAATATGGGATTTAATAGGTGAACGGTTATTAGGGCCTGTGCGCCACGCGGACGATAATTCCCCACTTTTTCTTTCAGAATGTGATTCTAGGCTGTCTGCTGAGTAGATTAGACCCCTATATTGAAGGGGCACAATTTTTAGTTTTTCCAGCCCAACAAGTTTTATATAGCCATATGTTAATATGGGATTTAATAGGTGAACGGTTATTAGGGCCTGTGCGCCACGCGGACGATAATTCCCCACTTTTTCTTTCAGAATGTGATTCTAGGCTGTCTGCTGAGTAGATTAGACCCCTATATTGAAGGGGCACAATTTTTAGTTTTTCCAGCCCAACAAGTTTTATATAGCCATATGTTAATATGGGATTTAATAGGTGAACGGTTATTAGGGCCTGTGCGCCACGGGAACGATAATTCCCCACTTTTTCTTTCAGAATGTGATTCTAGGCTGTCTGCTCAGTAGATTAGACCCCTATATTGAAGGGGCACAATTTTTAGTTTTTCCAGCCCAACAAGTTTTATATAGCCATATGTTAATATGGGATTTAATAGGTGAACGGTTATTAGAGCCTGTGCGCCACGCGGACGATAATTCCCCACTTTTTCTTTCAGAATGTGATTCTAGGCTGTCTGCTGAGTAGATTAGACCCCTATATTGAAGGGGCACAATTTTTAGTTTTTCCAGCCCAACAAGTTTTATATAGCCATATGTTAATATGGGATTTAATAGGTGAACGGTTATTAGGGCCTGTGCGCCACGCGGACGATAATTCCCCACTTTTTCTTTCAGAATGTGATTCTAGGCTGTCTGCTGAGTAGATTAGACCCCTATATTGAAGGGGCACAATTTTTAGTTTTTCCAGCCCAACAAGTTTTATATAGCCATATGTTAATATGGGATTTAATAGGTGAACGGTTATTAGGGCCTGTGCGCCACGGGAACGATAATTCCCCACTTTTTCTTTCAGAATGTGATTCTAGGCTGTCTGCTCAGTAGATTAGACCCCTATATTGAAGGGGCACAATTTTTAGTTTTTCCAGCCCAACAAGTTTTATATAGCCATATGTTAATATGGGATTTAATAGGTGAATGGTTATTAGGGCCTGTGCGCCACGCGGACGATAATTCCCCACTTTTTCTTTCAGAATGTGATTCTAGGCTGTCTGCTGAGTAGATTAGACCCCTATATTGAAGGGGCACAATTTTTAGTTTTTCCAGCCCAACAAGTTTTATATAGCCATATGTTAATATGGGATTTAATAGGTGAACGGTTATTAGGGCCTGTGCGCCACGCGGACGATAATTCCCCACTTTTTCTTTCAGAATGTGATTCTAGGCTGTCTGCTGAGTAGATTAGACCCCCATATTGAGGGGGCACCATTTTTAGTTTTTCCAGCCCAACAAGTTTTATATAGCCATACCTTATTATGGGATTTAATAGGTGAACGGTTATTAAGCCCTGTATGCCACGCGGACGATAATTCCCCACTTTTTCTTTCAGAATGTGATTCTAGGCCGTCTGCTCAGTAGATTAGACCCCTATATTGAAGGGGCAAAATTTTTAGTTTTTCCAGCCCAACAAGTTTTATATAGCCATATGTTAATATGGGATTTAATAGGTGAACGGTTATTAGGGCCTGTGCGCCACGCGGACGATAATTCCCCACTTTTTCTTTCAGAATGTGATTCTAGGCTGTCTGCTGAGTAAATTAGACCCCTATATTGAAGGGGCACAATTTTTAGTTTTTCCAGCCCAACAAGTTTTATATAGCCATATGTTAATATGGGATTTAATAGGTGAACGGTTATTAGGGCCTGTGCGCCACGCGGACGATAATTCCCCACTTTTTCTTTCAGAATGTGATTCTAGGCTGTCTGCTGAGTAGATTAGACCCCTATATTGAAGGGGCACAATTTTTAGTTTTTCCAGCCCAACAAGTTTTATATAGCCATATGTTAATATGGGATTTAATAGGTGAACGGTTATTAGGGCCTGTGCGCCACACGGACGATAATTCCCCACTTTTTCTTTCAGAATGTGATTCTAGGCTGTCTGCTGAGTAGATTAGACCCCCATATTGAGGGGGCACCATTTTTAGTTTTTCCAGCCCAACAAGTTTTATATAGCCATACCTTATTATGGGATTTAATAGGTGAACGGTTATTAAGCCCTGTATGCCACGCGGACGATAATTCCCCACTTTTTCTTTCAGAATGTGATTCTAGGCTGTCTGCTCAGTAGATTAGACCCCTATATTGAAGGGGCACAATTTTTAGTTTTTCCAGCCCAACAAGTTTTATATAGCCATATGTTAATATGGGATTTAATAGGTGAACGGTTATTAGGGCCTGTGCGCCACGCGGACGATAATTCCCCACTTTTTCTTTCAGAATGTGATTCTAGGCTGTCTGCTGAGTAGATTAGACCCCCATATTGAGGGGGCACCATTTTTAGTTTTTCCAGCCCAACAAGTTTTATATAGCCATACCTTATTATGGGATTTAATAGGTGAACGGTTATTAAGCCCTGTATGCCACGCGGACGATAATTCCCCACTTTTTCTTTCAGAATGTGATTCTAGGCCGTCTGCTCAGTAGATTAGACCCCTATATTGAAGGGGCAAAATTTTTAGTTTTTCCAGCCCAACAAGTTTTATATAGCCATATGTTAATATGGGATTTAATAGGTGAACGGTTATTAGGGCCTGTGCGCCACGCGGACGATAATTCCCCACTTTTTCTTTCAGAATGTGATTCTAGGCTGTCTGCTGAGTAGATTAGACCCCTATATTGAAGGGGCACAATTTTTAGTTTTTCCAGCCCAACAAGTTTTATATAGCCATATGTTAATATGGGATTTAATAGGTGAACGGTTATTAGGGCCTGTGCGCCACGCGGACGATAATTCCCCACTTTTTCTTTCAGAATGTGATTCTAGGCTGTCTGCTGAGTAGATTAGACCCCTATATTGAAGGGGCACAATTTTTAGTTTTTCCAGCCCAACAAGTTTTATATAGCCATATGTTAATATGGGATTTAATAGGTGAACGGTTATTAGGGCCTGTGCGCCACGGGAACGATAATTCCCCACTTTTTCTTTCAGAATGTGATTCTAGGCTGTCTGCTCAGTAGATTAGACCCCTATATTGAAGGGGCACAATTTTTAGTTTTTCCAGCCCAACAAGTTTTATATAGCCATATGTTAATATGGGATTTAATAGGTGAACGGTTATTAGGGCCTGTGCGCCACACGGACGATAATTCCCCACTTTTTCTTTCAGAATGTGATTCTAGGCTGTCTGCTGAGTAGATTAGACCCCCATATTGAGGGGGCACCATTTTTAGTTTTTCCAGCCCAACAAGTTTTATATAGCCATACCTTATTATGGGATTTAATAGGTGAACGGTTATTAAGCCCTGTATGCCACGCGGACGATAATTCCCCACTTTTTCTTTCAGAATGTGATTCTAGGCCGTCTGCTCAGTAGATTAGACCCCTATATTGAAGGGGCACAATTTTTAGTTTTTCCAGCCCAACAAGTTTTATATAGCCATATGTTAATATGGGATTTAATAGGTGAACGGTTATTAGGGCCTGTGCGCCACGCGGACGATAATTCCCCACTTTTTCTTTCAGAATGTGATTCTAGGCTGTCTGCTGAGTAGATTAGACCCCTATATTGAAGGGGCACAATTTTTAGTTTTTCCAGCCCAACAAGTTTTATATAGCCATATGTTAATATGGGATTTAATAGGTGAACGGTTATTAGGGCCTGTGCGCCACGCGGACGATAATTCCCCACTTTTTCTTTCAGAATGTGATTCTAGGCTGTCTGCTGAGTAGATTAGACCCCTATATTGAAGGGGCACAATTTTTAGTTTTTCCAGCCCAACAAGTTTTATATAGCCATATGTTAATATGGGATTTAATAGGTGAACGGTTATTAGGGCCTGTGCGCCACGCGGACGATAATTCCCCACTTTTTCTTTCAGAATGTGATTCTAGGCTGTCTGCTGAGTAGATTAGACCCCTATATTGAAGGGGCACAATTTTTAGTTTTTCCAGCCCAACAAGTTTTATATAGCCATATGTTAATATGGGATTTAATAGGTGAACGGTTATTAGGGCCTGTGCGCCACGGGAACGATAATTCCCCACTTTTTCTTTCAGAATGTGATTCTAGGCTGTCTGCTCAGTAGATTAGACCCCTATATTGAAGGGGCACAATTTTTAGTTTTTCCAGCCCAACAAGTTTTATATAGCCATATGTTAATATGGGATTTAATAGGTGAATGGTTATTAGGGCCTGTGCGCCACGCGGACGATAATTCCCCACTTTTTCTTTCAGAATGTGATTCTAGGCTGTCTGCTGAGTAGATTAGACCCCTATATTGAAGGGGCACAATTTTTAGTTTTTCCAGCCCAACAAGTTTTATATAGCCATATGTTAATATGGGATTTAATAGGTGAACGGTTATTAGGGCCTGTGCGCCACGCGGACGATAATTCCCCACTTTTTCTTTCAGAATGTGATTCTAGGCTGTCTGCTGAGTAGATTAGACCCCCATATTGAGGGGGCACCATTTTTAGTTTTTCCAGCCCAACAAGTTTTATATAGCCATACCTTATTATGGGATTTAATAGGTGAACGGTTATTAAGCCCTGTATGCCACGCGGACGATAATTCCCCACTTTTTCTTTCAGAATGTGATTCTAGGCCGTCTGCTCAGTAGATTAGACCCCTATATTGAAGGGGCAAAATTTTTAGTTTTTCCAGCCCAACAAGTTTTATATAGCCATATGTTAATATGGGATTTAATAGGTGAACGGTTATTAGGGCCTGTGCGCCACGCGGACGATAATTCCCCACTTTTTCTTTCAGAATGTGATTCTAGGCTGTCTGCTGAGTAAATTAGACCCCTATATTGAAGGGGCACAATTTTTAGTTTTTCCAGCCCAACAAGTTTTATATAGCCATATGTTAATATGGGATTTAATAGGTGAACGGTTATTAGGGCCTGTGCGCCACGCGGACGATAATTCCCCACTTTTTCTTTCAGAATGTGATTCTAGGCTGTCTGCTGAGTAGATTAGACCCCTATATTGAAGGGGCACAATTTTTAGTTTTTCCAGCCCAACAAGTTTTATATAGCCATATGTTAATATGGGATTTAATAGGTGAACGGTTATTAGGGCCTGTGCGCCACACGGACGATAATTCCCCACTTTTTCTTTCAGAATGTGATTCTAGGCTGTCTGCTGAGTAGATTAGACCCCCATATTGAGGGGGCACCATTTTTAGTTTTTCCAGCCCAACAAGTTTTATATAGCCATACCTTATTATGGGATTTAATAGGTGAACGGTTATTAAGCCCTGTATGCCACGCGGACGATAATTCCCCACTTTTTCTTTCAGAATGTGATTCTAGGCTGTCTGCTCAGTAGATTAGACCCCTATATTGAAGGGGCACAATTTTTAGTTTTTCCAGCCCAACAAGTTTTATATAGCCATATGTTAATATGGGATTTAATAGGTGAACGGTTATTAGGGCCTGTGCGCCACGCGGACGATAATTCCCCACTTTTTCTTTCAGAATGTGATTCTAGGCTGTCTGCTGAGTAGATTAGACCCCCATATTGAGGGGGCACCATTTTTAGTTTTTCCAGCCCAACAAGTTTTATATAGCCATACCTTATTATGGGATTTAATAGGTGAACGGTTATTAAGCCCTGTATGCCACGCGGACGATAATTCCCCACTTTTTCTTTCAGAATGTGATTCTAGGCCGTCTGCTCAGTAGATTAGACCCCTATATTGAAGGGGCAAAATTTTTAGTTTTTCCAGCCCAACAAGTTTTATATAGCCATATGTTAATATGGGATTTAATAGGTGAACGGTTATTAGGGCCTGTGCGCCACGCGGACGATAATTCCCCACTTTTTCTTTCAGAATGTGATTCTAGGCTGTCTGCTGAGTAGATTAGACCCCTATATTGAAGGGGCACAATTTTTAGTTTTTCCAGCCCAACAAGTTTTATATAGCCATATGTTAATATGGGATTTAATAGGTGAACGGTTATTAGGGCCTGTGCGCCACGCGGACGATAATTCCCCACTTTTTCTTTCAGAATGTGATTCTAGGCTGTCTGCTGAGTAGATTAGACCCCTATATTGAAGGGGCACAATTTTTAGTTTTTCCAGCCCAACAAGTTTTATATAGCCATATGTTAATATGGGATTTAATAGGTGAACGGTTATTAGGGCCTGTGCGCCACGGGAACGATAATTCCCCACTTTTTCTTTCAGAATGTGATTCTAGGCTGTCTGCTCAGTAGATTAGACCCCTATATTGAAGGGGCACAATTTTTAGTTTTTCCAGCCCAACAAGTTTTATATAGCCATATGTTAATATGGGATTTAATAGGTGAACGGTTATTAGGGCCTGTGCGCCACACGGACGATAATTCCCCACTTTTTCTTTCAGAATGTGATTCTAGGCTGTCTGCTGAGTAGATTAGACCCCCATATTGAGGGGGCACCATTTTTAGTTTTTCCAGCCCAACAAGTTTTATATAGCCATACCTTATTATGGGATTTAATAGGTGAACGGTTATTAAGCCCTGTATGCCACGCGGACGATAATTCCCCACTTTTTCTTTCAGAATGTGATTCTAGGCCGTCTGCTCAGTAGATTAGACCCCTATATTGAAGGGGCACAATTTTTAGTTTTTCCAGCCCAACAAGTTTTATATAGCCATATGTTAATATGGGATTTAATAGGTGAACGGTTATTAGGGCCTGTGCGCCACGCGGACGATAATTCCCCACTTTTTCTTTCAGAATGTGATTCTAGGCTGTCTGCTGAGTAGATTAGACCCCTATATTGAAGGGGCACAATTTTTAGTTTTTCCAGCCCAACAAGTTTTATATAGCCATATGTTAATATGGGATTTAATAGGTGAACGGTTATTAGGGCCTGTGCGCCACGCGGACGATAATTCCCCACTTTTTCTTTCAGAATGTGATTCTAGGCTGTCTGCTGAGTAGATTAGACCCCTATATTGAAGGGGCACAATTTTTAGTTTTTCCAGCCCAACAAGTTTTATATAGCCATATGTTAATATGGGATTTAATAGGTGAACGGTTATTAGGGCCTGTGCGCCACGCGGACGATAATTCCCCACTTTTTCTTTCAGAATGTGATTCTAGGCTGTCTGCTGAGTAGATTAGACCCCTATATTGAAGGGGCACAATTTTTAGTTTTTCCAGCCCAACAAGTTTTATATAGCCATATGTTAATATGGGATTTAATAGGTGAACGGTTATTAGGGCCTGTGCGCCACGGGAACGATAATTCCCCACTTTTTCTTTCAGAATGTGATTCTAGGCTGTCTGCTCAGTAGATTAGACCCCTATATTGAAGGGGCACAATTTTTAGTTTTTCCAGCCCAACAAGTTTTATATAGCCATATGTTAATATGGGATTTAATAGGTGAACGGTTATTAGGGCCTGTGCGCCACGCGGACGATAATTCCCCACTTTTTCTTTCAGAATGTGATTCTAGGCTGTCTGCTGAGTAGATTAGACCCCTATATTGAAGGGGCACAATTTTTAGTTTTTCCAGCCCAACAAGTTTTATATAGCCATATGTTAATATGGGATTTAATAGGTGAACGGTTATTAGGGCCTGTGCGCCACGCGGACGATAATTCCCCACTTTTTCTTTCAGAATGTGATTCTAGGCTGTCTGCTGAGTAGATTAGACCCCCATATTGAGGGGGCACCATTTTTAGTTTTTCCAGCCCAACAAGTTTTATATAGCCATACCTTATTATGGGATTTAATAGGTGAACGGTTATTAAGCCCTGTATGCCACGCGGACGATAATTCCCCACTTTTTCTTTCAGAATGTGATTCTAGGCCGTCTGCTCAGTAGATTAGACCCCTATATTGAAGGGGCAAAATTTTTAGTTTTTCCAGCCCAACAAGTTTTATATAGCCATATGTTAATATGGGATTTAATAGGTGAACGGTTATTAGGGCCTGTGCGCCACGCGGACGATAATTCCCCACTTTTTCTTTCAGAATGTGATTCTAGGCTGTCTGCTGAGTAGATTAGACCCCTATATTGAAGGGGCACAATTTTTAGTTTTTCCAGCCCAACAAGTTTTATATAGCCATATGTTAATATGGGATTTAATAGGTGAACGGTTATTAGGGCCTGTGCGCCACGCGGACGATAATTCCCCACTTTTTCTTTCAGAATGTGATTCTAGGCTGTCTGCTGAGTAGATTAGACCCCTATATTGAAGGGGCACAATTTTTAGTTTTTCCAGCCCAACAAGTTTTATATAGCCATATGTTAATATGGGATTTAATAGGTGAACGGTTATTAGGGCCTGTGCGCCACACGGACGATAATTCCCCACTTTTTCTTTCAGAATGTGATTCTAGGCTGTCTGCTGAGTAGATTAGACCCCCATATTGAGGGGGCACCATTTTTAGTTTTTCCAGCCCAACAAGTTTTATATAGCCATACCTTATTATGGGATTTAATAGGTGAACGGTTATTAAGCCCTGTATGCCACACGGACGATAATTCCCCACTTTTTCTTTCAGAATGTGATTCTAGGCTGTCTGCTCAGTAGATTAGACCCCTATATTGAAGGGGCACAATTTTTAGTTTTTCCAGCCCAACAAGTTTTATATAGCCATATGTTAATATGGGATTTAATAGGTGAACGGTTATTAGGGCCTGTGCGCCACGCGGACGATAATTCCCCACTTTTTCTTTCAGAATGTGATTCTAGGCTGTCTGCTGAGTAGATTAGACCCCCATATTGAGGGGGCACCATTTTTAGTTTTTCCAGCCCAACAAGTTTTATATAGCCATACCTTATTATGGGATTTAATAGGTGAACGGTTATTAAGCACTGTATGCCACGCGGACGATAATTCCCCACTTTTTCTTTCAGAATGTGATTCTAGGCCGTCTGCTCAGTAGATTAGACCCCTATATTGAAGGGGCAAAATTTTTAGTTTTTCCAGCCCAACAAGTTTTATATAGCCATATGTTAATATGGGATTTAATAGGTGAACGGTTATTAGGGCCTGTGCGCCACGCGGACGATAATTCCCCACTTTTTCTTTCAGAATGTGATTCTAGGCTGTCTGCTGAGTAGATTAGACCCCTATATTGAAGGGGCACAATTTTTAGTTTTTCCAGCCCAACAAGTTTTATATAGCCATATGTTAATATGGGATTTAATAGGTGAACGGTTATTAGGGCCTGTGCGCCACGCGGACGATAATTCCCCACTTTTTCTTTCAGAATGTGATTCTAGGCTGTCTGCTGAGTAGATTAGACCCCTATATTGAAGGGGCACAATTTTTAGTTTTTCCAGCCCAACAAGTTTTATATAGCCATATGTTAATATGGGATTTAATAGGTGAACGGTTATTAGGGCCTGTGCGCCACGGGAACGATAATTCCCCACTTTTTCTTTCAGAATGTGATTCTAGGCTGTCTGCTCAGTAGATTAGACCCCTATATTGAAGGGGCACAATTTTTAGTTTTTCCAGCCCAACAAGTTTTATATAGCCATATGTTAATATGGGATTTAATAGGTGAACGGTTATTAGGGCCTGTGCGCCACGCGGACGATAATTCCCCACTTTTTCTTTCAGAATGTGATTCTAGGCTGTCTGCTGAGTAGATTAGACCCCTATATTGAAGGGGCACAATTTTTAGTTTTTCCAGCCCAACAAGTTTTATATAGCCATATGTTAATATGGGATTTAATAGGTGAACGGTTATTAGGGCCTGTGCGCCACGGGAACGATAATTCCCCACTTTTTCTTTCAGAATGTGATTCTAGGCTGTCTGCTCAGTAGATTAGACCCCTATATTGAAGGGGCACAATTTTTAGTTTTTCCAGCCCAACAAGTTTTATATAGCCATATGTTAATATGGGATTTAATAGGTGAACGGTTATTAGGGCCTGTGCGCCACGCGGACGATAATTCCCCACTTTTTCTTTCAGAATGTGATTCTAGGCTGTCTGCTGAGTAGATTAGACCCCTATATTGAAGGGGCACAATTTTTAGTTTTTCCAGCCCAACAAGTTTTATATAGCCATATGTTAATATGGGATTTAATAGGTGAACGGTTATTAGGGCCTGTGCGCCACGCGGACGATAATTCCCCACTTTTTCTTTCAGAATGTGATTCTAGGCTGTCTGCTGAGTAGATTAGACCCCCATATTGAGGGGGCACCATTTTTAGTTTTTCCAGCCCAACAAGTTTTATATAGCCATACCTTATTATGGGATTTAATAGGTGAACGGTTATTAAGCCCTGTATGCCACGCGGACGATAATTCCCCACTTTTTCTTTCAGAATGTGATTCTAGGCCGTCTGCTCAGTAGATTAGACCCCTATATTGAAGGGGCACAATTTTTAGTTTTTCCAGCCCAACAAGTTTTATATAGCCATATGTTAATATGGGATTTAATAGGTGAACGGTTATTAGGGCCTGTGCGCCACGCGGACGATAATTCCCCACTTTTTCTTTCAGAATGTGATTCTAGGCTGTCTGCTGAGTAGATTAGACCCCTATATTGAAGGGGCACAATTTTTAGTTTTTCCAGCCCAACAAGTTTTATATAGCCATATGTTAATATGGGATTTAATAGGTGAACGGTTATTAGGGCCTGTGCGCCACGCGGACGATAATTCCCCACTTTTTCTTTCAGAATGTGATTCTAGGCTGTCTGCTGAGTAGATTAGACCCCCATATTGAGGGGGCACCATTTTTAGTTTTTCCAGCCCAACAAGTTTTATATAGCCATACCTTATTATGGGATTTAATAGGTGAACGGTTATTAAGCCCTGTATGCCACGCGGACGATAATTCCCCACTTTTTCTTTCAGAATGTGATTCTAGGCCGTCTGCTCAGTAGATTAGACCCCTATATTGAAGGGGCAAAATTTTTAGTTTTTCCAGCCCAACAAGTTTTATATAGCCATATGTTAATATGGGATTTAATAGGTGAACGGTTATTAGGGCCTGTGCGCCACGCGGACGATAATTCCCCACTTTTTCTTTCAGAATGTGATTCTAGGCCGTCTGCTGAGTAGATTAGACCCCTATATTGAAGGGGCACAATTTTTAGTTTTTCCAGCCCAACAAGTTTTATATAGCCATATGTTAATATGGGATTTAATAGGTGAACGGTTATTAGGGCCTGTGCGCCACGCGGACGATAATTCCCCACTTTTTCTTTCAGAATGTGATTCTAGGCTGTCTGCTGAGTAGATTAGACCCCTATATTGAAGGGGCACAATTTTTAGTTTTTCCAGCCCAACAAGTTTTATATAGCCATATGTTAATATGGGATTTAATAGGTGAACGGTTATTAGGGCCTGTGCGCCACACGGACGATAATTCCCCACTTTTTCTTTCAGAATGTGATTCTAGGCTGTCTGCTGAGTAGATTAGACCCCCATATTGAGGGGGCACCATTTTTAGTTTTTCCAGCCCAACAAGTTTTATATAGCCATACCTTATTATGGGATTTAATAGGTGAACGGTTATTAAGCCCTGTATGCCACGCGGACGATAATTCCCCACTTTTTCTTTCAGAATGTGATTCTAGGCCGTCTGCTCAGTAGATTAGACCCCTATATTGAAGGTGCACAATTTTTAGTTTTTCCAGCCCAACAAGTTTTATATAGCCATATGTTAATATGGGATTTAATAGGTGAACGGTTATTAGGGCCTGTGCGCCACGCGGACGATAATTCCCCACTTTTTCTTTCAGAATGTGATTCTAGGCTGTCTGCTGAGTAGATTAGACCCCTATATTGAAGGGGCACAATTTTTAGTTTTTCCAGCCCAACAAGTTTTATATAGCCATATGTTAATATGGGATTTAATAGGTTAACGGTTATTAGGGCCTGTGCGCCACACGGACGATAATTCCCCACTTTTTCTTTCAGAATGTGATTCTAGGCTGTCTGCTGAGTAGATTAGACCCCCATATTGAGGGGGCACCATTTTTAGTTTTTCCAGCCCAACAAGTTTTATATAGCCATACCTTATTATGGGATTTAATAGGTGAACGGTTATTAAGCCCTGTATGCCACGCGGACGATAATTCCCCACTTTTTCTTTCAGAATGTGATTCTAGGCCGTCTGCTCAGTAGATTAGACCCCTATATTGAAGGGGCACAATTTTTAGTTTTTCCAGCCCAACAAGTTTTATATAGCCATATGTTAATATGGGATTTAATAGGTGAACGGTTATTAGGGCCTGTGCGCCACGCGGACGATAATTCCCCACTTTTTCTTTCAGAATGTGATTCTAGGCTGTCTGCTGAGTAGATTAGACCCCTATATTGAAGGGGCACAATTTTTAGTTTTTCCAGCCCAACAAGTTTTATATAGCCATATGTTAATATGGGATTTAATAGGTGAACGGTTATTAGGGCCTGTGCGCCACGCGGACGATAATTCCCCACTTTTTCTTTCAGAATGTGATTCTAGGCTGTCTGCTGAGTAGATTAGACCCCTATATTGAAGGGGCACAATTTTTAGTTTTTCCAGCCCAACAAGTTTTATATAGCCATATGTTAATATGGGATTTAATAGGTGAACGGTTATTAGGGCCTGTGCGCCACGGGAACGATAATTCCCCACTTTTTCTTTCAGAATGTGATTCTAGGCTGTCTGCTCAGTAGATTAGACCCCTATATTGAAGGGGCACAATTTTTAGTTTTTCCAGCCCAACAAGTTTTATATAGCCATATGTTAATATGGGATTTAATAGGTGAACGGTTATTAGGGCCTGTGCGCCACGCGGACGATAATTCCCCACTTTTTCTTTCAGAATGTGATTCTAGGCTGTCTGCTGAGTAGATTAGACCCCTATATTGAAGGGGCACAATTTTTAGTTTTTCCAGCCCAACAAGTTTTATATAGCCATATGTTAATATGGGATTTAATAGGTGAACGGTTATTAGGGCCTGTGCGCCACGCGGACGATAATTCCCCACTTTTTCTTTCAGAATGTGATTCTAGGCTGTCTGCTGAGTAGATTAGACCCCCATATTGAGGGGGCACCATTTTTAGTTTTTCCAGCCCAACAAGTTTTATATAGCCATACCTTATTATGGGATTTAATAGGTGAACGGTTATTAAGCCCTGTATGCCACGCGGACGATAATTCCCCACTTTTTCTTTCAGAATGTGATTCTAGGCCGTCTGCTCAGTAGATTAGACCCCTATATTGAAGGGGCAAAATTTTTAGTTTTTCCAGCCCAACAAGTTTTATATAGCCATATGTTAATATGGGATTTAATAGGTGAACGGTTATTAGGGCCTGTGCGCCACGCGGACGATAATTCCCCACTTTTTCTTTCAGAATGTGATTCTAGGCCGTCTGCTGAGTAGATTAGACCCCTATATTGAAGGGGCACAATTTTTAGTTTTTCCAGCCCAACAAGTTTTATATAGCCATATGTTAATATGGGATTTAATAGGTGAACGGTTATTAGGGCCTGTGCGCCACGCGGACGATAATTCCCCACTTTTTCTTTCAGAATGTGATTCTAGGCTGTCTGCTGAGTAGATTAGACCCCTATATTGAAGGGGCACAATTTTTAGTTTTTCCAGCCCAACAAGTTTTATATAGCCATATGTTAATATGGGATTTAATAGGTGAACGGTTATTAGGGCCTGTGCGCCACACGGACGATAATTCCCCACTTTTTCTTTCAGAATGTGATTCTAGGCTGTCTGCTGAGTAGATTAGACCCCCATATTGAGGGGGCACCATTTTTAGTTTTTCCAGCCCAACAAGTTTTATATAGCCATACCTTATTATGGGATTTAATAGGTGAACGGTTATTAAGCCCTGTATGCCACGCGGACGATAATTCCCCACTTTTTCTTTCAGAATGTGATTCTAGGCCGTCTGCTCAGTAGATTAGACCCCTATATTGAAGGTGCACAATTTTTAGTTTTTCCAGCCCAACAAGTTTTATATAGCCATATGTTAATATGGGATTTAATAGGTGAACGGTTATTAGGGCCTGTGCGCCACGCGGACGATAATTCCCCACTTTTTCTTTCAGAATGTGATTCTAGGCTGTCTGCTGAGTAGATTAGACCCCTATATTGAAGGGGCACAATTTTTAGTTTTTCCAGCCCAACAAGTTTTATATAGCCATATGTTAATATGGGATTTAATAGGTGAACGGTTATTAGGGCCTGTGCGCCACACGGACGATAATTCCCCACTTTTTCTTTCAGAATGTGATTCTAGGCTGTCTGCTGAGTAGATTAGACCCCCATATTGAGGGGGCACCATTTTTAGTTTTTCCAGCCCAACAAGTTTTATATAGCCATACCTTATTATGGGATTTAATAGGTGAACGGTTATTAAGCCCTGTATGCCACGCGGACGATAATTCCCCACTTTTTCTTTCAGAATGTGATTCTAGGCCGTCTGCTCAGTAGATTAGACCCCTATATTGAAGGGGCACAATTTTTAGTTTTTCCAGCCCAACAAGTTTTATATAGCCATATGTTAATATGGGATTTAATAGGTGAACGGTTATTAGGGCCTGTGCGCCACGCGGACGATAATTCCCCACTTTTTCTTTCAGAATGTGATTCTAGGCTGTCTGCTGAGTAGATTAGACCCCTATATTGAAGGGGCACAATTTTTAGTTTTTCCAGCCCAACAAGTTTTATATAGCCATATGTTAATATGGGATTTAATAGGTGAACGGTTATTAGGGCCTGTGCGCCACGCGGACGATAATTCCCCACTTTTTCTTTCAGAATGTGATTCTAGGCTGTCTGCTGAGTAGATTAGACCCCTATATTGAAGGGGCACAATTTTTAGTTTTTCCAGCCCAACAAGTTTTATATAGCCATATGTTAATATGGGATTTAATAGGTGAACGGTTATTAGGGCCTGTGCGCCACGGGAACGATAATTCCCCACTTTTTCTTTCAGAATGTGATTCTAGGCTGTCTGCTCAGTATATTAGACCCCTATATTGAAGGGGCACAATTTTTAGTTTTTCCAGCCCAACAAGTTTTATATAGCCATATGTTAATATGGGATTTAATAGGTGAACGGTTATTAGGGCCTGTGCGCCATGCGGACGATAATTCCCCACTTTTTCTTTCAGAATGTGATTCTAGGCTGTCTGCTGAGTAGATTAGACCCCTATATTGAAGGGGCACAATTTTTAGTTTTTCCAGCCCAACAAGTTTTATATAGCCATATGTTAATATGGGATTTAATAGGTGAACGGTTATTAGGGCCTGTGCGCCACGCGGACGATAATTCCCCACTTTTTCTTTCAGAATGTGATTCTAGGCTGTCTGCTGAGTAGATTAGACCCCTATATTGAAGGGGCACAATTTTTAGTTTTTCCAGCCCAACAAGTTTTATATAGCCATATGTTAATATGGGATTTAATAGGTGAACGGTTATTAGGGCCTGTGCGCCACGGGAACGATAATTCCCCACTTTTTCTTTCAGAATGTGATTCTAGGCTGTCTGCTCAGTAGATTAGACCCCTATATTGAAGGGGCACAATTTTTAGTTTTTCCAGCCCAACAAGTTTTATATAGCCATATGTTAATATGGGATTTAATAGGTGAACGGTTATTAGGGCCTGTGCGCCATGCGGACGATAATTCCCCACTTTTTCTTTCAGAATGTGATTCTAGGCTGTCTGCTCAGTAGATTAGACCCCTATATTGAAGGGGCACAATTTTTAGTTTTTCCAGCCCAACAAGTTTTATATAACCATATGTTAATATGGGATTTAATAGGTGAACGGTTATTAGGGCCTGTGCGCCACGCGGACGATAATTCCCCACTTTTTCTTTCAGAATGTGATTCTAGGCTGTCTGCTGAGTAGATTAGACCCCTATATTGAAGGGGCACAATTTTTAGTTTTTCCAGCCCAACAAGTTTTATATAGCCATATGTTAATATGGGATTTAATAGGTGAACGGTTATTAGGGCCTGTGCGCCACACGGACGATAATTCCCCACTTTTTCTTTCAGAATGTGATTCTAGGCTGTCTGCTGAGTAGATTAGACCCCCATATTGAGGGGGCACAATTTTTAGTTTTTCCAGCCCAACAAGTTTTATATAGCCATACCTTATTATGGGATTCCATAAATACTATACTAGGTAGGCATAGTGCTGAATAGATTGATCCCTTTTAAAATACTCTGTAAAAATAAGTATGATAATCTGATACATTCATGTTTTCGTTTTGCTGATATTAGAAAGAAAGCCATGATTACAATTGAGCATTGAGCTGATAATATTGCCTGTTTACATACTAATTTCAAAGCATTAGGCAACTGATGGATCTATGTCAGCACTTCTGATTATGGCTAACGTACTGTATGTATGAGCAGCTTGTCTGTGAGGTTAGATATTTTAGCAGACAAGATTTTTCTATACACTGTATAAATAATTCACGGCTGTAGCGTTCCCAAATCCCAAAAATAACAAGTGTCAGTGTTAGTCACTTAACTTTTAGCAGTTTTCACTCGGACTAACTTGTATTGCTAGGCTACAACACTTCTAAACAGGCTACATCCAACAAACGGCAGTCAGTTGAGGAATTGCAGTTTTGTTTTGCTTTATTCACACGATTCGAAGCGCTTTGTTAATACGCTTCCAAGCGCACGCTGGCTTATTTGGGCTGCCTTCACGTTTTGACTGCGTCTTTTATTATGAATTTTCGACACCGGAAGCTCGTTTCTTGGGGTCTCGCTATTTGGGCTTATTTGGGCTGGCGTAACGCTCGTCCTCTGGTACAAAATGAAATGAAGTACGAGGGGCCGGTTTACCAGGTTAGGGCAGACTGGCAATCTGTGCGTTCTGGAGAAGTCCAGAACGGCCGTCCGCTCTACGACCGTCGGTCGGCCCTGTTCAATAACCAAAATTTAGAGTCTAACAACTAACAACACAAGGGGGCAATAACATGATAATTTGTTCGTTTGTCAAGCATTAATTCCATAGGCCTAAAAGCCAACAAAGAATAGTGAGTGAATTGTTAAGAGAGAAATATGACAAGCAGAAAACTTAAGAAGAAAGGTGGATTTGAAACGTTAAAAGAAAACAAAGCCAAGCAAACATCCAAATGTAAAAAGCTCACATAGGTTTTTGGCTGCAGTGAAACTGCCAGCAGCAACAGTAAGCTATCTTAGTGAGTACCTACTGAATAAACTAGCGAGACTGAGAACCAGGTGGAAATTGAATCTGATAGGCAACATGCAGGTGGTCATGACGAGGGACAGACAGCAAGGAGAATTTCAGCCGAGGAAGAGGTACCGGTAAGTGAGAAGGACATAAAGCATGAAGTTACATTTAGGTTATTGACCCCTCTCATAGTCAGGTTCTATTAACTGGATTTGTGTTGTGATGATGAGAAACATCCTGTGGCTTATTTCTGTCAGAACAAATGCCAACTACCAAGCTAATTATGCCCAGCAAATTAATTTCTGCATATAAGGTAACCTAACAAAAGTGCAGCATAATATTAAAACTATAAAATGCATCATGTGGGATAATTCTTACACGAAATGGACAGGATATTATATGTGATGTGATTATTTTCTTATATACGAACACCGTGTCGTCCATTATCTCTTACATAACACACTGGTTATTCATTCTCTTTTTAGAAATAAAACAGTACAACAGATAAACAATAAAACAGAACAACTCCACAGGAGTGGTTATTTTAATGTTTTGTTGATCTACAGAGATGTGGTAAATATCAAGGGACTGTTTTGTTTCATTCCTACATCAGAATCAGAATCAGCTTTATTGGCCAAGTATACTTACATATACAAGGAATTTGACTCCGGCAGATGTTAACTCTCTATACACATAACACAGAACGTAATACAATACAATAAATACAATAGACTAACAAGTATGTGTACTTGTATTGCACAGTAGGGACAACAATATACAATAAACATACAGGCACCCAATATGGGCAATAATGTACAAGTAGGCACATGGTGTCACAGTGGGTTAAAGAACCGGTATGACAATATACCAATAAGGCGAATAGGGGGGGGGGGCACAAAAAAAGAGTCTTGAGTTGCTGGGCAGGGGACACCTAGGCAAGTCTTTGCTTGTGTCATGTGCAAGAGAAGCGCTGGGGGGGGGGGAATACAAGGGCATAACAGTAAGCATATACACATGTGTGCATGTATGTATGTATGCATGTGTAGTTCAGCTGTTCAGTAGGGTGATGGCAGTGGGGAAGAAGCTGTTTTTGTGTCTGGTAGTTTTGGTGCGCAGGGATCTGTAGCGTCTACCAGAGGGAAGGAGGTCGAAGAGGGTGTGTGCAGGGTGAGAGGGGTCTTTGATTATGTTCTCTGCCCGCTTCCTGGTCCTCCCAATGTACAAGTCCTGGAGGGAGGGCAGGGGGGCACCGATGATTTTTTCAGCAGTCCGAATTGTGCGCTGTAGTCTGTGTTTGTCATGTTGTGTGGCTGCTCCAAACCAGACTGTGATGGACGAGCAGAGGATGGATTCTACTACAGCTGTGTAGAAGGTCACCAACAGTTCTTGTGGTAGGCCATGCTTCCGCAGCTGGCGTAGGAAGTACATCCTCTGCTGAGCCTTTTTGAGGATGGCGTTGATGTTGGACTCCCACTTCAGGTCCTGAGAGATGATGGATCCCAGAAACTTGAAAGAGTCCACATTTGATACTGGGCTGTGGGATATTGTGAGGGGGTGCAGCAGTGATGGGTGCTTCCTGAAGTCCACAACCATCTCGACAGTCTTTAGTGCGTTGAGTTCTAGATTGTGTTGGCTGCACCAGAGCACCAGCTTGTCAACCTCCTGTCTGTATGCAGACTCATCACCATCCTGGATAAGCCCAATGACAGTGGTATCGTCTGCAAATTTCAGGAGCTTGACCGCTGGGTCATTTGAGGTGCAGTCGTTTGTGTACAGAGAGAAGAGCAGCGGTGAGAGGACACAGCCTTGGGGAGCACCAGTGCTGATAGTCCGTGTACCGGATGTGACACCTCCGAGCCGCACATGTTGGCTCCTGTCGGTCAGGAAGCTGGAGATCCACTGACAGATGGCAGGAGACACAGTTAGCTGGGAGAGTTTGGTGGTGAGGATATCTGGGATAATGGTGTTGAACGCCGTGCTGAAGTCCACAACCAGAATCCTGGCGTAGGCCCTTGGTTGGTCAAGGTGTTGCAGGATGAAGTGCAGTCCCATATTCACTGCATCGTCCACTGACCTATTTGCCCTGTAGGCAAACTGCATGGGGTCAAGCCGGAAGCCTGTGATCTTTTTGAGGTGGGAAAACACAAGGCGTTCGAAGGACTTCATGACAACTGAGGTCAGGGCCACAGGTCTGTAATCATTTAGTCCAGAGATGGAGGGTTTCTTGGGGACTGGGATGATGGTAGAGCTTTTGAAGCATGAGGGAACTTCGCATAGCTCCAGTGATCTGTTGAAGATCTGGGTAAAAATTGGTGCCAGCTGGATGGCACAGGCCCTGAGACAGGAGGGTGTTACTCCATCTGGACCTGGAGCCTTCCGGACATTTTGCCTCTCAAAGAGCAAGAAGTGTACTTACATACTTACATACTTACATAACCACAGTAATAAATGTTCTAAAAAAGAATGGTCACTATCTGCCATTGCCATCATGATAACGGCCAAGTTCAAATTCAATGACTTGAAAGTGAAGACACTTCAAACTTTAGTATGACCACGATCACATTATTGTAAAATCACTTCAAAGCCATGTTTCAATGTAAATCCCAATGTAATGAATGTATTGGTTGTTCTTTTTGCGCACCAAAAACTTTTGTTAGTTAGGAGTTGAATGCAACCGCCTCTCATTAATGTAACAAGTACCTTATGCTCACATGTCAAATATAGTGGAGTAAAAAGTACACTGTTTGCCTTGAAAATATAGTGAACTGACAAGTCACAAGTTGACAAAAGTTTTAATGCTAAGTAAAGTACAGACACTTGAAAATTGTACTTGAGAGTAAACTTAGTTACTGTCCACCACTGCCTTTAATCTTCTTCAGACAGACACTGGTTCTCTCATCTAGTTGCTCTTTTGAACCCAGCACCTCCAAACAGATGAGTGGTTTCTTGACTTTTTTGCATACTTTTGCAGCTCAGAAAATGTTCTTATCACCATTTAGTTGATGCATGCCTTGTTCTCTTTTTCTTCTGCAGTCTCTCCAAACCTGGCCAGTGTACAACTATTTTGGAGGAGGTTGGTCAGAAGATTAAGAGCTATCCTTTCAACTTCAAGGGAGCAGCAATTCTTAAAGGGCAAGAAGAGGGTGCATATGGCTGGGTTACTGTGAACTACCTGCTAGAGAACTTCATTAAGGTATATTGCTAGAGACCTTTAACATTGTTAACAAAAGATTACATGTTTTAGAAGAGGCAGTGCTACATGTAGTACAAATGAGACAGTATACCTAATTTATGTCTCTGTCTTTGAATTGATTCAATATCTGGTGACTTTATCTTTATTTGAAACTTCAGGAGCTATAGTTGTGCAGAAACACTGGTTAGCCACATTCATTAAATCCAACATTGAGTCGTGCACAAATAATTTAGCCTACGTTTCATATTGCTATACTATCAAAAAAAAACATGTTACTGTGCCATAACGATTCTTACAGATAATGGCTTTAACTTACCAAATGATACATTCAGCTTTAGAAACTAGGCACTTCTGTCCTGTGCCCAACTAGTAAATGTCATTGCTTTGAGGAAATGTGTAACATCTGTACTGCTACTGTCATTGTGCTCAGTCGCTGACAAGGTACTGGGAGACAGCGTGGGGTCAGATAGGTTTGAAATTTTTATCACAAGTTTGTCCATTTTGTTGGCTAAATCAACCACTATGCTAGTTTTATCAGCAACTTGCTGTCCAGCCTTTTTGATAGTTTATCACAATACAATGCGTTGATAAGTGGTAGGGGAGAAATCATTAGTAAATCAATTGAAAGTGTAGGCTGGCAATCTCTGGTGCCAGCATGGATCATGGAGCCTTCAGCCTTTTTAAAGGTTTAAAAATAGCAATGCCCTCAAGTCAGTGTGTGTCCTAATCACTAGCATGGTGGACCTTTGTAATAAATTTGATAAAAATAGTTCAGAAAGCAACAGGCTAGCGTAGTTTTGATCCCCAACAAACATGCCAACTCCTTATCATGTTTTAACATACAGTAATGTGCAAAGGTTTTAGGCAGGTGTGAAAAATGCTGTCAACTAGGAATGCCTTCAAAAATGGAAGTGTTAATCATTTATGTTCATCAATTAACAAAATCCAGTGACTGAACAAAAGAGAAACCTAAATGAAATCAATATTTGGTGTGACCACCCTTTGCCTTTAAAAGAGCATCAATTCTTCTAGGTCTATTGCATAAAGTTTTTAAAGGGACTTGGCTGGTAGCTTGCACCAAACATCTTGAAGAACCACCACAGATCTTCTGTGAATGTATGCTTCCTGACATATAAAACCAATTTGGTGTAATTGGTTGATCATACACCTGACTATAATCCTGCAAAATCCCTGACATTGTGTGTACCCCTGTTTGTGTACACTTTGTGTGCACCTGCCTAAAACTTGTAAAAAAAAAAAATTATGCCCATCTTGTGCCTTAAGTCCTTTCAGCCTTATGGGTGTTTTAACATTAAATATGTGGATGGCTAAAAAGATACAGTACTGTCCAAAGATTTAGGCAGGTGCCTTCAAACCAGCATCAGTTCATACAGAGGAGTACACACAAAGTCAGGAATTTTGCAGGATTATAGTCAGATGTATGATCACACCAAATATTGATTTAATTTAGGTTTCTCTTTTGTTCAGTCATTGCATTTTGTTAATTGATGAACATAAATGATTAACACTTCCATCTTTGAAGGCATTCCTAGTTGACAGCATTTTTTCACGCCTAAAACCTTTGCACATTACTGTACACAAAGTTCATTTTACACCAGTTGTCCATAATGCCCCTTCAACACCCTGTGTTCTCCCTCTTGACTTTTAGACTTCAGAAATGGAACAAACCTTACTCACCCCTCTTAACTCTTTGGATATCTGCTGTCCACATAGCGAACTTCATGGGCATGGTGTTTCTGTGCCTGAATGTTTGGCAAGCCTATAATAACGGTTGCTAAGTTAGGATGGGTCCATTGCTGTTTTTGGGAGAGGCTTAGCAAAGAGCCAATTGAATTGCAATAAACTGCATGTACCTAATGTCTAATCCCAGTCTTCCCCATACAATTTATCAGTATGGATTCATAGGTCACTGGCTAAGTTCTGGAAAGCCAACAGTCGGGGCGCTGGATTTTGGAGGGGCCTCAACCCAAATCACATTTGTGACAGAGGATAATGTAGAAAGCCCAGAGAACCAGATGACACTGCGGCTGTACGGGCAAGACTACAAGCTGTACACCCACAGCTTTCTCTGTTACGGCCGTGATCAGATGCTACGCCAACTCCTGGCTCAGATTATAATGGTGAGAAAGACCATTCGTCTCCCTGTGACACACATTGTTTATTGTTTGTTGGATCCCCATTAGCTGGGGCACCTATTCTTTTGGCGATCCTACAGTAATGCACTTGGGGAGAACAATGTTACCAGAATACTTCCAGGAATAGAAGTAAACTTACTAACTGCTGGAATGAGGCAGTGAACTAGATTTTATGTTGTTTAATAAAACTATTAAGTAAGTTTAGTCCCTTCATATCTGAAGAGTGCTGGCTACCAGGGTTGTGCAAAATTCAGAATTTCAGAATTTAATTAAATTCAATGAATGAATGAATGAATTTGAATTGGAATTACAGGAAGTTCAATTGAATTCTTTGCAATTCAGAGAAATTCATTCTGATTTTTCTTTTAAATGGGAATAATTACATCCCAAATAAGACATAATACTAACATGCATTTCCTTAATGTTGAGTATGTAGCATTTTTGGAAATAAACAGCTGTTCTGAGACTTTCAACAATTTGAAAGTTATTAAAATGTTGATGATTAGTTTTAGAGTATGGTTTTAAATGTTAAGTTGTGGTACAAGTACCTATTTCCTGTAACAGTGTACTGTGTACATAAACCCCATAACAACCTGGGGCCCAAGAGCACTTGCCCATACGTACATAGGCAGGTGTGTTAACCACTGCACCCCTATGTTTTCAAGCGCAAGTGTTAAATATACCTTAATTATTATGAATTTCTTTGAATTTCATAGAATTTAAATTCTACTTCCTGCAATTTGAATTTGAATCCGCTCCCTGTTTGCAACCTCAATTCAAATTCAAATTCAAGAACTGAATTGGAATTTAGGGGTCATTTCCAATTCAATTTGGAATTTTGTACAACCCTGCTGGCTACATATGTAACCGTTTTTCTGTGACTGGTGGAAGACTTCCAGATGGCGCAGTATTGCACCTCTTGCAGAGAAATTATACCCAAGTTCTCAAAACAGTACCACATACGTCAATCATTGTCTAGACCCTTTCTCGCCAGAACCAGAATCCAGAGTGACTGGTCTATATGGCAGTCTTCCACCAGTTGTAGAACCACGGTTAAATACATAACCAATGTTCTACTTCCTTGCCTCCAGACCACCAGATGGCGCAATTTAGACTGTGTGGCAAATACACAAGTCAGTGCATCGTGACCATCCTAACCTTCTAAAATTTACCTTGTAGAACCTGGAAAATGTGCAAGGCGCATCCAAGTCACAGCTGAACAAATATCCTGCAGGCTTGCATCCCTTAGGGCAGCTCTAGAGGTGGACACAGGACAGGTGGAGTGACATCTCACTGGCTCTGGAGTATCTTCCCCCACCATATCAACTTCATTCTCCCCCTGTTGCATGCTGCGCAGATGGTGGGGCCAGTGATGAAGAGCTGGACTCCCCCTAGCAGAAACCCTCAGCCTAACTCCCTTGAAGCCCAGCACATCGCAGCAAACATTACATTCTTCCATGTCTTAGAATCAAACCAAAATTTCAGCTTGATATCTTGTTTATTTTCTGAGATATGGCTCTTCAAATATGGATAGCCGTGTCACGAAAAATGCTTCCTCAGTCTTTGCACCTTTTCGTCTGTCTTACATTTGGCCATTTAAGCACTTGAAATTAGTTGCTTTTTACATTTTAACACATTTTGGACAATTTTCAAATGGACCAATAATGAGGAAAAGTTAGATATAACAGTTTTAGCCTGTTTACAGTATGGCACTCTGGCAACAGAAAGAAAAATCTTTACACCCCATATTGTGCTTCCAAAAGGGTTCATAAATATCAAAACAACTGGACAGCAACTGGACTTCTTTTTGGAGCTTGAAGACGTTTCACCTTTCATCCAAAAGGCTTCTACAGTTCTGGCCTGATGATGGGGAACCAGAAGCTATATCTCAGGATCACTGGAGGTGGAGCTGTAGACCACACCCCTCATTCCATGACAAAGGGTCACATGAGTCACACGAGTCAAGGTGTGAACTGGAGTGAGAGTTGTTGTGGTCACTGATCTAGAGAATGAGAACTGCTCTTATGGTGAAGAGCAGTTAAACTTCTGGGGATGAGATCTCAAGGCAGATAGATAGTGCACCCCCCCTTCCCCTGTTCATAGATGGTTGTTCCAAATGGAAATAGATGGCCTCCTTCACTCCTCTCTCAAACAACCTGCCATCCTTGTCGATGATGTGCATGTTAGTGTCTTTAAAAGGAGTGTCGCTTGTTCTTTAGATGCAGATGTACTGCTGAGTGCTATCCTGATGCAGTTGCCATCTTGTGTTGAGCCATGCATTTGCAAAGTGGTTGCTTAGTTTCTCCAATATACAGATCTGGGCATTCTTTACTGCACTGTACTGCATAAACCACATATTTGAGGTTATGTCTTGGGGTTTTGTCCTTGTGATGGACCAGTCTCTGTCTGAGGGTGTTGCCAGGCTTGAAGAATACTGTAATGTTGTGCTTGCTGAAGATTCTTCTTAGTTTTTCAGATAAACCAGACACGTAGGGCACTGCCATTTGATTCCTTCTGTTGTTTTTCTTTGTGTCAGTTGGTGTTTTTTTTTCCTGTCTTTTGTCTGTCTTGATGAATGCCCATTTGGGTAACCACAAATTCTCTAGAGCCTGTTTTATGTGTGCATGTTCCTTCTCTTTTCTTTCTGTTTTGGAAGGGATGCTGTTCACCTGGTGTTGTAGGGTTCTGATGAAGTTGAGAATTGTCGTTCAAAGACAAAAAACTGTGGAGCCAGCTGTGGAGATATACTGAGTAGCTGTTTTGCATCTACATCTAATGTCAGCAATGATGAGAAAGTGAAAGGCAACATTGATGTGCGTACTATGTTTTATTACAAGGGGCACGTCATGCATCACAAGATGACAACTTGGGTATAATGTCTCAGCAGGAGGTGCGGCTTGTGTCACACAGTCTAAACTGCAGCATCTGGCAGTCTCTTCCCATCAGGGAAGAATTTATTAGTTTAGTCTCTTCATATTTGAAGAGCTTGTTTGTGTTTGGAAGTATGTACCATGGACCCTGAAGCTTAAACTAAAGTTATGACCTTTTATTGTTCTTCTCTCTTTTCCTCCCTTAGTCTCAGGGCAATGCAAGACAAATATCACATCCATGTTATCCAAAGGGCCATGTGGTTAACATGACCTGGGAAAGTGTGTTTGACTCCCCCTGCACAGCTTCTAAGAGACCCTCACCTTACCATCCAAAGGCAACTGTGACGCTGCAAGGCACCGGCGATTACATACAATGTCTGGGCAACATGTCGGAGATCTTTGACTTTCACAGTTGTTCATTTTCTAAGTGCTCCTTCAATAGAGTCTTCCAGCCTGATGTGAAAGGCAGCTTTATGGTGAGGTTTAATAGGTGTACATAAACTGGTGTGTAGTAGCACAGCCTTATGTGAGGCTGAAGTAAAGAATCAATTTGGGAATGATAATGGGGAATTTGAGGGTAATTAGTTTGAGAAAATTAATGACCATTTGAAACTACTGCCCTATTTTGTATTATACAAATAATGAGCAATCTGGCTCCAGAAACTGTCATTTAGTACCATATTTCTTTCAGCCTTTAACTAAATCAGCTGATTGTAATTAAGCCAGCGCTTCAGCAAGAGAGAGGCATTAACAACAAGTGAAATCACCTGTATTGAACCCACAGGTAGAACCAGAAGTTGCCTGTTACTGTACAAGGATGTTTATAAGGATGTTTTTTGAATGTAAACGATTTTTGAGTTTTGAATGTGTCTTACACCTGTTAAAAACCTTTCAGGCATTCTCTGCATTCTTCTATATGCACTCATTTTTGGAACGCACCACTGGAATAGCAGTGAGCACTACAGCTCAGTTGGACAATGCAACCAGAGCTGTTTGTGAGATGACCTTCGAAGAGGTAGCAGCTTATTCTCTCTCTCTCTCTCTCTCTCTCTCTCTCCCCACCTGTGTGTTAGAGTATTTGTGTTTCTAAGTTATACACAGTGTTTGTGTGTGCACAAGCTTGCCATAACATCAGTCAACACTGTAGTTATTACAGGTTTAAAGCTGCCAAGAACTTACCGATTACTGTAATAACACAGCCAATGTGAGATCACTTTTGATTTGACCTTGTACCAGAGTTTAAGGCAAATGGCTGATCAGTTGTTTCTTTTAGACCCTTATTGCATTTCCAGAGGCCTTTCCCCAGAGTATTAGTCTTAGCCAAAATTCAAAGATATAAAGACTTTTACATATGAAGACAGTTGCTATTGATGTTTTTTTTCAGTCAGGGCATAGTATTGTGGCAACCACCTTCAATCACCACACATCTACACTTCATGCAGAAGGCTATGGTAGTATGTAAGGCGAGATAGCAGTACTTTTGTGGTCTAGCCTAGAGTTTGGGAGTGATATTGGCAAAATCTTCGCTCTACAACTGCATACAGGCACTAACTTGCCTGGAAGCAGAAAACAAGGAAATTACACAAAGGACTTACAGTAAATCACTATTACACAGACCCTTCTCTAACTGTCATTCTCATGGAGGCAATAACTAAACAACTCACAGACCAAGGTAAAATGGACCAGAATACACAATTAAGCTACGTGTGTCTGCTTCACATTACTCATACACACACAGAATTGCTAAAATCATTTACAACACATTTGAACCCCTAGCATACCACATTATGGTTCATCTGCCTTTATTTTGATCATGGTTTTCACTTCTCTTTTGTCAGATGCTAAGTAAAGCTCCTGATCAGAAAATGCGTCTGAAAGATTACTGTGCTGGCTCTGTGTTCATCAAAGTGCTCCTCCTGAAAGGTTATGGTTTTAATGAAGATTCCTTCACTAATATCTCCTTCCAGAAAAAGGTATGCTATATTATGAAAATTACTACAGCTTTCTTTAACAAATTCTATTTTCACCTGGTATGCATTGAGGATGTCTGTGGTCTCGTTTGACCAGGTAGTTGGTATGTAGTCAGTTTGTACTGTGAACATGCATATTGCATGATGGTAGTCGCTTTCCTTTCCATGATCTTATTGAATATATTGTGAATCATTGTTGTTTAAAACACATACACATATATATTTGTTTGTGATTTACATACATTTTTCCTTCCCAGGCCGGAGGTGCCTCCATAGGCTGGGCATTGGGTTACATGCTGAGTTTGAGCAACCTGGTGCCATCTGAGAGCATTTCACTGAAGAAAGCACTCCCACCTATAGCCTGGGCCATGTTAATCTGTGTTTCGACACTGCTGCTCATTGTTGCTCTTGTGCTTCTGGGCCGCCTAGCCTGCAAACAAAAGAATGGTGCTGGGGAACCCTGATAGAGCCCAGCCCTGATTAGTGGCTGGTGTTTGAACTTGACCTGGAGGATGTACTACTACCGTTGGTTAAGTGATGAACTTGGTTTAGTTAACCCACAGTAGAAGAGCCCTGGGCTTCATTCTCTTACTTAAACGACAGCCAAGGGGCTCTTCTTCTATAAGGTTTACAATCACCTCTGGCTCAGGTTGGTCACTTAACCAGCTCTGAAATACCCCCAGATCTTACAGACACATTCCATGATTGTTTGCATGAAAATGCGTTGTTACTTGTTAGAGGAGAGTTTTCTTTTTTGTTGTTTTTTGATTGTGGCAGCTGTAATTAACTAATCACATTAATTTATTTGTGCTTTTTTGCTTTTAATGATAAGTCAGTGTGAAAGAGAGACAATGAGGGGGAGACAGAGGTGTGGTGGGATCAGATAAATGCCCACAGGTCCTGGACACCCAGGTCCCTGGATATGGTATTGGTGCCTTGGCCAACTGCGCCACGTTAGTTTTAACAAAATAGACAAAGTCTAAATTAATTTTTTGTTTTCCATTTCTTTCATTTGAAAAAAAAAAAAACCTTGCAAATTCAGTGTTTTGATAATGGGTCTATTAGTAAGTAAATCATGTGTATCATGCACTTGGGATAGTCCAGGTGTAGGGCACACATCAGACCAAAAAGGAGACAGAAGGCCTCAGACAGGTTGTCCAACTCATTCATGACCACAGTCCACAGTCCCTTCCAAAATGACCATCTCTGGATGGGTTACACTGATTGACACAGAGGATTTCAACTGTCATTGGGCTACAAACCTCTGGGTCAGCTGCATCCTAAGAGAGTAAAGACATATAATCATCATGCACAATGCAGGTACAAACAGTGCAAAGAGTACAACTACTATTACATTTCCATAAACATTGATGTTTTGGGTAAAAGTCAGGGATTTTGTAGGATTATAGTCAGGTGTATGATCAACCAATTACACCAAATTAGTTGTGTATGTTAGGAGGCCTACATCTACAGAAGATCTGTGGTAGTTCTTCAAGATGTTTTGTGCAAGCTATCAGCCAAGTTCCTTCAAAACTCTATACAATAGACCTAGAAGAATTGATGCTCTTTTAAAGGCAAAGGGTGGTCACACCAAATATTGATTTAGGTTTCTCTTTTTGTTCACTTACTGCATTTTGTTAATTGATGAGCATAAATGATGAGCATAAAACACTTCCATTTTTGAAGGCATTTCTAGTTGACAGCATATAGCATTTTTAGTACATTTGAAAAAGACTTACAGAGTGAACTAATTCTAAAACCTAGATGTTTTTTGTAATTGTACATTTACAACAGTTTACCATTGTTTAATTAATTCACATTTACATCAAATAATAGAAAGACATATAAAGCATAACCACTTACATTAAATTACATGGAAAATTGTAATGTAAAAAAGGTTACATAAAGTATAGGTTTTAGGGTTAATTTAGAGTTTTTAAATTAAGTTTTTTTCGAGTGTACAAAAGGCAAACTTTGGATCCTTTTTTCTTTATGGTTGTTGCTGGGGCGTATTTTAGGCTATTTCTCATATTTTTTGCGTGTATAAAATAGATTGAAATACTGTAATTCGAAAATCATTCATCATCATCATCATTCCTGATGTAGTGTGGCTAGCCCACACTATTGCACATTCTAGTCTAAAACTTGATCACGCATCCTGCATTCACCCACCACACCCACCAATTTGGTGATTCCACAAATACAGAACTATAGCTGCATCCACGATCGCGCAAACCGACGTAGCGCGCACTACGTAAGGGGTAACATCCGACGAGGCGTGCATTATACAGTTTTAAGTCAACGAGGTGGAGCCTAAGAACTTCCCGACGCGAAGCCAGTTCGTGTCAGTTAAGGCCACTCCCGACGCGAAGCCAGTTCCGCCAGTTAATGCCACTCAATTATGTAGAATGTATTTAAAATAATTCTCAATTAACTTAGAGGGTTAACTTAGACTGAGTTTCGCTACAATGTGGCCTACAATGTAGCCTAATATTTGTAACGTTAAGTAGAGCGCTACGCAGCCCTCAGTCACTAGCCAAATTGGTTGTCAAGGTAACTTTTCATTTGGTAAGGTGATTGCTACTGTTCATCAGGTGTTAGCTAGCTTGGATTGAGCAACGCGACACATGCAATACTTATTCCAAAACGTTGATTTAGTTGTTATTTTCTGTTTACTATTTTTTTTAAGTTCATGGAAATTGAACTCGACATTGCCATTAATTGTGAAGTTTGATAGAGACGGTTACAGTAGGTACGTACATTCTATTGGGTATTGATATGGAACGGTGCTGAAGTTTTAAGCTTTTTTGCCAGAACTACTTTCAAGGCGTGCATGATATATGATTTTACTGCATGCCTAGCAACCAATCAGAAAGCAGCACCACGTTCCAGAGGGTCATAAGTGACCGTAACACATGCCGGTTAGAAATTTGTCTGTGATGGTGTAGGTGAGAGTAGCCGCATTTTCCTTGATGTAAACGTTTGCATCCTTTTGCAGCCGTTTGCAGTCTGACGCTGAAAATGTTGCATTGTGGTTAGAAATTGTGTCCGACTTTCCCGAAATGTGTGAGGATGTCACAAAAATGCGACCATGTCACATGGCCTGAAAACTCGCGGAAGCAAGACGCTTACAGACAAATCTTACAGACCATTGCAGTTGCTTCCACACAACTGCAAACGGCTAGCTAACGCCTCCTTGGTGACGCTGCTTTGCCGTGGTTGGTTTAAAATTCACTGACGTCTGTGCATGTGTGTTGTTGGACGCCCCCACCCTGCAGCAAGAAAGGCCGTCTTTATATGACCAAGTTTAAAAGCTGACTTATTGAGCTTGAGCACTTTGAAATGTCGCCCATGTTGAAATGTCAGAATGTAGTGAAACACCAAATATAATTGTCATCATAATAAACAGTATTGCATCATTGTAATACTATTTATACAATAATAATTATTTTTATTCTTATTATTATTATGAAGAATGAAAGTAACAATAATCATTCCTTCCATCACAAGCAAAAGCTGTACAGATAAAACGCAATTCCTGTGATCATGTCATTCATGTTTTTTCATTCTCCTCAGTGTTGGACTTGTGAAATGGTTGGTGCTTACACTGTGAACTGTCATGTCTGATGACCTTGTTATGGGCTTTCTCTTGTTCAGTTGATATGATATGTAAAGCATATACAGGTGACTCTTCTTCCTGTTTGTTTCCTCTGATCCTGGAGCAATCACCACATGCTTTGTGGGATTAAAAAAAAGGTCTGCCATCCCAATATGCCTCAGCTGTTTCTGCTTTCTTGTGAAGTCAGTTAAGAGTATTCATGTGTGTCTGTTCAAACTGGACATGAACTGGGTACTTAGCATAGGCTAGGCTACATTTAGCCACTTTAGTCAGCAACATACTACGTCAGCAACATACTATGTCAGTACACAGTGGAACAACTGTTTTGGGAGCTCTGTTTGGATCAGTAACCTAAACATGATTGCTCTTTTAAAAATTTGGTAATACAATTTGCTGCATGTTTTCACCAAAGGCTTTGCATTTGGCAGCAACAACTAATCTCCAGCAATCACAGAGCAGCTGAAACCATTTCAAAACAGCTGGAACACATGGCCAATGTGAGATGAAGAAGTCTGATTGATCCTGATATGTAAGAGGTTAGATGTATTGCTTGGTTTGCCAATGAGGCAGGTGTTCTGTGTCTTGTCATCACCCAACCAATTAACAGCCACATATATAGAGGTCCAAAATGCAGCATGACACAAACAACAATGGAGCAACCATCAAATACAGTTATTCTGCAACTGACTGATGAACAAGTCAGTGTGCCCCCAGATCTTGCACAGTGCCTCAGAACTGGTGAGTAGACAACCATGATGCACAAACTGACAGTATTTGCGAGGTCCAGGTTTATTCGATTGATACAATGCACAGTAACAAACATAAAACACCTGTCAGATTTGGCCAAACTGATGAGACATTGACATGTTTGCATTATGTTTAACAGATCAACAGTACCTGGCTGTATTCATGAGGCAAGTAAGACAAAATATAGCCACACAAGGTCAGTCATCTGTGAAAGGATTTTATTACAAATGTTCACTGTCATGACCATTGGACCTATGCTTTAAGTGTTCACCTTATCAGTGTTCCTCTCCCATGCTAATTCATTTATCCTGGGCCCTCTACCTACCTCACTACATGCAGCACCACCACCACCACCAGCATCTACAACTGCCTCCACATCCACCACCACCAGTCGTCCAACATCCACCACCACCAGTCGTCCAGCATCCACCACCAGTCGTCCAACACCCACCACCACCAGTCATCCAACATCCTCCACCACCACCACCAGTCGTCCAACATCCACCACCACCACCAGTCGTCCAACATCCACCACCATCAGTTGTGCAATCCCAATCACCACAACCGTCCAGCCACCACCAGCCAAATCCAGCATGGACCCCAGTACAGTTGTGTCTGCAGAGTCTGAACTAGGTATAATGAAGAACAACCTAGGAAAAGAAATGCAATTGCTGTGGGAAAATGCATTTGCAGTGCCATTTTGGCACCTGTTCCACATGTCTTTACAGAAATGAGACATCGCATAACCCTGCTTCTCCTGTCTTTATTTGAGACCCATCAGATCTTCCACACCACCAGGAAGGCAGTTTTCTATCAAAAGGTCAGTAAAGACATGGGTTATGCTATGACTCCTGAGGAGGTGCGGAAGAAGCTGAACAATACAGTATGCTAGTCACGTACAAACGCATAAAGGACCACACAAAGAGTACTGGGGAAGAGAGGGTGAGCTGGGAGTACTACACTGTAAGTACAATTGATGTGAACCATCACATGTAAGCCACCATCAAGGAATTTTAACCTACAGTGACTGTGTGACCACTCACTAGAGTGTCTACAATGTACTATGAATGACAACCTGCATATGTGTGTTAACAGAAAATGGATGACATCTTTGGTGGCTCTGGGGTTGGGACTGCACCACTGGGCACAGTAGTGGCTATTCCACTGTTTGCACCAGCACCCGCAGCGGCACCAGCACCAGCAGCGGCACCAGCACCAGCACCAGCAGCCAAAAGGTCCTCTGCTCCTCCACCCAGACCCTCCACAGACTCCACAGGCTGCTGGGCACACTTTCTGACATTTTGGCCTGCTTGCGACAGCTGGTGGCAGGGCAGGAGGAAATCATCACCCTGCTAACCAACCGGGGGTTGATGTTACAAGCTGTTGCATAAATCATCCCTGCTGCCGCTGGGGTGCCCACTACGTCGATTGCTGGTCGAAGGCAGTGCTGGTTACCTATGGCTACTGGAAAACTGCAGCCAATTCCTAGCTAGTTCGCTAATCTAGCCCATACCGTTCATAAGAACTATGGTAGTGACTTCCCCCTGAAAAGCGAGCTGAGAAATGTGACAGAAATAAAAATGCAGGTAACAGGGCAGTAGTCAATTCATTATACGGAAAATGCATGAAAGGGATTATTGATGTCGCAACCAAAATAGCCTGTTGTATTCGAGCGAGGTCTCTTCAAAGACGTCTGTTCCGTGCTCAGTTGGAAGAGGCTTACTAACTATCTGACCTCTTGCTATACACCGAAGTGAGATGGCTTAGTAGGAGGAAATTCTTGCAGAGATTTCAACAGCTGCCCGTTGATTAAGGAGTTCATTTTTGTCACTAAACATGCGGAACACAAGCAACTTAATGACAATCAGTGGCTGCTAGACTTGGCGTTTGTAACTGATCTTACTAACATGTTGAACGAACTTAATTTGGAGCTCCAAGGAAAAGACAAAAGCATGATCGACATAAGACATGATCAGCTCAGGTAATGCATTCAAACAAAAAATGAAATTGCTATCCTCAAAGTTGCAGTGCTATGATTTTGGAAACTTCCGAAACCTCGCATCGGGGATGGAGAAACAAGAGACGGTGTGTGCGCAGTGTGCTCTACACACAACAGATGGACTATGCAACCCTGCCTGACTCCCTCCAGTGCAGGTCATCATCAGATTAATTAAGTCCTGGCAATAGATAATTACAAATGTATTAGAGTTGTGCTCTAAAGGTTCATTCGAAAGTAATACAAATGTATTATAATTGTGCTGTAAACATTCATTATATCATAATACAATTGTATTAAAGTTGTGCTGTGAAGGTTTATGTATGCATGCATGTAGAGGTAGTTTAGCCTCCTGAAAGGTTAGAAATTGTGTCCGACTTACCCGAAATGTGTGAGGATGTCACAAAAATGCGACCATGTCACATGACCCGAAAACCCGTGGGAGCAAGACGCTTACAGACAAATCTTACAGACCCTTGCAGTTGCTCCCATACAACTGCAAGCGGCTAGCTAACGCCTCCTTGGTGACGCTGCTTTGCTGTGGTTGGTTAAAAGTTCACTGACGTCTGGGCAGGTGCATTGTCCGGTGCTCCCCCATTAAACTTATCTAAAGTGTACGTTATGTAACTCCAATTTGAAGATATCTCTTCTCTCTATTTTTACCTTGTTCTGATAGTTTTGGTGCGTTTATCTGACGCTGTCAAGCCCGGCTTTTGTCTACGTTGACGTGTATGACGTTTGTTTTGATGAACTTCCATGTCCATAAGTGCTTGTGCGTCTTTGCTGCTCAAATGTCACATGCTTGCTGATAAATAGCAGCAGTATGGACGCGTCCATGCTGTCGTGAACATGAATAAACCTGTAAATTCCCTCACAAACGCAATGACCATGAAACGAGGTGTCTATTGCTCTGTTCCCCCATTCAATTTGTGGTATTACAGAACAAGATAGCTGCTATATGGTGCATGTCGGCAGCCATGTATATTATTTTTATCAACAAAAGGTCAGCTATGAATGGTGGTGTAGTGGTAGCGGTTGCGGTTATCACCTGAAGGACCCGGATTCGCTGCCTGGCTTAACCACATTAGTGTTAGGCGTGTCATATTATTATTGTTCACACAGTGTTCCTAAATACAAATGTAAATGTAGCTTAATTGGACATAGCTAGTCTGTTTTTGTCATGCCAAAAATGTGACAGCCACATTGTGTTCCACCATAACTTGCATAACCTAGCAGCTGCCCTGTCATGAGGACAATATTTCACAAAACATAAATTAAACAGTCAGGTATATAGGATAAAACTCCCATATATTTAATGCAGAAGTGATGCAGTATTAGGTGAACTTAGCCTTAGGTTTCTTTTTCATAAGGGAAGGACACAAGTAAGTGTATAATGAATTTCGTTCATGTCAGCTTCTTACACATCTCACTTGGAACAGGTGTCAGTGCCTTTGCCAGGTAATTTGGCTAACGAGCCTAGGCCTATAAAATGGGCCACCAAACCCAAGCCTAACCTAGACAAATATGGCAGAAACCACTCTCATTGTGGAAGTTAATCTGGGTAGAGTTGCGCTTAAGGTGACACCTGAAATAGCAGAAAGGATTGCCACTGGTGAGTAAGTCAAACATTTCTAGACAGGACTGTATTTATTCCAAACAAACGTCTACTTGAACTTGTTCTTGGGCTGCTTATTTGTAGATCATGAATACTTGGCCCAGGTACTTAGGGATGTGCGTAGCTACCAAAACACACAAGGTAAGAGTTTGTCTTTGCACAATGGTTCACATCAGAAATCATTGTCATAGTGATGTTGCACTAAAATGTATGTGAAACATCACACAGCAGTGAAGTTACACATCCAAGAAACATTCAGTTAACCATTTTGTTAAGAACATTTGGGCTCATTTACCAATCTGTTAAGAATGTTGTTCCAATTCATCCTTTGAGTTAATGAAAACATTGTAGAATTGTGCAATTGCAGATTTCACAATCAATGATTTTGCCCACACAGGCCACTGAAATGTTTGAGTCATATCAAGTGTGGTCACATGTGTTTGTAACAATGACCACATACAGTACCAGTTAACAAAACATTGGTAAATACAAAATCTTGTGCAGAGTATCACAATGGATGTCTTTATATGAATGTTTGGAGGATGGTCAGCGCTGGAGTCCCAACGTCTGTCTGTATATCCCTACATGTGCTGCAATGGAACAACTTCACAGCCCAAATATCTGTGCCCGTGGGCCCAATGCACAGGCCACCACCATCACCGCCACCGCCACCAGCCCATTCTGCAGGTCCCAGCACTGCAGGTCCCAGCACTGCAGGTCCCTGTCCACACACTTGGTCCAAGCTCGCTGGCATTTCAGTATTTCCCCCCGGGTATGTTATACAAGCTGAAAATGGAGAAGGTCCATTGTAACGCAAACACAAACATGACTAATGTCTCCGTAATTGCATTCACAGATGCAAAACACTGCGCCCTACTAATGTTGTCTCTGCAAAGACAATACCACAATTTATACTGTACAAATAAGACGCAATACTACCGGAAAATTCATGATGGCATGTTGGAAAAAGAATACTCACTCTCCATTGAAAACATTAAAAAAAAGATAGCAAACATGTTAACAACATACAAGCAAGCAAAGGACCGGACAAGAATGACAGGAGAGGCAAGAGTGAACTGGGAGTATTTTAATGTAAGAACAAAACCTTTGTCTTTCCTGATAACAATTGCATTGCCTACATTTCTACATGTTTTCACATCAACTGAAATGCTTACGAAACCAGAAGTAATGGACAATGAGTGCTTTGGTAGAACTGCATGTGTTTTCTATGTCCACAGGATATGGATGAAATATTTGGAAGGTGTGCAGTGGGCAGTGTCCCGCAGGGCACTGTAATGTCCAGTGCCCTATTTCCAACACCACCTGTACCACCGGCGCCACCCACTGGCACCACCCAGCCACCCACCGGCACC
Source organism: Coilia nasus (assembly GCA_027475355.1). Classification (NCBI taxonomy): domain Eukaryota; kingdom Metazoa; phylum Chordata; class Actinopteri; order Clupeiformes; family Engraulidae; genus Coilia; species Coilia nasus. Next base: position 364,482 of record CM050209.1, read on the forward strand.
ACTGGCACCAGCTCCTCCGCATTCCACTTTTTCAGCCTCCTCTGCAAGACAAAGGCCAGCGACTCCTTCTTAGAAACCTATACTTCCCACGCAGAGAGGCGAACAACTGCTCTCGAGTCACTGGTCCGCCCAGATTTGGAGAGGTGGATGTCACGACCACTTGGCTCAAAAGTGATCGGACATAAAAGGGAGACCACACAGAGTACGAATTTCAAATGCAATAACCATTTATTAAATAAACTCTGTACAAAACATCAGTAATTTAATGGCAAAAGACACTAAAGAAAAAGGTAATGCATATCAGTATAACTGGAGGTAAGTGTAGAGCAAGCCAAAAACAGGGTAAAGGGAAGGGGAGAAAAGGAGGCAGCCGTGGGAACGCCGCCGAGCAGAACACCCAGGTCCCAACACCCAGGAGAGAGGCGCATGTTGGAGGCAGGGCCGCCCATGACGCGTCTTAATCAGCTGGATGGACGCTCGAGCTCCCCCTGCAGGCTGACACACACACAATAACAGACTGGAAAAGAGCGCACTCACAGCACAGGAAAGCTGGGGCGTCACATCACTCCCCCCTACAAAACAGAGGCCTATATATGTACATACATACATGGGGCTCTGGAAAACCTTCATCCACAATCCCAAATCAAACAGAACCAAAATTATATAACACCCAGAAAAACCATAATTGCGCACTCATACCCACACATACATACCCATAAGTGAGCACTCACTCAAATCGGTCATTAGTGGGACCTCACCATACAACCACCAGACTGACCCATCTCACCCAAGACCTCGTTCAAGTCTCCCCCACTCCTGCAGATCCGGCGCCTGGATAGCAAATTTAAGGAGAACAGAGACAGAACAGGACCAAGACAGAGACAGAAACAGCTCACATTTAGACAGCAGCACACGGAGCCCGAGACAGTGCATCCGCCATCACATTTTCGGCACCCCGTATGAGCTGAATTGACAATCTGTAGGGCTGCAAAAACAGTGCCCAATGAATGAGTCGTTGATTGGAATTTTGCAGTGAGTGTAAAAAGGTAAGTGGCTTATGATCAGAAAAAAACAACTACGGGATGAGAACCTCCCCCAACATACACGTCAAAATGTTCCAGTGCCCAAATCAGAGCAAGAGTTTCCTTCTCGATGGTTGAATAGTTTAACTGGTGGCGATTAAACTTGCGGGAAAAATAACAGACGGGTCTATCCACGTCGCTCTCATCCTTCTGTAACACAACTCCACCTGCGCCGACCTGGCTGGCGTCCACCTGTAGGCGGAAAGGCTGATCTAGTTTTGGCGCAGCCAGGACAGGGGCAGTACTTAACAGCAGCTTGGCATTTTCAAAAGCTTGTTGACACTCATCCGACCACACAAACATAACAGAACTTTTGAGCAAATTTGTTAATGGCGCAATAACTGTTGAGAAAAACTGCGATAATAACCGATCATTCCCAAAATCCGCATGAGCTATTTTTTAGTGGTTGGTGAACTGGTCAATCACCAAAACTTTTGCTCTTTTTGGCAGCACATGCCCTTGCCCGACCACTTTACCCAAATAAACTACAGTGGCGGGGGCAAAGTGGAACAACCTTTCAAACAGCGAACGAATACGAGCCAGATGAGTTTCCCACGTATCTGAATGACAAACTACGTCATCGGTGTACACAGCACATCCCTCCAAACCCGCAACGACTCTATTCATGAGTCGTTGAAAGGTAGAAGGAGCGTTACCCAAACCAAAACTCACTGGCTTAATCAGAGGGCTCAGGTTCTACTCACATACAAAGTGAATGTAGTAGCAAGTATTAGAAAGCAGGTCCGTGTGTTGTGCCGACAGCTTCAGTAATCCTGTAGTCACCTGCAACTGGATGTCCTTGGAAAAGGGTAAACTTTGATTTTATAAATTTGTGTACAGAAAAGACAGCAGAAGGCAGATGCAAGCCTACAACAGGTTAATGAGAAATCGGCCTTTAAGGCCAATAAGGTACATGATGTTATATCATATTAATGCCTATGCAGTGGCGGTCCTAAACTGTACCCCTCTGCCCCACATCACATTAATGAAACATGAAGGATTATAGCAAACCTCAAGTTAGTACGTTAAGTTAGTAAGGAGTAAAGCTATCACAAAATTAGTGAAGTAATGCATTACTATGTAATTACAGTAAGTTCACTTTTCCAATTATTGTAGTAGCCTAATAGTGTAAGGCATTTCTTTTTTCTTTTGGGCAAGTTACGTGCAGACTGAATACAAAATACTCTTTCCCTGGGTAGTGTAGTATGCAAACCCATAACAAACAATCATGATGTCCTATTCGACATAAATTGAGAATGTGAGGCAATTCAATACACCTCTTCCAGTTGATGGCTAAATATTATCCTTAACACAGTCTACAATGTTCAGTAAGCTACATTAGATGCCTGTAACAAACTGTATTCAATTTGCATGACTAGTGGGAACACGGACGTGTGCTGTGGTTGGTTAGACAATGTATAAGACAATGACTATTCACTGTTACTTCGATCCCCTGCTGATTTGGCCTGGTTTAATCCCAGTTTCCATGAGCTGCCACGTAGAGGCACAGCAGGAGTCTTGATGAAAACATTGCCAACATCTGTTAACCTTGTGTGTCTGTGTATGTCCACTTAACAGTAGCTTCATGACCTTGCACTGCAACACACAGCCTAATTCCGAACATATATTTTGTATTTCAGTATAGGACAGGTATGCAATTCACATTTTATACAACGGCACTAGAATGGCTTAGGTGTGTTTCAGCAAGTTGGCTTAGGCAGACGCGTTTGTTAAAGGCCAGGGAAAGATGGAAGGTGTGGAGGTGGAGTAAGACTTCAAGATTTCCAAGGTTTGGAGGCAGTGGCTGTGGCCCTTGATGCCAACATATGGAAGTCCAGGGGCATGAACGTTCAAAGGACTTCAGTACAAAACCAAATAATGCACAGGGTATATAGCTACATCAAAGGGCAAAGGGACAGCATCACACAAGGGTGTCTCCATAACCTTGATAACTGTACATAATTACTAACAGTGCCTCCATCTCATCCTGTGGTATGTTTTCCATCAGCTCACATGTGTGTGTGTATCTGTCCAGGCTCAGTATTAGTGTCTGCGGAAAGAGCAGAGGATCAACATCATCACTGACATCGACTAGAAGATCCTGGAACAAGAGAACATGCCAGAAAACGATTGTGTGCCTGGCATGTGGGCTTGGGTGGTTATGGGGGCTGCTGAAATGTGACATGGTGGTAATGTTACAGGTTATTGCAGATGTTGTCACAGTAATTGCAGGCCTGTGCATCATTGGGTTGTGGTGGATGGGGCTCCTGAATCATTTCTGGTTCGGGAGGATTATCTGTGTGGCCCTGTGGGTCTATGCATATATTGTGCAGGATGCAGCATGCAGATACCGCTGAGCTGATGCGCTCAATGCTGCTCATCTACATATACTGCAGCCGCCTGAATTTGGCCTTGAGTATGCCAAACGTGTGCTCAATAATTACCCGGGCACTATTTTATTTACGGTTGAAGTGTTTCTGCCCTGCTGTTAGGTGCCCGTTGTCCCTGTAGGGCTTCATTAGTTGGGGCAACAGCGGATAGGCAGAGTCGCCTATGATGTGCATGCCTGCTGGGACGATGGATAGGGGATCTAAATCAAAAGTCTGGGCTACTGGCGTCAGACGAAAAGCCCTAGCATTATGGCAGCTGCCAGGGTGGCCCACAGTGATGTGGCAGAACCGTCAGTTACTAGTGCAGAACCCGGTAAGAATAACAGAATAGAATTTTTTCCTGTTGAGGTATCCTACGGGATTTGCCAGATGAGGCTTCCGGATGGGTATGTGGCAGCCATCCACTGCACACACTGTATGTAGGAAGCCTGCTCTAGCAAATGCCAACTCAGATGAATGCAGTGCTTTCCCCACAGGCCAGCAAATATAATACCCAAGGTGTGTGTGGACAAGTGTGCAAAAGTGGTGTGAATGGTTCATGAGTGCAGACTTGCTCATGCCAAAATGGTCTGCCACACCCCTGTAAGACTTTTGATTAGATAATGTCCACAGACAGGCTAGCACACTGTGTGTAATAGGCATTTTGGTGCCTAAGGGATTTTGATATACTGGCCCAAGGGGGACGATGACATCCTGGATAGGGATAGGAAACAACAGACATGGTTATTAATCGAATGTCAACCTTGTGACCAATTACATGCATTCCACACCAGCTACATACCTCCACTTGGGCCTTTGAAAGTCTGAAATGTGCCTTAAACTCTGCTGGGTTATACAGAGGCACAACCGTGTCCACATAGCCCAGAATTTTTGGAACATTCCTATTCCCATTCATTCAAGGTCAGTGACGTATTTTTTTCAGTGTAAATATATTTGCTAAAAAATGCAATTCAACATATAGGTTATGCTAGCAAAGTTGTCATCATGATGACTGTTGTATTTGCATTGCATTGTTTGTATTAAGACAACATTCTATTTTGTACCAGAGAAACAAAGTTCGATTTCATGTAATAGTCAGGTTCCAAAGACAACGCAGATACATCAGCATTTACAGTAAAGCAATGTTTAGTATTCACCTACTCTTAATAAACCATTGTCCACTGCACCGCTGTGTTAGCCTGGCTATCGCGTCTTGTCTGGCCAAGCTGTGTTGTAAACCCATTTCTCAGAAGGTGGGCTTAACCCGCCTCTTTCAAATGCCTCTGTTTGCTACTAGATGAAGCTTCAACCAATCACACCCTTCTGTGCTCTGACGTATACGCAGCGAAAGAAACTGCTTGATCCAAACAAAAAGTAGTAGTAGCCTGTAGTCATATAGAAATGGCGTTAAATGATTTTTGTCGGACTTGTGAGGTGAACATGAGAGTGGCTTGTGTTGATCATTTAATATTGATATTCGAAAAATGAATCAGTGCGATCAAAGACGAAATGACCACAACAACAGCGTTCTCACAAAGCCCAATCGACTTGGCTACCAGCGGGGCTAACTGATAAATTAAACTTTTACCAAAGCCGGTTGGTAACATTGCGAAAACGTCCTTTCCCACAACAAATGCTTCAAGGGCTGCCCTTTGCTCTATTTTCAGAGAGAACTTCCCTTTGAATTTGTCCAAAATAGCAGCTACAGCTGCATTGAAATCTTACGGTTGCTCCACCTTCGCCATGTTAACAGTGACTGAGATAGATTTCCGGTCGCTAAACTACCGCGTCATTGCCTTTTGAAATGCTCGATTTTCATTGGCCCCCTATCCGAGGGGCGAGCAGAATTGGTTTAGATAGGCAGCTTGGCCAGACTGACTTGCTCACGAAATGCAAATGCAGCGTCACAGGCAGTATGGGCACACCCAGGCTACCGCTGTGTGCCCGTTTTGGGAGCAAAGCAATTACAAAAGAGTTTTTTTTTCTTGGTGACTTTACATTTGGATCAATGCAGTAAAAGTTTCACTTCAGCAGTTTCATTGCATGTCCTATACTACCCAGTATTTCTATGCATGTGACAAATAAGTATCCTTGTAACATTCTATAGTCTGTACATCGAGTTACAGTCTGGCAATGGTCGACTACTGTTTGGGAGATCTCAGATTAAATAATTTTATCAGGAAATGAAGGTGTGACAAAAGGCCAACAAAGTTCCTATAACATCAGGTAACACAGCTGATCACCTTGTTGATTTTCAAGGAACACCAATGGGATCTCCAGTTCCTCCATTTCATCGTTGACGACGAACGCAAATGCGGCTAGTTCAGCCATGTTTGGTGTACGATTTCGTCACGTCTACGGGAACTGGAGAGTGCCCAAGTTGTTTGCAGGGTTTGTATCCCCGCTCCTCCTGCACCACGCAAATCTCGTTGCAGCAGAAAGTCAGCATCGGCCAAGATGAACGTGCTGTTTATTTTCCACATTTTATGCCCACCCCTGCTGTGACGAGCAATTCTCGTTGAAGTATGCAGGCAGATGCGGGAGACGGGCTGGCATCTCGAATACGGCTAATGTCCCACATGTTTGCAGGGTTTGTGTCCCCGCCCCTCCAGCACCACGCAAATCTAGTCTCAGCAGAAAGTCAGCAGTGGCCCAAGATGAACGCACTGTATATTTCTTAAAGTTAGCCGCATTTTACTTGATGTAAACGTTTGCATCCGTTTGCAGTCTGACGCTGAAAATGTTGCATTGTGGTTAGAAATTGTGTCCGACTTGCCCGAAATGTGCCCATGTCACATGACCTGAAAACTCGCGGGAGCAAGAGGCTTACAGACAAATCTTACAGACTCTTGCAGTTGCTCCCACACAACTGCAAGCGGCTAGCTAATGCCTTCTTGGGGACGCTGCTTTGCAATGGTTGGTTAAAAGTTCACCGACGTCTGGCATTGTCTGGTGCTCCTCCACTCAACTTGTCATCTAAAGTGTACGTTATTTTACTCCAACGTGAAGACAAATCTCTTCTCTCTATTTTTACCTTGTTCTGGTGGTTTTGATGCGTTTATCTGACACTGTCAAGCCCGGCCTTTTATTTATTTAATTATTAATCTAATTTCTATTTCATTGTCTGTGTTATATACCTACTTATGGTCTTTGTTTTATGGTTTTGCTGTCTTAGGGCACATTTCCACCGCCTTGACCGTGTTCAGCGCGTAGCCGTGTTCAGCGCGTAGCCGTGTTCAGCGCGTGGCCGTATTCTGAGCGTATGACCATTTCCACCGGCCATCTCTGCGTATTCAGCGTGGGAGCGGGAATTCAGCTGCCAGCCCCCTCTTTAAATGCACTTGGCCAATGTCTTTAAGTGCACATAGCCGTGTTTCTCTGGTTTTATTTCCTTATGTTAAACGTTGCAGAAAGCATAACTGCACAAATAGTAGCCTACAACTTGGCACTTCGATAAGACAAAGGGAATATTTGGCATTGTTCTAAATCATGTAGGATTGTTGTCAAAGCCTTTATTCACTCCCGGTACAAAAAAGCGAACTTATTTGTAACCCCTTCCATAAAGTTATGATAAAGTCTGCCTCTTTGGCAACAGCCACTTTTTCCTACCTCGAATAAATAAATGTATTTATGAAATGTAGTGACGTATGGACCTCAACTTTGCCCAGTGGCTTACTGACGTTAGATTTATTTAACCAAATAGGAAACACTGAATGACAAGAACGAGGTTGCTATTTTTATAGCTCGAGTCGTCGACAGAAGAAGGATTGAGGCTCTTCTTGCATTGAGAATACTCCAAAGAAAATCGTGCTTCTTCCTATTAAAGGTGTACTTCCACGAGAAACCGTTTAGTACTTGCTCTTTTGAAATATGATAGGTCACCCCGAGTTGCATATGCATGCTGCATATCAAAATGTTTTTCTATCCCCGTTTTCTATATCAGTCAAAAGAAGACAATAGGCGGAAAAACGACCCAATGCGAAAAGGGCCTTCGGCATGACGTAGACGTGGAAATACATATAAGAGAAACTGACCGAATGGGCTTTAAATAATGTTAGCCTGTTTGATTGACTCGCATAAGATTAGCAGGCTAGTTGAATGACTGAACTGCATTTAGCCGGGCACTTGCACTGTTTTGTCATGCAAATATTACCATTCTGAAACGTTCATTGACAAACGGTCAGGAAGCGACTGTGCTTGTGCCATCTCTCCTTCCTCTTCGGATTCAGGATCAAACACATAAGGCTGTATCTCCGTAGACATTCTATGTGCAGTTTTAGCGCTGTCAAGTTGACTTTTCCCCTTTACCTTACTCTGCTATCAAGTTGACTGTGGGGCAGAAAGCTGCAGGGAGCGTGCCTCTGGTGAAATCGTGTTGTTCTCCCGGCCCCACCCCCCTCTACCAAACTAAAACAGCCTGAAACAGAAGCACTAGAACATTTTTTTTCATTAAAACCAGCGCACAGGGCAATTATTAATACTAGAGAACACCGCAAAATTAATGAAAACACGATGGAAGTACACCTTTAAGAACATAAAAGCTCCACTATTATACCTACAACATGTTTGACTGGACAGCGTGACAACTTTACAGGTATTTCAGTTTCTGTGTTTATGTAGGCTAGTCAATGCCCTTGTAGTGCAGATCTGATATGATGGCCAATATTGATAGCTTATGCAGTTGTAATCGAGTGGTAATATTTTGCAGACAGTCGCTAGGTTTTTGAGGTATTCCCTGTGTCAATACATACGCGCAGAAAAATAGACTCGGTTTCTATTCTCTAGCTGCAGTCCGTAGAGCGTAGTCTACGCTCAGAATACGCTCAGAACACGGTGGCGGTGGGAATGGTCTCATCTGCTAACGTGTATTCTAAATGAATACGGACAGAATACGGCCAGAATACGGCCACGCGCTGAATACGCAGAGAGTGCGGTGGAAATGGGCCCTTAGGCCTCATTCACACCGACTTGACCGTATTCAGCGCATAGCCGTGTTCAGCGCGTGGGCGTATTCTGAGTGTATGAGCATTCACACCGAACATGTCAGCGTATACAGCACGGGAGCAGGAATTCAGCTGCCAGCCCCGTCTTTAAATGCACTCGGCCAGTGTCTTTACGTGCACATAGCCATGTTTCCCGTTGATCTATCACTTTAATAAACACAATATGTGTTTCTCTAGTTTTATTTCCTTACTTTAAACGTTGTTTAGAAAGCACCACTGCACCTATAGTGCAACTTGACACTTTGATAAGGCCAGTGGAATATTTGACATCGTTCTAAATCATGTAGGCTGATCATTGTCAAAGCCTTTATTCACTCCCGGTACAAAAAAGCGACCGCGTTTTAACCCCTTCCATAAAGTCTACCTCTTTGGCAACAGTCACTATGTCTTACCTCGGGTGAATAAATTATTAAATGTAGTGACTTATGGACCTCCGTTTTGCCCAGTGGCTTGTTCACCTGATTTATCAAACCAAATAGGAAACACTGAATGACAAGAACGAGGCTGCTATTTTTTATAGCTCGAGTGGTCGACAGAAGACTAGCGATTGATGCTGTTCTTGTATTGACAGTACTCCGAAGAAGAAATCTTCAGCAAAGTCTTGCTTCTTACTATGAAGAACATAAAAGTTCCAGAACCCTATTATACCCACAACATGTTTGACTGGGCAGTGTGACAAATTTACAGGTATTTTACTTTCTGTGTTCACGTAGGCTGAGGACTGCACATGAAGGCTAGTGCAGATCTGATATGACAAGGTCATTATCGATAGCTTTCCAGCAATTGTTTCATGTAGTTGTAAGCGAGTGGTAATATTTTGCAGACGGTAGCGAGGTTTTTGAGGTATGCCCTGTGTCAATACATGCATCGATAGCACAATTGACATGAATTGTATAGCTGTGCCTATAGCTTTCAATGGGATTTTGGCTGAATAGTAGTCCACGCTCAGATGCTTGCGGTGGGAATGGTCTTGTGCTAACGTGCATTCTAAATGAATACGGACAGAATACGGCTGTTATGTATGAACCAGATATGCCATACCAATAGTTACCAGTAGGTGGCAGACTGCCACCAGGGCATACCATGTAACCACTACAGTTCTACTTTCAATAAAAAGAGGTAAGCGATTCAGCAACAAGTGTGTCCTCCGTGCTCTGTGTGTCGGGTAAAATTGTTTACTCAGTTACGCTATAAGGGAGCGACATAACATAAATTGGCGATGAGTCGTGTGGTCCTGAACACTTCTTATCGACTGGCTGCAAAAGTAAGGTCAGCTTTGTTTAAGTGTGGGGCCGAAATGAAAACCCACGTTGTGGATAGCTAATGTGCTAGCGAAGAATGAGCCACTCTTCAGATGAGTCAAGTGCTTCGAATGCTTCAAGTTCTACAGTGCAAGACATTGATCGAAGACACATCATGGCTGGAATAATTGGACATATGGACCCCTTTGATGAGTCTGGTGAACATTGGACGACGTATATTGAACGTTTTGGTTAATGACATACAATCAGCTAAAAAAGTTTCAGTGCTGTTAAGTGTAATGGGTCCTAAAACAGTTTGGTAGCTCCCGGAAAGCCTGGGGCAAAGACTTATGAACAGATTGTGACTGTGCTCCAAACTCATTTCGCACCGAAACCGCTTGTTATTGCTGAAAGGTTCAGGTTCCACAGGCGAAATCAGGGGGAAGGAGAAACGGTAGTGCAGTATGTCGCAGTGCTCAAAAGACTTTCGGAACACTGTGAGTTCGGGGATTACTTGGAGGATGCTCTGAGAGACAGATTTGTATGTGGATTAAGAAGTGAAACTGTACAGAAGCACCTTTTGACTGAGAGAGAGCTCACGTTCCAGAAAGCAATCGAACATGCAGTGTCGGCAGAGACAGCAGCACGCGATGTGCAGCAGTTAAGCACAGGGTTCTTGCAGGTTGCAGTAAGTTAAATTTAAAACCTTTTTAAGACTTTTTAAGACCTTTATACAAAAAAATTAAGACCTACACGACGCATTCCTAGAAACCGACCGTGGCAAAACCAGTCACAGGTATTTTGAGTTATTCACAGAAAAGTGTAGTTTCTGGTAGGGCTGGGTATGTATCGATATGTAACGATATGTATCTCGATAGACACCTACTCGATAACAATAGAAAATGCGTTCGATAGAATTTTTTTTTTTTTTTTTTAAGAAAACAGTTTTAGTTTAAGAAAAAAGTTTAGTCAGCCACGCGCTGAATACGCAGAGTGTTTGGTGTGAATGAGCCCTAAGAACAGAAAGGTCTGCTCACCAGTATGGGAGCTTTTTTGGAGTTTACAAATCTCATCGTAGTCAGACAAATGTTGTCTGCAAAATATGCAGTAAAACTATATACATATATGATAGTTCTTTTCAGGTATCAGGTTTCGCTATGTTTACATTTAACACTTTGCACATGTCTTTATAACACTTCAGCTTTGTTAAGCACTTATTGCTTATTGATAATTGTTCAGTTGTCATTGTGATCGTAACATTGAACGTTTGTTGACAGTCATTTTGCCTGAATGCTTATTGCCTGTCAGAGGAAGGTTAAGTTAAAAATAAAAATGTTTAAATGTAGATTTTTTTCCCTCCTGTTACTTATTTTAAATAGGTCACACAATGTTTCAATAATTATCAATATCGACCGATATGAAACACTTATAACAATATCGTGATACAGAGTTCAGCCATATCGCCCAGCCCTAGTTTCTGGGCAGCATGCAGCATGCAGATCTTAACACACAAAACTGAGAAAAGTCATCTTGAAGACTGCCTCACTCTAGGGCTGTGGGGCAGAATGGTGTCCATTTGCATGCTATTAAGATAAGCCCCCCCCCCCCCCCCCCCCCCCCCCCCCCCCCCCCCCCCCCCCCCAGTATGTCACCAAGGTGTGGTATTACGACTGTGATGCTAAAGATTTAAGCAACTAGTACTGCAGTATCTTTGGTCTGGCCAAGCTGTGTTGTAAACCCATTTCTCAGAAGGCGGGCTTAACCCGCCTCTTTCAAATGCCTCTGTTTCCTAATGGACGAAGCTTCAATCAATCACATCCCTCTGCCCTCTGACGTATACCCAGCAAAAGAACCTGCTTGATCCAAACAAAAAGTAGTAGTAGCCTGTAGTCATATAGAAATGGTGTTAAATGATTTTTGTCGGACTTGTGAGGTGAACATGAGAGTGGCTGGTGTTGGTCATTTAATATTGATATTCGAAAAACGAATCAGTGCGATCAAAGGCGAAATGACCACAACAACAGCGTTCTCGCAAAGCCCAATCGACTTGGCTACCAGCGGGGCTAACTGCTAAATTAAACTTTTACCGAAGCCGGTCGGTAGCATTGCGAAAACGTCCTTTCCCGCAACAAATGCTTCAAGGGCTGCCCTTTGCTGTATTTTCAGAGAGAACTTCCCTTTGAATTCGTCCAAGACAGCAGCTACAGCTGCATTGAAATCTTGCGTTTGCTCCACGTTCGCCATGTTGACAGTGACTGAGATAGATTTCCGGTTTCCAAGCTACCGCGTCATTGCCATTTTGAAATGCTCGATTTTCATTGGACCCATATTTCTGCCGGAGCAGAAATGGTTTAGATAGGCAGCTTGGCCAGACTGACTTGCTCGCGAAATGAAAATGCAGCGTCATAGGCAGTATGGGCACACCCAGGCTAGCAGTATCTACCAATTGTACTGCAGTATCAAAGCTGCATTGTTTACTACAGTATTACTGCTATATACTGCAGTAAATGCAATCATGGTTTAATCATTAGCACCAGTCAATTCAAGCAATTCAAGCATTATTCAAATTAATCACCCATCGCAAATCAAGGTTTTGGCTAGTAATATGATGCTAATGTTTACTATTAAACAAGCCTTGTTGCCCCTTGCTATCACCTAAATATCTCTTTTTTTTAATGCAAAAGTAATATGACCACACGAAAGCTAAATCACTACCAAAGATCTTAGATTCTACAAAGATAAATATAATTCTGTGTAGTGTATTATTGTCTAGAATCATGTACGTATGATGCCAACAAATTCCTATTTTAGTTTTAGTGTGTCTGTAAAGCGAGCTAGCAAGCTAACGAACTAGCTCATCTAAGTGAATGGTAGTAACTATGACACCACCACCAATGTGCTAAACGCTAACAGTGTTTAACTCACCTTGAATTTAACACATTGCTGTAACCGTACAACTTTATATTACTTTGTTCACTTACAGTAAGATAATATCTGTAATAGTATCTAGGTGGGTGTGTGAGTAAAGTGACACCTTTCAATTTAAAACATTACGTCAGCGTAGTTTCTCAAAATCTGAATTGCTACGGATTGTGACGGATTATCGAACCAACTCTTATTGAACTGACACTTCCCCATTTTTAAAAACTACGCACTTGCCAACTCCGACTTTACACTGCAAAAATTTGGTGGGAAGGTAGTGGACAAACTGGACCATTGCCTAGCTGCAGCGAACACTATGGTGGTTAGACCACGCAATGGGATTTGTATTTTTTTTTACGTAATAGTAAAACACCACAGCATTTTACTATTTTATTTTCTGCGGACAACACTTATCGGGAGTAAACGGAGGTAAGAAATTTAAAACTTGGGTAAATGAAATTTAAGACCTAGGATGAAAATCTGGGTGTTTTTAAGACATTTTAAGGCCTTAAATTTAACTTTCTTAATTTAAGACTTTTTAAGACTTTTTAAGACCCCGCGGGAACCCTGTAAGCAGCTCCCTGAAAGTGAATGCGGTGTTTTCGCAAAACGAGAAATGTCGCCGCTGCGGGAAAGCAAATCATACTGATGATGACTGCTGGTACAAAAATCGTGAATGTCACCAGTGCGGGAGGAAAGGCCACACGAAACGAATGTGTAGGAATAAAGCAAAAAGCAGTAACGACAGAGAACATAAACGGAAAGATGGACAGCCTGAACAGAAAGGCAATGCAAACAAATGCAGTGTGAAAGTTAAAAAGAAACAAATCCACCACGTTGAGGCAGACGGAAATCAGACAGTGATAGTGATTTGGGACTGTATGCCGTGACTCAGAAAGGAAAATATTCACGCATATCAGTAATCCCGTCAGTCAATGGAAAGAAAATAGAGATGGAGTTAGATACTGGGGCTGCTGTGTCATTGATTCCTTGGGAACTGTTTCAACGTAAGTTGCGCAAATGCCCTCTGCAACCCACTGAGATCATGTTAAAGACATACACAGGAGAGCCTTTGGCACCAGAAGGAGTCATTAAAGTGCAAGTGGAATTAAATAAGCAATGTGCTGTGTTGCCACTGTACGTGGTGAAAGTGGATGCTCCACCATTGTTTGGTAGGGAGTGGCTGAGAGTCATTAAACTGCATTGGAGAGATTTAAAGACTGTACAGGCCATTGAGCCAAAACAGACAGACAGCCTTAGAGACTGTGTTAAAGAGACACTCCGCTGTTTTCTCCAATAAGTTAGGCACCATGAAAGGAGTGAAAGCCAGACTCACTCTAAGACCAAACAGTGTACCCAAATTCTGCACACCACGTAACGTGCTGTATGCTCTTCGACCGCGAGTGGAGGCTGAGCTGAAACGCCTCACGGAGCTTGGCGTCATCTCACCTGTGGCGCATAGTGACTGGGCCACGGCAGTAGTGCCCGTCAGCAAAAAGGACGGCACCGTGAGACTCTGCAGGGATTTCAAAGTCACCCTCAACCCAGTTCTGTGCATTGACAAGTACCCAATTCCACGTATTGAGGACTTGTTTGCCTCTCTCGCTGGATGTCAACGCTTCAGTAAGTTGGATCTATCCAATGCGTATCTACAGATGAAAGTAGAAGAGAGCACTCTTGGTTTCGCAAGAGGTGCTCACTCACTACAATCCTGAGCTGCCTGTCCTTCTTGCTTGCGATGCTTTACCCTATGGGGTCGGAGCTGTGCTCTCGCATGCCATGCCGGATGGTGTTAAGAAACCTATAGCCTATGCATCAAGAACTCTCAGCAAGGCAGAACGAAACTACGCTCAGATTGAGAGGGAGGCGTTAGCGATAGTCTTCGGGGTATGTAAGTTCCACCAGTACCTTTATGGTAACACATTCACTCTACTTACTGACCATCGCCCGCTAACAACCATCCTCAGTCCAGTGAAAAGCACGCCATCCATGGCAGCAGCTCGTATGCAACGTTGGGCGCTCCTACTGTCAGCTCACAATTACACCATAGAGTACAGGAAAGGTGCCCTACATGCCAACGCTGATGGACTGTCGAGGTTACCGCTCCCTCATGCCCCTAGTGAGAAACAAGGTGCAGTAGAGGTGTTCTACACGTCACAGTTGGGCACATTACCAGTCAGCAACACTGAGATCCAAACCATGCCTGACTCCACCCTGTCTCGTGTCATGGAAATGGTCACAACTGGCCGTTTTCCAGCTGCAAAGGACGCAGGTGAAGAGCTGTCACCTTATCTCCTGCGCCGCCATGATCGCCGTGATTGTGCCACCCAAACTGCGCCCCCGAGTGCTGAACGAGCTACACTTAGCACACCCGGGTGTAGTGAGGATGAAGAGCTTAGCGTGAAGCTACGTTTGGTGGCCTGGCATCGATTCCCAGATCGAGCATCAAGCAAAAGCATGTCACTCCTGCCAGCGTGTACAGAAAGACCCTGGTCTAGTACCATTACACCCGTGGATGTGGCCATCCAGTCCTTGGGAAAGGATACATGTGGACTTTGCCGGTCCATTTGAAGGACATATGTACCTAGTTGTAGTGGACGCACATTCCAAATGGCCTGAGGTGCACATCATGGACAGCACCACATCCAGCAAAACCATCCAAGTGCTAAGGGGACTTTTTAGTCGCTATGGCATTCCACACATTCTTGTTAGCGACAATGGACCTCAGTTCTGCTCTGAATTCAACCTGTTCCTGAAGTTCAATGGAGTCAAACACATCTGCTCAGCACCGTACCACCCTGCCTCCAATGGCTTGGCAGAGCGCTTTGTACAAACGTTCAAACACGCTTTAAAATCTTCCAAGGGAACGACACCAGTGCAACAACGTCTTGACACGTTCCTCTTGACCTACCGCAACACCCCTCATGCAACAACAAAGGAGACGCCGGCAATGCTGTTCGTTGGACGCAAGCTGCGTTCTCAACTGGATTTCCTGAAACCCAGCGTTGCTGGAGCAGTGCACCAGTCACAGGCTGTCCAACAGCAACAACGTCAACTCATGCGTGATTATAGAAAGGGGGAGGATAAGTGGACACAAGCTGTGGTGATGGAAAAGACCGGACCAGTGTCGTACAAGGTAAATGTGGGAACACAAGGGGTATGGAAACGTCATGTGGACCAGATGCTGACACGTCCTGAGGCAGAGCCCCAAGAGTCTGCCGTGAAGATTCCTGTGAGTCTTCCGTTGTCACTACCTCAGACAACCACACTTGGTACCACATTTAACCCGAGTACACCTCAACAGAAGGAGGATACTGATATAGTGCCACATACACAACACAAAACACCTAAGACGCCAAAGACACCACAGTCCACCGAAATGTCACACACGGAACATACACAGGTAACAGAGACTGTAAGACGCTAACCTGTGAGGATAACTCAACCACCAGTCCGTTACCGTGACCAGTGAACATTTTAAAAAAAAAAAGAGAGAGTTGAAGAATGTTTACTTTTGGGGAACGTTTGAGTTTTGAAACTTAGAAGTGGTTATCAACTGTAACATAACTCCAGTTTTCTTTAATGTTACAAAAAGACAGAAAGAAAGCATCTTACTTCTGCATAGTGTAAAAGGGATATAATCTCTTAAGTTGTGTTAAAGAAAATATGTTTTGTTTATTGACAACAAATCTTAGTGGGGAGGAGATATGTTATGTATGAACCAGATATGCCATACCAATAGTTACCAGTAGGTGGCAGACTGCCACCAGGGCATACCATGTAACCACTACAGTTCTACTTTCAATAAAAAGAAGTAAGCGATTCAGCAACAAGTGTGTCCTCCGTGCTCTGTGTGTCGGGTAAAATTGTTTACTCAGTTACGCTATAAGGGAGCGACATAACAACGGCCACGCGCTGAACACGCAGAGTGTTTGGTGTGAATGAATGAGCCCTAGAGCTCATTTCCACCGTACTCTCTGTGTATTCAGCGCGTGGCCATATTCTGTCCGTATTCTGTCCGTATTCATTTAGAATGAAGACTACGCTCAGAATACGGACTGCAGCTAGAGAATAAAAATCGAGTCTATTTTTCTGCGCGTGTTCTGCGCGTATTCAGCCAAAATCCCATTGAAAGCTATAGGCACAGCTATACAATTTATGTCAATTCTGCTATCAATGCATGTATTGACACAGGGCATACCTTAAAAGCCTCGCCGTCTGCAAAATATTACCACTCGCTTACAACTGCATGAAACAAATGCTGGAAAGCTATCGATAATGACCTTGTCATATCAGATCTGCACTGCAGATCACGGTTGCGGTGTGAAGAGTCTAATTTGTTCACATGTATTCTAAACGAATACGGACAGAAAATGGCCACGCGCTGAATACGCAGAGTGTTTGGTGTGAATGAGCCCTTAGTTTTTATGTTTGTGTTGTGGAGCACTTTGGGGCAACTGGTTTTGTTCCAATGTTACTCTGAAAAATAATAAAGACTCGACTTGAATTGAACTCTCAGTGCACCTCACTACAACCAAAACCTGTTAGAGAACTACAATCCCCGCCCTCCCTCTCCACACATGACTTGTGTGTCATCTGCTACGGAGATCGGGGAGGCGCGAGCTCAGTCTCGTTTAAGATTTGTGTTCGACTTTATTTTCCGCATTTAATGCCCACCCCTGCTGTGACCAGCAATTCTCGTGGACATATGTAGACCACTGATCTGTACTAATGGGTGCATCCACGATCACGCAAATCGGCGCAAATCGACGCAGCGCCCATGCGCTTTGCGTGACTGTAACGCATGCCAGTTAGAAATTTGTCCATGATGGTGTAGGTGGGAGTGTTCTCTGCTCTGCATTCCATGTCACATGGCCTGAAGACATCACGGGAGCAAGATTTTTGCTGCGCAGGAGCGCATTTGCTCTCCGCTCGCTGCTCAGTCGTGAAACCGCCTCCATGACGTTGGCATTTTGCCCCGATTGGCTTCTGTCTACGCTGACGTGTATGGCGTTTGTTTTGATTAACTTCCATGTCCGAAGCCACATGTCCGTGTTTGCCGCTCAAATGTCACATAAGTCGCATCTGTATGGTCGCACCTCGGCGCACGTGAACATGAATAAACCTATACATTGCTTAATCTAATGCAACAACCCTAAAGCGTGCTGTAAATAAATTGGTCAGTTCTCTCATTCAACTTGCATTCAGCAGTGATAATAACGAAGTGAATACGTGATAGGTATTATCTGCCTCCTTCAATTATCTGAAGGTGAGAATGGTGGTGCGGCGGTAGCTCTCTTGTTTTCCATGTGGAAGACCCGGGTTCAATGCCAATGTTTTTCATATGCCACTGGCAATTGTCTGATATTATTACTACTGACACAGTGTTCCTAAATACAAGTTAAAACGAAGTGTAAGTGATGATAGGTCGTTTGTTTTGTCGTGTCAAAAATGCCACAACCACATTGTGTTCCATTGTGTTCCATCATAAGTTGCATGCACAAGCAGCTGTCGTGTAAGTCATTTTTATCATGTTTGACAAGATATGTACTAAATATTGTGGAACAGACTATGCAACAATCAATTAATTTGCACACACAAGCCACTCAAATGTAATTGTTCTGCAGGTCGCGGAGTTGCAGTTTTAATTGGAATTCCTGTAGTAAAAATTACAGTCCACAAGATGGCGACCTAGAATCGATCCAGCCAAGTCTCGTCCGGTTTCGTCATGTCTACGGGCAGTGGAATGTCCCACATGTTTGCAGGGTTTGTATCTCTGCCCCTCCAGCACCCCGCAAATCACGTCGCAGAAGAAAGTCAGCGTCGACCAAGTTGAACGAGGCTAATAACCTGGATGGCTCACGGCCCGCTAGGAGGTGAAGCCACCAGCAGCCATGTTCGTACTCCCTACCTGGCCATGTTGTCATTGGACTTAGAGTGACAGCTCAATGGTTTGACGGCTTTTTTCACCGTTCACGAGCGCAATGCCTTACTGTGCGGTGTATAAGTTAGTTAAGCAAAACAAAAAGATCAAACAAATCTTTTTAAAAAGATCAGCTTGTCTCACGACAGGTCTTTCCATTAATTTATATGAAACATAGCATAGACACAGGTCTGCTTTTTGTATTAGGCCAAGCATCTTTCTATGCACTGCTGACTGCACGCTCGATACGATACTAAAAATTCTAAAAAACACTTTTGTTGACTTACTTAGTTAGACTATCATAATAATCATAGTACAAGAAGTTAGAACGGTATAAAACTTGATGTAAATAGCGCCACTCTGTTTTCAACGGTTGTCCAGGTTTCACAAGATATTCAAGTATCTCCCAATCCAAAAAGATCGAAAATCTAACCATTATTATGGAAGTTATTGAACTTTTAAAACCTATAACTTACCGCACTCCACTGTTAGTCCAATGCACGCTTCAATGTTTAGGGAGTACCAACATGGCCGCCGGTTGCCTCAGTGCTCTCTGAGCTTCTGATAGGCCGTGAGCCATCCAGGTTATTCGCTGCATCCACGATCACGCAAATCGACGCAGTGCACATGCGCTTTGCGTGACCGTAACGCTGCATGCCGGTTAGAAATTTGTCCATTATTCTTAATTAATTAAAGATCAACTGTCGCTGCTTCCAAATCCCCTCAGTAACAACACACATTGATAAAATAAACATATGACATATGACAACTGCGAATAATTGAGCAGTTGTCTCAAGTTTATTTGCAGCCCCTTCTATTTTTTTCATTTTCTGCTCCGTATCGCTTGGTGGGTCAATTTAAAGACATGACATCTTACAACAGCGTCAAACTTTTACAAACCTAGGTTGTTGTGGGATAAATCGCCTGCAGGCTTGGTGCAACTGTTTCTACCTTCTGACATTAAACTACAGGCTGTTTTTTGTATATATCGCTAGTTCAGCCCAAGACTTTATGTCATGCTTATAAATCTGTCACTGCATCCGACCCATAACACATATTGTTAAAATCAACATAATGTAGCCTAAATCAGTGATTCTGGTCGCCGAATTATTTTTAGCATGTTATTTCGCCAGGTGAAACTAAGAACAAAATAAAATTCAAATCAGTTTTTTTTTTCGTATTCAGGCGCTGTTAGTGTTCAGCTTATAGACAGGGCCGTGGTGCAAAAGAAGGGCAACTTATGGCGCATAGAGAGACTGACAAATGACAGATAAATGCCTGTTTGTTATTACCTTTGTGTTTATTGGTTAAACATGGCTATGTCATTAGTCTGTGTGTATTGAAATGAATTTAGACAGCGTTTCACGGCATCTTGTAAGCTACAGCTACTGTTGTTGTTGGTATAAGTGCCAACGATGTAGGATGCCGTACCGTTCCGGAGTAATTCAACAGAGAAGAATGGATGTGTTGGATAACTTTTTGTCAGCATTGTCTGTAAATGACACATACCGAACTTGGTGATATTCACATGAACGGCCTATGACGAGTTCGTTCAAATTCGTTTTCGCAATGTTAAAATTTCACGGAAATTGTTTTCGTTGGAAGTGGGCGTCGACCAGTGCGTTCAATGCGTGAGAGTCAATAAATTTCACAATAAAAAAAAATTGTTGTAAACATTAGCATTCTCTAGATAATAGGCAAAATGACATTTTCTACAATTACAGCGCCCCCTATGGACCAAATTGTATGGCATGTGCTGTGATGTTAGAGGTCTTTGTGGTGATCGTGCATGACGTATTTTGTGCGGTTCCCACCTTCTCGGTCCAAGATATTAGTAACTCAAAATCCCAATTTTTGCATTTACCCTTATCACTTGGTGGCGCTATGCTTCAAGTGAGTGTTTATGTGCTGGGCCGATACGCCTCTGTAACACTGACATACTAACACAAAATCGTTGTCTTGGGCAAAATTGTTGACAAATTATTTAAGAAAAACAGTTTTTTGACACCTAGTTTCGCCAATAAACATCGCCCCCTATGACGAAATGTCACAAAATTGAGTACACATGAAATTAAAGCTGTTTAGAGATGGCATGTCAACATTAACCAAATTTGAGCAATTAAAAGCCAAGATATGGACTTTTGAAAAATTTTAAGCTATGTGTTAAATGTTCATTGACGTGTAACTTCGAAACGGTTTATCTCAAGATAAATCCTTTGATAACTTTTTGTCAGCATTGTCTGTAGATTAAATATACCAAATTTGGTGAGATTCACATGAACGGCCTATGACGAGTTCGTTCAGATTCGTTTTCGCAATGTTAAAATTTCACGGAAATTTTTTTCGTTGGAAGTGGGCGTCGACCAGTGCTTTCAATGCGTGAGGGTCAATAGATTTCACGATAAAAAAAAAGTTGTTGTAAACTTTAGCATTCTCTAGATAATAGGCAAAATGACATTTTCTACATTTACAGCGCCCCCTATGGACCAAATTGTATGGCATGTGCTGTGATGTTAGAGGTCTTTGTGCTGATCGTGCATGACGTATTTTGTGCAGTTCCCACCTTCTCGGTCCAAGATATTAGCAACTCAAAATCCCAATTTTTTCATTTACCCTTATCACTAGGTGGCGCTATGCTTCAAGTGAGTGTTTATGGCCTGGGTCGATACGTCTCTGTAACACCGACATATCACAAAAATTTCATGTCGTTGGGTGAAACGTTCATTGAGTTATTCAGCAGAAACTTTTGCCGGTCTCCCCCTCTTTGACGGACACTGGCACAGCGGGGGGGTGGCCCTTGGGGGCCAAAAGCTTCTATTCGCTGAAGAAGTTCTAGGGCTACATGCCTACAAAGATTCATGTCCCCCTGACTTCCAGTGTCCCGGAAACCGTTGACAGAAAATTGCTGAAAAAAGGGAAAAAAGTCGCGGCAACACTATAATGACCGCTTTCGCTAGCTTTGCTAGCGGCGGTCATAATTAGTGGTGTTTAGCGAGGTACTGTTAATAAAATGCGCTGTCAAACGGATTAAGCTGAATGGAGCGTTTCCCCGCTCCAAGATGGCGGCCCCGCGTCTCGTCAGCGCCTATTCACCTTATTCTGACACGCCCATTTTCAAAGGTGAAAATGTTCCGCGTTGGTTTACAACTTCCGGCCGGCTTGCCACAGCCATAGCCATATGTATAGGATGTCTATAGCTACAGCAAGTCAGCTACGTCAGAAAACCCTGCAAATTTAGATGGATAAGCTAACTTAAAAAGACACAAAAACAAGATTATAAGGTCGGATGGAGAGATTGTACTTCGTCACCTGAGGTTAATGAATTCCACTGAGTGACTGGATGATGTAGCGGTGGACTGAGGCAGGCGGCGATTTGTCAGAAAAAAAGACACATTCATGGAAATGGACATTGTATTTGTAACTTCCCTAGCTATGCAGACCGAAAGCTACTGCTTTCCAGCAACATTTTCCATTTAGCTTCTGCAAGCCATGAATACAATAATTTCACCTTTGGCAACGCTGATTGAGATGCTAAACAACAAAAGAGTCTGCCGTGCTATTTCATACACATACACCACTTGCTACCCGTCTGTGCTGACAGCAAGCCACTCACCACTCGTTGCACCCTCCTCTCATCGCAACATTTCTTGTGCCATCATTCTCACGTGTTAATATAATTGTTTTGTGTGCAGATCCTATGAAATAGGACGATATTCTGCTCTGAACGCTTGTACATTCGGCTCGGTCCTGGTATGCCTACCACTCTGGCTCTGGCTCAAGCCGAGTTCCCACAGGAAAATGTTACAATGTTTAATATTGTGTTTGGCGACCTTCAGAAACATTACATGTAGAAGCGCGGCGCAGTAGTCTGATTTCATAGCTTACTTAAATACTACATATATGTGCCGATGTTTTAGATCGCTAGATTTCAAGTAACATCAGTTGAGTTGCATGAGTGGAGATAGACCCGCACCTATGGCAAGCCATCTTAACATTTCAAAGCTAAACTGGATATGTGTTACAGATATCTGTAATTCAGTTTTGCCTAGTCAAAAAGAACATTTTAGATATCCACAACTACATTCTTCCTATCCGTAATTGTCATTTCAGATATCCATAAAAAATTTCTTCCTAGGACAAATGACGTCACTTTTGCCACTCATTTGTATGGGGTTCATCATTACGGATATCTACAATTCAGTTCCAGACATCCACTACGTGAATTACGAATATCCGCAACTGAATTATAGATATCTGTAATTCCAATTTGAGATATCTACAATTTGATTTTGCCTAATCATAACTCCAGTTCAAGATATCTTTAATTCACCTCAGTTCAAGATATCTACTGTATATGTTCCTTTCCGGATGTCTTAAATTCAGTTTTGACTAGGTGGAATGCAGTTGTAGATATCTGTAACTGGAATTATGACTAGTCAAAATGACATTGTAGATATCTCAAACTGGAGTTAGGGATAGTCATAATGTAATTGTAGATATCTATTATCAAGTTATAGATATCTTGAAATGAATTTTGATTAGAGATATCTGAAATTGGAGATATCTGTAATGTTCATTTTGCCTAGCCAAAATGTAATTACAGATATCTTGAATTAGAGTTTTGACTAGGCGAAATGACGTTTCAGATATCTATATGCAAATTAATCCCCATCCCACCTTAGGCGGGAGCAGAGCGCCTTCATCCACCTGTTAACTGTTAAATGATTATGGTACTTAAGGAAAGTTTCAGAGTGGCCAAAGGGAGAAATTGTGTTTAACTGACTTTTTAACGCCGATGCCCATGCAAGACAGGAGCTGCCAGAGAGAAATGATAGTACGTTGCTTTCTATAACAAGACTTCCTCTTTGATTTTGGCGGGGATGGACATTACATAGAGCAACGTCATGCACAACAATTTGCACTAGTCATAATGACGTTTGAGATATCTTTAACTTTCATATTGCCTAGTCAAAACTGAATTACAGATATCCGCAATTGTCATTTAAGGTGTGTGACGAGTTGAATGTCGTTTTCAATGACATAATTCGAGATATCTGTAGGCTAATTCAGTTTTGCCTAGTCAAAACTGAATTACAGATATCTCTATCGTTTTGACTAGTGACAATTACGTTACAGATATCTTGAATGACAATTTCGACTATCCAAAATGTAATTAAGACTAGTCAGAAAGATGTTGTTGATATCTACAATGTTAATTTCGGATAGTCAAACTTAGCTTTTAAATGTTAAAATGGCTTGCCATACTGTGCCAGTGTTATCGACTGCAATAGACAGAGTTGTTCAACCGGAAATACTGAACCAACCGGAAGAATGTTTTGACGCCCGTGGTCTCTTCCAGAATAAGGTGAATTGGCAGTTACGTCCATAGACAGTAGAAGAGAATGGACTGAGGGATGGCGTCGTTTTCAATGGGAGCCGTTGAAGAACGATTTTGAGATTTTTAATTGTACACCAGGCAACTGCGCAAGCGCGGGGTGACGTACTGTCACGTCGGCCAGCAAACCCAAATACTATAAATTGAGTGGTAGATGCTCAATCACAAATCATACAGCGCACGATAATTCTCTTAATAAGTATTCTTCTACCGTTATAGCTGCAATCACTTAGTGGAATGGGGGGCTAATATTGTACGTGGGGACTTGATTCTTCGTCAACTAACTTTGGTTCCAGGCAGTCTTGCAAGCCAGCATGTCAAGGGAGCTAGCTAGTTAGCATGTAAACTACAAGCTATAGCGTGTAGCTTAGCTTAGCCATCTTTCTCAATTCACTTGCATCAAATAGTAAAATCCATAAAGATAGCGATTCTGCTTACAAACAAATACCAAGTTCTACGCTTATTTTTCGGGAAATAGTGATGTAAATGTTTCCCCAACATGAATAGAAAAGTAAACGAGCATGACTGTGGCTACAGCTTGTTATCCAACCAGTATGGTAAATTTTCTCCTGTGCGACAGAAACTCACTAGCCATCGCATGATTTATGGCGTCATTTTTAGCATAATTTCAGATAAACGTTTCTTACAAGGCAATAACATGACAGATTTCTGATCGAAGCAAATATGTTTTGCTGTGCCCTCTCCGGTTTACAACAATGCCAATATCAAGGTACGGATGGCTTCTCATGTAAAGTTGTTTGATTTCAAAGTGACGCTAAAATGAATGGAAGTCAACGGAATGCTACATGCTATTGGTCCCTTTCCGGGTTGAGATTTCCCTATGGGTGCTTCAACTTCCGGATATATTCCTACCCCCTTGGTTACGTCCCATGCTCCGTCTATGTATAGGATGTCTATGGTTCTATTCAGCTCTATGGTCCCACATGTTTGCAGGGTTTGTATCCTCGCCCCTCCAGCACCCCGCAAATCACGTCGCAGAAGAAAGTCAGCGTCGGCCAAGATGAACGAGGCTATTAGCATAGAGTTGAATAGAATACTAGAGTGGACACGGGCACACTGCTCATGGCAATCGTGGCCGCCATCTTGCGACTGCCGGCCGGGCCGGGAATCCTAGCCCTCGCATTGCTGAGTAAGGAACACAAATATCGATTTGTATAATAAATTGATATTTTAGCTAGTATATTCATTGTTGATCCGTACGTGTCATTTTATACTAATGACAGGTCATATTGTGTTGTTTTAATTATTGTTAATTATCGTTTTCTTTGATACGATTTACGTACATATAGAGTCAGGCATTTCAAATATCATCATTGTATAGTGTGCCAGTGGATATTTTCACAGCACACGCAAGATGGCGGCCACGTCGGACGTCTTCCGTGTGGTCAGCCAATGCCGTGTCCACTCTAGTATTCTATTCAACTCTATGGCTATTATGGTGCGTTCCAGACCCGTAAAATGAAGTAGGATGTGGGATTAATCCAACCTGGATTTTTCCCGTGCCCACTTCAAAGCGTTCCAAACTGTTAAAGTGGGAGGTTTTAGAAAACATGGACGACCACCGTGACAAAATGACCGTGCTTCTATTTATAAAGCGGTTTTTAGACCTTCAACAGCATTTTATACACGCGTACACCACTGAGATGGAAGAGGCCAAAGTAAAATTTTCGTAAATAGCACGGATGAATGAATATCTAACAGAGTGAAACATTGGGCTAGCTCCTGTCATCGGTTGCCAAGCAACACATCTAACGACAGAAACAGTATGCGATACAATTCTTGTTGAAAAAGTATAGTGGTGATTATAATGAATTATATTTATTATAATCAAGGTGTGTAATGCAACCCTAGACACACAGAAGTGAAGTTTCAGGCAAATCTTTGACGTTACTGGTCACAATATGGACATCGCTGGGCGCCGCCATTTTCCTCCGACTTCAATTTGTTCAGGTGGGAGTAGGGCGAGGACCCCCGACTTCGCTAGTAGGAGGTCCCACTTTGACGGGCGTTCCAGAGCATTTTTCCTCGTAGAATGTTGGATAAGTACCACATCCTACTGGTTTGGATTGGGTCTGGAACGCACCATTAGTACCAAGGGGGTAGGAATATATCCGGAAGTTGAAGTTGAAATTGTGTTCTTGCCAGCAGGTGGAGACAGTGCATCATGTTTTACTATCCTGTAGACAGTATGACTCCCATAGACAAATATTGATTAGGAACCTGAAGCGTTGTGGTATGACAGAAGTATCCCTGAAAAGCGTGATGAATGTTGGAAAGAGTGCTAAAGGGAAACCGTATTTGCTTAAGTTTCTGTTGGACACTGGCTTGTACAATAGGATATAGACCTGACGTGTAGAGCTGTAATCCTGTAGATGGCAGCAATGCAACATCCTGGATGCAAGCTGCCGTAAAACACAAAAGAAGAAGCCACAGGCAGGGGGTAGTAGCGTGTAGCCAGTGACAGTAAGCGACAGTACGCGACAACTACCAAAATAAAAGTATATATAGGTTCAGGTAGGAGGTTTGCTTTTGTCAATTTCTATGTTTTTACGATTTTAGTGCGTTACTGACTCACGCGAATGTAGAATACAGTGTGGCTCAGGCTAATTTTACAATTTTATCAGACTCGTCTCGCGATTTTTAAAAGCTTATTAACGCTCCATAATCACACATCCAAAGTCTCTCAGGGAGTCCAGCGGCAGCCCACATTAACCGAGTGGTGGGACCAGGGAACAGGTGACAAATCCAGCGACAGAGGGAGAGAGACATCAGATGTACACAACTCGTTTTCACAACCACACACCGTACATGTACTGTCCACATGAAAAAGACATTAAACGGATTTGTAGGCTACATCCTACTTTAAAATAGCAAATATCTGACAGTAAACGGCATACAAGATCTTTAGCCCTGCACATATATAACGGGAAACATGTAATTTGTATTATTTGTATCACACATAAGTGTTACGCCTTTGCATATGAGACATGTTAACGTACAGTATATACATGGTACATACGCTGATATATTGTATATTCTGCATGTAGCTGTTTATATTCTTAGCAAGGTTTTTTTTTACCTTAATATCGGATATGCACAATTTCTTATGTTCACAGTCAGATATTTCGAATTTAAATTGTGCATTAGCAAACGGTCTAATATTGTTCCAACGATTTTACTAGGCCTAGGGCCTGCATTGGTAAACTGTCAATAAATACCTTATAATAGTAATCTTAAACAGTACCATTTAAAGACATAGTCTTGTCCCCTTTATATGCACAATTTGTTTTAACTTTCAAAAACCTGAACATTACATTTATTAGAACATTGTGACCATTCAGAAGCCATTTTATATGGTCTAGCAGCATATGGGGCATTAGAAGCACAGTCATAAGTGTAGAAGGAGAAGGGCAGTGGGAAAAACATACCTGCATATACCCCAGCAAACACGCCCTTGCGGGGCCCCTGTGGGGTTTTTTCTGGCAGTGCGGGCTAGGGCCAGCCCACACCTAACTAGCACAGGGCCAGCGAGGGCTTGCCCACGTCAGAATCCAAGACGTGGGCCATCTGTGGGCAGCCCACAATTAGCAGATTGCCCCAAGAAAACCCCTGCTGGCCCAATGTGGGCTAGCCCATGTGGGCCCATAGGAACTTTCGCACTATTGGGCCGATGCGGGTTTTCTGTGGGCAGCCCGCACTTTGATTTCTTCCATTTATTCGTAATAGAAAATGTTACCAAACTTCTTTGTTTTTATACTAATAACACTTCGTTTCACCTCATTGGTGTGTGTTATTAATATGGATCATGATGTGAGGAAATCGTGTTTGGTAGCATTATGTTTTCATACTCATAATGGTTTGTTTTTTTTGTGCCTTTTTGTGGAGTTTCTTCGAGCTGTTTTAATGGTTTAAAAATAGCGTAGTCGTCATGCTTCGTCTAAGGGCACCTACCACTTCCATTGTTAGCCTTCTGGGTCAAACTATAAAAAATAGTTAAACTCTGAATGCAACAGGCTAAATCAATTTTGCTCCTCAGTACACCTGGGGAAGTTAGCTTTCTGTTTGGATGCCCCCACATCCTGGAATCTAGTCCAGCACAATAGTCATTTTGAGTCTCTAATCTCTCATGATCAATTCAAAGCACTGATTGCTCTTCCTACCTCAACTCGAAAGTTGTTTCTCTTGATTTTATATATTTTTATTTAAACATATGGATGTTTAATAGCTGAACTATGTGATTAGTAATGTTTTAAATTAATCTATGTATCTCAGATGCATCATAAAAGAGGCATACCCCCAATATACCCAGAGAATTTAAAGTGTAATTTGTGAATGGGCAGCATACATTTTGGAAACATTATACATTGGACCTTTAAGTAAAGGTTTCAAATCAAACATATTGAAATCAAAGTACTGATTGAAAAGCTCAGCAAATAATCAAACTGGTTCATACATATCCTTTTTATGTTGAAAACATCAGGTAAAGTGTTACAATTTTTTTCACACCCAGTATTGTTTTATATATACAGATGCTGTGAGAAAAGGCAGAATTGAATCCCCACCAGCAGCACAAATTGAAGACGAAATTGGAAGCCGGAAACAGCGGTACCAATGCAGGCTTGCTGCACAGTAATTGTGTGTGTGTGGTGTAGGTACTGTATCCATAGAACATCTAGTGAGCAGATGCTGTAAATATATGTATAAGAATTAAACTGTGTGTGTGTGTGTTTGTGTGTTAGTAAATGTATGTATTTTTAAATATATATTATTGCATTAATTATTTATTTATTCATTATTCATTATTATAGATTATATATTATTTAATACATTGTTATTTACTATTATTTAATGTCAAAGTATCTAATAAACCAATTTGTTTGAATTCTGACTATTGCACTTTTTTTTACAATATTACTTGTGTGCCCCTATTTTATATAAATGCAATGTATATTATATACAATATTTGATATATACAATTATTGAGTGTAGGCCCTGTGTGCGCCTAAAAAGGGCAATGAGGGCTGCCCATATCACCTTTGTGTGGGCCCTTTGTGGGCCTAGAGAGGGCTAAGGGCTAAGTGAGGGCAGCCCATTCGGGGCCAGAGTGGGCTTAGTTAGGGCTGTGAGGGCAAAGTGTGGGCTGCCCTTGTTGGGCCCGTACTGAGGGGCCAGTACATTGCCAATGAGCAAAATCTCACGGGCCCCATTCGGGCAGCCCACAGGGGCCCCCTACATCGGCCCACAGTGGGCCCAAAAGGGGCCTGCGCAGGCTTGCTTGCTGGGACACATGTTAAGTGTACATGTTATACCCTTGAAGTGTATCGTGTAGGGTCTATTTTTTCCCATATCATATATGCACAACTTGTTTTCTCAGTCAAAGAATTTGAACATTACATGTGTACTGTAGGCCCATACGCCACTTGGCTAGAATTTTCTATGGCCTTCACAGATGTATTCTGCATAACTACCTCTTAATATTCTTAAATGTCATATAGTGATTTCATTTTAGGGCCATATCAAGTATGCACAACTTTGTTGTTTTCTCAGGCACAAAATTTGAAAGTACCTTGTGTACTATAGCAGTAGGGCTAATTCAAACCATTCTTCATACCATCATTCACACCAGCCTGGTACCTACATGAATGAACTCTGCATGAGCATTGTTTAATATCCTTAAAGTATATCATATAGGGATTTAATTTTACGCAAATATCAGACAAGCACAACTTGTTAAATAATAGTTTAGATACTACTATTCAAGACAATAGACAGTAGTCAGGTGGACTTTATAGTGTAAAGTAAGAGTGCTTCTGTTTGTGTGAGTGTGATGGAGGAGGGGTCTGGATGCACCACAAAGAGTACATGGCCATGGTCTGATGAAGCAGGCTAGGAACGAGTCTTGGCTCTGGTGTAGAAAACTGAGGATCACGAAAAATGGACGCATGTTATTGGTCAGTTCATTGGAACTTTCCCACGTTAAGGTTCTGCGGCTGTGAGCGGCTCACACGGGTTGATTTTTTTTAACATCCTTTATTTCTCCAATGTTATGACATACAAATGAAGGATTAGGTGTCTGTACCAGTGTGTGCATGTGTCTCTTCCACAATGTAAACATCATGCCTTATGTACAACTCGTTTTCTCAGCCACACAATTTTGTAATGTCTGCATTACTATGGCAAGCCTACTATGTACTATTTGTCTTGCATTTTCTATGGCCTGGTACCTACACGGACAAATTCTGCATTAAGGCCCTTAATTATCTTAAAGTACATCATGTAAGAATTTTATTTGCAGCCCCCCTTCCCCCTTTTACAAATGCAAAACTTGTTTTCTGTCACACAGTTTGAAAGTCGTCTGCCTTTCTATGGTAGGCCTAATATATATAAATAAATTGTGTGGCTGAGAAAACAACAAGTTGTGCATTTGCAAAAGGTGATGATGTACTTTAGAAATAATAACAAGTATTTATGCAGAATTTGTCCATTTAGGTATCAGGCCATAGAAAATGCAGCCGAACGGTGTGTATTAGGCCAGCCATGGTAAAACACACATGACCTAAAAATTGTGTGGCTGAGAAAACAATAAGTTGTGCATATGTAAAAGGGGGGTGAAATGAAATCCTTATACGATCTACTTTAAGAATAATAACAGGTAATTATTCAGAATTCGTCTGTGTAGGTAACCAGGCCATAGAAAATGCCAGCCGAATGCTATGTATTAGGCCTGCCATAGTAATGCACACATGGTATTAAATTTGTGTGGCTGACAAAACAATAAGTTGTGCATATGTAAAAGGGGGGTGAAATTAAATCCTTATATGATCTACTTTAAGAATAATAACAGGTAATTATTCAGAATTCGTCTGTGTAGGTACCAGGCCATAGAGAATGCCAGCCGAATACTATGTATTAGGCCTGCCATAGTAATGCACACATGACATTAAATTTGTGTGGCTGACAAAACAATAAGGTGTGCATATGTAAAAAGGGGGTGAAATGAAATCCTCACATAACCTACTTTAAGATTAATAACAGGTAATTATTCAGAATTCGTCTGTGTAGGTACCAGGCCATAGAGAATGCCAGCCGAATGCTATGTATTAGGCCTGCCATAGTATTGCACACATGACCTTAAAGGTGTACTTCCACGAGAAACCGCTTAGTACTTGCTCTTTTGAAATATGATAGGTCACCCCGAGTTGCATATGCATGCTGCATATCAAAATGTTTTTCTATCCCCGTTTTCTATATCAGTCAAAAGAAGACAATAGGCGGAAAAACGACCCAATGCTAAAAGTGCCTCCGGCGTGACGTAGACGCGGAGATACATATAAGAGAAACTGACCGAATGGGCTTTAATTAAATAATGTTAGCCTGTTTGACTGACTGGCATAAGATTAGCAGGCTAGTTGAATGACTGAACTGCATTTAGCCGGGCACTTGCAGTGTTTTGTCATGCAAATATTACCATTCTGAAACGTTCATTGACAAACGGTCAGGAAGCGACTGTGCTTGTGCCATCTCTCCTTCCTCTTCGGATTCAGGATCAAACACATACGGCTGTATCTCCGTAGACATTCTGTGTGCAGTTTTAGCGCTGTCAAGTTGACTTGGCCCTTTACCACTCTGCTATCAAGTTGACTGTGGGGAAAAGGAAGCTGCAGGGAGCGTGCCTCTGGTGAAATTGTGTCGTTCTCCCCGCCCCACCCCCTCTACCAAACTAAAACAGCCTGAAACAGAAGCACTAGAACATTTTTTTTATTAACACCAGCGCACAGGGCAATTATTAATACTAGAGAACACCGCAAAATTAATGAAAACACGATGGAAGTACACCTTTAAAATTGTGTGGCTGAGAAAACAATAAGTTGTGCATATGTAAAAGGGGGTTTAAATTAAATAATTATATGATCTACTTTAAGAATAATAACAGGTAATTATTCAGAATTCGTCTGTGTAGGTACCAGGCCATAGACAATGCCAGCCGAATACTATGTATTAGGTGTGCGATTGTAATGCACACATGACATTAAATTTGTGTGGCTGAGAAAACCATAAGTTGTGCATATGTCAAAGGGGGGTGAAGTTAAATCCTTATATGATCTACTTTAAGAATAATAACAGGTAATTATTCAGAATTCATCTGTGTAGGTACCAGGCCATAGACAATGCCAGCCGAATACTATGTATTAGGCCTGCCATAGTAGTGCAGACATGACCTAAAAATTGTGTGGCTGAGAAAACAATAAGTTGTGCATATGTAAAAGGTGGGTGAAATTAAATCCTTATATGATCTACTTTAAGAATAATAACAGGTAATTATTCAGAATTCGTCTGTGTAGGTACCAGGCCATAGACAATGCCAGCCGAATACTATGTATTAGGCCTGCCATAGTAATGCACACATGACATTAAATTTGTGTGGCTGACAAAACAATAAGTTGTGCATATGTAAAAGGGGGGTGAAATTAAATCCTTATATGATCTACTTTAAGAATAATAACAGGTAATTATTCAGAATTCTTCTGTGTAGGTACCACCAGGCCATAGAAAATGCCAGCCGAATACTATGTATTAGGCCTGCCATAGTAATGCACACATGACATTAAATTTGTGTGGCTGACAAAACAATAAGTTGTGCATATGTAAAAGGGGGGTGAAATTAAATCCTCACATAATCTACTTTAAGAATAATAACAGGTAATTATTCAGAATTCGTCTGTGTAGGTACCAGGCCATAGACAATGCCAGCCGAATACTATGTATTAGGCCTGCCATAGTAGTGCAGACATGACCTAAAAATTGTGTGGCTGAGAAAACAAAGACTTCTCAGCCGCTGTACCAGAACACTGCTGCCCACTAAAGCAAGCCTTCTGCAGCCAAAAGTGCAACAAGTGGAGCAGAGCCTGAAAAGGAAACAAGAACATCAGAGTGCATACTACAACCGATCAGCCAGAGATCTGGACACACTGACACCAGGTGACTGTGTGCGAGTTCAACCATTCGAACCCCACACACAGTGGAGACTAGGCAAAGTACGGAAGATTGTGGATGCAAGGTCCTATGACATCCAACTGCAGTCTGGTGGTGTTCTTAGGAGGAATCGCAAACACTTCCGGCGTGCCGATCCACAGGTTTTTAGGGAGCCTAGGGACATGGACACTGATGTGCCATCACCAGGAGTTCCTGACATGCACATCCCAACGTCTGACCAAGACATTCCTGGTCAGAGTGACCTACCGATGACCACTAGATCTGGTCGCACAGTGGTGAAACCACAAAGATTCAAAGACTTTGTGACTCACTAGTGGTTAAATGGCCTTTAGGGGGGAAAAGACAAAAGAAAAAAAAAGACTGTTACAAATATGTTTGTTTATGTTGTAATGTGTTAAGCTGGTAATGAGTTCAGAAGAGCAATCTAAATATGTTTGTTTATATTGTAATGTGTTAAGCTGGTAATGAGTTCAGAAGAGCAATCTAAATATGTCTGTTTTATATTGCAAATGTGTTAAACTGGTAATGAGTCCATAAGAGAAATCTTCTATTGATCTTGAATTTAAAGTAAGAATATTACAATGGATGTCAATCAAAACCATCGTAAGTTTATTGATAACTGCAAGTATTTTAAGTTTATTGAGCCTAGAATGTGGTTAGTATCTGAACAGTCCATGAGTTATATCTTGTGAAGAAGATTTCCAGTAACAGTTATGAGTTATACATAGTGGACAAGATTTTCAGTAGCACTTGACCTTGTACCTAGAGAAAGTTTGAATGTGTACATTGTTTGCAGGTTAAGACTGAAAGCCGAGAAAAAAAAAAAAAGAAAGAAAGGATGTAACAATGATAATTGTTGTCCACACGGACTGTTTTGTGTGTTACACCAGAGACTGAGACTGTGAGAAGTCACGCGTCATGTAACTCCGTTTTATGAGTTTAATAAATCTATAGCCCTGTTGGACTAGAACAGTATATTCTGTAGTCCTGTGAAGTGAATACAAGGCAGAATATAACATGGTATATATAACATTACTTTTAGTATTTTAAAAGAACATCATGTAAGGATTTCATTTCACCCCCCTTTTACATATGCACAACTTATTGTTTTGTCAGCCACACAAATTTAATGTCATGTGTGCATTACTATGTTATGCTCAGGTTTCTTCCTGAATTCACGCAAATCAAACAAACAGGGAGTTTTTCCTCACCCCTGTTGCTCCCTGGGGACACTAACAACCGACTGCG
The DNA here is from genome assembly GCA_027475355.1 of Coilia nasus. Lineage (NCBI taxonomy): Eukaryota > Metazoa > Chordata > Actinopteri > Clupeiformes > Engraulidae > Coilia > Coilia nasus. The sequence continues at coordinate 398,680 of CM050209.1, forward strand.
CCTAAATGAACTTTCCTCGTCTAGTGCAACTGGCCTGCAAAGACTGCCGACCTATGTTCACATAAGAGCCCACATTAACAGGGCGTTGCATAGCTCTAGCGCCACTGGACTACAAAGATTGCTGACTAGGGCCTACAAGGACTGCCTACCTGTGTTCATGCAAGAGTCAGTCTGCTTCTGTATTTATCTGCTCTGACATCACTGAACCGCAAGAAATGTTGTCTTGCAACAACCCTGCCAAACTGTAAAGCACTTTGAGTTGCATATTGCATGTATGAACTGTGCTATACAAGTAAAGTTTTATTATTATTATTATTATTACTATGGCAGGCCTAATACATAGTATTCGGCTGGCATTGTCTATGGCCTGGTACCTACACAGACGAATTCTGAATAATTACCTGTTATTATTCTTAAAGTAGATCATATAAGGATTTAATTTCACCCCCCTTTTACATATGCACAACTTATTGTTTTGTCAGCCACACAAATTTAATATCATGTGTGCATTACTATGGCAGGCCTAATACATAGTATTCGGCTGGCATTGTCTATGGCATGGTACCTACACAGACGAATTCTGAATAATTACCTGTTATTATTCTTAAAGTAGATCATATAAGGATTTAATTTCACCCCCCTTTTACATATGCACAACTTATGGTTTTCTCAGCCACACAAATTTAATGTCATGTGTGCATTACAATCGCACACCTAATACATAGTATTCGGCTGGCATTGTCTATGGCCTGGTACCTACACAGACGAATTCTGAATAATTACCTGTTATTATTCTTAAAGTAGATCATATAAGGATTTAATTTCACCCCCCTTTTACATATGCACAACTTATTGTTTTGTCAGCCACACAATTTTTAGGTCATGTGTGCATTACTATGGCAGGCCTAATACATAGTATTCGGCTGGCATTGTCTATGGCCTGGTACCTACACAGACGAATTCTGAGTAATTACCTGTTTATATTCTTAAAGTAGATCATGTGAGGATTTAATTTCACCCCCCTTTTACATATGCACAACTTATTGTTTTGTCAGCCACACAAATTTAATGTCATGTGTGCATTACTATGGCAGGCCTAATACATAGTATTCGGCTGGCATTTTCTATGGCCTGGTACCTACACAGACGAATTCTGAATAATTACCTGTTATTATTCTTAAAGTAGATCATATAAGGATTTAATTTCACCCCCCTTTTACATATGCACAACTTATTGTTTTCTCAGCCACACAAATTTAATGTCATGTGTGCACTACTATGGCAGACCTAATACATAGTATTTGGCTGGCATTTTCTATGGCCTGGTACCTACACAGACGAATTCTGAATAATTACCTGTTATTATTCTTAAAGTAGATCATATAAGGATTTAATTCACCCCCCTTTTACATATGCACAACTTATTGTTTTGTCAGCCACGCAAATTTAATGTCATGTCTGCACTACTATGGCAGGCCTAATACATAGTATTCGGCTGGCATTCTCTATGGCCTGGTACCTACACAGACGAATTCTGAATAATTACCTGTTATTATTCTTAAAGTAGATCATATAAGGATTTAATTTCACCCCCCTTTGACATATGCACAACTTATTGTTTTCTCAGCCACACAAATTTAATGTCATGTGTGCATTACAATCGCACACCTAATACATAGTATTCGGCTGGCATTGTCTATGGCCTGGTACCTACACAGACGAATTCTGAATAATTACCTGTTATTATTCTTAAAGTAGATCATATAAGGATTTAATTTCACCCCCCTTTTACATATGCACAACTTATTGTTTTGTCAGCCACACAATTTTTAGGTCATGTGTGCATTACTATGGCAGGCCTAATACATAGTATTCGGCTGGCATTGTCTATGGCCTGGTACCTACACAGACGAATTCTGAGTAATTACCTGTTTATATTCTTAAAGTAGATCATGTGAGGATTTAATTTCACCCCCCTTTTACATATGCACAACTTATTGTTTTCTCAGCCACACAAATTTAATGTCATGTGTGCACTACTATGGCAGACCTAATACATAGTATTTGGCTGGCATTTTCTATGGCCTGGTACCTACACAGACGAATTCTGAATAATTACCTGTTATTATTCTTAAAGTAGATCATATAAGGATTTAATTCACCCCCCTTTTACATATGCACAACTTATTGTTTTGTCAGCCACGCAAATTTAATGTCATGTCTGCACTACTATGGCAGGCCTAATACATAGTATTCGGCTGGCATTCTCTATGGCCTGGTACCTACACAGACGAATTCTGAATAATTACCTGTTATTATTCTTAAAGTAGATCATATAAGGATTTAATTTCACCCCCCTTTGACATATGCACAACTTATTGTTTTCTCAGCCACACAAATTTAATGTCATGTGTGCATTACAATCGCACACCTAATACATAGTATTCGGCTGGCATTGTCTATGGCCTGGTACCTACACAGACGAATTCTGAATAATTACCTGTTATTATTCTTAAAGTAGATCATATAAGGATTTAATTTCACCCCCCTTTTACATATGCACAACTTATTGTTTTCTCAGCCACACAATTTTTAGGTCATGTGTGCATTACTATGGCAGGCCTAATACATAGTATTCGGCTGGCATTGTCTATGGCCTGGTACCTACACAGACGAATTCTGAGTAATTACCTGTTTATATTCTTAAAGTAGATCATGTGAGGATTTAATTTCACCCCCCTTTTACATATGCACAACTTATTGTTTTGTCAGCCACACAAATTTAATGTCATGTGTGCATTACTATGGCAGGCCTAATACATAGTATTCGGCTGGCATTTTCTATGGCCTGGTACCTACACAGACGAATTCTGAATAATTACCTGTTATTATTCTTAAAGTAGATCATATAAGGATTTAATTTCACCCCCCTTTTACATATGCACAACTTATTGTTTTCTCAGCCACACAAATTTAATGTCATGTGTGCACTACTATGGCAGACCTAATACATAGTATTTGGCTGGCATTTTCTATGGCCTGGTACCTACACAGACGAATTCTGAATAATTACCTGTTATTATTCTTAAAGTAGATCATATAAGGATTTAATTCACCCCCCTTTTACATATGCACAACTTATTGTTTTGTCAGCCACGCAAATTTAATGTCATGTCTGCACTACTATGGCAGGCCTAATACATAGTATTCGGCTGGCATTCTCTATGGCCTGGTACCTACACAGACGAATTCTGAATAATTACCTGTTATTATTCTTAAAGTAGATCATATAAGGATTTAATTTCACCCCCCTTTGACATATGCACAACTTATTGTTTTCTCAGCCACACAAATTTAATGTCATGTGTGCATTACAATCGCACACCTAATACATAGTATTCGGCTGGCATTGTCTATGGCCTGGTACCTACACAGACGAATTCTGAATAATTACCTGTTATTATTCTTAAAGTAGATCATATAAGGATTTAATTTCAACCCCCTTTTACATATGCACAACTTATTGTTTTCTCAGCCACACAATTTTTAGGTCATGTGTGCATTACTATGGCAGGCCTAATACATAGTATTCGGCTGGCATTGTCTATGGCCTGGTACCTACACAGACGAATTCTGAATAATTACCTGTTATTATTCTTAAAGGAGATCATATAAGGATTTAATTTCACCCCCCTTTTACATATGCACAACTTATTGTTTTGTCAGCCACACAAATTTAATATCATGTCTGCATTACTATGGCTGGCCTAATACATAGCATTCGGCTGGCATTTTCTATGGCCTGGTACCTACACAGACGAATTCTGAATAATTACCTGGTATTATTCTTAAAGTAGATCATATAAGGATTTAATTTCACCCCCCTTTTACATATGCACAACGTATTGTTTTGTCAGCCACACAAATGTAATGTCATGTGTGCATTACTATGGCAGGCCTAATACATAGTATTCGGCTGGCATTGTCTATGGCCTGGTACCTACACAGACAAATTCTGAATAATTACCTGTTTATATTCTTAAAGTAGATCATGTGAGGATTTAATTTCTCCCCTCTTTTACATATGCACAACTTATTGTTTTGTCAGCCACACAAAGTTAATGTCATGTGTGCATTACTATGGCAGGCCTAATAAATAGTATTCGCTGGCATTCTCTATGCCCTGGTACCTACACAGATGAATTCTGAATAATTACACCCCCCTATTACATATGCACATACCATTCAGTTCCTATACAGAGAAATACTGCCTAAATATCTGTTCATAATCTTCAAGAATATGATGTAAGCATTTTATGCGACCTACATTTGCTAATGTACAATTTGTTATTTTCACATTTGCACAAAGTAGTGTGTGTATGACAATGGTAGGCAGTTACAGAAGTTCTATATATGTAGTAATTTTCTCACCAGATTTGATTATGCTTTTTAGCCGTTTTTCATCATGTACCATAATCTTTTTTTCCACCCCTCAAGCTAAAGTTTTTAACCTGTAACAATAGTGGGCTATCTGAAATGGATTATTTATTTTAACATCATGTATATATTCATTCATTTATTTTTGTTTGTATTTAATATAGCTTTTACCTTTGGAAAGGAATTTATTGTAAATGGGTATTTCTTTATTGATATTCTTCGAAATAGAATAAAAAAGTAAAGCATTAGAATCGCCTTTTATTTTGAAAAAATACCGAGTTGCGGCCATATTGAAAATTTTGCTAGTGTCGCTGGCTTCACACAGCTGCAGGGGGGAATTGTAAACATTCGTCACTTGCATTGCTGTTCCAAAAATGGCTTCTGCAAAGCTTGCTAGTATTCCCGATGCAGATATTGATCCTAATGGAGTGTTTAAGTACGTGCTTATTCGAGTACACAGTACAGACGACGAGTCGATAAGTAAAGATATTGTACGAGGTTATGCATGGGCCGAATACCACGGTAAGGAAGGGTGACTTGGCGTATATGATTTTTCCGACGTAAAAATGCAACCCTCACATATCATACAAATCCAGTTTTGGAGATATATATACGCGTTTTTTAATGAAAGGTATCAAAATGATGTGTGATAACCACATTGTTTGCCACGACGTGCTATGTGCTTCGTATAGTTCCCTGCTTTTTTGTGCATTGCCAATCACATTAGCTGTGTATTAACTTGGAAGTCCTTAGTTCTCGAGAGACCCCTGCGGTTACTGCGTGTTTGCTTGTTGCAAACTAGCTGACAAACAATTATTACCGACGCAAGGCATACCTTTCACACATTTCAGGACGTTTTGCTATGAAGTTTGCCGTCGTGGTAAACTTAATTTCCATTCGTAGTGCCTTGTTGAAACACGTGTCACAATTAATAAGATGTGCCACTCGTCAAAAATGTATTCCCTTCTACTAGTCCAGTCATTCTACTGATTGACCCACCACAAATTGCAATAGAAATAGTTCTGGTCCCAAAGTAATTGTCATGATCTAGAGACTCTTCCATCAAGTTTCTCCTAAATTCCTCACATTGGAACATGGTCTAATTTGCATAAATCCAAGATGGCAGACCAGAATCACTTTTTCTTAAATAACTTGAAAACTATTAATGTTAGAGTACATAAATGTATTGACGTTGAATATAAACTTGCTTGTTGTGAACATTTTGGTACCAAATTTATCTCTCTATCTGCAGTACTTTCTGAGATATCACATACCTTGAACAATGCGTCCACAGCCCAAACGTCATGCTAGCCAGCAGCAATATTGAAAATCCCAAAATTCTATTAAAATTGTTAACTGTCCTGCTTAACTGTTAAAAAGGTTGCAAATTAACTATACATGTAAGGGACCAGTTTGCATAATCAAACTATTACCCTAACTCTAGGCTACTTCCATTTACAGCCTGAGCTAGCTCGTAAGACGGCTGCGGAAAGTTTACCTCTGCTAGCTGCCTTACACATTACACTTAAAAAGTAAAGTTGTAACATTTACATCCACATGGAAAAGGTAAAAACAAACAATAATGATGATTTTTTTTTACTGGTGAAATTTATACTGCGGCACTACAGACCAATACGTGTCACAGTGAAATCTGTCTGGCGACGCCCTTGGTACTGTACTCGATGCCCACATTTCAAATGTAGTGGAGTAAAAAGTACAATATTTGTACTGCTGTGCTAAAAAAACGAGATATATACAGTGGTCCCTCGTTATTCGTGGGAATTACGTTCTAAAAATAACCCGCGATAGACGAAATCCGCAAAGTAGTCAGCTTTATTTTTTTACAATTATTATAGATGTTTTAAGGCTGTAAAACCCCTCACTACACTTATACACTTTTCTCAGACAGTCAAAGTTCACACTTGCAAACATACAGCACTTCAGAGTCACACAGCTAGCAGTGGAAGATTTATGTAAATTTAACAAGCGGAGCGCATTCTGTACTGTACAGGAGATTGCATGCACAAAAAAAATCCGCGAAGCAGCGAGGCCGCGAAAGGTAAACCGCGATATAGCGAGGGACCACTGTATATCGATATTTTAAAAAACTATATAATATCGATATTCTGGCTATTAATATCAATACACTGCCCAGTAGCTACTGCACAGAGGAATGCACTAGTGATTCTAAACAAAAATGTAGTAAATGTACTTTGTTGAGTACAAATGTACATTAGCCATATTGTATTCTTTTGCACGAATGGTTTTATAAGTTGACTACAGGTACCTAGTGAGACTGGGCACCTTTTCTGTGACATATTCAGTTTACAAAGAACACAAAGTACTTGTGCATGTAGGAAGAGCACCTTAGGGAGAAACTATAGCTATTACACCTACCCCTACACTATCTATAATCAAGTAAATAGTTCAGGCTGTTACTCCCTACTCCCAGGTGTAACACGCACAACTGGCCGCTGACTACAGCTATTCATGCAACCTCATGTGAGCTGTACAGGACAGAGCAGCTGAGGGGATGGCCAACTGGAGCCGTACAGACAGATGCTCAACAAGGGTTAACCTGAACCAGCCAGCTACCGTTACAGTGACTGGGGCTGCTGGGGCCGTTTACATGATCCACTCAGCAGCACCTACCTATCGCTTTCCCCCATGGCTTTCACCATGCCAACAACATGCATCTCATCCAGGACCACTGGCAAGCCTTTGCAGTTTCCTCCAACATTTCCTTAACAATTAAAATAAATAAATAAATAAATACAAGACACTTGCACATGTGGGGAGAGCACCCATTGTACCACACTTCAGGCTTTCCTAACTTACAGCCATTACAATTATCCATACACTATGTGGGACACATCCTCAGCAGTGTACCTCAGGATCAACGGGTGTTTCGGGCCTTTACTCACTGTACACCCTCCCCTGAGGCGGCCCCACTAAAGGTGATCAATCATTTAGTGTGTGTCCACAGTTTAGCTACCAAGTAACCATTAGTAACCATTCACTTACAACCACAGTTTACTTCCAAAATTTACTACCTACTGTTCATTACCAACTGTTTGCACGACTTCCAAAGTTTTACTTACAAAATTAACTACAACCACAATTTACTTCCAAAATGACCTGCTTACTTACTAATTAGGACTTGTTATCGAATATTTGCACTTTACCACCATTTTACCACAAATACTATCACTTTGCAGTCACTAGCGCATATGCCATTACACAAGCGACCCTGCCAATGCTAGTTCTAAAGACGATTCTACCCACTGACTTAACATTAAATGTATACACCTCTTGAATCTAATGGTGACTAATGCTCAGTTATAGTAATACAGTAATAATCACATATTGATCCTTTTATGGGTGACTGTTATATAATGATAATAAACTGGCTGTTGCCACTTACCAGTAGGAGAGAACCTCAGAGCACTGACCCATATCTCTGGCTTAAAGTGGCGAGAGCTCACGATTCTACCCACTGACTTAACATTAAATGTATACACCTCTTGAATCTAATGGTGTCTAATGCTCAGTTCAGTTCAGTTCAGTAAAAAGCATTGACTTTCCTGTTCAATAAATTGAACATAACAATATTTGTCTGGTTTTATTGGGTGAATTACATTGAGTAATAATTATAAAGTAATATGTATCGGTATTGGAATCAAATCGAATTGAATTGCACTGTATCGAAAATCGTATCGTATCGTGAGCCCTGTATCGAAAATCGTATCGAATCGCCATATCCTAAATGATACCCAGCCCTAAATATTTGTCTTGGAAATGTAGTGAAGTGAAAGTCACAAGTTGCCAAAATGTTTAATACTCAAGTAAAGTTCAGATGCTCAAAAATTGTACTTAAGTACAGTACTTGAGTAGATTTATTTAGTTACTGTCAACCTCTGGTACGTTTTAAAAAAACGTTATGTCCTTAAGCCTGAAAGACTGAAAGAATCTGAATAATGGATAAAATGTGTGTTCTGTGTAGAGAACCAATACTTTACAACCAATTAAGTTCTAAACTGACCCAGAAAGGGTGTGATGCCATAACAAAAGCTAATGCAGAAAGAGGTGGTGAGTGTTCTGTGAAACCTGGAGAACATGTTCATAATTCCTGCAGAAGTAAATTCTGTAACCCACGGGAAATTGAGGCATTCAAGAGAAAAGCAGCTGGTTCTGATTCTTTTAATTTCTTGGGCCTTGTTCATACTCTGCGTTCATTAGAGGAGCCATTTATCTTCAGCAAACACTGTTTGTTCTGTGGAAAGGACGATCCCTATGCTGGAAAAGTCAAAGACACACTACTTATCCAAGTCAGGACGTATGACTTTCAGAAGAAAATAACTGACATTTGTATACAGAGAAATGATGAGTGGGCAACAAAAGTCAGAGCCAGAATTGACTGTGTGAACGACCTCCATGCTGCAGATTCAGTGTACCACAATGTTTGTTCAGTAAACTTTCGGACTGGAAGGCAGCTTCCTGAGAGGTTCCAATCAGTAATGAGTGGCAACATTTCTAAGCGAATCAATGGGTTCGAAAGACTATAGATTACTGACTACATTATTAGAAAGGTTTGTATTTTTCTGAACTTTGGGAAGAGTTAAATAAAGCTGAATGTAAAATAGCACAAGACAACCAAAAATTTGAAGCAATCTTTGAAACAATGTAATCTTTTTCATATTTTACTCAACATTGCATCTAGACTCATTATTTTAACCATGTCATATCTCAGAAAGTACTGCTGATAGAAAAATACAATTGGTACCAAAATGTCCACAATGCACAAGTTTATATTCAACTTCAATACAACTATGTAATCCAAAGTTAATAGTTTTTGAGTTATTTCAGTAAAAGTGATATTTATGGTCCGCCATCTTGGATTATGCAAATTAGGTCATGTTCCAATGCTTAAAATTTAGGAGAAACTTCATGGTAGATTCTCTGGTGTATAAGGATTAGTTTGGCACTACAATCATTACTATTGCAATTTGTGGTGGGTTGACCCCCTTATTCCTGTAGAATGACTGGACTATACCGCCTTTGAATTAATGCGCTGCCAACTGTTCTCTCTTAGCGGACATATATGACAAAGTGTCGGGAGATCTAGAACGAGCAGGTGGTGTCGACTGTGAGTGCCTTGGAGGAGGCAGAATCAAACATGATAGTGAGGCCAAGAAGATCCATGTGTATGGATACTCAATGGTAAGAGATTAAACGACAGAGCTTCATGTGCATTTTTATTTGATAAAGTGATTGAGTTATAGTTTGCCCAATGGCTAATTCATGTAACAGTGTTCACGGATTATTTGTAGTTGTATGTAGAATGTATGTAGAGTGTTGTTTGTAATAATAAAAAAGTGAACATTTCTAAATTCAGAGCTTTTCTAGTTTCTTGTTCACATTTTAGTGAGGGAGCCTATGTATCTGGTTTGGGGGCCGTTGGCTTTGCATGTTAATTTTTGGAGACCATTATATATTCATTCTAGGGGGTCTAAGTAATAAAAAAAAAACGTCTCCATTTTTTTCGTGCCACTTTTAGTGACTAGAAAAATTTGGTGCAAATTGCTGTCCCTGATAGGGATGTCCCAAGGCTTTAAAAACCAGTGCAAATAATATCGTTAACTATTTAAAAACAAAAATGCCCTCTACTCCCCAATCTCCTCCACACGTTTTGCTCCATTTCTATCTACAAACTGGGAGATGCTAATGCTGGTGTGCTGGAAAATGCGGACCGGATTTTAGCGAAACCATAGCAAAAAACTGGATTGGATTATCTGAGCGCTGGAAAACCCGGACCGGATTTTTTTCCGTGCCGCCGCGCCGATACCGATACGCATTTTTTTGCCAATATCGGTGGCCGATCCGATGCCGATATTGGATCGGGACAAGCCTAGTCCCTGAACCAAAAATATAGTTTAAAACCCATTTTTGGTGAAAAAAATGGGATAAATACGTTTGATGTTGGTGAAAGTCCACACAAGTCGATTCACGAAATTTTGTCAACGGTTTGACTTCTTTGGACTTTCATCATGGCACCGACATGAAACAACACCAAAATACTGCCTCTGAAAACACCAAGGGAATAGGAACGTATGCAAAAGCTGGAACACTTATGGGAAAAGCGCAACCTGGAAAGGGCCCAGTAGCCTTTAGCATTCCATTGACTTCCATTCATTTTAGCGTCACTTTTAAATCAAATAACTTTACATGAGAAGCGCTCCATACCTTGATATTAGTATTGTTGTGAAGACACAGCAAAACATATTTGCTCCAATTGGAAATCTGTCATGTTATTGCCTTGTAAGAAACGTTTATCAGAAATAATGCTAAAGATGACTTCGCAAATCATGCAATGGCTAGTGAGTTTCTGTCGCACAGGAGAAAATTTACTGTACTCTTTGGATAACAAGCCATAGCCATGTTCGTTTACTCTATTCATGTTGGGGAAACATTTCCATCAGTATTTCTTGCAAAATAAACTTAGGAATTGGTATTTGTTTGTAAGCGGAATCGCTATCTTTATGGATTTTACTATTCGATGCAAGTGAAGCCCAAAGAAAGATGGGTCATTCCGCGTCAAATCGAACAATAGCCGACAGTCACAAGGTACATCTGATCTGATTTCATTTTTGAATTCTACAGGAAAATGCATTTCTTTTCACATAGTTACACTAATATGTGTGGAATACTAAAAGAGCCAGCAATGTCGGAAGTTGAGCAAAAGGCTTGTTCACCAGAATTCCCAAAAGGACCTGAAATTTCAAAGGGCTGTAGTTTTGGAGCTATTAGTGATACAGACTTAATATTTAAGATTTATACATAGGTTGGATGTACAAACAGCTGTGTTTTTTTTCAGATTTTTTGGAGAGGGTGACTGTCGGCCATTGTTCGATTTGACACGGAATGACCCAGATGGCTAAACTAAGCTACACGCTATAGTTTGGTATGTACATGTTAACTAGCTAGCTCCCTTGATACTGGCTTGCAAGACTGCCTGGAACCAAAGTTAGTAGAAGAAGAATCAAGTCCCAGTATTGCAGTATTAGCCTCCTGCTCCAGTAAATGATTGCAGCCTTGTCTGATTTGTGATTGAGCATCTACCACTCAATTTATGGTATTCGGGTTCATTGGCTGACGTCACTGAACGTCACCGCGAGCTTGCGCAGTAGACTGGTGACCAATTTGAGAATTTAAAATCTAGTTTCATTGGCTCCCATTGAAAATGGCACCATCCCTCCGTCTATTCCATTCACTCTTGCTGATAAACGATGTGTAGACTTACGAATGTCCGTCCCTCATTTTGAATGCCAGGACCTTTGTTATACAGCCGAGTTTAGAGTTTTTTTGGAGATAGTTTAATGGTTTAAAAACAACCTTATCTTCAAGCTTTATTAGTTCAATATAGTCATCACTACTGAAACATTACTGTCAATAACGAATATTTGACGTCACGACCGAAAAAATATGTATGTCTCAGGGTATCAACGGTTCAGAGATGTGCCTGTGTGGAGCAGATGAAGAGGTTTGTGGAAATGTCAGCCAGGGAGGTATGGTGGAACTGGGAATTGATGATGATCAGAAGGATGGAGACTGGTGTGATTTCAATTGTGAAACTGTCATTGGCCGGGTTTCCCAATAAAGAACCTTCTTAACGAGTTAAGAAGGCACTTAAGAAGAGGTCGGCTAAGAGGAAGCGTTAAGATAAGAGTGTTTCCCAAACGCCCTTCTTACCAACGTCTTAAGAACCGTCTGATCTGCCTTCTTAACTGAAGCGCAATGGGCAATCGATCTCAGAATGGCCGATTGGAGCGCATAGTTACCATAGTAAATTAAAAGATTTTTGAGCGCTACTCTAGACTCTATGGTAAATTGCTCCAAACTGAAGTGGTATAACACTCTGACTGAACTCATCAATAAAATACCGGCTAAAAGTATGACATTTGTCGTCACGACACAAAAACAAAGTGACACATATAATAATACCGAAACAAAGACCAGGGAAATAAAAATGGAAACACAAAATGAAATCAGTATGTCATTTCATTTAATGTGTAGGCTATATTCTTATCTTTCTGATCAAAATCTGCTACATGAGGAGAATATGTGTGAAAACCGAGAAATTGGCGTCCCCTTGTCATGAACGATAGGGAAAAGGGGGAAAACACGATCAGGAAAACTGGACGTACTGCATTAATATCTCCTTGCTTACTGTCACATTGCTTTACCTGCCTGAGAGGGGTGCTGTTTTCACTGTTTTGTCGCTAAGAAGGGTGTTAAGAGGGGTTCAGAAACTTCTTAGAGATCCTTCTTAACGGCAGGTCTTCTTAGGCTAAGAAGCATTTTGGGAAACGCGGTTGCTTCTTACGGGAGCCTTAAGAAGGGTCTTAAGAAGTTCTTAGCGCTAAGAACTTCTTAACTGCATTTGGGAAACCCGGCCATTGTAGACAGCAACACATAAGGAATGAAATGTTTCAATGGAAATGGTTTCAGTTGTTCAATTGTTGTTGCTTATAAGCTGTTTTTTTATTGTTGAAATATTACTGCTTAAAATAACTCTATAAAACAAAGTTTAGTGTTAAAAAAAATGTTTAAAATTTAGCTTTTTAACATACAACGCCTAGTGTAATATTCTATTTTAAACTGTTACAAAATACTATAAAAAAAGATAAAATATATAAAAAATATATAAAATAATTATAAAAACAACCATACCTGAAAACAACATTATCTGCGAACTGTTCTAATAAAAAATATTAATAACAGCCATATTTATGGCGCCCATTGCAGCAACATATGAAACTTGAGTAAAAAAGGGTAAGAAACTGGGGGAAAAAATGGAGACATAATTTTTCTCAAAGTTTAGGGACCTCAGAAGACAGTTCAACCACTCTCCAAAAATTAACATTGAAATCCCAAGAAAATGCATAGGCTCTCCCACTATTTCTAGTGTCTTGTCATTTTACAGGGATTTGGCAGAGCAAAGCACTCCGTCTCCACAGAGAAGATCAAGGCCCTGTACCCAGACTATGAGGTGACCTGGGCAGACGAGGGCTATTGATGGGCATGCTCATGTGTGTTCAGCACTCCTTAAGACTTTCATTCCTCTTTGGTGCTCAGTATTGGTGAGCCAACACTGGACGAACTGAATGATATGGCTGAAGGAAAAAGCATTTGTGAAAGAGGTTGCCTTGGTGGAGAATCCAATGAAAGAAAGAAAAATCTTTGCCAAGTTCAGATTTCTGTTTCTGGAATATCCAGTTTATCACCTGGTTGAAATATTTTGTATGTGTATGCTTGAAATTGCAGCCAACTACAACAGAATATTGATTTAGGTCCATTTTATTTGTTAAAATCTGAAAAGTCATCACTGGACCTTGAGAGGTTAGTTTATACACTAAATGCTGTTGAAGGTGTAAATATTTGACATGTATTTGAAGGTGAACTAATCTGTAAGACGCAGTTAGGACAAACCTAATTAGGCAAAGTAAGTTGAACACAAGTACCAAAATAAATAATTTGTATTTATGGTAGTTTAATAACGTGGTTGGTGTCTTTTTTCTGGTGGAGTCATAAAAGTGATGTGTGTAATTTGTGTACACACTTTCCAGGAATGGACTGAAAAGCAGATTGTGGACATTAGTGTGAGTACCAAGAAACAGAAATCCTTTTTTTAGAGTATAAACTACTGAGAGATCGGTACTTCGCCAGTGCATACTGGACAGTTTTAAAGTGACAGAACTGTGTTTGAATAGGTGATGGGAAGATTTTTAATTGTCCATTTTTGTCTTGACTGTTTACAGTGCATGAAAATGCACTATGTTGTTCTTCTGTTCTTATTGCAGTGACTGTATGGGACTGGGGTTATGTGAATGCGGGTGTGTACATGTGTGTGTATGTGTATGCATGTGTGACTGTGCATGTCAATATGTGTGTGCGAGTGTGTGTGTGAACATGTTTCTGTGTGTGTATGTTTGACTGTGTGTGTGTGTGTGTGTTGCATCAGGCTGAGGTAATGTACAAACCTAGGCCTAAGATCCTGAGCCAGCTGCAGCTTTTTACCAATTGGTTCTACCGGCTGTCATAGACTTCCATGGCGGACAAGTAATAATAAGAAAAGCTAAAAACACAATTCATACAGTGCAATAATCTGCAGACCAAGCCTCACAAAGGAACCCGCTCTAGCGGTTTGATCAGCAAAAGCGTTTGCATGTCACAGCCAATTGCATTTGGCCGCAAAGCTGCCAAACAGAAAGTTAGGTCATATTTCAGGAAGATTTTTCTATAGGCCAACCAAACTTGACAATGGCACTTGGGACCCAATTTTTTTAATACAGTTGAACTATTTCATGAGCTATTTAATTGTTCAGTCATTCAAATAGTCAGTTGTGATTAACTATGTCTCCAGCTAACTTTTTCCTATGCCTACAACTGTTTCAAAAAAAGTTCTCAATGCAACAATTCACTATTAAGTAATTTAAACATTTCAACTACTTAACTATTTAACTGTTTGGCCATTCCAACTGCCAGCTATCATCAACTATGACTCCTGCCAACTGCTTTCTCTGCTTAAAACTGTTTCAAAATGTAAGTCCCCTCTACAATAATTCACCATGAAATAATTTAACTATTTAATGAGGTATTTAACTATTCAGCTATGCAAACTGTCAGTTGTCATCAACCATTAACTCTGTCTCCAGCTGTTTCAAAATAAAAGTTTTAATTTTCATGCACTGGTATTTCACTGAAATTACATTCTCTAGTTCTTTTTGAAGTTAACATTAACAGAGAGATTGTTCTCACTGGTGTGTTAACATCCTAAAGGATGTATCACACAAAACAGCATTTTTACATCTCTTAGCCTCCGTTCAGGTCATTAAAAAATGTCAAAGTCTATATAATTTTCACCCTGATAACAGACAGATGGCATCATACAGATTGCTATCTGAGTCCTCAAGCTTGGTACTATGCATTTGGGCAGTGTAAATGTATCACAGGGAAACAATATCTGAATCGAATCACCTTTGCAGTGACCTATAGAGTTCGTCTGGGCAAATGACTTGTCCAGAAGATGTGCTGATTTCATAAATGTTACCATCTACAGTCATGGAACCCAAAGTTTGGGATCACTCTGCTTTTCTCAAAGGCAGACTTTACCTGATCAAAATAGACTTAAGGCACAGGTTGGTGCAAAATATGGCTTATAGGCCTCAGGTGTTTCAGCATATGTTATATTGACTCAAAGAAGGGGACTTTCTTGTAAGCCACCTTGTCCTGTGTGTCTTTCTGTGGTTTATAACTCCTCGCCACAATCACTACATTGCGTGTGTGTGTTGCAATAAAGTCCAGTTGTTATCTCTCAGGAGGAAGGAAAGAATTCCATGGAGTAGACAGTCACTCAGAAGGAGCGCAACTCAAGAGCAGGCGAGTTAGTGTGGCTGACATTCCCTTACGAGTGCAGCACTTCTGCAACCCAACAGTGCGGAGGTGAGCTAGGTAATCATGGGATTCCTAAGAGGGATGTGGCTTCTGCTTTTCATACTGGGAGCAGCAATGAGTAAGTTACAGCTGTGTTTTTGAAAAGAATATAAATGAATGTTTTTCTAAATATGCAGACAATGTAGCTATATATATTGATGTCGTTAAGGGAGTCTCCTTAAAAATTGGTGGATAAGTACAAGTTTTGATTGTGAGAGTAGAGGGCTTGGGAATGTGAATATGGAATCTGCACACCTAGCATGAGATATTTATTTATTTTTCTTTTTTTGGTACTACATAAATATAAAGACTCGTCAAGTGGCTTAACAGTACAATTCTATTACCTTCTCTTTAGAGTAACACAATAAAGAAATCTCTCTAGGCACATACATACGGCACATGCATTACTGTATATTGTATATACAGCCTCCTCTATACTGGAAGTTATCATCACTCATGGCAGAGCACTGTAACACTACATGCCTGCTCTTTCTGTACCATATCTGTGCACTTCGGTGTAAATGCTAGCTGCCTTTCATTGGCTTTGTATTTTACTTTTGGCTTTGTACTGTACTATTGACAATGACAAATCAAATACAGTCCAGTGCTCTTTGCATGCAGTAAGTAGAAGAATTACTTTTTTACAGCATTTGGCAGTTATTCGCTGAAATCCATCCTGAGAAATGTATATGTTGTAGTTCTTCCATATTGTAAGAGACGTTAAAGGTCATCAGTAAGACACAACATGATGAATCAAGTCAAGTCAGTTTAATTGTCAAAACTATTGGTACAGGTCATACACCGGATTAAAGTTGCAGTGCTCCCTAGGCCCACAGTGTTACGATAAATATCATACATAAATATAAATATCCCTGATACATTATTGAGAGACCTTTGATTCCCTGTCATTTGCCAGATGACCTGATCTGTGAGCACTGCTACCTTTGACCACCTGGCAGCTCATTTCTGAAGGCAGAGATAACAGAACATTTCTAGCAAGATATTTTATGGGGCTCTCTGAGACATGTAGCAGCAGCATTTCATTGAACCAGAAAAAAATCTATTTGTTGTATTTAGATTAACTTAATGAAACCAAATAAATAGACTTCAGAAGATTAATTAGGTAAGAAACACACAAAAAACACATTTTTGAAAAAACCTATAGTCAAATAGCAGTCTGTATGGCAAGTGCATGTGAGGTGAAGCCAGAGTAGAAGTGTGACTTTGTCTGTGACTGCACTTTTATGTCAAGTGCATCCCACTGGGTTTTTTATTTTAACCAATCATAAAGACACCAACTGTCATTTGTCTTGATGCCAAATGCAACATGTCAGTGCCTCTGATGTCACCTCTTTGACCCCTCTTCAGTTCATGACATAAGGGGACAAACATGTGAGGTGAAGCCAGAGCAGAAGTGTGACTTTATCTGTGACTGCAAGGACTGCACTGATGAACTCAACTGTGGTAAGAGGCCATGCCCTGTTCCTGGGCTGAAATTGGTAGTTTTCTATTCTATCCGAGATGTCGAACATTTAAAGGTGCTATATGTAAGAAATTTACACAGAAATCATTAAATGGTCCTGGTATGTCACCACAGATTGAAACATTAAGTTAAACTGAAATTCTGGTTTTAATGACAGCAGTAGTACAACCAAAATATAGTATACAGTTGTCCCCAGTTTAGAATGCTCGTTTTACTCATGCAGTCCGTGATTCACGAGGTCTTGACCCACCCACGGCAAAACTTGAAGTACTTAGTTGACTATAAGCGTGTTTATGGGCTTTTTTTTTGTTAAATAACTCGTCAGCAATTTTGCCCAAGACAAGGATTTTTTGTTAGTATGTCGGTGTTACAGAGGCGTATCGACCCAGCCCGTAAACACTCACTTGAAGCATAGCGCCACCTAGTGATATGGGACAAAATACATCATGCACGATCAGCACAAAGACCTCTTAAAAGCACAGTACATGCCATAAAATTTGGTCCATAGGGGGCGCTGTATTTGTACAAAATGTTATTTTGCCTATTATCTAGAGACCGGTAGCGTTTACAACCAATTTGTTTTTATCGTAAAATCTATTGACCCTCACCCATTGAAAACACTGGTGGACGCCCACTTCCAATGAAAACAATTTCTGTGAAATTTCAACACTGCGAAAACGAATCCAAACGAAATTGCCATAGGCCGTTAATGTGAATCTCACCAAATTTGGTATATGTCATCTACAGACAATGCTGACAAAAAGTTATCAAAGGGTTTATCTTGAGATAAACCATTTCGAAGTTACATGTCAATGAACATTTACCACGTACCTTAAAATTCTTCAAAAGTCCATATCTTGGCTTCTAATTGCCCAAATTTGGTCAAAGTTGACATGCCAACTCTAAACAGTTTTCTTTTCATGTGTACTAAATGTTTATTGTTGAAGCTAGGTGTCGAAAAAACAGCTTTTGTTAAATAACTCGGCAACAATTTTGCCCAAGACAACGATTTTTGTGTTAGTATGTCGGTGTTACAGAGGCGTATCGATCCAGCCCATAAACACTCGCTTGAAGCATAGCGCCACCTAGTGATATGGATAAATGCAACAATTGTGATTTTGAGTTGCCAATATCTTGGACCGAGAAGGTGGGAACTGCACAAAATACGTCATGCACGATCAGCACAAAGACCTCTAAAAGCACAGCACATACCATGAAATTTGGTCCATAGGGGACGCTGTAATTGTACAAAATGTCATTTTGCCTATTATCTAGAGAATGCTAACGTTTAGAAGCAATTTACATGTTACATGTCAATGAACATTTACCACGTAGCTTAAAATTCTTCAAAAGTCCATATCTTGGCTTCTAATTGCTCAAATTTGGTCAAAGTTGACATGTCAACTCTAAACAGTTTTCTTTTCATGTGTACTAAATGTTTATTGTGGAAGCTAGGTGTCGAAAAACAGCTTTTGTTAAATAACTCAGCAACAATTTTGCTCAAATTTAGTCAAAGTTGACTTGCCAACTCTAAAAAGCTTTCTTTTGAAGTGTACTCAATTTTGTGATATTTTGTCATAGGGGGCAATGTTTATCGTCGAAGCTGGGTGTCTAAACAGTTTTTGTTAAGTAACTCAACAATTTTGCCAAAGACAACTATTTTGTGTTAGTATGTCGGTGTTACAGAGGCATATCGACCCAGCCCATAAACACTCACTTGAAGCGTAGCGCCACCTAGTGATATGGGTAAATGCGAAATTTGGGATTTTGAATCGCCAATATTCTGGACTGAGAAGGTGGGAAGTGCACAAAATATATCATGCACAATTAGCACCAAGACGTCTAAAAGCACAGTACATGCCATAAAATAGGGCCTATAGGGGGCGCTGTAATTGTACAAAATCTAATTTCCCATTTCTTTCACAAATCACTCCTACACACTACACAAAAAACAGACACAGTGTCATTCATTCAAAACCCACATCCATGCACACTTCCAGGAAATAATTTCCACACAATTTCTCACCTCACAACACTGCTCTACCACACATTCATCATACCAACAGGTCCCACATTTCAATACACTGCGGCGGTCATACCATGTACCGCTATGCGGTACATCTAGTTTCAATTTAAACAACTGTTAAAGTAATATTGTATGCGGTTCTACCACCCTTATATCCAACAGTCAGAAGCAACAGAATCATGCAACCTAGCCGTACGTCTAAATAAACTGCACATTTAAAAGTTTCTGGATGTGGAGTAGCCTTTAATGTAAAGGTCTTGCATTGGTGATGGTCTGCAGGTTTAAAAGAAAATGTAGGCAGTGGCGGTTCTACATTGAATTACTCCCCGGCCGAGACCCCCTCAGAGTGAATTGAATTGCCATTGAAATTAACATCAAAATACTGTAGGCTACAAACACTCTTATACAAAACTATAGTTAAACTATGCAAACTATGAGTTGCAGAAAATTGCAAATGTTGAAACTACCATAATAATATTCTGTTAGCTAATTATAGGGCTCAACGTTAACCCAAATTATGGAGTATAGCAATCGTAGCATCATAGCTAGAAGGCTAACAAACGTAAGAGTTATACCATGATTAACATTAGCCTTTCATTCATGGCATGGATAACGTAATCATGCAGAGAGAACAGTTGCAAACCTTCATCTTTTGCTCATTTCTACTCATCTCCTTCTTGTCCTCCTCCTCCTTGTCACTCGACAGTCAACATATTTATGTATGTATTTCCCATCCCTGAACACTGTCACTGCCAACCAGGTTAAGACTAAACCAATTCACGTTGGTGACTGCATAATCGTTTTGTATTGCCCTTTTTCATTAACCCTTTCACACAATTAAAAACGTGCAGGAATTATAAATCTGTAAATATAATATTACGAATGAAATATGCCTTATTGGGAAGAAAGCTGATGTGTGACTGAATTTTTCTCACTAATTGCAGACTATTGCCCGCTTGTGCGTTGCAGACCGAGTGGTGAACTGCCAATTTTCTACACAGTGATATAATAGATAATAAAAATTGTTTAGATGATATTTTTTTTCAAGCGCTCGTGAGGACATTGGCGCCCTCAACAAAATCGTGCCCAGGGCGGCTGCCCCACTGGCCCCCTGTCAAGAACCACTACTGAATGTAGGTGGGTTGGATGCGGCGTCAGTTGCCCTTTTATTCAATAAGCATAACATACGAAAGGTTTTTGTTGGGCTGAAATAGCGATATACAGAAAAACAGCCTGTGTAGTTCAATGCCAGAAGGTAGAAAGAGTTGCATTACACCCAGCCTACACTGCAGGCAATTTATACCCCAAAGTATCCCACAAACAACCATTTTGTAAACGTTTGACGCTGTTTACAGTTTACAGGTAGGCCTAAGTTCACTTCGTATAAATAAGCTACGAGTAGCGTTTATAAGTGTTAAAACGTAGTACCATGCAAGTCATGACCTGGTGTGCAGTACAGTACGTTAAAGTTTGGAAATGCCCTTTTTGAACTAGTTTCTTTAACTTTAGCTAGTTCAGCTATCAGCTACTTTACAGTCTTTGAAAAATTATTTTATTATTTTAGTCAGTTAACATTAGCTTATATTATGGAGATAAGATGCATAATGAACAACACTTTACATTTACACTGAGGCAAAATCATATTTATCGAGCAATAACCAGTCATAACCAGGCCAGGGCTGTTTGCGATTGGAACCACTGATGCCTTTACCTGCTTTGATTTGTTTTTAAGTGGCTAAATCGGTTTGTAATATTCACCTAGCTTGTGTCACGGGTTGACGGGCGAGAGGAACGTTGGTTCGTAACCTGTTTCCTGGGGGAAAGTCTCTCTCTCTTATCTGGCGGTGCCCCCCTCACTTTCTTGCACCTTTACCACCTGTACCCACCCTGCATGTCTTGGGGCTTTAGTTTACTTGACTCGTGTGTATTGTGATACTGAAAGTATTTCCTTGTTGCAGTGGTGTGCTGTGTAACTTTGACCTGCCTTGCTTATAACTGTGTTGTAATGTATGTACGTATGTGTACGAGAGTGTGTGTGTGTGTGTGTATGTGTGTGTAGTTGTGTCTGAACTAGGGCTGGGTATTGCCAACAACCTCACGATACAATACGTATCACGATACAGGGGTCACGATACGATACGTATTGCGATACATGTGTATCCTAATACATGACCTTCAAGGCAATACATATCCCAATATTTTACATTACTTTACATACATTTTTAAAGAAACCAGTCATATGTATACCCAAATGATATTTTTATTATGCTGGATAGCAAACATGCCAGACTGCAGTTACAATGTAATGCTGCCTTTGAACTCATAAACAGTGGCATTTAAAAATACATTTTCTAAATTCAAAGACTTAAGCATTGCCTTAAGCAGGCCTATCAGCCTGTAGTGCAATTACTTAACATCTGAACTTACCACCACCACACTGAACCTGCCAGTAGTAAGAAAATTATACAGGTAAAATATAAGAAAAATATCAAAAAATAAATATGATAAAACTAAAAAACTCAAATATAAAAAACATAGTAATATAAAACTAAATAACTTAAACATGGCCTTCTTCACAAGCCTGTAGTGCAAAAATAGCTGCCTTTTAACAGTTGATCTACATGATCTGGTTTTAAAACACTTCTCTCAGCTGTAAATGTAAATGTAGGACAAAGAAATGTAAAAAGGAGTGACAATAAATAAATATGAATGCTGAATGATGAATGAATGATGAATAAATGTGAAATATCGATACTGACCCCTCCGTAACGATACGTGTATCGTGAAGAGGCCCGCAACAATGTATTGCCATATCGATATTTTGAACACACCTATAGTCTGAACGGGCGGGTGTGTGTGTAAGTGAATCTCTGTAGTCCCTCAATAGTGTATGTAGGCACTATTACACATCTGTCTTGTCCATACTGTGTTCTAACAGTTGCGTGCATCACCAATTTTTCCCAGTGAAATGTTGTCTCATCTCACTGTACTGTGTATATGGCTGAAACAATAAAACAACAATAAAAACCTACTTGAATTGACTTTATTTTAATCTCAATTTAATTGTGTGTGTTTGTGTCTTGCCTTTAGAGTGAGAACAACATTTAACAGTATTTTAAATTTGATTGTCTCGGTTTTGGCCACAGTCCAATATAAAGCACCATTTAAGGTCATGATATCTACTATAGCACTGTTTACAGCAAATTTGTGTAGCCTAAATGTAAATATAAATGTTACTACTTGACATTGTCTTTTTGCCAGCATTTATTTCTGGAACACCCTGTATATCAAAAAGTCTTCCTTGAATATCTCCCAAACCATTTGATTCTCCAAACTGAAACTTTGCAGGCATAATTGATACTTCTTTGCCTAACAGATAATAAAATTTAGTCAAAATTGATCGATACTCATTGTCTGAAAAATTAGGTCAAAGGTCAAGGTCACATCAAATGACCTTGAAAATGCAGCGACCTTGAAAGGTCATCGTGTTATATATCATTCTCCCCTTTGTAATGATACCAAAATTATGGAAATCAAGTGATGGTTTTGCAAAATTTAGCCAATTTTCTGTTTCATAGTCACTAATCGATGCAAAAACTCTCTAGATTCGTAAAAAAATGGTCAGAATGAGCTGAAATTTGGTATGTTGTCTTTTCTCAAGGATACCCATGAGTATGCCAAATTTGCCAATGGCAAATTAAAGGGGGGGGGGATTGAGTGGTTTGAGTGGTACCCATTAAGTACATAAAAGCATCCCGACAACATGTTAGGCTGGGCAGTATGGCAATTTTGAAGGCTTTTTTTCTCACTTTCAATATTTGCATAGTTACTGCATTTTGCCTTTAGGAGGCGGCATGGATGGGTAAAATGCAGACACAAAAATTCCCACAAGGATGAAAATGCTATATTTACTTACTAATTATACATTTTCTGCTTACATATTGTCTGCTTCATAGGTTTGACCATGGTTTTGTAGGGGTTTAACACAGTATGTGTGTACAGCTTGTATGTTAATCATGTATGTCTTTTGCCAGGTTACAGTGGTCAAGACTTTGTGTGTGATTTTGAGAGACCAGATATGTGTGGCTGGACAGGGAGCTCCACTGAGGAGCCTTACAGGTGGGAGAGGAGACAGAGAGGGTCCACATTCCATGAAAGCGGCCCCTCCTGTGACTACACCACCGGCACTGATTTAGGTAGGCTACTGTGTGCGCGCGTGTGTGTGTGTGGTTGTGTGTTTGTGTGTGTGTGTGTAAATATGTGTAAATGTGTGTATGTTTCCATGCACATGTAACCATAATGCACTAGACCTCCAGCTACACTGTGTTGTGTTCTGGTGCTCGAAGAAATGGACACAGGCAACTGCTACCACTCTGGCTTTTGTATCATCTGCCTCTGTAAGGAATGCATAAATGAGCACAGACATTCTGTTTATCTTTGGTCAGTACAGCAAGTCTCTTGCTACAAAACCAAATGTAGACTAACTACAATTTAACAGTTAAAGAATCGTTTAACAGGGAAATGACAAAGGAATTGTAAATATGTAAATAATAAAATTAAATAACATTGAAAATAAATGTCCTTTTGTGCTTACACGGTTATACTGTTATACTGGTTTTTTTTTATAACTCAACATTACTGCCGTGCATGAAATGTAAATGACACAAGTTCACACTAAAATATACTTACACCATAGAACTCAGTCTAACAGGGCGTACTTGTGTTAGACTAACAAACAATGCTCTACGACAGAATGCAAGTCTCAATTAGATAATAGGCTTCGTCCCACACCCCATAAAGGGCACTCCCACATAACACATTTAATTAAACACTATTAGTTAATCAGAAATATAAAAACAGATTTTGGTGAAATATTCCTCTAATACAAGCACAAAATTATACATAATTTTTCTTATCTATTGCACACACTGTGCATATACTGTATGTGTGTCTGCTCCCATGTACACGTGTGTATGTGTACGTGCTTTTTAGGACCATTGCTGATTTTTTTTTTTTCTTTGGGTTCTCTTAGATGATCTGAAGTCTTTTTTGTCTTGCCTTGCCTGCATGCAGTTATTTTAAACTATATATTTTTAGGCTGAAAGTGTCAGGTTTTAACATGAGCTTTCACATTGTTCCTAGGCTGGTTTATGGGTGTGACATCTGTCAGTAGTGACAGTAACCATACTGCTCTGTTGACATCTCCCATGATACAGCAGACTTCAGTCACATGCCGTCTGGTTATCCGCTACTTCATATGGGACTCAGGTAAAGACCCAGCAGCAATACAACATGGTGGCAAGCAGAACAAGCCAACTGGATAATAATTTGTACAGCTGTTCAGGTTTTGCTTGAGTGGTATTCACATATTTTGGTCCTGTCTCCATTCAGTGAAACATTTTACTTTTTTATGTATGCAATCAAAATGTATTTTATTGCCTCTTTCTGTGAAGAACATTGACATAATGCATTATGTTACATGCTGTTTTATTCTATTACATCACAAGAGGTACCCCCATAGTCACAAGCATAAAACATATATTTTAGCTGTTTCTATCTTTTTAAAGATCAAATAGAAACAATAAATATATACACATCTTCAGTCATCTGCTGTGGGCACACATCAAACTGTCATGACATATTTTGATGGCAGGATTTTTTAAAAAGCGAGTAGTTGCTTAGTACTTGCAAAGCAGGTAATGTGAGTGAAGTAAAAAAAAGTGATGTTGGGGAAAGGAGTTGGTGTGTTGTTTTTTTATATACATAGAGAGATACAAAGGCAGATTGACCAGCTGATGAAATTACAGACAGGTAAGCAGAGGTGACAATCCCAGCTTTATTTTCAATATTTTTTATTGAAAAAGCATTTAGAGATAAAACATACATATCCATTTTTTTGTTTTTAAGCAACAAACAAAAACAAATAAGTCAAACCACATCAAACAACATCACCCCCACCCCCCCAACCCTCACACAAACACACAGTACACCCCAAGACTTCCTGATCTATTATACCATGAGGCTTTAAATTTTTAATATGAAAACAAAATCTTATTAATGAATGTGTTGGAGAAGGGGATACCAAATCTTCTCGAATTTTTCCAGTCTGTTCGATAACACATACCGTATCCTTTCTAGGTGCAGCAAACGGATGAGTTCGTCTAGCCACATTTTAACAGAAGGGGATTCACTTTTCTTCCAAAATTGTAAAATTAGTTTCTTGGCTGTAATTAACAAGTATGATACCAATCTTTGTTGGAATTCTGGGAGTGAATTAAACTTATCTGATACTCCTAATACCACCAAAATTGGATCTGGTTCCAATGAAGTCTCTAGCATATCTGATATTGAATGAAATATCTCGACCCAGAATGGCATCAACTTAGGGCAAAGAAAGTAACTGTGAAGTAGAGAAGCCTCATCTACCATACATTTATCACACAGTGGGGATATATCTGAGAATATTCTGTGTAGTTTTGTTTTTGAAAGGTGCAGTCTATGGATTATCTTGAACTGGATGAGACAGTGCCTTGAGTTAGCTGAACACTTATGTATGTTCTCCAAAGCATCCTCCCAGAGTTCTTCACTTATTGCCTCCCCAAATTCCTGTTCCCAGAGAGTTTTAATCCCCTGAGTAGATGGTAAGGACCTACTTAATAATGCAGAATAAAGTGTAGAAATTAAATGCCTGGCTCCACCTTGATATATGAACAACACATCCAAATTTGTGGGTTCCGCACAATCCAATTTGGGCACATATTTCCTCACATAGTCTCTCAGTTGTAGGTATCTAAAAAATATATTTTTGTGTAAACCAAATTGACTTTGGAGCTGACCAAAAGAGGCAAAATTTCTATCTATAAAAAGGTTTCCAATGTTCACAATACCCAGCTCTCTCCACTGTGAGAAAGCAGAGTCCATACCAGATGGGGGGAAAGATGGGTTCCTAGCTATTGGTAAGGAAAAGGACAAAGATGCAGTGTTAAACCTTGACCTAATCTGTTGCCATATGCGAATGCCATTATAGATTATGCAATTATGACTATAGCAAGACTTCTGAATTTTTCTTGGTGCCAACACCACTGCACCAATATCATATGGAGCACAGTCCGCTCTTTCCATTACAATCCAGGTTGGGGCTGTAAAAGTGGGATCCAGCCACATTATCATAATGCGGAAAGCGCACGCCTGGTAATATGAAAAAAAGTCAGGGAGGCCCATACCACCATCTAATTTAGATCTGCAGAGATGTGTTTTTTTAATTCTAGGTGTTTTGTAGGCCCACAAAAATGGAGTTACAATTGCATCAAGCTGTTTAAAGAATTTCCTGGGAAGAAAAATTGGGATATTTTGAAAGAGGTATAAAATTTGAGGAAGGAATACCATTTTTATTGCATTTACTCTTCCTGCTAGTGAAATGGGAAGTGATTTCCAAAACTCTATATTGTTCTGCAGTTTAGATATTAATGGAGGGAAGTTATATTTGTACAGTGACTGGAATTCCTTGGTGACTCGTATACCTAAATATGTGAATTCTTGCAGTGATATCTTAAATGGGAGCCCCTGTAAGGCCACGAGATCTTGCGTGTTTACAGGCATTAATTCACTCTTTGACCAATTGATCCTGTAACCTGAGAAGCTTCCAAAGTGGAATATCAAATCTAATAAGACTGGTATTGAAGACAAAGGTTTTGTCACATACAATAATATGTCATCTGCATAAAGAGAAATCTTACTTAATGTATTGTTAATGTCATATCCATGTATGCGGGCTTCAGACCTAATTGTTTGTGCCAAAGGCTCAATGGCCAGGGCAAAAAGTAAAGGTGATAACGCACAACCCTGTCTAGTGCCTCGGTGTAATAGAAAAGGAGGAGAAAGCATACCATTAGTTAGAATCCTGGCACTGGGTCTGTTGTACAGAACCATCAACCATTCCTTAAAACCTTTACCAATTTTAAATCTGTCCAGTGCAGAAAACAGGTAAGGCCACTGCAATTGATCGAAAGCCTTTTCTGCATCTAAAGACAGGATAGCCAAGTCAGGAGCATTTTTTTTCTGAGAATAAATTATATTAAAGAGGCGTCTGACATTAAAGAAGGAGTGTCTGTTTGGTATAAAACCTGTCTGGTCAGGATGCACTAGTTTACTAATTAGAGAATTAAGTCTGATAGACAGAGTTTTAGCTAGTATTTTTTGGTCAGATGGTAAAAGTGAAATGGGTCTATAGCTCCTCACTTCCATTGGGTCCTTCCCTTTTTTGGGTAATACTGTTATGATGGCCTCGTTCAGTGAGGGAGGTAGAGTTCCCTCTTCTTTTGCTCGTGTATACATTTTTAGAAGGTAAGGGGAGAGAAGATCACTGAATTGTTTATAAAACTCGTTTGGAAACCCATCAGGTCCTGGGGTCTTATTATTTTTCAACAATTTGATTGTGTCCTGTATTTCCGTAATAGAAAAGTCTGAGTTAAGGAAATCCTGGTCTGCTTGTTCTAAAGTGGGGAGGTCACAGCTGTCCAAGAATTTATCTATAATAGAATAATCTGCTGTCATCCTAGAGGAGTATAACTCCTCATAAAACTGTTGAAATCTTTGGTTAATATCTTTGTAGGAAAGCAAAATATCCCCTTGTTCTGATTTCACTTGAGTTTTTGTTCTGTCACTCTCCATCTTCCTAAGCTGCCTAGCAAGCAGTTTATGAGGCTTTTCCCCAAATTCAAAAAACTTCTGTTGTGTAAACAAAATTCTGGTTCTCTCAGAAGTTGAGGGTCAAGACGCCACATCTTATCACGCTTAGGAAGGCCAGTAAGTTTTAAAGAAAATGACAGAGGGGCATGATCTGAAATAATTATATCATGATATGTAACCCTATCTATAAGTGATATCAATTTGGAGTCAGCCAGACAGTAATCAATTCGTGTATACACATTGTGAACATTAGAATGAAAAGAGTAAGCCCTCTCTTGTGGATGAAAGATTCGCCATACATCAAACACATTTGAATTTCTCAAAAACCCGTTTAAAAATATGCTGGATTTTGAAAATGGTGCTCTACGACTTGATGAGCGATCTAAATAAGGATCTAGTACTAGATTTAGGTCACCTGCTACAAGGAGATTAGTATTTGAGACATCAGGAATCTGAGAAAGAACATGTCTGAAAAAGGAAGGTGAGTCAGTGTTGGGCCCATAGATATTGACCAAAGTAATTGGGAGTGAGTATAGTTCACCTACTACTATAAGGAATCTACCATCTCTATCAGCAATAGTGGTTTTATGAGTGAATGGGGTACCTTTACTGAATAAAATAGCTACACCTCTAGCTCTCACGGCGCATGTCGCATGATACATTTGACCAATCCATCTACAACGTAATTTAATATATTCATTCTTATTCAAATGGGTTTCTTGCAGAAATATTGTATCACTGGATAGTGTTTTCAGATGTGCTAAAATTTTGCCCCTCTTTACTGGCTGATTCAGACCTTTAACATTCCAGGTAACTACAGTTGGTGATCTCCCCTTCCCCTGTTGTGTCACATTATCTTGTGAAATTCTAACCTAAACAAAAACATCTTTAGCCTCATCAACCAATTACATGCGCTCATTTGTTTTATAAGGAAGACCCTGTCCCACCCACCCCCTGAACTCAGTGTCTGGCCTATACTAAGAAACCCCTCATAGTAAGGCGCGACCCCTTTAAGGAAGTTGCATAAAGAAAAAAGAAACAAACATTTAAGTAACAAATACAACATATCCAACAAATACCTCCCTAACCTAGCACTTCTAGTAAGAAGTAAGATAGCTCCGCCACTAAATACATTTTAACTATAGTAGGTAAATATTAGTAGCCCACATACAAGTATAGTAGGCTATACATCAACAAGTGCAGTTATTGAGACACATAGTCACCACATTGTCAGGATATGAAACGCCAGATATAGATAGTCAATCTGCACCCACATCTGGGTTGTCGTGATCAACAGGCAAGTCCTCTGTGGTCTTGTTTCCGAAGTGGAGCTCCGCAAATTCACAGGCTTTTGTGGCATCCGTATATACAGTCTCCGTACCATTGAAAATCACTCTCAGCTTTGCAGGGTATAGCATTCCATATCGCACTCCCGGTTGATCTCGGAGAAGTTCCTTGGCCCTATTAAACGCAGCTCTGCGCTTCGCCACATCAGGAGTGAAGTCAGGGAAGACACGAATGCTCTGTCCGTTGAAGGAAAGCTCTCTCGTTTCGGCTGCTCATTTAAGTACCCTTGTCACATCCCGATAATAGTGAAGTCGTGCGATGAGTGCGCGAGGCGGCGGGTTCGGAGCACTTGTCCTCTTTCGTAGAACCCTGTGTGCCCGATCCACTAACGGATGGTCTTCCAAGGACAGCGCGTCTTTCAGGACCCCAGACACAAACGTCCCAATGTCTGTGCCCCTTTTTGCACCTTCTGTCAGCCCCACAATCCTTATATTTTGTCTCCTAGAACGTCCCTCTAGGTCAGCACATTTGTCTGTAAGACGGTCCACTTCTGCACATAAACGCTTTATAGTCCAGTCATTCTACAGGAATAAGGGGGTCAACCCACCACAAATTGCAATAGTAATGATTGTAGTGCCAAATTAATCCTTATACTCCAGAGAATCTACCATGAAGTTTCTCCTAAATTTTAAGCATTGGAACATGACCTAATTTGCATAATCCAAGATGGCGGACCATAAATATCACTTTTACTGAAATAACTCAAAAACTATTAACTTTGGATTACATAGTTGTATTGAAGTTGAATATAAACTTGTGCATTGTGGACATTTTGGTACTAATTGTATTTTTCTATCAGCAGTACTTTCTGAGATATGACATGGTTAAAATAATGAGTCTAGATTCAATGTTGAGTAAAATATGAAAAAGATTGCTTCAAATTTTTGGTTGTCTTGTGCTATTTTACATTAAGCTTTATTTAACTCTTCCCAAAGTTCAGAAAAATACAAACCTTTCTAATAATGTAGTCAGTAATCTATAGTCTTTCGAACCCATTGACTCGCTTAGAAATGTTGCCACTCGTTACTGATTGGAACCTCCCGCGAAGCTGCCTTCCAGTCCGAAAGTTTACTGAACAAACATTGTGGTACACTGAATCTGTAGCATGGAGGTCGTTCACACAGTCAATTCTGGCTCTGACTTTTGTTGCCCACTCATCATTTCTCTGTATACAAATGTCAGTTATTTTCTTCTGAAAGTCATACGTCCTGACTTGGATAAGTAGTGTGTCTTTGACTTTTCCAGCATAGGGATCGTCCTTTCCACAGAACAAACAGTGTTTGCTGAAGATAAATGGCTCCTCTAATGAACGCAGAGTATGAACGAGGCCCAAGAAATAGAAAAAGAAAAAAGAATCAGAACCAGCTGCTTTTCTCTTGAATGCCTCAATTTCCCGTGGGTGAATTTACTTCTGCAGGAATTATGAACATGTTCTCCAGGTTTCACAGAACACTCACCACCTCTTTCTGCATTAGCTTTTGTTATGGCATCACACCCTTTCTGGGTCAGTTTAGAACTTAATTGGTTGTAAAGTATTGGTTCTCTACACAGAACACACATTTCATCCATTATTCAGATTCTTTCAGTCTTTCAGGCTTAAGGACATAAGGGTTTCTTAAAAGTGTACTTCCACGAGAAACTGTTTAGTACTTGCTCTTTTGAAATATGATAGGTCACCCCGAGTTGCATATGCATGCTGCATATCAAAATGTTTTTCTATCCCCGTTGTCTATATCAGTCAAAAGAAGACAATACGCGGAAAAACAACCCAATGCGAAAAGGGCCTTCGGCGTGATGTAGACGTGGAAATACATATAAGAGAAACTGACCGAATGGGCTTTAAATAATGTTAGCCTGTTTGACTGACTCGCATAAGATTAGCAGGCAGTGGCGGTTCTACATTGAATTACTCCCCGGGCGAGACCCCCTCCGAGCGCCCCCCTTGATAAAAAAAAAAAAAAACACATCATTTTGCACGTTTTGTTATGAGCACATAGTGATTCTTATTATTGAATTGCACTTGAAATTAACTACAAAACAAAACACTGTAGGCTACAAAAACTCTTATACAAAACATCCATAAATTACAATTTCATTATGATAGCATGCCCTTACATGCCAAATGTCCGTCATTAGACGCTATCTTTAGGGAGGAACAATTAGCTCCTTGGTTACTGCCTCGAATTCTACAGTATGCTTGTTACACGTTCAGGTATGACTGGTTTAATATGCTAAACTACCCTATAGTTAAACTGTGCAAACTATGAGTTGCAGCAAATTGCAAATGTTGAAACTACCATAACATTTTGTTGGCTAATGACAGGGCTCAACGTTAATCCAAATTATGGAAATCAATAATAACTTTACTTGTAACCGTTTTGTTGCAAAGCCAAATCTTATGGTGAAATTAGATCTTGTGTTTGTTGAGCTAAGACCGAATTATTGTTGAGTATAGCAATCGTAGCATCATAGCTAGAAGGCTAACAAACGTAACAGTTATACCATGATTAACATTAGCCCTTCATTCATGGCATGGATAATGTGATCATGCAGAGAGAACAGTTGCATACCTTCATCTTTTGCTCGTTTCTACACTTCTTATGGCTTTGACCTTTTTCTGTCCATCTCCTGTTTGTCACTCGACAGTCAACATACTGTATTTCCCATCCCCGAACACTGTCACTGCCGACTAGGAGTTAAGACTTATTCACTTATTCAAGACTTATTCACTTGGTGACCGCCTACTCGTTTTGTATTGCCCTGTTTTATTAGCCTTTCACACAATTAAAAAATGTGCAGGAATTATAAACCTGTAAATATAATGTTAGGAATAAAATGTGCGTTATTGGGAAGAAAGCTTATGTGTGACTGACTTTGCTCACTAATTGCAGAGTATTGCCCACTTGTGCATTGCATTTGAGAGACGCAGAGGTGAACTGTCCCCCGCGCCCCCTCCCCTTTGCCCTTCTCTCGCAGCTTCTGTGCACTGGAACTTTTCAGCAGGGGCGCGGGCAGCCAAAGGGGGCGCCAATTTGCCAATTTCCTACACAGTGATGTGATAGATATTAAAAACTTTTTTAGATGATATATATATATTTTTCAAGCGCTCGTGAGGCCAATAGCACGGCGCCCTTTCACGAAATTGCGCCCTGGGCGAAGGCCCAGCCCGACCCTCCCTAGAACCGCTACTGTTAGCAGGCTAGTTGAATGACTGAACTGCATTTAGCCGGGCACTTGCACTGTTTTGTCATGCAAATATTACCATTCTGAAACGTTCATTGACAAACGGTCAGGAAGCGACTGTGCTTGTGCCATCTCTCCTTCCTCTTCGGATTCAGGATCAAACACATAAGGCTGTATCTCCGTAGACATTCTGTGTGCAGTTTTAGTGCTGTCAAGTTGACTTTTCCCCTTTACCTTACTCTGCTATCAAGTTGACTGTGGGGCAAAGGAAGCTGCAGGGAGCGTGCCTCTGGTGAAATGGTGTCGTTCTCCCGGCCCCACCCCCTCTACCAAACTAAAACAGCCTGAAACAGAAGCACTAGAACATTTTTTTCATTAAAACCAGCGCACAGGGCAATTATTAATACTAGAGAACACTGCAAAATTAATGAAAACACGATGGAAGTACACCTTTAAAACGTACCAGAGGTTGACAGTAACTAAGTAAATCTACTCAAGTACTGTACTTAAGTACAATTTTTGAGCATCTGAACTTTACTTGAGTATTAAACATTTTGGCAACTTGTGACTTTCACTTCACTACATTTCCAAGACAAATATTTAGGGCTGGGTATCATTTAGGATATGGCGATTTGATACGATTTTCGATACAGGGCTCACGATACGATACGATTTTCGATACAGTGCAATTCAATTCGATTTGATTCCAATACCAATACATATTACTTTATAATTATTACTCAATGTAATTCACCCAATAAAACCAGACAAATATTGTTATGTTCAATTTATTGAACAGGAAAGTCAATGCTTTTTACTGAATATGTCACAGAAAAGGTGCCCAGTCTCACTAGGTACCTGTAGTCAACTTATAAAACCATTCGTGCAAAAGAATACAATATGGCTAATGTACATTTGTACTCAACAAAGTACATTTACTACATTTTTGTTTAGAATCACTAGTGCATTCCTCTGTGCAGTAGCTACTGGGCAGTGTATTGATATTAATAGCCAGAATATCGATATTATATAGTTTTTAAAAATATCGATATATAGTTTTAAAAAATATCGATATATATATCTCGGTATCGATTTTTTTAGCACAGCAGTACAAATATTGTACTTTTTACTCCACTACATTTGAAATGTGGGCATCGAGTACAGTACCAAGGGCATCGCCAGACAGATTTCACTGTGACACGTATTGGTCTGTAGTGCCCCAGTATAAATTTCACCAGTAAAAAAAAAATCATCATTATTGTTTGTTTTTACCTTTCTGTCACCATTTCCATGTGGATGTAAAAGTTACAACTTTACTTTTGAAGTGTAATGTGTAAGGCAGCTAGCAGAGGTAAACTTTCCGCAGCCGTCTTACGAGCTAGCTCAGGCTGTAAATGGAAGTAGCCTAGGGTTAGGGTGATAATTTGATTATGCAAAATGGTCCCTTACATGTATAGTTAATTTGCAACCTTTTTAACAGTTAAGCAGGACAGTTAACAATTTTAATAGAATTTTGGGATTTTCAATATTGCTGCTGGCTAGCATGACGTTTGGGCTGTGGACGCATTCTTCAAGGTATGTGATATCTCAGAAAGTACTGCAGATAGAGAGATGAATTTGGTACCAAAATGTTCACAACAAGCAAGTTTATATTCAACGTCAATACATTTATGTACTCTAACATTAATAGTTTTCAAGTTATTTAAGAAAAAGTTATTCTGGTCTGCCATCTTGGATTTATGCAAATTAGACCATGTTCCAATGTGAGGAATTTAGGAGAAACTTGATTGAAGAGTCTCTGGATCATGACAATTACTTTGGGACCAGAACTATTTCTATTGCAATTTGTGGTGGGTCAATCAGTAGAATGACTGGACTATTAGCTCTGACTGGAGTTTCACTATGGCATCTGAACTATGAGTGGCTGATTGCTCTAACTCCGCGATAGTTGAGCCCTGTTGAGCACTCGAAGTCTGGAGCGTTAAAATATCAGCTTGAATCTCCGTTTGGAAAACAGAAAGTTCTCCCCTAATAGTAGATGCCATCTCCGCGATTCGAGTGTCAATGGTCTGACTATTTCGGTTTTAGTGGACTGAAGATCAGTGCGTAAGGAGTTGATAGCTTCCAGGATTGTAGCATGGCTAGCTGGGGTGATGTTAGCTTCTTCTGCAGCAGCAGCGCCTTCTTTCTTTTTGCCTGACTTGCCTGTCATTGTGGCTCCTAATGCGTGAAAACGTCGTATGCATCACTTGTGCGAACTAATGTCGAAGATGTCCAGTTATGATGACATTTTAATACAATTATGCGGGAGCTATCGAGGGAACCGACCTACCACGCCATGGCTCAGTAGCGCCCCCACAATCCCAGCTTTAGAAAATAAAAACCCTGCCACATATTTGGTCCAATCATTGTCTAAACCAGCTGATCCTGATGAGCACAAAAATAATTCCACAGTTAGATTAGGTAATTAGTAAAATCCCATGTGTTAAGTGAAAGGAATACATGGCAGTGTTTTTACGACCTGAACCTGGGATTGACACCTCTGCAGCTATGGCAGAAATGGAGCTAAATTAACTGATTCATCAATTTTAAACTCTCTTTCTCCATCAGGCCATACAGGCTTTAAGGCTTTTCCTCTCTGGGGGTCCATTTTGCGGCAGGATGGCCATTGGGCCACAGTATGGAGGCCTGAGATGACCAGCATCCGTGGGTGGAGGGAAGCCACTGTGTTCCTTGGCCGCACTCCCATCCCCTTCCACCTCCAGCTGCATTCCACTCGGAACCAGGGTCGTCGTGGAGACTTGGCCGTGGATCAGCTGGAATTCAGAGACTGTGCTCTGCCGAGTAAGAGCCCTGAAGATTCGCTCATTTATTACTTTGTTCATTCATTCAGTTGCTAATCCATGCATTCATGTATTTATTTATACCCAATAATATACTGTTAATCTACTATACCAGTATTACCAATGTAATACACTTTACTGCTTTAATATTTTAATTTACTTTACCAAAATGCAACATGTTCATTCACTAATTCCAACAATGGACTGTTAATCTCATATACCTCTTATACAGTATAATGTACCTTAATCTTTAAATGCAAGCATGCTTTAATACAAGTCTCTTTATGTGCTCTCTGTTTGCTCTCTGTCCATTGCCTGTTGTTTGTCCCGCTCTATGCACGTTGTCCGTGGCATTTTCTTCATGCCTCCCAGGGCCCAGCTCAGTCTCAGGCTGCTTGCAGGGCTGGTTCGAATGCTTGAGGGGTGGCTGTGTGGAGCGGCGTCAGGTGTGTGATGGCACAGATGACTGTGGTGATGGCTCAGACGAGGATGAGTGCAGTGAGTAAGACAGCAGCACTCATGAAAGTCCACAATCTGAAAAAGGATGTGTTTTATGCAGGGTTGTGGCAGAACAAGGTAAACAGATTACCTTCAGGAAGAAAAAAAAAGCCGTCATGTTTTCCTTCTGCCTGTGCTCTTAACACAGGAGATGTACTTAATTCGCTCATCTTACTGGCTAAAGAATTAATTAGGATCTGCTGTTTTAGTGATTTGGCTGATACAAATGTGTGGCAGGACTTTTACTTTCTGAACCCAGAATGTCCGCCTCTGTGACAGAGAAGAGTGAGGCAGAGTAAGAGTAGAAAATAACTGATAGGAATATGTAGGAAGCACAGCAGTCTAGGAGTCTGTCACTATACCATACCCAGGAAAATAACAAGTCCTACTTTGCTGCATGAAGGCATGTAGAAAATAGCATTGTGTACAATCAAATTACATTGACATCTACATTGCATCATTTAACGCCGCAGGTCTTTCCCAACAACAAAGTTTCAATGATCCATTGGAAATTACATAGTTAAGTTGTGTTGATCAAACGACAAGCTCGGACCTGTCGTTAGACCGTCGTGTATGTTCATGTGACTTCTTGTGTACGCATCATGACTGGCGTTGATGTGGTGTGTATAGTCATGTGTGCTGCAGCAAGTGTGTAGATTTGATTCAAGAAGTTGTGCATGTCTATTAGGGTGCATCATTTGCCCAACTTTTAAAAATTGTAAAATCAATCTGTACCTAGTATAATTGTTTTCTATTGCTGTCTACTGGGTCCACCAAGCCTCTCAAGTTTAGTGCTTTAAATCTGAGCTGAAAATTTTGATTTTCTAAAAAAACATAAAAAATAATTAATTTAGCCCTATAGAATCAATGGAAGTTGAATATAAATATGGATGTTGCGCATCCTTCGGTACAAGTTTTATGTCTCTATCATCAGTAGTTTCTGAGATATAGCACAAGTTTCATTTCTTTGGAACTTCAAGGACTTTAATAAGCAATAAGCATCTTCTTCTCTCTCAGGTTTGGTATTTCCTTTCTGTCTGCTTCAACCACCTGCAGAACATTCTGATAATTTCATTTCAATATAAATCGTCATTTATAACATTCATGCATTCTAATGTGATCAGGGCTTCCTGGTAGGCTTGGTCAGCAGGCCAGGTTGGAACATCGGTGGTGAGGAAAGCAGGGTCCACCTGCAAAAGATGAAAGATGTACTGTACCATGAATCAAGCTCCACCAGGTCTGCCAGTGTTGTTTCCTGGGTTATCCTTTTGGAAACTTGGGTTTACCAAACTCCGAGCCATGCCTGTGATAAGGATGTGTGCAGGAGCCAGCTGGCTTTACAGTTAGCAGACTAGGCAGTCGTGGGCTAGCGGCTAAGGAGTTGGACTTGCAGCCAAAAGGTCACAGGTTTAGTTCCCCACACCCCCCACAGTTCCCCCACTGAACCCCCACAGTCCCCACACCGACAGGTGGATGGGGGAGTAAATGACCAGTGCCCTCCTCCATCCTGCCATCCTGGCACCATGCCCACACACTGCTCCTTGGGCGCCGTTGTCATGGCTGTTCTCTGCTCACACGTGATGACAAATGGGAATCACTTTGTGGGCAGCTGTGGTGTAGTGTTTAGGGAGTTGGTCTTGGGATCAGAGAGTTGTAGGTTTGAATCCTACCCCACCCATGACTAAAATGACCTTGAGCAAGCCATCTCCAGGGACTGTAACTGAAACGTGAATAACTGTGGGGCAGTGGTGGCCTACCGGTTAGATTCGCGCATCAGACCTGTAACCACAGGATTGAAGACAGGTTCGAATCCTGTGTCGGCAATAGTGCCACTGAGGTATCCTGAGCTTCATGTCCTCCCCGTGCTCACGTGTGTATGATGGGTTAAATGCAGAGGTGAATTTCGTTGTGTGCACTGTGTGCTGTGCTGTTGTGTGATCGCAATGACAAAAATGGGACAGATGGAAAATAGATGTCTTGTGCTCTGGTGGTACCTTACTGACACATTCAAACAGGAAATCATTGCCACTGAGCATTGCAACCAGGAATACTAAAGAAATCCCTGCCACTGAGCATTGCATCCACCAAGCTGAGTAGAGGAGTGCCACAAATGTGACAAAGCTTTCTAGGTCTTGAGGTAATCTTACCAGTGGGAAGCTTAGAAATTTGATATGGTGAATATAGTGACCAACTATACTATACAACTGTATCACTACAGAAAGAGGTACACACTCTATGTCTCTCATCTCATCTTTGGCCTTTGTGGATATCACTCCAGCCATTTTAGGTTGACCTGGGTGGTGGATATTGGATAATTATGAAACACTCAAAATGGTGACAAAATTGTCTTTTGGAAAGTTATTGCTAAGTGTAATGTAATGTAAAATATAAAGATAGAGATATAATACTGGTACCAAAAGATGCGCAATAGTGACATTTATATTCAACTTTCATTGACATCATAGCTCTAAATGCATTATTTTTAAGTTATTTGAGAAAAACAGATTTTTCTGACACTACTAGGACGTAACTTAAGAGGCTTGGTGGACCCAGTAGATATTATTCAATATAGCTAATATTCCTCAGATTTTTTTTTAATTGGTATTGTCACATTTTAAAATTAGGTACAAGTTGAATTTCTGACACTGGGGCAAATGATGCACCCTAATGTCTGTGCTTGATTAAACAGCAAGTAAATCCTAGCCCTTATTCCCTTACTGCTGCGTGGTTCTCCAGCTAGCGCCAATGGCTACTGGTTCTGTGACTTTGATGAGGATCTGTGTGGCTGGGACCTAAGAACCATCTCCGCACTCAAATGGAGAGTTTGGAATCAGGCAAATATCTCCCTTTCGGATCCTCTGAAGGGTCCTGGACGAGACCACTCCACCAACACAGTGTCAGGTGTGCAAACCTTATGCCTCCTCCATAATTCTTCCATATGGTTTCCCTCATCTCTTAGATGACTAGCTACAAGCCATTTATGGATAAGGGCCCATTCCAAAGTATGTTTAGTGCAGTCAGTCAGTCAGTGCTGTGGTAATTTTCTGGTAGTTGACATAATTATTACCGGGCATAATCGGTTACCAGCTGAACCTCCATGTCCCCCTGCCATACCACTACACTCGCCCACTCCCTCTTAATCTCTCCTGACGACACTGAATGTATTTTATCCAAACACTTCCTCCATTCACACTTAATCCAAGCCACATATGTACATAATGTCAATATTATATATGCTCTGTATATTATTATAGCACACATGTATACATGTTCATAGTACATCTGATATGTATTTATATAGCACACCTGTATAATTGTTGATAGTGCATCCTATACTTATATATCACACATGTATACTTGTTTATAATATGTTTTCTTATATCCCTCATGTATATTAATGCCTAATTTTCCCACCTGTACATACTGCTATTTATTTATATATTATTTTACACTGTCTATACTGTATATACAGTATATCTCATATTTGCTGTTCCTTGCACTTCTGATTAGATGCTAAACCACATTCTATTACCCTGCATTTATACATGTGTAATGATAATAAAGTGGAATCTAATCTCATCTAAAAAAATGTTCCCTCCTTAGGAAATTTCATCTATGTGACAAAGCCTGATAACTGGACCACACTTACAGCTGATTGGTCATCATTTCATAGTCCTTTGCTGGAACCAACCAATAGCACACACCCCTGCAAGGTGAACAGTCAATACATGTAAATGTGTATGTGTATGTGTGAGAGAGAGAGAGAGAGAGAGAGAGAGAGAGAGAGAGAGAGAGAGAGAGAGAGAGAGAGAGAGAGAGAGAGAGAGAGAGAGAGATATAGAGAGATATAGAGAGATATAGAGAGATATAGAGAGATATAGAGAGATATAGAGAGATTGATTGTGTGTGTGTTTGCATACTCATGTGATTCTGTCCTGCATGTGGATACACATGTAGGTTGGCCAAAATGTCCTGCAGTATGCATTCCATGTGTATGAATATGTGTGTGTGTTGTGCATGTGTAGATGGTGATGTACACGCACCAGTTTGGCCCACGCTGTGGGGGTCTGTCCGTGCTGGTTGCTGGGGAGCAGATCTACCCTGTGTGGGAGCGTGCGGGGTCACTGGGAGACCTGTGGGTACGTGCTGAGGTGGACTTTGTTATCAACAGCACCTTTCAGGTGAGTTTTTCAGAGGAAAACAAGCTAGGAATCCACCCATCTTCTCAGCGCTGAGGACAGGTGACACTCTTAAAGGAATACTCCACCTATTGTGAAATAGGCTCATTTTCCAACTCCCTTAGAATTAAACAGTTAAGTTTTGCCACTTTTGAATCCATTCAGCAATTTTTTGAAGTGTTCCCTTTCGGAGTGCAGTGTTCCTTCAAAGCTGCAGGAAATTTAACAAGTTAACTACAATGAGCAGGGGGGTATTTCATCAAAGTCACTAAAGATAGTGGCGCTTAACTGGTTTAACTTCGTTTCACTAAGCATCAACTTTAACTTGAGGCTGGAGCCATTCCATTAACACATTTTAGCCGAACTTAATCAATGTTAACTCTTGCCAGTCTTATCTAGCCTACCTAATGTGTGTACAAGAAGCCAAGAGCATGTGATTGTCAAAACCACGATCATGTCGAAGAATGACAGGAAGTCCGATGCAGACTTTTCCACCAGCATTGATCAAACTCGTCTAATGAAGCTCTACAAAGTGCACAAACAACTCAGACAAGAAAAGGGAATACTGCTGGCCCCTCAAACGTATTGAGTTCATGCAGTTACCGATGTTTAATGTATTAAACGGACATTCAGGGTTTCTTTGAAAATTGAGTGGTGAATAAAGTTGACTGTTTGAATGGCAGATTTGTGGCTGCTTCTTATGCTGTAGACCCACGTTCAAGAGCCAGCTGATGCATAATTCATTCTAATTCTAGAACTATTCATGGAAGTCTTCTCCTGATTTATACATTTCATATTACAATAGGTTTACTTTGGGGCAACTTTTTTGCCTAATTGTATTCATAATGTGAAAGAACATGCTATAGGTCAAGGCATGTAATCTACATGTAAATCCTCATCATACTTTTAGTTCTGGCCTTCCAGCACAGAATTTGATCATAGAGTCATTGTTTTATCCACATTCATGTAAATAGCCCAAATAAGTAGGATCTCATTCAAGAAGTTTGCATGTCTCAAACACATTTATTTAATCTGCGAAATCTTACCACGGGTCAAGGGGTGTGGGCACAAGGCCATTTGCTATTTGAAGTGAAAGGTTACATTTAACTTTATGATTGCTAAATGGAGATGTCATCAGTAGGCTACCAGTAATGAAATTTGTTAACCCAGCTCAACTTCAAGTAAGTTAGCCTATTTGTTAGATGAGGTGGGTGTTATTGTAATATATGGCCTAATATGTCTTTGCTTTATAATACGTGTTGCTTGTGTGGACAAACATTAATTTAAGTTTTATTTTTTAGGTGTTGTAAGTTCTCTACCAAGTTATCCATAGGCCTATGGGTAAATGGAGGCTAAATGGCCTGATATTTCAAGTGTACTGTGTGATTAGGTATGCTATAAACTAGGCTTGTTTGGAGAATTATAATAAAAATTGCTGCTGCAACAGTACATTATTATAGCCATGACGACAAAGATTAGAACTCTGCCTGTGTGACATGTAGGAAAGTTAACCATCCTGCCAAGCCATCATCAGACTTGACGATGCAGTGTCCATGTTTTGAATCATTAAGATTAAAACGTTTTTTTTTTTCCTCTAAATTCTTTAGGGATACATATGTGTTCCTCATGCAAATTAATTTTTACCGACGTCAACTTTGTCTCTGTACACAGATAATGAAGTGTAAAAAATACAGGGAGGGAACTGGAACTGTCTGTTGGAGACAATGTTTACTAAAGGTGGATGTTCTTTGTAACACAGAGTTATTTAGCTGGATAGTTAACCTAGTACGGAGCAGGTTAGTTCAGTGGCATATGTTACCCCAGCAACTCAACTGGGATTCCCATTAGCTAGAGTGATGGAACGGATCTCTGGTAGAAAATTAGTGAGGTTTAGCATTTGTTTATATTCTGTAGATCTTGTTTGTTGCTGCTATCCGAGACAGGGAATATGGTGGCATCGCCATAGACAACATCATGCTGTCGCCTGGCTGCCGCAGATCGGATGGTAAGTGTGTCAGCCCCACTCTCCCATCTTCTCTTCACACCTGCTGAAGTTTGAATACAGATCTTGTACTCTTGAAACTGCTGGAAAGGTTTTTATGTAAAAATAGCTACAAAAAAATGTATGAGATTTCAGCGGGAATAGCCAAACATATTGTTTGCTTTATTAATACAGTTTTGACCTTGTAAATGACAGAAGGTTACTTAGACAAAATGAGAGGGGAACGGAGGGTGGGACCACAAACGATTCTTAATAGAATTGATATTTTTAGTTCTTTAAATTGATCCTGATGAAATGTTAGGAGCACTCTAGTTGTTGCTAAGGCCCACAGAGTCACCTAGGAAACAGTGCGTCAATTCAGGTTGCCTTGACCAAGTTTAGACAACTCCAGCAAGACAAATCTTAGTTTGTCTGTAGCAGCAGATTATGAGAACTTAATTGTAAAGCCACAATGCCAATGCCTTGTTAAATCACAATTTAACTCTTAGGCTTTTGCTAAGAATGAGCGAGAAAGTTTATCAGTACGAATTCAGTTTAAAGATGCCCTATTAGCTGGTTTGGGCAAAATGTTGGCAAAGCAATAAGAATGTAGTGCAAGTAGGTAAAAGATGTTAATAATAAAATAAAATGCACAACAATTAACAATAATACAGTACAGGCATATGTGAATGCGCGTGTGTGTGTCTATCTGTCTATCGGTGTATGTGTATGAGAGAGAACGAGTGATGTGTGTACACATTTTTTGTATGTACTGTTTTTTCCACAGGTAAACCCCCAAAACCAAGCTGGCCAAAACCCCCGTCTCATCCCTGCACAGATCAACTTGAGCTGTAT
Organism: Coilia nasus; assembly: GCA_027475355.1. Taxonomy (NCBI): domain Eukaryota; kingdom Metazoa; phylum Chordata; class Actinopteri; order Clupeiformes; family Engraulidae; genus Coilia; species Coilia nasus. Next base: position 441,692 of record CM050209.1, read on the forward strand.
TGTGACTTTCACAAAGACTGTTCAAGAGCGGAGGATGAGGCACAGTGTGGTTAGTTTTTGTTTGTGTGTGTGTATGTGTTTGCATGTGCATTTGTACATGTGCTGGTTTGCTAGTATGTGTGTGTTGGAGTCCTTTCCGTCCTCCACTTCCGGGCGCCAATGCGAGTGGCAGCAAGTCTGAGTAGCTCTGTGTCTCTGTTTGTTATGTTCATCTCTGTGTTGTTTCATTAGCTTTTTTTAACTTCTAAATTTGTACAAGGAGTTATTTTATTTTATCCTATGGATATGGAGAAGTCCTGGCAACGTCCTGGCAGCAGCAAACTTGTATACACAAGGAATCAGCTGATCGCTCTACGCAAGTTTGCCGGTGAGATTCACGCGACCATCCCTAATTTGTGAATTCGCTGGTTAACAAGACAGATGAACTGACTGCCCTGGTAAGGAATCAAAAGCTGTACAGGTAATTAAGCCTGATTTGCCTGACGGAGACATGGCTAACTAGCAACGTCCCCACTGCTAATGTTGACCTACCGGGCTTCAGTACAGTTAGACTCGACAGAGACAATAAACTCTGCGGGAAAAAGAAGGGAGGAGGACTGGTGATATATAGTAACAACAAGTGGTGCCATCCTGGTCATGTAACAGTGAAGGAGACTATCTGCAGTAAAGACGTGGAGTTACTGTACGTTCACACCAGAAGCGACCAAAGCGACCAGGTCGCCGAGGTCGCTGAAGAAGCTTCGCCGTTGAGTTCGCTTTGTTTGCTCATGACGTTTCATTTGGAATGTTAGTCATTTAAAGGGCCACAGCAAGGAAAAAACCTCCCCGACCAACAGTTGTGAAAGCGGCAATACATGTATATGCGTAGGGCAAAACATCGATGTACTTGAACTTTGACATGTTTGGTTAATAAAGGAATAAAAGAGTATAAAATGTCTACATGCACTGACAGCTGAAAAATATTCATATTCATACAGTAATTCATGAATTATTTAAGCCGCTGACTGAGTACATCAATTTACTTTTTAGTTAGAATTGTTTGCATCCCTGTAGAAAAACAGGGCTGGGTCGTAGTGGACCGAAGAGCCTGCCACTGCTGTGATGAGCTTCTCCGTTGCCATTTTTAATACAAAGTAGGAACTAGGTACTAAAGTTACACCGTTTGTTTCCTCGAACTCACCTGATTGTCGGACATTGGTAAATCAATGTATTCCGATTGGTATTCACGGTATTCCCCGAACCGCGTCATAGCTCATTACCATAAAGTTAACTGACTTTTAACTTCTCTTTTTCGCTCTGGTCGCCCAGTTCGCTTCGCTGCCGGCGAATTCGCTTTGTTCGCCCAATTAGCCGACCCTCCATAGATCAACAATGACTTCCGTCGCTCTGGTTGCTTTGGTCGCTTTTGGTGTGAATGTACAGTTACTTGCGGTGAGTCTGCAACCTTACTACATGCTGAGAGAGTTCTCGCCATAGACAGTAGAAGAGAATGGACTGAGGGATGGCGTCGTTTTCAATGGGAGCCGTTGAAGCACGATTTTGAGATTTTTAATTGGTCACCCGGCAACTGCGCAAGCGCGGGGTGACGTACGGTCACGTCGGCCAGCGAACCCAAATACTATAAATTGAGTGGTAGATGCTCAATCACAAATCATACAGCGTACGATAATTTTCTTAATAAGTATTCTTCTACCATAGCTGCAATCACTTAGTGGAATGGGGGGCTAATATTGTACGTGGGGACTTGATTCTTCGTCAGCTAACTTTGGTTCCAGACAGTCTTGCAAGCCAGCATGTCAATGGAGCTAGCTAGTTAGCATGTAAACTACAAGCTATAGCATGTAGCTTAGCTTAGCCATCTTTCTCAATTCACTTGCATCGAATAGCAAAATCCATAAAGATAGCGATTCTGCTTACAAACAAATACCAAGTTCTACGCTTATTTTTCGGGAAATAGTGATGTAAATGTTTCCCCAACATGAATAGAACAGTAATCGAGCATGACTGTGGCTACAGCTTGTTATCCAACCAGTACGGTAAATTTTCTCCTGTGCGACAGAAACTCACTAGCCGTCGCATGATTTATGGCGTCATTTTTAGCATAATTTCAGATAAACGTTTCTTACAAGGCAATAACATGACAGATTTCTGATCGAAGCAAATATGTTTTGCTGTGCCCTCTCCGGTTTACAACAATGCCAATATCAAGGTACGGATGGCTTCTCATGTAAAGTTGTTTGATTTCAAAGTGACGCTAAAATGAATGGAAGTCAACGGAATGCTACATGCTATTGGTCCCTTTCCGGGTTGAGATTTCCCCATGGGTGCTTCAACTTCCGGATATATTCCTACCCCCTTGGTTCTCGCATGCCATTGTTCTCTGTGTTTACTTTCCGCCACGAGCCCTTCCGGACTTTGCCTGTGGCGTCATCCACACAACTGTGGCAAGGCTCCAAACACAACACACGGATGCCTTTTTTGTTATAACAGGTGATTTCAATCATGTTACACTGGATTCCACCCTCACAAACTTTCACCAATCTATGGACTGTGCAACAAGGGAAAATACAACCATTGATCTCCTCTATGCTAATGTGAGGGATGCATACAGTGCCACCCCCTTCCTCCACTGGGTAACTCTGATCACAACCTCATTCACCTTCAGCCATTGTACAAACCAAAAGTACAAAAACTTTCAGTCACCACATGCACCTTCAGGGAATGGACACGAGAAGCAGACGAGGCGCTGAGGGATTGCTTTGAGTCCACTGAATGGAGTGTATTACATGATAGTAAAAATTTGGAGGAAGGCACAGTATGCACAACCGACTACCTCAACTTCTGCATGGACATTGTTGTACCCACTAAGACGGTGTACTGCTACCCTAAAACCTAAACAAGCCTTAGGTGACCAATGATGTCAAAAGTCTGCTTAACAGGAAGAAGAAAACTTTTAAGGAGGGCAATCTGACAGAGCTGAGGAGTGTGTAGGGAGAATTGAAAAGAAGCCTAAGGGAGGCCAAGCAGGCATACGGGAGGAAGGTTGAGAAGAAAACCTTACCCCGGGACAGTAATGAGTAAGCACGGCGTGTTTTTGACCTCTCTTCTGAAAAGCTGGGTTGAGGAGGCGTAGCCCAGTGGCACTGCAACATTACGCCAAGGATATTGCTGAGCGTGTACAATGACGTGAATGACCCGTGCATCGGTGGTAAATACACCTGTCTGCAAAGTTTTCATTCAGTTTTTCAAAACAACCACAGCGGGACGCATAGAGTTGTTGCTGGCTCTTTGTACAACCATTCAAGGGCAAATGACATGCTACTGTACTGCACGTGGATGCTTACGTGGGATTGCAAATATATGCAAAGAGTACATTTGATGCCAAAATGCCATTGCTATCTGTACACGGTACCATCAACATATTGTAAACTATGACGCAATCATCAAATAGTTTACCCTATCGACACATTTTTGCCCACGGTGAAAAAGCCCACAACACTTAGGGTGAAGATGCACTGGGCAAAAAGGGTTTATGGGGATATTTGCAGTCACATATTTTGGGATATTCACAATATATGGACATGTATTGATGGATGCGCTCTGGACATATGTTTGTATGGACATATGGACGTATGTAACACTAGTAAACAGCGCTATCATCAAACATTTTACTCTCTACAGTTTTCAAACATTTTACTTTCACGGTTAAAAAGCACACAACACAGTGATTTGTCTCTCAAAATGTGCTGTTTATTTAACATACTGTAACATAATTTATAAATCGGCATAGCGTTTGTCTTACTGTGTTCATTGTCAAATCATTGTTTTGTGTTTCTAAAAAAAAAAAAAACTTTCCCGCAAACTCAGGGTTTCAAAAATGAAGCTACGACTACCGGGGTAACAGGAAGTGAAATCGCAATTAGTTTTTAATTCAAAATTATGCATTTGGGCTTCGGCTCCTTTACCATTAAAACACATTCCAAACAACACCAAAATGTGGAATATTATTCCTTGCACATTCACATGATGAAGCCAACAGTCATGTACAGCATTTGAATAAAAAAAAAATTCCAAGCTCATGTTGGGTGAGTTATACATGATTTAGGCGAAATAAACAGCATGATTGGAGAGACAATTTTCAATTTGAACTCCTTGTTGGTGTTTTTGTAGTTCTGCTCAGCTGTTTCCCCTGTTTTAAAAGTCCCGATGGTGGGTGGTGGCAGTTGTGAAACCTCACCATACCACACCCTGCGCCCAGTCTCGCCTCAGCTCGTGTACACATATCAACCCGTGTTGCAAAAAAGTGTAGGGTCCGAGGTGGGTCAAGTTGGCGTGTCGTTTGGACACGCGACACCCTGTCGGCAGTGTGAAAGGTACAGACGACCCACTAATTTCGGCTGAAATTAGTGCCCCCCCACGTCCGGAGTAATCGTAGAGCACTTAACTGGCGTGGCAGAGTGGAGACACCCAGAGGATGTGAAGTGAAAATAGGCTAGATACGCCTGAAGATGTTGTCATAAGACGTTTTTTTTTTTTTGGAAATATCATGTAACTATCATATAACTATCATGACATCATGTGGCTGACACAGACTAACGGAAATAAAGAAGTAGCCTAAATTACGTAAGGGCCTAAAATCAAATCAATATGATTGCAGCCAGGAAATATTTTAACTATTTGATAGTAAAATTGGGCAAAATTAATGTGATTTGTGTGGCCATTTCATGAATGGGACCGTTTCATAGCAACTAAGGAAAAAATAACCCAGATGCAGAAGGGGCAAAATAAAGTAAGCCAAAACAAATAAATAGCCTAATAAAAAAGGTTTGAAACATGACAGTTGCATGGGCATAACAAAAAGGGAGTGACGTGATTTGACGTGCAGTGTTTCAAAACAGTAGGGATAGTGTGGCAAAATTCCCTGATTCTCCACACAGCTGTCAAGGCATTGAACCTGCTGAAGATAGTAGAATGACTTAAAGAACAATCTTAGAAGCTGTGCACGTGCGTTTGCATACGATCATGTTCGGGAAACAGGCCATAGAAAATGTAAGAACTTTTGTAAGATCAATCCTAAGCCTAAGATCCATCGTTATCAGGTCATAGCCCAGGTCAAAAACTAAACATTTAAAAAATTATGTTGTGGTAGTTTTGATTTTGTTATTTAATCTGTCTATTTTATGTGCTAATTTAAGTTATTTCTTTTTTTTTTTACTATGGAACTAAGCGCGTATTGACCAGTCTATCAAATTGACTGTGGCCACATTGGAGAGCCATGCTGATTTGTAAAAGAGCAGAAATTTCTTACACGCTGCAATTCACCTTATTCCGGAACAGACCATGGGCAGCGTGACGCTCTTCCGTTGTGTAACGGTATTTCCGGTTACTATGCGCCCTAATGCAACCTTCTACTGTCTATGAATGCAGCTCCACTGATATTACTTGAAATCTAACAATCTAAAACACCGGTCCATACATCTAGTATCGAAGTAAGCTATGCAATTAGACTACTGCTCCGTGCTTCTAAATATAATATTTCTGAAGGTCACCAAGCACGACATAAAACATTGTAACATTTTCGTGTGGCAAACTTGGCTCAGCCAGAGGATAGGCAAACTGGGACCGAACTAAATATACAACGCGTTCAGAGCAGAATAACGTTGTATTCCACAGAATCCGCACACAAAACAACTAGATTAACATGTGAGAATGATAGCACAGGAAATTATGATGTTGGGAGAGTGCAGTGAATCCTTGCGCTTTGCCAAATGGAGAGAGCTGGGTCGTCAGTGACTTGCTGTCGGAGCAGACGGGTCAGTCAAGTGCAGGTGTGTAGCTATCTATGAAACAGCGCAACAGGCTGCTCATTAAGCATTACCTAAAGTGAAATTATTGTATTGGTGGCTTGCAGAAGCTAAACATGAAATGTTGCTAGGAAAACAGTAGCTTAAGCAATGTGGTCTGCATAATTAGGGAAGTTAAAAATGCAATGGCCATTCCATTAAAGGAGAACTTCGGTGTAAAATGAAAATTGCCATGTTAAAACATCATACCGAGTTCATCATGGCGGCGACGAGAAACTACAGCAAGGTACTGCCTGTCAAAACTATTTCATTAATAAATGTTGTGTACACTTACAAAGTTCTCAGTGCCACGTTTTTAATGTCAGGACCTGTGTTGTACTACCAATGGAGTGTGGAGTTTCTTCGAGCTGTTTTAATGGTTTAAAAATAGCGTAGTTGTCATGCTTCGTCTGAGGGCACCTACCACTTCCATTGTTAGCCTTCTGGGACAAACGATAAAAAATAGTTATTTTTTCATTTTACACCGAAGTTCTCCTTTAATAAAGAAACACCCCTTTCTGTTTCTGTTTTTTTTTTTTACAAATCGCCCCCTCCCTACTGCTCCGCGCTTCTACATTTAACGTTTCTGAACGTCATGAAACACAACATTAAACACTGTAACATTTTCATGTAGGAACTTAGCTGACGCGAAGCAGTAGGACAGAGCTGCGTCGTCAGTGGCTTGCTGTCAGCACAGACGGCTCAGTCAAGTGCAGTTGTATGCGTGTGTGTCGTCTAGCATCTTAATCAGCATTGCCTAAGGTGAAATTACTGAATCGGTGGCTTGCAGAAGCTAAACGCAAGATACTGCTGGAAAAATAGTATCCTAAGCAACGTCTGCATAGTTAGGGAAGTTAAAAATACAATCGCCATTTCCGTGAATGAAAAACATTTCCCTTTCTGTACAGACATGTTTCTTTATTTACTTTTTGACAAATCGCCCCCTGCCTCAGCCCACCGCTGCATGCCATCTAGCCACCCAGTGGAGTTCATTAACTTCGAGTGATGAAACACAATCTCTCCATCCGATCTTTTTAGGTGTCTTTCTGAGTAAGCTATCCATCTTTATTCGCAAGGTTTTCCAACGTAGCTGACTTGCTGTAGCAACCCGACCGGAAGTAATGTTACAATTGCGGAAGACAAGCAACTTTGAAAATGGGCGTGTCAGAATAAGATGAATAGATGGGGTGTGAGAGCTGCTGAGAAATGAGTGTCAGAAGATTCTGTTCATTTCACAAGTTAAAACAAAAAAGACTCGTAATGCACACAGTTGGAGAGAGATGTCAACAGACTGGTATTGACCGGACCACAATTTTATTTGGTTACAACAACTATAGGATTTATGGTACCCATAGGTTTCCATTATGCCAATGTAAACAAAATACCATACTGGCAAACACTGGCAATATCATCTAACTTTGGTCTGTGAATTTTCACATTAAACATTTTACTTTTATAATGCACTAAAAAAAATTGTAAACCTGTACACAAAAAAATCTCAGAAATCTATCGGACTGGTTTTGAGTTATTCAAAGTCCTACACATTTGCATTGTGCTCTTATTTGTAATCCTCTAGTCTTGACTTTGAACATTTTGATTTTGAAAAACCTACCATGGACGTACATATATGACCCTAAATAAACGATATTTCATGCATAAGTCAAATCTGTCGAACAATTTATGAGGGACAAAAGTAAGCAATTATGTAAAGAATGTAAACATTTGGGTGAGCGCATCTAATACAGACATTACTTATGAAATAGCCACGATGTGGCGCCTACAGTAAGCACTGCAAATGACAGCTCATCCCTACATCTGTCCTACAGGCTGGCACAAAGCCATGCAGATGTGAAATCGAAGCTGCATTGTTGTACAAAAGTCAAACATTAAATGCATCAACATTGGAATTTTATAGTATTTTTTCTTTCTTGTTGCACAAAGTCAAATAAGAATGCATGTTGTAAACATATATAACATGAATGTGGGTGGTGGCAAATGTTTTAGTAGAATGATTTTACAGTATGGAGTTTGATATTTACGGAGCCTGGGAAAGCTCAAGTAACTCAAGCGCATCAGCAATTTAAAAATTATGCTAATGTTAGTGAAATAGACATCACAACCTGCACAAGGAGAAATACTGTTTGTCTAAAACTGAACAGCCTAATGAAGAAGACAGAGGTTGTCTATTATGCCTGCAAGAATACTACACAAGACTGTCACTCTTACTCTCCCTCACTCCGCCTGTCTCTCTGTCACTTGCTGAATTTATCACTTGCACTTGCACAAATTTTCGGGAGATTTGGGATGCCTGTTATAATTATACCATGCTGGGTGGCTAGAGCTGCCAGTGTCTTTGTGTGCCATGCCTAACCCATAGTAAACCCTTACTAGATCCATGTCAAATTACTCAATCTGGCCCACTTGTATATAAACTTGTACAGTAACTTGCGGTAACAGTAACAGTGTTCCCTTTAAATTATTATAAATAAATCGTGCTGACCATGTTCTCATTTGTGAGCACGTTATATAAATCATGGCCATGTTCTACTAATTCGTGCTCACAATTTTGAATGACATCGTACTCTCACTTTTCAATCACGTTAGCACATTTTATAAATCGTAGCCATGCTTTAGTAAATCATGCTTATGATGAAGCACGAAGATGCTTAGAATAATTCACTTGAGCTTTCCCTGGCTCTACAGATATCTGGACTAATAGCAGGTAAAAAAAAGGGAAATATCATGTTTTTCCTCCTTCATAAGCACACGTTTAATGCACTAGCACTAGTCTACCAAAATATTTAATGCTCCGGATCAACTTCCAGGTGACACATAAAGAAATAATTATTAAAAAGAAATGAAATCAAAGTTGGCCTTTTTTTTTTTTTGAGTATTTTATTTGAGTATTAAATGAAATGTCACAAAGACAAGTTATTTGTTTTTTGTTCAGTATTGATAAACAAACAATAAAATAAGTAATTTTCTCATTTTGTTGGTTTTCATTCTTAATTGAAAAATGAATGGATGATACATGGACCTTCTTCTCCTTGGCCACAGGTGATTTCTCCTATGCCCAGGGAAGCTCCGGCTGGACAGACACCAGTATTGGCAGTCAGGGCTGGATGCTGACGACCACTGACACTGGAGGTAGGCTGTACTTAATAGCCCCTTGCAGTCCCACCATCCCATAAACTACACTAGAGCAACATAACAGTAACATAACATAACAACATAACTTAACAACGTAACAGAAGAACTGTAGGAGCTCAAAATCTTTTGTGAAGAGGCAGGTAATTTTGTGCCAGTTCATCCTGCAGGAATTTTAAACCAACATTTTTGCCTAAATTATTGCCCTACTCTGACAAAGGTACTTTTGTTTGGCCCTGAAAATGCAGGATGATAGTTGCAGTTATGGGTGCTTAAATACAGTGCCTTTTTATAACCAGATAGAATATGTATTTTATGTATGTTTGTGTGTACAATCACATCGCCATTGCAAAATTAGGGTCCAGAGGTGCAGGACACAGCCACAGCGGAGGTGCGAAGCCCTATTGCTTTTTGAATAATTATTAGGGCCTGAGCAGCGGGGGTTGCGAATAGGGCTGGGCGATATATCGATATTATCGTAATATCGTATCGTAATATTTATATCGATATGTATTTGACACTATATCGCCATATCGATATATTTTCAATGATACAATACCACTTTATCAAAACCACTTATCCTAATGTGTTCACACTGTTCAGACAGCCGGAGCTTTCTCGGATCACTCAGTTTTCATTGTGATCGTAACATTGAACGTGTTTTGACAGTCATTTTGCCTGAATGCTTATTGCCTGTCAGAGGAAGGTTAAGTTAACAAGGACTGCCTACCTGTGTTCATGCAAGAGTCAGTCTGCTTCTGTATTTATGTGCTCTGACATCACTGAACCGCAAGAAATGTTGTCTTGCAACAACCCTGCCAAACTGTAAAGCACTTTGAGTTGCATATTGCATGTATGAACTGTGCTATACAAGTAAAGTTTTATTATTATTATTATTATTATTATTAAAAAAATAAAAATGAATAGATTTTTCCCTCCTGTTACTTTTAAATAGGTCACACAATGTTTTAATAATTATCGATATCGACCGATATGAAACACTTATATCGTGATACAGATTTCAGCCATATCGCCCAGCCCTAGTTGCGAAGCCCTATTGCTTTTTTTGAAAGATTATTAGGGCCCGAGCACCGGGGGTGTGAAGCCCTATTACTTTTCAAAAGATTATTCTTTCTTTCTTCTTCTGCCGCACTCAGCCTTTTTTGAGAACTATGCACAAAAACTGCATGACGCTGACAAAGCGTCAAAGGATTTATCATGAGGTAAACCATTTCAAAGTTACCTGCCAATCAAAATGAAATGCATAGCTTAAAATTGTTTAAAAGTCCTTAACCTGGCTTCTGATTGCCCACATTTGGTCAAACCTGACATGCAAACTCTACCTGGTCTCATTGAACCAACTTTCCTCTGACTACGTTTTCGCAGACCTGCCTAAACGTGCCTCGGAGCACATTCCCAGGAGGAAAATGTCCCTCCACAAGGGGTGGATGGAAAATACAGCCACATATATATTTTTTTGATTTTGGTTAGAAGAATAACGAGAAAGAAGAAGCACATGAACAACAGTACAGTGTATTTTCATAAAGTATTCTTTAGAAAGAAAGAAAGAAAGAAAGAAAATTAAAAAACACTTGTGGTGCCTTTTTAGCTTCACTGCTTGGCCCCCAAAGATCTAAGTTTACTGTTAGAATGTAGAGAATATTGTGATTCAATAAACCTCTGAAAAATGTCAACAAGAAAATGTAAAGGATGTGCTGGAAATCCGTTAACCCTTTAGGCGCCAGAGGTTTTTTCCTAAAACATTCGATTTTGACATCTTAATTTCAAAAGGTTATAACTTAAAAATTATAAGAGATAGAGACTTACTGTAAATTAGAGAAATATTAAGGATGATCCAAAGTTTATGTAGGGATTAAATTTACCCATCTAATTTGCATATTATGACGTCACATGGCGGCGGCCATCTTGGATTATAGAATTTTTATAAATTGTCACGTTTGAAAGATAAAATGCAGTACTCCCTCCCCCAAAAAAATGTGTATGTACCTTGTGTATGCTATATTGCACAATACTGAATGCTCAGATAAATAGTAAATAGCAACCAAACAGTGTAAATCTTTACTAATAAATGGCAGAACCAAACCGAATGCATGTAGCAGTAGGCTGACCTTTTGCTGTAGAGATTTTCCATTTATTACAGAGGCACTCAGATTCCATATATGGGGCATTTATATGTTATTCTATATATACATATATCATAAGACTTGTTTAGTTTAAAATCTCATGAGTGAGATGACAAGATGAGACAAGAGACAACGTTAGTAGTTTTTTTTTTTTTTTTTTTTTTTTTAGGTTTGTTTGTTTTTTTGGTTGGGCTTTTTTTGAGCTGACAAAGGCTAAAAACTGATGGGCAAAGCGATTTGTCTCATTTGTAACATTTGAAAGATTTGTAAGAACATTCCAGAAATCATCAGAGAAAGAGTGACAGAAAATCTAGGGGCGAATTGGCATTGGAGATATCCAATTGGCTGATCAAAGGGCGTGAGACAATTTTGATACCCCTCCTCATTGATCAACTCAAAGCAGGTGTGACAATACACCGGCATTCCCATCATCTTGCCTAGATAAACTAACGAGCATATTAGCTCCTCTGCCCCGTGCCAAACCGCCTCTGTTCCTGCTGCGAGCAGCACGCGCAGATCTGCTGCGCACTTGTGCCGAGTGGAGAGTGAAGAGGAGAGGAGAGGAATTTTCATGGGTAGGACTCTCACTGCGTCTCCTCACCTTGCTTCTACGTTGTCCCCTAGCTCTCCTAGAAACACTTTGACCTCGTCTAACATACCCAGTGGCATTAGACAACGTCTCCACCACGTTACTGTCTCCGCGATTAGGGAAAGGTACAGTCGGAAAACAAATTAGCTACATGGCTAGCGCAGTAAAAACACTGGACCCCGACTTCACTTCTAGCCTCGTTCCCCACACTACTAACACGCCTGCTTACTCCCTGATAAACATTCCCAACACATGAAACACTGTTCCCATCGCTGACATTGAGCAAATGAGTATCTACTTTGGCCAAATGATCCAAAGATTGTGCTTGGTGTAGGGCTAAATAATCACTTTGTCCAGCTGCATCACTGCAAGGCAGGGACGCATCTGAAGCGTCGTCGCTAAACGCATCACCGTCATCTTCTGGAGGCAGATATTCGCCTTCAGAATAAGGGTCTGCGAATAGAAGACCCAACACTTCATTGCAGATAAACTTCTTTGATCAAATTAGACGAAAAACGAAGGCAAACACTCGCTGACGTTGACAATATCGCTCTAATTATATAGCTCGCATGCAAACTAGCTTCGCTTTTGCTCACACTGATTCAACATGCTGTAGCTCGACTATTTTGTATAGAAACATAACGTAATTCTGAGTCAGGGACGTAGTATGACATGTCTACCACCTAGTGGAAGGGAGTTCAAACCAAATTTGACACCCTATTTGACAAAATCGACCGTTTTATTCAGTGCGGCATCTTGTCGACTTAAGTCGACAATGGCGCCTAGAGGGTTAATCAAGCAATAGCAATTACCAATTTAAAGAGATACTATGTAACTGTGAGTGCTTTTTCTCAGTGGAGTTCCCCTAGTGTGTTCGTAACCAGCGAATACGAAAGTAGTTATGTCCACCAAGGTAAGTAAAATCAGAATTTCTTCAGTATTTAGCGTGATCCTGCTTCTCGCGATATTCAAGACTTATATAGACGTATATCTGAGGGTGCCAAGACGGACACCCAGATGTTGCAAGCGCCGTATTCTGTCCACAGACAGCAGGGGAGGGTGAGAAAATCTTCATTCGCCTGGTAATGACTCATTTAAGCATCTACCGACTTATGAAGATGATTAATTTGAAAAAGTTGGATAGTGCTGTTTTAATCAAATGCTGACAGCTATATAGAACTGACAAATTTCGCACTGACAGCTATAGAGAACTGACATTTTTCCTGAAACTAGTAGTGTAAAATATGTTTTGATTGGTCAATCTTTTATTTGTTCGTGTGTGTGTGCCTGTGTGTATGTGTTTAGAAAGATACCTGTCAATAGTGGCTGCCCCTGGTCAGCAGCTGACTGAGGCCCAGATGCGCACTCCGCTGCTGGGTCCCTCAGGCCCCGCCTGCTCCCTCTCCTTCTCCTACCGCCTCATAGGCAGAAACCCACACATCGGTATGCAACCACTTACTCTGTTTGCCTTACTCTGTTTGCCCTCTTTTCCTTTTTTGTGTGCATGTATTTGAGTATGTGCTGGCTATTCATATTGGCATGTGTGATATGCATTGCTAATAGGTTTAAGCTGCATTTGTGTGTTGTTTATTATGCTTGCATGCATGTGGCATTTGTAGGACATTTGATAGCAGAACATGTCATTGTTGGTGTCCTGGAGTGTACAACCAGTTGTGGTTATTGTACTGTAATCTGTTTGTGTGTTAGTGTTATTTTCGTCAGATGAGACGAGACGAAATATGTTCATCAACAACATGTTTTCCATGGGGGGGTGGGGGCGGCTGCGTTGAACCAGCTTTAGGGGGGCCCAGCTTGAAAATGGTTGAGGACCCCTGTTCTAGAACACAGACCAACACAAAATTATCACGCATTTGACGAAAAAGACGAGATTTTGCATGAAATAAAAACTAAGATAAAATATATCTTAAGTTTTGTCCTTAAGCTGACACACCTTGATTATTGAAAGAGTTAAAACTTTGAGTTGAAAGTTTCTGGAACAGAGAATCTTTGGTTACATTGAATGAGTCTGCAGCAGCTCCTGCAAGTACCCGTTTTATACTAGAGCCACATGACATGTTAGGAAGAAAAACTGCTCCCATTTGAAATATAACGAGACTGACAAGAAAACCTAATGTATAACTGTATCTGATGGGAAGGTGTGCGGATTTAAAATATCGAGAAATAGCACCTTCAACGGTATGACAAGGTTTAGAACTAGCACGTTGAGGTAAGTTAACTTTAGCTAACGCTTTGGTTATAAGCTAAATTGATTTTATACATTTGAAATCAAACAGATAATTATAATGTTATGACAGACCAATTATATTGTGTTTTTATTAGTGGTGGGTATAGATTAATTTTTTAAATCTAGATTAATCTCGCTGTAATCATAAAATGAATCTAGATTAATCTAGATTAAAATGGCTCATTTGAATTCTGCCGAAGGCATCCGCGCTAAAATATATAGGTAGGTATGCATCTGCGCTAAAATATTAAGGTGAAAGCAGAGAGTGTTGAGGGAGGGAGAGTCGCCAACAGCCGTTTGCTTCCGTGTTCTATTTTCGCAAGGGGGAGGGGGGAAAATCCCCCTTTATGCAGTGCAGAGATTCTAGGTTCGTTTCATTGAAATGAATAGGACACGTGGAGTTTAACTAATAAATTGGTCATTACGTTTTTCTGGACTTGTTAAGGGTTTTTTGGAATCATGTGTCACAATCCGCAACTATTTGTAATAATTTCAAGCCCAATAGTGCAAGTTGTTACTGTTTGGATTTTGAGAAAATTAGCTTTATTTCAGGTCAGGCAGCAACCACTTACTATGTGGTTGTTAGCGCGCTAACGCTAGCGAACTACGCTAACGTAATGTTTTAAATTGAAAGCTGTCACTTTACTCACTAACACCCACCTAGATACTGTTACTGGTTATAGTGTAAGCAGACAAAGTAATATAAAGTTATAGGGTTACAGCAATGTATTAAATTCAAGGTGAGTCCAATCGCTGTTAGCGTTTAGCACATGGTGTTGTCATAGTCACTACCATTTACTTGAATGAGCTAGAGCTAGTTCGTTAGCTTGCTAGCTCGCTTTACAGACACACTCAATTATTTTCTAAGAGTTCGAAATAGGAATTTGTTGGCATTTTGGTCCCATAGCAACGCATTATGTTGGCTTATCTTTGTAGAATCTAAGATCTTTGGTGAAAGTCATCATAGTTTGTGTAGTATACAACCAGCTCCCAACCCAACTTTGAAAATAGATTAACGGCGATATTTTTTTTATCGCCCGATAAGAGTCTCACGTTAACGCAGCACGTTAACGCCGATAACGGCCCACCTATAGTTTTTATTTATTTATAATGTCTTGACTAAAATTAGACTAACATACCTTGAATAAAACTAGACTTAAATGATTAGACTTTCAGTTGAAAACTAATAAATGCATTCTTCAAGACACAAAGAACAAATCAAAAATTTAAAAATGGTGACAAAATCAACACTAGTGTGTGTTTGTGTGTGTGTACAGGTTCTGTGGCTCTGGGTGTAGTGGACAGTGTGCTTGGCCACCAGCCGAAATTGTGGGAGTTCAGTGGGAGAACGTCAGAGAGTGCTGGAGACTGGAAGACCCAGATGGTCTACGTTGGGGTTCGCAGTCATCGCTTTCAGGTATGGACCTGCAAAGTCAGTATATCAGGTTAACCAGAATATTGGCTCAGTTAATCTTTCTGTTTGTCTTATTTCCTGACTTGATGTTGTAGCAAGTTATTTATAGTATATAGTTTGTGGATGTGGTAAAAAATAAGTGAAACCAGTTTAAAAAAGGAATGTTGGCTGAGAAAATCTGCAGTCACCTCTCTGTGTTGCAAACAAATGCATGTCTTCTTCTCTAAACACACATCTCTGCACATACTGACTCATTTATTCTCCACAACTCTATTGTAATTCCTTTGTGTCTTTGTCCCTCACGTTTCAGCTTGAGTTCTCAGCTCGCACCAACCAGCTAAGCAGTGAGTCTCAGATTGCGGTGAAAGATGTTCATTTTGTCTCCTGTCATGCTGACTATATCCCCTCCACTCCCACTGGTAAGATTCTGGCATGGGCCTGACATTGTTTGAGCCTCATTTCTCAAACAGCCTATAAACCCTGACGCAAAAATAGAAAACACAGAGGAACACCCGGTGATAACTAATTTAAGCTTCTAACGACTTGTGAAGATGTTTAATTAACTTGAAAAAGTTGTATAGTGCTGCTCTTTAAAGCCCTTTCTTTGACGAGCACCCTATTTTTACTCTGATCACAATTGGTCACCCAGGGCTGTATACCCAAGTATTCACAATATGTGTTTCGATAAACTCTGGATCAATTACAGGGCTGTCGTGTAACTTCGAGAATGACCTGTGTAGCTGGTACCAGGATCAGACAGACAATTATGACTGGACACAGCGGACAGGGATGGACCACACTATTTCTGTCGGTAAGAAAATGTGTTGTATGTTTCAAATTGCAAATGTTGTATTTTTCATGGATTGCTTCAGCAAGTTTTGTACCAATAGTTCTCAGGTCCTCAAAAACCGGATTACAAGTACTGTGATGGGCTTTTCTAAGATGTTTTGTGTTGTCAATACGTAATAAAGGAAGTAGGCAAGTAATGACGTCAGTCCATTACCAATTGTTGTATCTCTCTGTCTCTCTGTCGCTCTCTCTCTATCTATCTATTTAGGCTCTAGTATGGTGGTAGAAATGTGGACTCCATCTCTGCGAGGGCTAAGTGGCCGGCTGCTGTCATTCCCTCAGCCTGCCACCACAGAAAAACACTGCCTGTCCTTCTTCTACAAGCTCTATGGCCCTCACACAGGTGACACCCTCCACCCTCACCAATGTTTCCCATGGACAATCCCTTATATTATCATATTTTAAGACATTTTTCATTAAGATCAGTTTACATAGTTTACTGGCCATTAGTGCTGGGACAATTAGTCAACATCATCAATTACGTAAATTTGTTGATACAAATCATTTCCGTTGACACATCAACATCAACAATGATTAGGTCCAGCTTATGTGCACACTAAGTGGTAGGCTTTAGTCTTTGTGTTCACTTTTTAATGGAAGTTTACAGGGCATAAAGCAATTTAATGAGGCAAACTGTTTCAAATAAATGCATTTACAATAGTATTCATGTCTACAATACATGCCTTATCAAACAAATTCACCTGCAATATCCAATTATTGTGGGCTAGCTTTAGTTGCTAATATTTAAATTCTAGTTAGCTTACTTACAGGGATATTATACACAACAGGTCAACATAGCTAACTGGCTGACCTTACTAACTTTTAAATAAGACTGTATGGTGTCCATACACTGTATGGACATCTTGTGCTATGTACATTGACATGCTGGTAAATTTATTTTACAAGTAGCTTACATTCTGTGGGTTAGCATGTTCAGACTTTGTTAACAAATGATGATTAAAGTTGTAAATGACTGATGCTATCTAGCTAGTTTACATTGTGGATATGAACATGAATTATGGATTATTGAAAGCAATTCATCATAGTCACTTGACTGTTTTCAGTTAACGTTCAGGTAAGACTAGCGTTTCCCTTCCTGAGGTTGCTAGCTAGCTATGCTATTTCTGATTAAGGTTAATTTTCTAGTGTTAATTACATTACATTACATTACATTACATTACACTTAGCAGACGCTTTTATCCAAAGCGACTTACAAAAGGAGGACATAATAGCAAACAGATGTGTAGAGAACATCGAAGGTACCTATGTAAAGAGATGGTTAGTAGAATTTGGTTTTGTTAAGCAGTCTCGGAAAAGAAGGGTCTTCACGAGCTTTTTGAAGGTCGAGAGGGAAGTTGCTGCTCTTGTAGGGACTGTTAGGTTGTTCCACAACTGAGGGACAACAACCGAGAAAAGTTTGGAGTGACCTCGCTTTGTCTTGGGAGAGGGTACGGCCAGGTGGTTCGTATTGGAGGATCGCAGCGTTCTGGACGGGATGTAAGCATTCAGTATGACGTTGAGATAGGTGGGGGCAGATCCAGAAGTGACTTTGTAGGCTAGAGTCAAAGCTTTGTGTTGAATTTTGGCAGCCACTGGGAGCCAATGCAGGTTGATGAAGAGAGGAGTGACATGCGACCTTTTGGGTTGATGGAAAACCATTCGTGCTGCTGCATTCTGAACCATTTGCAATGGTTTGATTGCACAAGCAGGAAGGCCAACCAGAAGGGCGTTGCAATAGTCGAGGCGAGAGATGACCATAGCCTGAACCAGGAGCTGAGTAGCATATTGGGTCAGGTACGGTCTGATTTTTCTAATGTTATATAGCGCATAACGGCACGACCGCGCTACGGAGGCACCCTGTTTTAAACGTAGTCTTTGTCTCGTGACGAATGCTCTATTAGTTTGTTATTAGGCCATTTTCAGGTAACATTTTCAAGGCGTGACCGGTTAAGGTAAAAAATGAAGATAGATTTTATCTTAGTTATTATTTATTATTTTATTTTTATTAGTTTTTATTTCACACGAACAGTTGTCAGACAAAAAGTTCTCATTCTCACATGAAACTTTGTTAGGCTAAATGTTCTCAAGCTAGCGTTAGCAGTTTCATCGCTAGCTCTTTGACTCCAACAACGTCGTAGAGCCCAAGTACATCTCTCTGCACATATCAATTTTTTAATGTAATATTTGGGTTCAAGTTTTCTCTGTGTTTGAAAAGTTTTCTGGATAACATAACATGAATGATAATATAGCAGCTATTTGCCTGATTAAGCAATGCAGTCGCAATTCAAAAGAAAAAAAATATGTCGTATAGCAGACTAGCCCTAACAAGGCTTTCAATTTTTTTTTTATTAAACACGGGTATGAGGGTAGGGTCTTATTAACTTACTGTGGTGTCGACGATCTCAGTAGAATAGTGCTGGCCAGAGCGGTTCTGGTGCTGGTCTTTTCTACAATCTATGGCTGGCAAAGATTGGCGGCAGTCTGCTACGCTTGGCGGATCCTTGCTCGTATATTGAGATAATAAACGGCTCTGAGAAATTGTAGTGAACAGCGCCACCTTCAGGGCGCTATTATCCAAAAGCCATATGACTGCTTGTTTTCTGACAAAGTTTCATGTGAGAATTAGAACTTTTTGTCTGACAGCTGTTTGTGTGAAACTGAGACTGATAACTGAGACTGAGACTGACTGAGTATTTCCAAGAGATGGCGCTGTTTGGTTCTGAGAATGACGACTTTGAATCTGAGAATGAAAAACGTTTTTCTGAGAATGACGACTTTGAATCTGAGTATGACAGATATTTTTCTGAGAATGACGGATTCGAATCTGAGTATGACGGATATTTTTCTGAGTATGATGACTTTTCATCTGAGTACGACATAGGTTTTTCTGAGAATGAGTTACTTTTGGATGAAGCTGATACCTTTTCGTCTGAGTCTGACATGTGAGTCTGATATCTGACATGTGAGACTGATATCTGACGATGTCCTAAAATGAACACCGTAATGATGTCTGTTTTCTAGAACACTGTTTTAGTCTGCTCATCAGCTCGTCAGAAAAAAAATGGTTGTTGACGAACATATTTTGTCATGTCTTGTCTGACGAAATTAACACTGCTACCGTCAGAGGTGCAGTCAAGTATTGTTATCCTATTAGCCAAGTTTATTTCGCATGATACTGCATTTCAGGATATCTATAAAGATGCATTTTTATTCAAGTAAATGGGCCGTGGCATGCTCCCCCTCTGAAATGCACCCGCAATGTGACAAACACATTTATTGTTAAGATCTGATATGTGCATAACACATTATGCAAGCTTTATATTGTACATTGGGAGTGCATTGCAATTCAATTGACACAGGTATTACTTGGTGGTGCTATCTTTGTAATGTAAAGGAGATGTGCTTTAGGAGAAAAAAGGGTTAGGTGGGATAATCTGTGTGTGTGTGTGTGTGTGTGTGTGTGAGTGAAAGGAAAAGTGTGTGCATGTGTTTCTGTGTTTGGTGTGAGCTCTGTGTGTGTATCTCAGTGTGAGTGTGTGAAATCAAGACACTGCTGAGTTCACATACGCCTAAACTGAATTAATCTGATCAATTTCAATTTGAAAAAAATCCTTCTACTGTCAGTTGGTGGCACTACACCAGGCATGTGCTTTAGGCATGCACATATCATAGTCATGTAATCCAATATTTTGTAAAGTTTCAGTACAACTCAGCAAGGCATTGTTCATTTCTGGCACACTTTCTGGTTGGCCAGGTGGTGGCGCTATGCTAGACACTGATATTGGGTGTCTGGATGTCATTATAATCATAATATTTAATAACATGAGAAGTTTCAGACAAATCTTTCAACGCTTTATAACATATAAGAAATTCCTTCACAATTCCTCATAAGCAACATCTCAGTGTCATATATGCCAATTTTCATGTGAATCTGATGAATTGCCTATGAGTACTATATTAGAATTGATCATGTGCCCAAACACACATATAATACCTATTACCTTATTTCCTGTTGGGCGTGGCTAATGCAATGTATATACAAAAGTTGCTCATCTCTTTGAAATACACACACCTATCAAATTTGGTAAGTGTACCTTAAAGTATATGCCAATCATGACCACAAGCACTTCTTACTGCTACCACATGGTGGCGCTGTAGCAGACTGCCATTTTACACCTCTGAGTTTGTGCCTAAACTTGTGAAGTTTTTATTCATTTCAAGCAATGCATGGTGAATTTATGAGATATTTCCTGTTTACCTGTGGTATAGCAAAATTCATCACAACGCCATTTCCTTATTTTACAACCTATCAAAAAGCCCTTTGCAATTTAAGATTAGCACCATCTTCACATCATTTCT
Organism: Coilia nasus; assembly: GCA_027475355.1. Classification (NCBI taxonomy): domain Eukaryota; kingdom Metazoa; phylum Chordata; class Actinopteri; order Clupeiformes; family Engraulidae; genus Coilia; species Coilia nasus. The sequence goes on from CM050209.1 coordinate 462,282, forward strand.
GAGGAGTGTGGCAAATTTCATGAATTTTTGTACATGGCAACAACCTCAAAAAGGCCCAACCGTGTGGGAGAAGACAAAGAATAAGTAATAGGGGTGTGAATCTTTTACCCACAAAACGGTCTGATTCGATCTCGGTTCACAGGCTATGATCCGATTCAGGGACGATTAATAAATAATAGTCACCGTTTTTTACGATTCGATCTGGTTCGCTTCGATTCGATACATATTGACAATTCCAAAGCCCTTTGTTACTAAGAAAAAGAGAAAAAAACAAAATAACATTTCAAAACAGCATTCTTTTGTTTATTTTGTATCCCAGGGAATAAAAACACAAAAACTGGTAACCAGATGCCTGCCTTAGGTTCACAATCTGCATGTACTTGAAATACAACACAAAACAAAAACCAATAAGGTTACCAGATATCAAAAATTAAAAAATGGACATTATTAAACAAGTGCCATTCATTGGCAAAAATCTAAGTTATTAGTTTTTCATGGGAGTGTTACCAACTGAAAAACAAGGAAGAGTCCACCATGTTATCATAATGAACTGTGTTCTTCTCTGTTCTGAGACGAATATGTACTCTCAGACCTTTATGCACGCTGCCAGGCAGTCAGACACGCTGCAATAATTTGTTAGAATGTAGCATGGCACTGAGTAAAAAACAGGGCTGAAGTTAGAAGTGGCCATGCTATTCCCTGTTTTTCCCATTTAAATACGCTTACCTGACTTGTTACACAACCCAAGTGTAGTTACTCAAAATGAAACTTGACTTTTTAGAGGTTACTTTAAAGAGAGACTCGTATTATCTTCCGATTGGAAAACTAATTTAGCATGCTAGCAGACTAATACGGTGGGGGACTAATACTAGTGTTGGAGTATTTTCATATGCCTGCTAGAGGAAAACTTACGGTCTGTCAAAGTCAGAGTTGTAGGAGAGCTTGTTTTGGCTGTTTCCATGATAAAGCATTTAACTACTTGCTATGTGGTGCCAACTATTTCCTTAGACAATTAATTACATTCTTAAAACATGTTTACTTGGCTAACTTTAGCCTGCTAATCCTGTTGTCCTAACAACACTCATAACATCTTATCTTATGAAACATATTAGACATAAATGGGCTAATACTGCTGGAAACTCACAATAAATAGGAACACTAACCACAAACTTTTAGGATTTATCCAGTTTAATCAATAAATCAACACACATGCAAGCCTGCAATCAGTCATGTCCGCTGCTCTGAGACACCACAGTTTTCCTTTGTTTAAGTAGGGTCTGACGCACGTATAGTGGAGACAGGCGGGGTGAGAGGACCATGCAAACAACATTCCCGAAGATCTTCCCTCTCCCTGAATTAGCATCGGAAACCTCCCCTAATAGAAAAACGGCTTATATTAACCCCTTACAAAACATGATTGCAAAATGCGACATGCGTTTTTGTGCATACATTTATATATGTATTTTTCATACAACAATGTACTTGAATGTATGTGCTGGAAACCGATTTGGGGCTGTTGGACTGTTCGTAGTGCATTTGAACCAATCTGGGCTCGACGGACCGGTTCAGTCGAACCGCATTGGTCACAGACCGATAGCCGATCCAAAACGGATTATCGTTACACCACTAATAAATAATAATAATAATAATAATAATAATAATAATAATAATAATAATAATAATCCTTACAGAAACAATAGGGCTTCGCACCTCCGGTGCTAGGGCCCTAAATATTTAAACTATTCTACAGTATTATCTGTCAGGTGTTGTACTGTTCTGCCTGAGGCCTTGCCGGGGTCAACAGCAAGATAACTCTCGAGGGGCGGGTTTACCAGGCTAGGTTTAAATAGGGCAGAGGATTAACACAAAAGGAGGGACAGGTGAACACAATGGGCAAACAAGATAGAATCAAGACCAGACAAGTGACAGAAAACAAGGCACGGGTGAGCAGACAATCAAGAAACCAAAACAGGAAGCAGAGGGGGTGGAGATTCAAACACAGAATCCTGACAGACCTTCAGCAGGATTCAAACTCACTGAAAAAGTTAATAAACAGCCTTTGCCAGCTGATGCGTTAACCCCTTACTCCCTTCAATACAAGAAGGCATTAGGCATATCTATAGCCACAGTTCCATGTATTATACATAAAATACACAGAAAAATGACACAAACTGGCATTAAGTCATTGCTTTTAATGAGTAAGGGACATGATTGTGTTGATGAAGATATCAAAGTTGCTAAAGATGTCATACTGGCTTAACTGAAATGAGGCTACATTTCTGTTGTTTCTGTTGTTATCCACAGCAAATGTATCCGAATACTCTCCCAACGCTTCCAAAACATCTGGATACTAGTCCATTCCTTTGTAGACCACCTCATGTTTAAAAATACCTCTCAAGTCATTATTAGTTGGGTTTTATTGTTGGTTTGGATTTATGTCATATATCTGATTTCACATGTTGCTAAAATTGCACTTTTTGCTGTAATATTTAAGGAAGAAGAACTTGGATGTTTTTATTTTTGTATTCCTTTTTTAAGTTACTTTATTTTGTTGTTGGATTGATAGCCTAAATCTAGCTTCAAGTTGCACTACAAATTCATTTTACTTAAGCAATAAAAATAATAGAGATTTGAATCTTACTGAAATGTGTTTTGTATACATTGTTAATAATTGAGCAATGGGGAAGTAATTGCTAATTAATTGCCAAATTAATTCTTGAAAAATAATTGTTTGGGACAGCCCTACTGGCCATAGATGAACAGAACACATACATAGTTACATAAACAGATAGAGTGAAAAAGAGAACGACAGAGAGCGAGAGAATGAGAGAACAAGAAAAAAAGAGAGAAAGAGTTTAGATACTTCTGTAGAGTACAAAGACACTCTCCTCCTTTACAGAACAAGAGAAAATAAATAGTGATGTAGCACTTGGTGTAAAGGTCAGAAGAGAACTCAGTTTATAGAAGTTGAGAACTACGCGCACATCCAGCACTTTGCAGGTGCAGGGCAAAACGTTCCACAGATAGTAAAGTAAGAAATTGGCCGCATACTGATGCTGCTGCTCCCAGTGATTTTATTTATAGACAACGTTTCGACCCTTCGGGTCTTTGTCAGGTCAAACCAAATGAACAGAAAGGAGGGAATATATACACTTTGAAATGGGGATCATTCTCAATCAAACAATCAAGGATAGACAGTGTTAACCTATTAGAGATGTCCACATCTACCCTTTCTTGTTAACTACCTACCCTCTAGATTTGTGAGAACTACTCACGTAATCTATTGTTCCCCAGTTCTGTACTAACAAAGCATTGCTTAAATATTGATATTTCTTATCTGTTACGCATGGTCAGTCTAAATGACTGGTAGAAAGTAAAACTTAGTACTCAGTAAAGCTTACTGGTAGAAAGTAAAACAATATATTGAATAAAGTATCAAAACATTATGTGAAAGACATTATATAAAAATGTATGTCAAAGCATAAAATATGGTCTAAACAAGAAAATAGCAATGAAAAAAATTCACATAACCCACTGTACAAATGTGACATTGACAAAAACACTTAGACTAATTCATAAAAAAGGTTTGATGTCAAATTCTTCATTTAGGCCATATGGAGCCATAGTATTAAGTGTGTATATGTGGAAGGTTTCACGCTGTAGGAGTAGTTGTTCATGATTTCCACCCCTAGCGAGCCGTTCCACTTTTTCAATACCCACATATCTCAATGAACTAACTAGATGTACCACATAGCGGTACATGGTATGACCGCCGCAGTATATTGAAATGTGGGAACTGTTGGCATGATAAGTGTGTGGTAGAGCAGTGTTGTGAGGTGAGAATTTCTGTGAAAATGATTTTCTGAAAGTGGGCATGGATGTGGGTTTTGAATGAATGACATTGTGTGTGTTTGTATAGTGTGTAGGAGTGATTTGTGAAGGCAAGGAATAGGCAAAATCAGATTTTGTACAATTACAGCGCCCCCTATGGACCAAATTGTATGGCATGTGCTGTGGTTTTAGAGGTCTTTGTGCTGACCGTGCATGATGTATTTTGTGCAGTTCCCACTTTCTCGGTCCAAGATAACGGCAGTTCAAAATCCCAATTTTTGCATTTACCCATATCACTAGGTGGCGCTATGCTTCAAGTGAGTGCCTTTGGGCTGGGTTGATACGCCTCTGTAACACCAGCATACTAACACAAAATCGTTGTCTTGGGCAAAATTGTTGCGGAGTTATTTAACAAAAACTGCTTTTCAACACCTAGCTTCGGCGATAAACATCGCCCTCTATGATGAAATGTCACAAAATTTAGTACACATGAAAAGAAAGCTGTTTAGAGATGGCATGTCAACTTTGACCAACTTTGAGCAATTAAAAGCCAAGATATGGACATTTGAAGAATTTTAAGCTACGTGTTATTTGTTCATTGACGTGTAACTTCGGAACGGTTTATCTCAAGATAAATCCTTTGATAACTTTTTGTCAGCATTGTCTGTAGATGACATATACCAAATTTGGTGAGATTCACATGAACAGCCTATGACGAGTTCATTCAGATTCGTTTTCGCAATGTTAAAATTTCACAGAAATTGTTCTCGTTGGAAGTGGGCGTCGACCAGTGTTTTCAATGCGAGAGGGTCAATAGATTTCACGATAAAAAATAATTGATTGTAAACGTTAGCATTCTCTAGATAATAGGCAAAATGACATTTTGTACAATTACAGCGCCCCCTATTGACCAAATTTTATGGCATGTGCTGTGGTGTTAGAGGTCTTTCTGGTGATCGTGCATTTTGCGCAGTTTCCTCCTTCTCGGTCCAAGATATTGGCAACTCAAAATCCCAATTTTTGCATTTACCTATATCACTAGGTGGCGCTATGCTTCAAGTGAGTGTTTATGGGCTGTGTCGATACGCCTCTGTAACACAGACATACTAACACAAAATCGTTGTCTTGAGCAAAATTGTTGATGAGTTATTTAACAAAAACTGTTTTTTGACACCTAGCTTCGCCAATAAACATCGCCCCCTATGACGAAATGTCAACAAGTTTAGTACACATGAAAAGAAAGATGTTTAGAGATGGCATGTCAACTTTGACCACATTTGAGCAATTAAAAGCCAAGATATGGACATTTGAAGAATTTTAAGCTACGTGTTATTTGTTCATTAACGTGTAACTTCAGAACGGTTTATCTCAAGATAAATCCTTTGATAACTTTTTGTCAGCATTGTCTGTAGATGACATATACCAAATTTGGTGAGATTCACATGAACAGCCTATGACGAGTTCGTTCAGATTCGTTTTCGCAATGTTAAATTTTCACGGAAATTGTTCTCGTTGGAAGTGGGCGTCGACCAGTGCGTTCAATGCGTGAGGGTCAATAGATTTCACGATAAAAAAAAAGTTGTTGTAAACGTTAGCATTCTCTAGATAATAGGCAAAATGACATTTTGTACAATTACAGCACCCCCTATTGACCAAATTTTATGGCATGTGCTGTGGTGTTAGAGGTCTTTGTGGTGATCGTGCATGACGTATTTTGCGCAGTTTCCTCCTTCTCGGTCCAAGATATTGGCAACTCAAAATCCCAATTTTTGCATTTACCCATATCACTAGGTGGCGCTATGTTTCAAGTGAGTGTTTATGGGCTGGGCTGGGCTGGGTTTATGGGCTTCGCTAGCGGCGGTCATAATAATGTCCAACTTTCTTAAAATGTAATGCTACTGTTTTTTTTCTCATCCCCACAACTGATGTTGCTGCGGTGTTTACTTATGCGTGTGCGTAAGGCTCTGCAGGCTTTTCCAACATATCCCAGGCCACAGGAACATTTAATAAGATACACAACAAAAGTGGTACTACATGTGATGGCCCCCCTGATCTTCAACTGTTTACCACTGTCAGGGCCGGCCCAAGCCTTAATGGGGCCCTAAGCAAAAATTCCTTAGGAGGCCCCCATACCACCTCCTCAGCAACAGATGGTTAATTTTCCTATAGCCTACATACTATGTGTGTAGTTTATCCACCATCATTGTCGCAATATGTAATGCGTTTAAAATACACCAGTGTCATTCTGACTGTTTTAACTGAAGCAAACCCAGATTGGCAGTCATTCTTAATCTATTTCGTTATTCTGTGAATCTTACTGCAAGACGAGCTTTCATCACTTCTGCTCAGCATTCAAATTCGAAGTTTACTTTTGCTAAATCTGTCCACCAGAGAACAGTCATGTATTGTCTATGACCATTACTCTGCTGCAGGCAGGAAAGGCACATTATCAGGTCGTCAAATTTATTAACATTCAAATTGAAATCAATCAACCATTGTTAGCGATCTCACAACAATGATCAAGAAGGAGACTTTGAGAAGTTAATATAGTTTAAAACATGTAAAGACAAGCAGTTATCCGCATCCCCAACCTTGCAGCTTCTCAATTTGGATGGAAATATCTAGAAATGACCACTAGCAACTGTGCTAGGCACTAACAAAATTGGAGCTACCTTTAAGTGTACAAACAGATCCTATTCGAATAAATGAACACGTGTTGTCCACTTGAACTAATACAAACTATAAGGGTGTTAGCAAGTGGCAGCCAAACATCCACCCAAACGTAATGAAAAGCCGCTGTGAAAAGCAGTTCTATTAGCGCGCTAACAAACACATTTAGCTAAGTAGTGGCATGCTGTGTCCCGAAAACAACGCTCATTTTGTTAAAATCTAACAGTAACAAGTTATTCTCTTACTCTTGGTACAATCATAGGCTGTTGTGGATCAATTTAACGCACATTCGAAACTTCAACAACTGTAGGAAGTAACGTGATGACCGCTATATTTATTAAAATACCAACCATCCATTTGAATGGAATGGGGCTTCATGCTACAAAGTCACTGCTGCTGTATGACATCTCCAAGACAAATGGTGGCAGCCTGAATCAGCACGAATCAATGACGCATCTCATTGGAAGGACTCTTTTTTTTTAGAAGATTTCCGTAAGCTATCAAAGTGTAATTAAATAAGCTATTGACTGTATATTTTTATTGTTCTTTAAAAAAAAAACGACCAAATGCAACACTGTTGATATCGATTTCGTTAAAATGACTAGTCAACAGGGTGGGGTGGGGGGCGGTGGCGCTGAGGACTGTCTGTTGTTTTCTTCCCATCATGCACTGCACTTTTTGCAACATCATTTCTCGAACAGAATCCACTTATAAGTGCTCCTATATTAAGTTTGACTTCAAAATATTATAAACAGTCATGTTCTCCGCCTATTGAAGGGATTTTTAGAATTAAAAGTGGCACAAAAAGAACACCCACCGTCATAGAGGAGTATAGGGCAAAATTCTCTCTATATAAAGGCTGCTAACATGTTGCGTGAGTGAGATCGCGGGGAAGCGCAATGCGTGCGGTTCACCGCGTGTGGGTCAATGACACATCAAGGTAGAATGGTCAGGGGGCCCCAGAGGTGGGTTGGGGGCCCTAAGCCGTCGCATAGTTTGCTTATGCCTCGGGCCGGCCCTGACCACTGTGTGGATGTGTGTAGGTCTTGTACTTGGTAGTGTATCCACATTGTGCACAGCCACCACATCTGTAATTATGACCGCCGCTAGCGAAGCTAGCGATAGCGGTCATTATAGTGTTGCCGCGACTTTTTTCCCTTTTTTTTTTTTTTTTTTTTCCCAGCAATTTTCCGTCAACGGTTTCCGGGACACTGGAAGTCAGGGGGACATGAATCTTTGTAGGCATGTAGCCCTAGGCATGTAGGCTTTTAATTGATCGAATTTGGTCAAAGTTGACTTGACATCTCTAAACAACTTTCTTTTCATGTGTACTAAATTTTGTGTAATTTCGTCATAGGGGGCGATGTTTATTGGCGAAACTAGGTGTCAAAAAACAGTTTTTGTTAAATAAGTCGTCAACAATTTTGCCCAAGACCACAATTTTGTGTTAGTATGTCGGTGTTACAGAGGTGTATCAGCCCAGCCCATAAACACTCACTTGAAGCATAGCACCACCTAGTGATAAGGGTAAATGCAAAAATTGGGATTTTGAGTTGCTAATATCTTGGACCGAGAAGGTGGGAACTGCACAAAATAGGTCATGCATGATCAGCACAAAGACCTCTAACACCACAGCACGTGCCATACAATTTGGTCCATAGGGGGTGTTGTAATTGTACAAAATCTCATTTTGCCTATTCCTTTCACAAATCACTCCTACACACTATACAAACACACACAATGTCATTCAGTCAAAACCCACATTCATGCTCACTTCCAGAAAATCATTTCCACACAAATTCTCACCTCACAACACTGCTCTACCACACACTCATCACTTTGTAATACATAGGGTGGGGTTATTTCTCTCAGCTTTTCTGTCCGGCTGTAGGGACTCCTTCTGGGTTACAGTGCTGAATCGCTGAGCCGCAGAGTCAATCCAAGTTTGTTTGTATCCCCTATCCAAGAATCTTTCTTTTAGGTTACTCGCGTTTTCTTCATACCTTTCATCAGAGCTGCAAATTCTCCTGATTCTGTGGAATTGACTAATGGGTAGGCTCTTGAGGTGTGTTGGATGAAAGCTATCCCCACGCAGAAGAGTGTTCCTGTCTGCCGATTTTCTGTATAAATTAGTCTGTAGGGTGAGGTCTTGCTTTACAACTCTGACATCAGAAATGTTGGAAGTCAAGGATGCTGCTGATAATAGGCCTACTCACTAGGGGAGTTGTGAGTGACTTGTGAATCTTAGGTAGGGTGTAAATCACAGGAGTGATAGGAAAGTCAATCCACATGAAATCAAACTCAGATTTATTAATGTCTCCAGATTCAAGCCATATTTTCAGTCTTTCATGCACATTATTCTTAAATTGGCCTGTAGGGTCAGAGGACAGTTTCGTGTAGAACTGAGTATCATTCAACTGCGTGTACATTTCAGATTCATAGTCTGACAGATCCTGAATAACGACAGCGCCACCCTTATCTGCTGGTCGTACAATCACAGTGCTGTCATTACGTAAGGCAGTAAGGGCTTCTCTTTCCTTTTTGGGTAAGTTGTTGTAGGTCTTGTATTGATCTTTGTTCTTAAGTATAGACTTCACATCCTGTTCAACTAAACAGCAGTATGTCTCCAGTGATGCACTTCTATTCTTCGGCGGGATAAATGTAGACTTTTTCTTACATTTAGTAAGTTTGACTTTGGGTGCATTCTCACTATTGGAAGACACAGCATTTACAACATCAGAATTAGTCAAGTAGTTTCCGTTTGTGCCAGACTCAAGTGTACCGTTAGACACAGAACCATCAGAATGGAACATTTCTTTCAGTCTCAGGGATCTAAAGAATTTCTGAAAGTCATTTGTCCTTGTAGCTACTGAGGACGTCACTTCAAGTCACTACAGAGATGAGGAAATACTGACAATCAGAAAAAATGAACGTGGCGGAGAAACAAAAACTTCTGGTGAAGCTTCATAGGCAGTTTGGTCATGCTTCTGCTAACAGATTACTGAGGCTTCTCTCAAGCTCAGGCACCAACGATGCAGAATGTGCCACCATTCTTCACAGAATTGTGAGTGAGTGTGAGACCTGTCAGAGATACAGCAAGATAAAACCGAGGCCTGCTGTTGGCCTTCCACTAGCCTCTCAGCACAATGAAACTGTGGCAGTAGACCTGCATGAGTTAGAACCAGGGCTCTGGTATCTTCACATTATTGATCAGTTCACACGATTTAGTGCAGGAAGCGTTTTGCCCACAAAGAAAGGATCTGAAATTGTCAAACACTTCAGCCACGACTGGATAAGCGTTCATGGCCCGCCTCAGAAGCTGTTCAGCGACAATGGAGGAGAGTTTAATAATGACGAGGTTAGAGATATGGCAGAAAACTTCAACATACAGTAGAAGTAAAAACAACTGCTGCATACAGCCCCTGGAGTAATGGACTAACAGAGCGACACAATAAAACACTCACAGTGATCATAAAAGTGAAAACAAGTAATGACTGTGACTGGGAAACTGCCTTGGACTGGGCACTTATGGCAAAGAATACCATGCAAAATGTTCATGGCTACAGTCCTCATGAGTTGGTGTTTGGACAGAACCCCAACACTGCCATCTGTGCTGACTGACAAGCCTCCTGCCTTGGAGGGCACCACAAAAAGTGAGTGGGTAGCAAAACACATCTCTGCTTTACATGCAGCAAGAAGGACATTTACAGAGGCGGAGTGTTTGGAGAGAATAAGAAGAGCAGATATGACAGATATGAAATGGATGACAAAGTGTAGTACAAGAGAGTTGACTGTCCAGAATGGTAAGGACCAGGAGTTGTTATTGTTCAGGACGGAGCAGTTGTGTTTGTCAGTCATGGTGGTACTTGTGTTAGGGTGCACTACCGAAGACTCAGGAAAGTAAAAAATGAAGATGATGAACATGTAATGAATGATGATACAGAGAGAACCATAGACTTTGAACAGGTGATGCTAACAGTATGGATGATGTTGGCGATGAGGATCCTGAAAATCACAGTGATGCTGATAGTGACACAGAAACAGGAGTGTCCACAGGAGTGCAGACTGAAACACGTCACTTAGATGATGGTGTAGGGACACATACTGATACAGAACACAGAGCTGATGTTCAACTGAAAATTGGGCAAGTTCTGAATTACAGAGATGTCCATAGTGGAATTTTACACAGAGCAGAAGTCCTTGGGCGGGCAGGTAAAGCATATAAAGCTGGTACAATCTGCTGTTCATTGAGCCAACCAATGTTGTAGGCAAGACTGATTCAGTTGATATATCAAAGTTGCAGAACCTTCAGATAGAACCCACTGTTGATATCGTAGATAGCAGTGAGGATGTGTTAATAACAAAAGATGTGTCATTTGACCATGCTAAGCAGGACAAGTTAAACAATTGGAGAGATAATAATGTGTTTGAAACTGTACAAGAAAAAGGACAGAAGAGTATCAGCACTCAATGGGTATGCACCCTTAAGGAGACATCTGCTGGTTTAGTACCGAAAGCATAGTTAGTGGCAAGAGGCTTTGAAGAGTTTAAAGTGTCAGAGCTACAGAAGGACTCAGCAACTTGTGCCACAGAGTCTTTTTGACTACTTTTGGCTGTTATCTGTCAAAGAAAATGGACACTGCACTCTATGGATATAAAAGCTGCATTGGGAGTGGAACTGTCACGTGACATTTACATCAGGCCTCCCCCTGAGGCAGACTGTAAAGGAACATTATGGAAGCTCAAAACGTGTGTGTATGGTTTGGCAGATGGCTCATTGTACTGGTACAACAGAGTGAAGCAAATAGTGCTAGAAGCAGGAGGCAAGATGTCCAAGGTTGACCCTGCTGTCTTCTATTGGACTAATCAGGACTGTACTGTGACAGGTGTACTTGCCTGCCATGTGGATGACTTCATATGGGATGGCACACAAAGTTTCTCCAAAATCACCTAAGATCAGTCTTTCAAGTTGGACGTGAGGAGCATGATTGCTTCTGCTATGTTGAAATGGATTTTGTGACTTTTGATGAAACTGTGCATGTCCACCAGGAGAATTACATTCAACACATGCAGCCCATAAATATGTCTCCTTCACGGGCTGTGCAACACAACTCCTCTCTTTGTGAAGAGGAAAAGGATCAACTTAAGTCTAAGATAGGTCAGATTCTCTGGGTAGCAAGGCAGAGCAGGCCAGATGCCCTGTTTGATGCCAGCAACCTAGCCTCTAACCTTAAGAATGCAACAGTGCAAACAATTAATGAGGCAAACAGAATAATGTGCAAGCTTAAGTCAAAGAAAGTAGTGCTTAGCTTTCAACATCTGGGCAGAGACCCTGATCTAAAACTTGTACTGTTCAGCGATGTCTCATTTGGAAATCTTTCAGATGGAGGCACTCAAGGGGGACATCTGATTGTTTTGATGCGAGAAAATGGGAAATTTTCCCCACTTTCCTGGCAATCAAAGAGAGTTAAGAGCGTTGTGCGTAGTACACTTTCCTGAACTGACCTCAGGTTGCACTGATCATGCACCACCTATCATCTGTGTAACAGACAATCATTCCCTTGTTCATGCAATGAAGTCTACCAAGTCTGTTTCTGAGAAAAGACTTCGCCTGGAAGCTCACCAGTTACTCAAGGCACTAAGTGATGGGCAATGGAAACTTGAATGAACAGGACATTTACACATTTGTAATTTGAGCATATTGATATATATATTTTGTCTATGCTGCAATTCTCTTTTTGGCACTGGACAACTGTTTTAAGTCTTTAGTTGGGTTTTGTTTACTTCATGGTGAAAAACTCAAGTTTTTTTAAAGAAGAGAGTGAGTTTGTTAACTGTTCAATGTAATATGCTGCATTTACAGTGAAAGCTCATATACTGTACTTTTATTGTGACGTTTTGGACCGGAAGGTAAAAAACTATCTTGTTATGTCCTGAGTTGGGGATGTTCATTAAAAAGGTTGTAACGGTACACGGTAGTTATGTCATTATCTAACATTGTCCATCTGCACATTGATCCTGTTATCTTTTCTTGTCTCCATTGCTGTCACAGGAGGTCTAAACGTGAAGTTACTCCATGCAGATGGTGCAGAAGAACTGCTCTGGGCTCAATTGGGTGCTCATGGTAACAAATGGCATGAGGGGGTGTGCCTCGTGTCTTCCCCCCTCAACTCCTACCAGGTGGGAGCAGTTTGGATACATCAATCAGTCAGGCAAATATGACTTATGTAAAAAAATGATCACCTGAATATTACAGTGGACATATTTGTGATTGTGGCAGCATGTGGTGTATTGAAATATGTCATGATTGAACTTAAAATAGAGATAGTCTCAGTGTGGGTCTGTGGTAGCCTGGTAAACCCGCCCTTCGTACTTCATTTCATTTTGTTTTGAGCCATGACGTTGACCTTGTGTGTTACATTTGAATTGTAGTGCGTATGTAGGCTAATTGCATACGTGACGACCAGGCATTAGCGATCGGGTAAAGGCAGAGGCACTTGTTTTAAACTTCAGCTGAGTCCACACCTCCAGGAAGAAATCGTTTCTGACGGTGTCTGGTCCAGACCCTCTGTACAAAATGAATTGAAGTACTAGGGGGTGGTTTACCAGGCTAGGTCTGTGGAAGCAATGACAAAAACAAGTGTAATCAGAGATGGCAACCTGGTCCCCCATGTGGACGGACAGGGTCATTGCGGGCGGACAGACAGACATACACACATGGATAGCATCTTAGCTGGTCAATCCGGGGGACCAGGTAATAAGAAACAATTAATTACAACTGTCTGTATTTACACTTATAAAGACAAATAGGAGTGTCTATATACATTCCAACTTCAGTTTTGAAGTTTGGCATTATAAATAAAAAGAAGAAACATGCGCACTCCCAGGGAGATGAAGGTTATACACACTCAAGTGAACCTTGATAATGGCCATAGGACCAGAAGTTAAGCAGTAAAAGAAGGTAAGCAATATAGAGTTTGCAGCTACTAATCCTCTAAAGGCTATGGCCGTTAAAGTTTAAAGGACCAAAAAATGTAAACCACTTCATATTTTGATGAAACATTGGGGATTTTGAATTACTCCCATAGAGGTTTATTTCGTGCAATTTTGAGCAAAATCTGAGATGGTGCCCATGGAACCATTGGTTGAGTTGGCATGGATTGACCCTTCTTCAAACCCATTCTAACAAGGACACATAGCACGTCATCAAAGCAACTCCAGAACCCAGAACATTGAGTTGCTATCCAATCAGAGAAAGCCAAAAAGTTTGCACCATTTTATTTTTTTTATGTACACGACAAGTGCTGCAACACTAGCAGACAGACATTTTGTCACTTCTACGTCAAATTGACACTTTTCGCCTGGACTATAACTTGATCTTTAGTTTGAAGTGTGACATCATCCCTGTAGCTGGTGGTTGAAGCGCAGCGCTTGGCCTTTGATGGTCTGGTGGCCATTGATGACATCACGTTTGTGCCGGGCCTGTGCTCGCTGGCCAGCATGTGCTCGTTCGAGGGCCAGGACTGCGGTTACAGTAGCAGCGGTGCTGGGTTATGGGTGCACCAGCGAGCTGGGGCTGGAAACGGCCCCGAAACAGACCACACTCTGGAAACCAAGAATGGTGAGAAGCACAGATGATGCATGCATCAGCCATGAGATGATCCATCAAAGCAAATAAATTGCCGATGTATGGTAGTAATGGCCTGTTTATGAACAGTGGTTCTTAACTGGTGGGTCGGGAATAAGTTGGTTTAAAAATGTGGGTCGTGACGTACTGGTGATGGGAAATTATAGCTCCCTAGGCCACACCAGTTAGGATCCACTGAACAGCTACATCTACAGCACATCTATAGTTTGTCAGTTTATGAATTGTCAGTTTCCTATGATTTACCACTAATTTCTCTCTCTCTCTCTCTCTCTCTCTCTCTCTCACTCTCTGTATATGTGCATGTGTGTGTGTGTATGTATGTATGTGTTGTTTGCACTGTCTGCAGGTTGCTACATGGTGGTCAACACAGGAGCTGATGTTTTCCCTCAGGGGCGTGTGGCCATCCTCACCTCACCGCTCCACACAGGCATCACACGCATGCAGTGTGTGCACTTCTGGTACCACATCAGAGGGCAGGACTCTGGTAATAGACAACTACACAAAGGCTAAGGGTGTTTTCACATATGGTTCCCTTTAAACGAACCAAACCAGGGAACCACATACTGTATGGTTCCCTTTAAACAAACTCAGTTTCCTAAAAGTGGACCAACAATTGGACCAACAGAAAACAAACTTAGTTCTGTTTGTGTTCACATTGTGAAAGAACACTAGGTTGTCTTTGTGGTCTACTTTAGCTCTAATGGAGTCACAGGCATTGTAGGAGGCATTTTTGTGTCACTCCCTGTGAATTTCTAATTGTCCACTGGGTGGCACTCTGAGGTCATTGGGGGGTCATGGCAATACAGGTGGGAACAACAATTCAGGGAGCAGATGTTGCCTGACGGTAGCCTGGTAAACCCGCCCCTCGTACTTCATTTCATTTTGTACAGAGGGTCTGGACCGGATTCTTTTGAGGGTCATGTAAGTGGTCCGAGCAAAGCCGATCCAATCATTGAACAGAGGGTGTGTTCTTGAGCCATGACCTTGTCCTTGCGTGCTACATTTGAATTGTAGTACGTAGGTAGGCTAATTGCATACGTGACGGCCAGGCGTTAGCAATTGGGTAGAGGCAGAGGCATTTGTTTTAAACTTCAGCAGAGTCCACACCTCCAGGAAGATTTTTTTACTCACGGCCTCCGCTCCAGACCCTCTGTACAAAATGAAATGAAGTACGAGGGGCTGGTTTACCAGGCTAGCCTGACGGGGGAAGCACACAGTTTTTGACTGTTTTACCTCACTATACTCTGTACTTCGTTTGCCTTGTATGCTGTGGTTTTCAATGTAATTATTTTTCATATATTAAATGTGAAACACTTCAACCAACTTAACCCTATGGGCCCGATGGACGTAAAATGCGTCCAAATTTACACCCATTCCTCTCTGTTGAATTACTCCGGAACGGTACATCGTACAGAGATGACACTCATACCAAACAGCAGAACCAGGGCTTTACAACGTGACCTCCCGCTTATTTTTGTGATCAAGTATCGGCGAGATATTAATATTTAAATATTCCCCCAAATCTCTCATATTAGCGCTTTGCACAGGCATTACTCTCGTTGAAATTATTTTATTATTATTTTTTATTATTATTATAAATTATTAATTTATCACGTTAAAACAAGGGATTAAATATTTGCCAAGTAATGATTTAACAAATTTTTACTTTACCCTTTTCACACTCGGGGTTATCAGTCAATGCATAATGTAAACAATTGCAGAACTTACCCATTCTACTGCTAGCGTGCATTTCTGTCAAGATACATTTCATACAGTTTTGAAATTACTGCAAATGTCTGCATAATATCCATAATCCTGCATAATCCTGATCTAACATCCTTCATTACATGGAAAATAGGCCCTTATTTCCGTCAGGCACAGACTACATATTTATCAACATTGATAAGCCACTGAATATCCCACCATCATGGTTCTTATATTGCCAGATTTCAGACAATCTCCTCTACTCACATATGAAAATATATCCCTACTGACAGCATCCTATGGACAGGTATTTGCAAGAATACAAGATTTTTTTATACGCAATATGATTTTTTATTGGTTTAGTGTTTTTTATAAAATCAGTGCAAATAGTAGCTCATCAAATGAAACCAGATCTGGATAGCCTAGACTGTCCTGAAAGAAACAAGATATAGCATGTATGTATGGCCCTTACAATGACCAAGATGTGAGCTTAAAAGTAAAGGTAGTAAAAATACCCTGAAAATAGCCTAGGGCCCATAGGGTTAATAAAAGTTGGTTTAAAATAATTATTTTGTCATACGTAGGCTAAGGAAGAATGTAGGCTTGGTGCTAATTGTTGACTGTTGATGGCGCTTTGAAGTAAGGTTTCATTTTTGCACTGATAATGAAACAAAACATTCAACCAGCAGGACTAGGCAATACAAAGGAGTATGGTTGAAAGATAATTGTTTTAGTTGAACTGATTTGTAGTCTGTCAGTGCAATATAGAACTAATAGGAAAATGCTGATAAATTACAATTTTGGGAATTACAAAAGCTGGTGGAGAGCTGTATCATTGTCATCAGAAGCCTAATCAAGGGTAAGATGTACTGGGGTTCAACAGTCTACAACAAGATATTGTGTTACATTTACTTTTTATGCATTACTCATAGGGATGCACAGGGGTTTTAGGGCATTTTAGGGGTATTAAGATGTTTATTATTTTAAGGGCTCTGTGAGGATCTTGGACTACTGTCATCTTTTTGCCACTAGGGGTCCTCGTTTTGCTGATCTTTAGTTTTGCTGAGTCACTCAGCACTTACCGGTCATGTGTTTCTGCTGATTGTTCACTGTTAAGTTCCTAGTGAATCATTAGTCCCACCTGTCCCTCGTTTCTGTTTTCTTTATAAGCCTCCTCAGTTTCTCAGTCTTTGCTCAGTCTTGGGATTACTCTCCGTGAGTCTACTTGCTCCCGTAAGTTGCTATGTGCCTCTCTGTTTTGGATTTTTGGTCTTTTGTTCACCTGTGCTGTTGAAATTTACTTGCTGTGGAATTTTTGCCTGTGCTGGGACTTCTCTTGTGTTTTTTGTGACCTGCCTTGTTTTTTTGCCTGCTTTATCCTTTTTGATCTCCTGTGCTTTGGACTTGTTTTTTTTGTCTGTTTCTTTTTTCACCTTGGTTGGACTGTTTTTTTGTCTTTGATCTTCTGAGCGTTTTTATATGTGCCTGCCTTTCTACACTGGTTCCTGGTTTTGTAAATCCCTTTTTTCCAATCCAGTAAAGACTGTTGGTTTGACTCTGAGCCCTGTCAGTCTCCTATCTCTGCATTGTTTGAGTCCATCTGAATTACCTGTGGTCTAGTGGTACAGCTACTACCTGCTACACGGCTATCCCCGGCTGAACCCTGACAGCAAGACTGAGCCCAAGAAGAAGACTCAGCAGAGATGAGCGAGACACAGCCAGAGGGGGATGCCCCCTCTCAACCCACCACCATAGAACAAGTGTGTGCCGTAATCTCCAGTCATGATGCCACTGTTGCTCACCATGAAAATCGACTGCGTGGCCAGGAGGTGGCTTACTCCAGACACGAGCAGATCCTGCAAGACCTCCAATGAAATGTCAGTGCTCTCCTGGCGTCCTCCACCTTTCCCTGGCTCTTCTCACCATACAGAGCCCAGACTCCCTGCTCCAGAGAGATACGATGGAAATCCAAGAGACTGCCGAGGGTTCTTGACCCAGTGCTCTCTGACCTTTGAGCTCCAACCCTCCTCCTTCCCCACAGATCGCTTTCGCATTGCCTATATAATCACCTTGCTGACCGGTAAGGCCAGGGCATGGCCCACAGCCGTCTGGGAACACCAGGACAGGGTTTGTGCTAGCTATGCGGGGTTCACTGAGGAGATGCGGCGGGTGTTCGACCATCCAGTGGGGGTCAGAGATGCAGCCAACCGTCTGTTCCGTCTACACCAAGGCAACTCTAGAGTCGCTGAGTATGCAGTTCTCTTCCGCACCCTGGCAGCCGAAAGTGGGTGGAACATGGAGGCTTTGATGGCAACCTTCCGACATGGCCCGTCAGAGAGTATCAAGGATGAATTGGCGGCTAGGGATCCGGTCCCCGACTTGGAGGCCCTAATTGAACAAGCCATCAGGCTCGACAATCGTCTGCGAGAGCGACAACGTGAGCGGCAGCCAGTCAGGGAGTCTTTTACTGGTGTTGACACATCTCACTGCTCCACAGCGACCTCCTTCTCCCGAGGAGCCAATGCAGCTAGGCGGGTTCCGTCTTCCCCAAACTGAGAGGGACCACCGGATGAGGCAGCGCTGCTGCCTTTACTGTGGGAGGCCAGGTCACTTTCGCACCACATGTCCTGAGCTTGCGGGAAAAGTCAAGCCCTGTCCAGGAGAGGGAGAACTGTGACTGGGGCTACACTCACTCCCTGTGCTTCTAATACCTGCATGCAAGTTCCCATCATGATCACCTGGCAGCATGATCACTCCCTACTGGCCCTGGTGGATTCTGGTGCTGCAGGTAATTTCATGGACACCTCCCTGGCCAACAGACTTCGCCTTCCTCTGACCGACCTCAAGTGCACTCTACCTGTTTACCGCCCTGGATGGAAGACCTCTGGGAAAAGGTACCGTGAACCACTTAACTGCCCCTGTTACCATGTCTATTAACGGTAATCATCAGGAAAGCATCCAGTTTAACTTGGTCTCCTCTCCTGAGTTTCCTGTTATTCTAGGGTACCCTTGGCTGTCCCCCCATAGCCCCCACATCAACTGGTCTACTGGAAGGATTGTAGAATGGGCCCCAGTTGTAAATCCTCTTGCCTTCTCTCCAGGTCCAAGTCACCTGTTTCTAGGTCTCCTAGTCCTCTCGAGCTTTCCTGAGACCCTTCCGAGTACCACGACTTGAGTGAGGTCTTCAACAAAACAAGGGCCACTTCACTGCCTCCTCACAGACCCTATGATTGTGCGATTGATCTCTTGCCTGGAACCTCCCCCCAGCGAGGACGGATCTTCTCCTTGTCGCCTGCTGAGACACAAGCTATGGAGACCTACATCAAGGAGTCGCTAGAAGCTGCACTCATCAGGCTCTCGATCTCGCCCGCAGGTGCTGGGATCTTTTTTGTCGGAAAGAAGGATGGTGGTCTCAGGCCATGTATTGACTATCGGGGTTTGAACAAGGTGACCATCAGGAACCGTTATCCCCTGCCATTAATGTCCACTGCTTTCAAGCTACTCCAGGGGGCTACCACCTTTACCAAGTTGGATCTGCATAATGCCTACTATCTTGTTCTGATTTGCGAGGGGGATGAATGGAAGACGGCCTTCAACACTCCTGCCGGGCATTATGAATATCTGGTCATGCCTTTTGGTTTGACCAATGCCCCAGCAGTCTTCCAGGCTCTAGTTAATGATGTCCTTAGAGACATGCTGAATTGTTATGTTTTTGTTTATTTAGATGACATTTTGATTTTCTCTAAGTCTCTCCATGAACGTGTACACCATGTAAGAACTGTTCTCCAGTGCCTCTTGTATAATAACCTTTTTGTAAAACCAGAGAAGTGCAAGTTCCATGTCTCCAAGATTTTCTTCTTGGGCTTCGTCCTGGAGGAGGGGAGCCTCCAGATGGATCCCAGGAAGACAGAGGCTGTAGATCAATGGCCACAACCCACTTCGGTCAAGGAGGTGCAACGTTTCATTGGCTTCTCCAACTTCTATCGGAAGTTCATCAGGAACTTCAGCAGTGTTGCAGCCCCACTGACCAACCTGACCAAGAAGAAGTCTGGTCCGTTTACCTGGACAGCTGAGGCTAAGAGGGCATTCCAGGATCTGAAGGTGAGGTTCACTGCTGCTCCAATACTTACCTTACCTGACCCCTCTCTCCCCTTTGTTGTGGAGGTTGATGCATCCGATGTTGCTGTGGGTGCTGTCCTGTCACAGCGACGAGCAGATGGAAAGCTTCACCCCTGTGCCTTCTTCTCGTCACGACTCTCTGACGCAGAGAGGAACTACGATGTGGGGGATCGAGAGCTCCTGGCGATAAAGAAAGCATTGGAGGAGTGGCGCCATTGGCTCGAGGGGGCCAAGAATCCATTTGTGGTCTGGACGGACCACAAGAACCTTGAATATATACAAGTGGCAAAGCGACTCAATCCCAGGCAGGCGAGGTGGGCTCTCTTCTTTAACCGATTTGACTTTGTTTTCTCTTATCGACCAGGTTCCAAGAACCAGAAGCCAGATGCTCTGTCTAGACTCCACCAGAGGTCTTCTGAGGACTCCACCGCTGTGACCATCCTCCCACCTGCCAAGATTGTGGCTCCAGTAAGGTGGGGCATCGAGACTGTTGTGCAACGCGCCCAGCAGGGGGAGCGGGACCCAGGAGGCGGGCCTCCTGACCGCCTCTATGTGCCGTCAGCAGTACGCAGCTAAGTCCTTCAGTGGGGACACCCCTCCCGGCTCACCAGTCACCCTGGCTTTTGCAGAACTTTGGAATTCCTGAGTAGGCGTTTTTGGTGGCCCCGGATGAATGCAGACGTAAGGTCTTTTGTCGGCGCCTGCCCTGTCTGCTCTCAAAATAAGAGTCTGCACACCTCTCCCCAGGGTCTACTTCACCCCTTGCCCATTCCTAGCCGCCCCTGGTCACACATCTCCTTGGATTTTATATCAGGCCTTCCACCATCTCAGGGTAACACTGTGATTTTAGTCATTGTTGACAGTTTTTCCAAGGCATGTCGTTTCATTCCCCTGCCCAAGCTTCCCTCTGCCCCAGAGACAGCCGAGGTGGTGTGCCAGTATGTCTTTAGAACCTTTGGTCTCCCTTTGGATGTGGTCTCTGACCGTGGGCCCCAATTCACTTCGCAGTTCTGGAGAGCCTTCTGCAAGTTAATTGGAGCCAAGGTCAGTCTCTCATCCGGTTTCCATCCTGAGTCCAATGGTCAGACGGAGAGGGTAAACCAGGATCTCGAGACCACCCTCCGTTGCCTTGCCTCCAGCAACCCCTCTACTTGGGGCAGGTATGTCATCTGGGTGGAGTATGCTCACAATACCCTATGCTGTTCTGCCACAGGTCTGAGTCCATTTGAGTGCCAATTTGGGTACCAGCCCCCGCTGTTCCTGAGCCAAGAGCCAGATGTTGCAGTCTCCTCTGCCCAGAGCTTCGTCCAGCGTTGCAGACGTGTGTGGCGCAGGGCCCGGTCAGCCCTACAGAGGACTGCACACCTATATCAACTTCAGGCTAACCGCCGCCGCCGACCTGCGCCTTCCCTACGCCTTCCCTACGCCTTCCCTACGCCCAGGACAAAGGGTTTGGCTCTCAGCCCGCGACCTCCCCCTGCGGGTGGAATCCCGCAAGCTGGCCCCCTGGTTCATGGGGCCTTTCAAGGTGGTTCGGAGGGTCAATCCTGTCGCCTATCGCTTGCAGCTCCCTCGGGCCTGTTGTCACCAGCCCTCTTGCTCCCCCTACGAAGACCCCTCCTGCCCCGAGGATTGTTGAGGGTGGGCCAGCTTACTCCGTCCGTCGCCTGCTGGATTCTCGCCGCGTTGGGAGGGGTTTACAATACTTGGTGGACTGGGAGGGTTATGGCCCAGAGGCCCTGAGGGTTATGGCCCAGAGGGGTGCCGGTCCGAGACGTTCCTAGCGGGGGGGGTCCTGTGAGGTTCTTGGACTACTGTCATCTTTTTGCCACTAGGGGTCCTCATTTTGCTGATCTTTAGTTTTGCTGAGTCACTCAGCACTTACCTGTCATGTGTTTCTGTTGATTGTTCCCTGTTGAATCATTAGTCCCACCTGTCCCTCGTTTCTGTTTTCTTTATAAGCCTCCTCAGTTTCTCAGTCTTTGCTCAGTCTTAGGATTACTCTCCGTGAGTCTACTTGCTCCCGTAAGTTGCTTTGTGCCTCTCTGTTTTGGATTTTTGGTCTTTTGTTCACCTGTGCTGTTGAAATTTACTTGCTGTGGAATTTTTGCCTGTGCTGGGACTGTAGCAACTCATAACGTAATAACGGCTCTTAACGTAATAACAGCTCTTAACGTAATAACTGAAATGTAATAAATGTTCATAACGTAATAATCGACGCTTAATGTAATAAAATCATGAGCGCATAACGTAATAACATCTTTGCGCATAACGTAATAATGTAATAACCTATTACGTTATGAGCTCCACTATATAGCAACTCATAATGTAATAAAACCTCATATTGTAATAATGTCTTATACTGTAAGAAAAGCTGCATTAACACTGTTTATGTAAAAAAGGAATGGTTTTCAGTATATTATATGTAAATTAGAGAAACTGAGTAGCCTTTTATTTTAGTAGCCTTAAATTTGCATTATCATTTTTTTTCACCTTTGCCATTGCTGCAAGGTGAAACGTTAACGGTTAACTAGCACTTTTAAAGCAATCCTATTGTTTATTAAAGGTGCACTGTGTAATATTTTTAGTAGGTTATGTCCAGAATTCATGCTGCCCATTAACAAATGTGACCTTTTACATGAATACTTACCACAACCATCAAATTCTAAGTACTCATTGTGACTGGGAAAATTAAACTGTTCATAAATGAAAACTGCGATTTTCTCCATTTTTCAAATTTGGCCATAGACAGCAAGTTTCTATTTTTTGACATTTCAATTTACTCTAATCAGAAGAAATTAATTGACTTCTGAGTAATGGAATAACTAATATGTTAATTAATGTTAAGCAATACATTATAATAACTCAAAATGCACTTTGAGCTTAGGTATCCATCTGGTCAGTTCAGTCACCCCTTGTGGGTAATGAAGTTTCTGTTTATTTTGTTTGTTTGTCTGGTTTTTGTTGGTGGTGGTGTAACCACTGATAGCATATAAAAGTATTGACAAACCCTGGCAAAAACATAACCCCCCTTGGTCGAAGTACCTAAGAATAATTGTTATAAATGTTATAATATATTGTTATTATATATTGATATAATTGTTATAATTCATAATAACTAAATAATATTATTAATAACTGTTAATTAATGTTTAATAATTCATCATGATTATGATGAATAGCTGCTAGCTATAATACATGCTAGCTAAAATAGCTCCTAGTGAAGGCACAACAAAGAGCTGTTAGATAAAATACAAATAATAGTACAACAAGTAGTGGCTCACTAAAACATTGTGCAAAGAAGCATCTTAACACACAATTAAAAACATGGTGGATGGATTCATTTAACAACTAATTCAACTTTAGAGGTTACAAAAAGCTCTGCTTACCTGCAGTAGTCAGTAGATATGAGTGCAGTATTCTCAATGACCCAAAACAAAGCTCATCGGTGCCACCTAGTGGCTTAACTCCATACATACAAAATGTAAGAATACAGAACTATCAAATAAAAGGCTACTCAGTTTCTCTAATTTACATATAATATACTGAAAACCATTCCTTTTTTACATAAACAGTGTTAATGAAGCTTTTCTCACAGTATAAGACATTATTACATTATGAGGTTTTATTACATTATGAGTTGCTATATAGTGGAGCTCATAACGTAATAGGTTATTATATTATTACGTTATGTGCAAAGATGTTATTACGTTATGCGCTCATGATTTTATTACATTAAGAGTCGATTATTACGTTATGAACATTTATTACATTTCAGTTATTACGTTAAGAGCCGTTATTACGTTAAGAGCCGTTATTACGTTATGAGTTGCTACAGGGACTTCTCTTGTGTTTTTTGTGACCTGCCTTGTTTTTTTGCCTGCTTTATCCTTTTTGATTTTCTGTGCTTTGGACTTGGTTTTTTTTTTGCCTGTTTCTTTTTTCACCTTGGTTGGACTGTTTTTTTGTCTTTGATCTTCTGAGCGTTTTTATATGTGCCTGCCTTTCTACACTGGTTCCTGGTTTTGTAAATCCCTGTTTTCCAATCCAGTAAAGACTGTTGGTTTGACTCTGAGCCCTGTCAGTCTCCTATCTCTCCATTGTTTGAGTCCATCTGAATTACCTGTGGTCTAGTGGTACAGCTACTACCTGCTACACGGGAGCCCTGGGTTCTATCCCCGGCTGAACCCTGACAGGCTGGAATCATCCAGTCCTTTTATTTTGCTACTTAGTCTTTCAAAAAGCAACCAAGACATTTGCTTGTGGTATGTGAACTGTCACAGACACACAATTTCTCTTGCAAAGAGTTATTTGGGAGGGACAATCGGTGGATGAAAGCCTGGCTTCTGCTCAGCCACGTAGCCTGTGTGCAGTACAAAGTTAAGGACATTTACTGGAAGAAGTAATGGACTTTTTGTTTCTTGTTTTTTCTTGTTTCTAGGTGGAACTTTATTGAACCTTTTGCCTCAGTTTTGATGTACAGTAGAGTATTGGGATTACTGGAACTGTTCTCTTTTTTACAGACCAGAGGTTTGTATCAAGATTTTAAAAAGTGGTCAAGTGCCAGGTACAGAATATGACAGTATATGAATAGATAAATAATTATGACAGCTAGCCCTTGTGTGGTGTTTGGGTCATTTTGACTTGATTGTATATTTTTAATTAAAATAAAATAAAACAAAAGTAAAATATATCTTCCTGATACTCTATGCCCTTGGGTTATTTTGTCTGAAAAACATGTTAATACAAAAGAAAAATATTTAGTGACCATGCTACCATACCCGTAGACCAGGGGCGCCCACTACGTCGATAGCGATCGACCAGTCGATGACAGTGACTTGGCCCCGAAAAGCAAACTGAGAAATATGATGGAAATAAAAATGCAGTTAAGAGGGCAGCAGTCACTTTATTATACGCAAAAATGCTAAACATGAAAGAGATCATTGATATGGCAACCAAAATAGCTTGTTCTATTTGAGCAAAGTCTCTTTAAAGACATCTGTTCCATGCACAGTTGGAAAAGGCTTACCTAGCCTAGCTTACTGAAACCTAGCATCGGAGCTGGAGAAACAAGGGAGGGCGTGTGCACAAAATGACAATGTGTTCTACACAGCAGCTATTGTCCGACTATGCATCCCTGTCTGACTCCCTTCAGTGCAGGTCGTCATCAGATTAAGATGGTAATAGATAATTACAAATGTATTAGAGTTGTGCTGTGAAGGTTCATCACAAAATAATAGAAATGTATTAAAGTTGTGCTGTAAAGGTTTATGCATGGATGCATGTATTTTACTATGCTGCATATGTAGCCTAATGCAACATGTATATCAATAAACAAACTGCATAAACATACATATGAAACACATACTGAGTGATGTATTATTATTATTATTATTATTAGCAGTAGTAGTAGTAGATCATGACATGGTCATTTTAAAAGTAGCTCACAAGCCACAATATAGTAGGCACCCCTGCATTAGGACAACCTACCCATTAGAGATGGTGTCTGTTGACTTTCTCCATCTGGAAACCTGTAAACAGGGACTTCAGCACATCTTGGTGGTAATGGACCACTTTACCCGGTTTGCACAAGGCTACCCCACTAAAAATAAACATGGCAAGACTGTTGCAGACAAGCTGTTCAATGACTTCATCCTCCAATTCGGCTTTCTATGTAAAATACACCATGATATGGGGAAGGAGTTTGACAACCAACTCCTCAACAGGTTAAAAGAACTGTGTGGTATACAGGGGTCTAACACTAGCCCTTACCATTCCAAGGGGAATGGCCAAGTGGAAAAGTTCAACAGAACACTGCTGAGAATGTTACCCTAACAGAAGAGGAAAAAAACTGACAGGAAGAGCTCTCTGCCCAAAGTTGCCTACAACTGCACCCGCTCAGAAGTGACTGGCTCCTGGCCATATTATCCCCTGTTAGGCAGATCACCAAGACTGCCTATTGACCTACTGTTCAACCTTGAAGTCTATGAAAAGCAAGATCACAAGGACTATGTGGAGAAGTGGCAAAGGAGGATGAGGGAGGCCTATTCTATCTATTCTATTCTATCTTTGACTGTGAAGTGACAGTATCTTGTAATCCTGCAGTACAAACAGTCAAAATTCAATCGGTTTGTAGAGGTTAGTATAATACAGCTGTTGAAACTGTTAAATTGACAATTCATGATATGTAATTTTTCTAGTTAAAACCGTATGGCATGACCTAAACATTTAATGGTTGGAACAGCAGTATTATGATCACCTGCACAGACCGATTGAGTTTTGCTGAGTTTGGACTGCAGGATTATGTGATATTTGCATTAGAATTTGGCTTTGAATTGGAAGGTTTGCCGGTGTCTACATCGTGCACATTGGGTTGGAAACTCTTATGAGTCGAATATGTGCGTTGATGTGTTGATCAGTGGTACAACTGGTTGAGTGGTCGTACACAACTGAGTTTAATGGAGACATGCGCAGGTTTGAGACCGACAGGAGTCATATTATATAAATCTAAAATGTGCGTGGCCTCACATGCACATTAATGTGGATTTATATTGCTGTACTCTGTAGTTTGGGTGAATATTAAATGACTAGGCCTACATGTAGAAGGAATGCATTCTATCTGTATCACAGGTCAGTGATCCGTGACTGAAAGCAACAGCATTCCATTGTTACTCAGCTTAAAATGTTGTCCTGAGTGGTGATTGTGAAACATTCCTGACAGCCCTGTCTATGAGGTGACCGCTGAGAATGGGAAAAGTGGCATGAAAGTGCTCCATCATAACCTTCTCTTACCCTGTGACCACTTACCTGTGGAGGAGCCGGTTGAGTCTAGATGAGGCGGACAGCAAACCTTCCCCTCACACCAAGGCAGACAAAGCACAGTGACAGATTCAGAGTGCGACTCAGAGCTCTGG
Organism: Coilia nasus; assembly: GCA_027475355.1. Classification (NCBI taxonomy): domain Eukaryota; kingdom Metazoa; phylum Chordata; class Actinopteri; order Clupeiformes; family Engraulidae; genus Coilia; species Coilia nasus. Next base: position 489,168 of record CM050209.1, read on the forward strand.
AGTATGCATCCAGATACCCCTTATGGAGTCGGAACACAGTTGTACAGAGAGAAGAGTCCTTCGTGGACCCAGACACTGAGCCCTTTGAGCCCCACCCCATCCAGTTTCTCTCCATGTCTATGGTCAACCCTTCATCTTATTTATCCCTGTGCACCTGTCCTACTCACCTACCCCTGAGTCCCTGCCCCGCTCACCTGTGCCTGTGCCCTTGCCCCATCCACCTGCCCCTGTGCCCTTGCCATCGCCACACCAAGCCCCCATGGCCTGTCACGCTGTTGAGTGTGATGTTTCTCCTCAGCATTCCAGGGGAGCAGCCAGTGTTAAGTTTAAGGGGCACTTTGTGTGGTTTGTCATTGGGAACATTTGGTTTCTTACTTGTGCTCCCACAGTAATTGTACAATGCCAGGTGTGTGAACAGATTAGCAGCTGAGAGGTGACGCTTATGGTTGCCAAGGCGACAAGCAGCTGATCGGTTGTGTGTGTGTGTTAATAAGGAGGATGAATGAGACGAGTATATTTAAATGCAGTAGTGATATTAGATATTATTTTGTATTATATTGTACATTATTTGTTGTGTTGTTTTATGTTGTATAATATGTAATATTGTATTTATTGTATTTATTATTATTTACTGTGGTTGATTGATTTTGGTTATGCCCATGAGTCCATTAGTTATTCTGTTAGACTCCAGTAAAACACTGTGCTGACCCACAACCCTTGTCATTCTTTCTGAATACCCAAAAAAACAGTGGAGTGAATCCCACTTTATATGTGTAACACTTAAATATGCATGTGATATTTGTAGGAAATTTAATAGCAGAGCATGCCATTGTTGATGCCACTGAGCGTACAGCCCGGTGTGGTTAGTAACCCTAGGTTTAATAACCCTAATCCTAAACTGTAATCCAGATTCCTGTGCGTGCGTGTGTGTGTGTGTGTGTGTGTGTGTGTGTGAACTGTTGCTCAGGTTCACTGAGTGTTTATGTGAAGCATGGGTCTGAGAAGCGGGAGAAAGTCTTTACCAGTGACATCAGTCAAGAAGACACGTGGCGTCATGGCCATGCCAACATCAGCAGCTCTGGGAACTTTCAGGTAGTTATTCCCTCATTTGCAGGCCATCAAGACATGGCATTAATACTACTGTGTGTGTGTGCATCTCTGTGCATATCTGTAGCTTGATTTGTGTCTTCTATTGTAAGTTGCCTTGGATAAACAAATCTGCGAAGTGTAATGTGTTATATAATGTAATGTAAAGACGTGTGTGTGTGTGTGTGTGTGTATGTATGTTTGTGCGTGTCTGTCTGTCTATGTTTTGGTGCATTTACTCCCATCCTCTCTCTATCTTAGATGGAGTTTGAGGTAACAGGAGCAGGGGGAGATGGGACCTTCATCGCCATTGATGACGTAATCTTTTCGGTGCAGAGCTGTGCTGCTAAGGGTGAGGGATATGGAGGGCAGCTGTCTAAGAGGTTAATGTAGGGATATATCCGTCTTTGACAACATAGTACCACAGGCAGGTTCCAGATGGTTGCAAGTGAAAAATGCACTATATATTGCAAATATCTCTTACGTACCTCTTTCAAGCCTATACAGTAAGTTTTTATTTATATAGCGCAGGATACAATACAACATCACTGGGCAAAAAGGCTTTGTTTCCGGGGGTGTTTGTAGTCATATACTACCGGATATTTAGAATATACGGAGATATATGGATAGATACGCTACGGATACGTTGGTGTCAATTGTCATATACGGAGCATATCAGAACTCCGGAATGGCACTGTATCTACACGCGACATATCCGGATGCTGTATACTCACCTGATATGATCCATGTTTCACGTAGTCGCTGTAGATATGCCCCCGAATACGTCTCGTTCTTGTTACTTATATCTCCGGATACGTCAAACGTGGTGCCGCCCATAGCTTTTACGACCAGGCAGCATTCATTTCAAAGGCATTTATAGTAGGCTACATGCCTTTATTAGTTATGTTATGAGTTTATAGGACAGGCATACATGGCCAAAATGTCTTATCACGCCCCTCAACAGATTAACATTAACTTGTAATAGACCAATAGATCGCCATAACAATTACTTTGAAACACCTGCTGATTCCAACTTGTTTTACTTTACATCTAAAATTCATACGACAGACAATGACATTTGTTACGTTGTCTTTATTGTCATTTCCCATTTTTACAAACTCAAACATCAACACAATAATTTGCATTTTGGCTGGGGGTTCACGACGGGAGAACCAGTCCCTCTCGGTGAGCCGCCGCCTCAGACAGGCGGGCTTACGGCCGAGTCTCCCATTACTCTCGAGCGCCTGCTGGCATCTATGTAGGACTCGTGTTAACCTCGCGTTTCTCCACCTCGGCTGCAGCACAATATAGGTGCATTTGTCCTCTTCTCCGCTTTCTTCGTCGGACATGAGGACGTCAGCTCCTTTCAGGTACTCGTAGTCGTCCTCCTCCAAGATGTCCCGGGCCACCAACAGTCTCTGCTTGAAAAGCTACAAGAGACGGCAGTATTACACAACGCATTTCAAAAGGATGCATGCCTACGGTTGAATGCTTACACTGTGCATGGTAAAATCCGCGCTTGTTTACAACCAGCAACATGGGCCAGAACTGTACGAGAAAGTTTGAACTACATGAACAAAAAGGGCGGTGGTTATTTCTGGGATCTTTGAATGGAAATGTGAAATAAACGAAACATTGTGCACCAAACTCATATTAGATTAAGAACGTAAGGCCTGTATTAACCTAGTGGTGGAAAAAAGTCTTAAACAAAAGCAGTTGTAGACTGCAGACCTCCGCCAAGACGGCTCAGATCATCATCAAAAAAAGAAGCAGCGTAACCCTATGGGCCCGACGCTCGCAAAGTGCGGACAAATGTACACCCATTCTTCTCTGTTGAATTACTTTGGAACGGTACATCGTAGCGATATGGCACTCATTCCAAACGAAACAGCAGAACCAGGGCTTTACAGTACTTATATTTGCGCTCGGGTATCGGCAAGATATTAATTTGTTAAAATTAGCCGAAATCTCTCACATTAGCGCTCTGCACAGCTCTGCAATTACTCGCAAACCCGTGATTGCATAGACAAGGCACAGAATCTTAGCTCAACATTAATAAGCCACTGAATACCCCACCATCATGGTTCTTATATTGCCAGATTCCAGACAATCTCCTACTCATATAAAAATATATCTATAATGACAGCATCCTATGGATAGGTACTTGCAAGAATACAAGATTTTTTATACGGAATATGGTTTACTATTTCGGGTTCGCGAGTAATTTAAACGAGAGTAATGCCTGTGCAGAGCGCTAATATGAGAAATTTTGGCGATTTATATATACATCTTGCCGATACTTGAGCTCAAAATAAGCGGGAGGTCACGTTGTAAAGCCCTGGTTCCACTGTTTTGTTTGGTGTAAGTGCCATCTCGCTACCATTCCGGAGTAATTCAACAGAGAAGAATGGGTGTAAATTTGGACGCATTTTGCGTCCGTCGGGCCCATAGGGTTAACCTGTGTAGGCCTATGTACTCTTGGTTCGTCCTATATTCAAAAATCTTTAACATTTTGCCCTATACCCTTAAGGTAAACAGGTTACACAGCAAAAACCATACATTTTCTAAAAGCCTATACCTTGTAGATGGGATTTAACAAACATTGAGTCCAACTTCCTCCATCCCATGGACTGTTTTCTTGTGTACTGCGCATTTAAACGGAACTAAACTATGATGGGGTTGTTAGTTGTGCTTTAGTTGTGTTTTACCTACCCGCTCATGTCTGCTGTTAAGTTTTTTAATCTTCACATCGTCAGTCCTCCCCGCAAATTCCAATCTTTTTTGGCTTTTAAGATTCTCGAAAATCGGTTGCAGGCTTCTGCGAGACAGTAAGAAATCGAGTTAAACAGTTTTATGAGTGGATCATTATCACATGAATGTCAGATAAATAATCTTCACTCTTACTTCTTAGTAAGCACTCTCCCCAGAATCCTTAATAGCACCAACTCTCCCCAGAATCCTTAATAGCCTGAACCTAACCCAGCCTGACCTAAAGCTGAACAGAAAACATACAATTGGACACAGGTTTTGATTACTTTTCATTTCATTAAAAATCACAGAAGTCAATAGAGTACAGGACAACATGAAAATTGACCTTTTCCCTATGAACAGCACTCAACATTAATCAAGAAATCAGGATTTGTTTTGTCCCTTTTCTGAAATAAATTGAAAATGGCATTGAACGTCATTGTGAAATTGGACATACCTGTCGTTAGATCCAACTCGCCACTGTAGTTCCCCCAGCCCACGATGTATGCGCCTCACCCGTGCCTGATGAAGAAAAATCATAGTATATTCATATAGTTCAGGGAAATGCTCGCTTTGATTTAGCAGAGAATCGTCCGCCTCTAAAAAAAACATTAGTGGATGACTGTCCTCCTTTACAATTGTAATTAGGTCCCGGCGGAGAATTGTACAAATACTAGCTAGCTAACTATGTAGCATGTTAGCCTAGATATTTTTGACGAAGCAAGATTTTGAAATTAGTCCTTTCCAGATATATTGATAATCAGACATCAATGTCAGAAAAATGTTTATACATTCAAATGACTGATAATGCATTATGTCACAAACATCATGATATGAGCTGGTGGCAGGCTAGCTAACTATGTAGCTAACGTTAACGTCAGCCCGCCAGATATCCCGCCAGCGCCAAGACAGGCTGCCTGTAGCTAACTTATTCCCTCAAGTTCAGTCAAAGTCCTGGTTAGCTAACAACAGTTAATGTTTTGTTAAAAATTGAAAAGTTCAATGTTACCATTATCACACATGCTTTCATTTTGATGTACATTAACACAAAATATTGTATGTGCATCTGGCCAAATACAAATCTTGTTATTTCAACTTACCTTAGAGAACATCTCTCAGAGTTGGATTTTCTTCACCATCAAACCTCGACCTCGCACTTGCTCGCCAAGCATTGGCTATTTTAGTTGGGGATCTTCCAGGAGTTCCCATAACAGCAACGTGTTAAAAAATAAGAATTAAAATCTTTGCCTGCACGACACCAACCTCTGCTTCCAGTGCAACAATAAACGGACAGGCTGTACCACCCAGATTTTAAATGTGCGGCCAGATAAGAGCCAATCATTCTAAAGAATCACAACGTTCTATTCCAATACGATTGGACAGCAGAGCTGCATCCGAAACCTTAGTAGGCACTGCGTTCTATGCAGTGCTTACCACTCGGCCGCTGGTGTTCATTTTAGAAAATAGCCTCCTCCTTGACTTTGAAATGTGACATGGCAGTTGGTAGGAAGATCAGCGCGTGCCCTGACACTTCCCCCAATCAAAACCTAACATAAAAGATTGACAAATGGAGAGGGAGACACTCGTGCGTGCGTACACATATTAAGGAAGCATAGGGGAAATGTCCACAGAAGGCAGACACAGGCCTAATAAAAAAAGAAATGAACAGAACATGCCCCGTGTGAATCGTGACTGAAAAATATTTGTGCGGATTTTTAAGAATTTCGGAGATGGTCAAAACATGCTGCATGTCTTAAATACAGTTAGGCTAAGATATCCCCGGATTCCTTATATTTTACCCAGGGCAAATCCGGAGTCAAAATACGTCAATATCTTCACGGATTCTTAAAAAATCAGGATATGGTCAAAACCTGGTCCGGATATGCTGCATGTCATAAAACATATCCAGTCAAAATATCTCCGGATTCTAGTCTATTTTGCCCAGTGCATAGTATAACGGGAGTTTCTGAACATTCCAAGAAAGAATATGTTGTACCTCAATGTCAGCTTTTAACATTCTACATTATATTCTGTGCACCCAAAAGTCTTTAGAACATTCAGGGCCAGATGTACAAACATTTGCGAACGCAACGAAATTTGCGCCCTCCTCAGTTCTCAGATACCGCGCGTTGTTTGCCTTGATTTTGCGTGGTATGTATCATGCCTGAAGCTCATCATGTAATTACCGCTTTACCCCGCCTTTAAGTGTTATTAGCGGTGCTTAAAAATGCACAATTGAACTGGGATAATCTTGATGCCATAATGTAAAACTAGGTCTTCTTGAGTGTAAATGGGAGAACAACCATCAAAGTATGCGGTGACAAACGTATGTATGCTATTTTAAAACTGAACATGTAAGCCATCTTTTGATTTTTGAACTTCAACTGATTTCTGACAGATTTTTTGCATACATTGTTGGGAGATGTGTGTGCAAGCTGGCCAATTTGAATTCATTCACGTCTAGCTTTTTTCCTTTGTTTTTTAAGCAAGGAAATCGTCGAATTTGGGCCCATCTTATCTGTCACTTATTGCTGCGATGTGACAGGCAACACCGACAGGTGCGTGCAGCCCTCCCTCCCTTCCCAACTGGAGAATGGACGAGGATGAAATTGAAACAAGGGCACTTTCAACAATTTCGGACAATGTGCAGCTGATACTCTTTCATGTTTTCAGACATTTCGAAAAGCAAGTGAATTTGCTCTTCCTGGTTTATACCTGCTCTCATAAGGCGGATAATTCTCACTGCAAATTACATGTGCGCTATCACCGGCAGCTGTCGTACATACAGGGGATTAAATAAATAAATAATTAGGCTCTCTTCACGCCCACATTTCCACGGACACTCCCAGATTTGCATATGCATGTAACAGAAAAGCCGTATTTGCACTTTTCTGCTTACAGCACATGCGCTTTGGAGTTTTAACAAAGTGCGCCCTGTTTGTACATACCACGCTATGTTTTAGGAGCTGATTGTGAGAATTACAGTACGCCAGAAGTGGGTGCTAATAGCTTTGTTTATCTGGCTGTCAGTGTCTGGGGGTGTATATTTTGCATTGCCCTGTTCCTTGGCTTTTGTCATCCATTTGGTTTGTGTCATACATGATATGAGTACAGTTGTGGGCTACCTGCACACATGTAAACTTTACATGGGTTGTATGATCTTGCATGGCATTGGATTTTGACCTTGTGCTGCACTGTGCTGTGTGTGTGTGTGTGTATGTTAGGTGCTGTATGTGATCTAGAGCATGGGTTGTGTGACTGGTCTAACACTCAGAACTCATCTCGGGATCAGCTGGACTGGGAGGTTACCACTGCCTCTCAAGAGTCTCGTCTTCCAACCCCACAAGAGGATCACTCACTGAAGACTGACAAAGGTACATATGTGTGTGTTTGTGTATGAAAGACAGATAGGGACACTGAGACAGGGAATGCATGTGTATAATGGCATTGATATGCATTGATTGGCATTGGCATTGATTGATCCATGTATCTGCAGTAAATATAACCAATTCATCCCAATTTTTCTATTCTTCCTGTTTAGGTCATTTCCTGTTCCTGCCCAGTACTCCTCGGACTCCTGCCTCCTCCAAGGCCTGGCTGTCCAGTCCTCACCTCCCCCCTACCCACTTGTCCTGCCTGCGCTTCTGGCTCTACAAGCATGGCAGCTGTAAGACCACTGACACACAAATTTATAGTCCTTGACCGGTGATGATACTTGTTACTTTCCTAACAATTCCTTATTCCCTTTGACATTATTCAAACATTACTCATATCATTGTGTTCACCCATTTCTGTCTTTTTAAGTCAAAGTCAAAGTCAGTTTTATTTGTCAATTTCTTCACATGTGCTTGACATACAAAGGAATCGAAATTACGTATCTCACTATCCTATGCGTTTACATAGACGACAACAACAACAACAACAACAACAACAACAACAACAGTAAAGTGCAAGTGCACAAGACAAGGCAAATCCTGAGCTAAGTTATTGCAAATAATAAATAAAGTGCAGTTGCTTAAGGCTACTGTTACCTAGTGTTGCTAAAAACTAAACCAGGTATGACAAGTCAAGACGACAAGACGGGACAAGACAAGACAACACTGAGTGTGTGCATGTAGAGGTAGTTGTTCTTGTGAAAGTGATGGCTAGTGCAATAAAAATATAAATATAAATATAACAGCAGCATGTGTGTGCAAAGTAATGGCTAGTGCAATAAAAATATAAATATGATAGCAGCATGTGTGTGCAATTTTGCATATGCAGAGTCTCAGTTTGGGTAAGGTGGGGGGTGAGAGTCCAATGGTCCGAGGGTGAGGGTGTGGAGGGGAGAGAGTTCAGCAGTCTGGGGCTGAGGGTGAGGGCAAGGGTGAGAGTCCAATGGTCCAATGGTCCAAGGGTGAGGGGGAGGGTGAGGAGGGGAGAGAGTTCAGCAGTCTGGGGCTGAGGGTGAGGGTAAGGGTGAGGGGGGGAGAGAGTTCAGCAGTCTCACGGGTGAGGAGGGGAGAGAGTTCAGCAGTCTCACGGCCTGGTGGATGAAGCTGTTCATGAGTCTGGTGGTGTGGGACCGGAGACTCCTGTACCTCTTTCTGGAGGGCAGGAGGCTGAACAGACTGTGTGCAGGGTGACTTGTATCGTTGACTATTGTGATGGCTTTGCGGGTGAGGCGGGTGGTGTAAAGGTCTTGCAGGGATGGGAGTGGTACACCAATTATCCTTTCAGCTGTTCTCACGATGCGTTGTAGAGCCTTCCTGTTGTAGTCAGTGCAGCTTCTGCCCCACACGGTGATGCAGCTGGTGAGGATGCTTTCAATGGTTCCTCTGTAAAACGTGGTCATGATGGGTGGTTGAGCACTTGCCCGCTTCAGTTTGCGCAGGAAGTAGAGACGCTGCTGTGCTTTCTTGGCCAGTGATGCAGTGTTGGTGGTCCAGGAGAGGTCATCACTGATGTGCACCCCCAGGAACTTGGTGCTGCTCACCCTCTCCACTGCAGCACCGTCGATGGTCAGTGGAGGGTGTTGGGTGTGGCCTCTCTGGAAGCTGACAACAATCTCTTTGGTCTTGCTGACGTTTAGCAGGAGGTTGTTGTCTTTGCACCATCTGGTCAGAAGCTCCACCTCTTTCCTGTAGTGGGCCGTTGGAGATGAGGCCCACCAGTGTCGTGTCATCTGCAAACTTCACGAGGTGGTTGGAGCTGTGGGTTGGTGTGCAGTCATGTGTCAGCAGGGTGAAGAGGAGGGGACTGAGCACACAGCCTTGTGGCGCCCCTGTGCTCAGGGTGATGCTGCTTGAGATGTTGTCCAGCAGCCAGTTGCAGAGGGAGGTGCTGAGGCCCAGTTTGTCCAGTTTGCAGATTAGTTGTTGTGGTATTATGGTGTTGAACGCTGAGCTGAAGTCTATGAACAGCATTCTCACATATGAGTCTTTCTTGTCCAGGTGGGTGAGCGCTGGGTGGAGGGCAGAGCAAATTGCATCATCTGTGGATCGTTTTGCCCTGTATGCGAACTGGTACGGGTCCAGGCTGGGGGGCAGGGTGGATTTTATGTGTGACAGTACTAGTCGTTCAAAATACTTCATGATAATGGGTGTCAGTGCCACAGGACGGTAGTCGTTAAAGCAGGATGGGGATGGTTTCTTTGGCACAGGTATGATGGTGGCAGCTTTGAAGCCTGATGGCACAATGGCTTGCCTCAGGGAGGTATTGAAGATGTCTGTGAAAACGTCTTTCAGCTCCTCTGCACAGTCTTTCAGCACCCTACCAGGGATGTTGTCTGGACCCGCTGCTTTCCGGGTGTTGATGGCGGAGAGTGTCCTCTTCACGCTGGCAGCAGACAGGCACAGAGGCTGGTCGTGCGAAGGTGGTGGTGTTTTCTGTGGGCGGGTGGTGTTCTGTTCCTCGAAACGTGCATAGAATCTGTTTAGGTTGTTGAGCAGAGTGATGTCGCTCTCACAGCTTCGTGATGCAGGTTTGTAGTCTGTGATGGCCTGAATGCCCTGCCATAGGCTCTGTGCATTGTTGCTGTCCTTGAAATGGGAGGGGGAAATGGGAAATGGGATCTTGTTTGTGTATTCTTGTTTTGCTTTCCTGATGCCACGGGACAGGTTGGCTCTCGCTGTTCTCAGGGCTGATTCATCCCCAGCTTTGAAGGCCTTGTCTCTGGCCTTCAGCAGCCTGTGGACGTCTCCTGTTAGCCATGGCTTCCGGTTGGCTCGAGTGGTGATGCTCTTGACGTGGGTCACGTCGTCAATGCATTTTGTAATGTAGGAGGTCACAGTGTCTGTGTATTCTTCTACATCTATGAGGCTGTTGTAGGTGGCTGCTTCCTTTTTAGTCTGAAAGAGTAAAGGTGTTTCTTTGTTTGGTTTTATTTGTGTATTTTGTTTGGCTTTTTGGCTTTTTGCCTTTAATTAGAAAGGACAGGAAGAAAGTTGGAGAGAAAGATGAACTGGGATCAGAAAATGATTTGGGCTGGACTCCAGTCCATGTGGGCACTTGGACCCAAACACGTGCACTGTCCAGTCCTTAGTATGTCCTCATCCTTTTATTTATAGAAAATGTCCCTTTCTCTTGCTTAGTCCTTTCACTTATCACTACTGATCAACAATAACTGGTGCAACTACATCACTGCAGTAAGGGACCGATTCTCCCATTGGCAAGTCTTTTTTACGCGCACACTTTTTAAGCATCTTGTGCAGATTCTCCCCTCTGAACCTCTGCCTCTCCCCTAGCGCTTAACTCCGAAATACAGCGCGTAACTCAACATGGGCGTGATATATGTAAAATGAAAGCAACATCAGTGCCAAGTTTAAGGAGTACGGTTACCAAGAAAACATGGGACATGGACTTTCTGACTACCCATATAAAAGCAGTGGCAGTCTCTGGGAAACAGAAATGGGACTTTAAATTTGAATATGCAAGCAAACAAGTGGTGCAAATGATCTTTCTAGCCCATTATTTTAAGAAGTCAGGTTTTACAAAATATATATGCCGCAATAATGAAATAAACAATAGCTATATTAGTTGTGAAGCGCAGCATTGTTTCTTGAAAAGTCAAAGTAAGGAGTAGCCTACTTTCTAGGCACTCAAACGGTACAGCTTATATTATTTGACCTCTGTTACAATGTTTACATTTGAGAACTGAAATCACTTCGATGTTTCGTGTCCAACTGAATGTCATGTAAAACAAGCGATTCTTATGAACTGTAAATTAACTGTCAAGCATCAATGAACTGCGTCAGGCACCTTGACACAGACGCCTGGGAGATTTGGATGCCGTCACCCGCCACTCTCAGAAATGAGCCTGATGCCAGGACCGACAGCACAGCACAGACCCTGAGGAGGACAGGCAGGTTCCGGGGATGGTTTCTTCAGCTGGGTAGTTCATCATCAAGTAGTTCACACAAGTGGATGATGGCCACACGGTCCAGGCAAAACCGCTGAATGCACTCCACGTTAGTGAAACCCAGGATGTTTATTCTAGGCCTATAAAGGCGAGCGTGTCTTCAACCTCGGCGTTCTCTCTCCCATTGACGCAGGAGTGCAAGCAGGTACAAGGATGGCATTTTGGTTTCTGATTATGAGAGCATGTTGGTCATATTTATACTCACACCAATTACGTAATTTAAAAATGAATAATCCATTTATTCATTAATTGTCGCTTGTTTGTAATTTACCTAATTGGAGGACAGGTTCTTTCATGATATCACGTGATATTTTTTTTAAATAATGTCATGGCTATGAGAAATGTTGTCCTTTAAAGAATAAGGACCAACAACCAAGCATTACTGACTCTGCACTTTGGTATGTTAAATACTGCAAAACAAATGTTGACATTATAGGCCTAGCCGACATCAAACACAATATTTCATTTCGCCTTATAGTGGCGCTGGACCTTACTACAGCCCTGTAACAATGCATTATGTAATAACTCCGCATTACCTAATAGCCTGACAAAAAGTAATAAATGTTCACTCCATTATGTAATAATTTACGCATTTCGTAATAATTTACGCATTTTGTAATACATTTCTTGAACGCAATATGTAATAAATTTTTCCCCATTTTGTAATACATTATTACAGATTGCGGAGGCTATTACAAAATGCAGGAGCCTAACCCTAACCCTAGATTTTTTGTGATGGAAATGTAATAACAAAAAATGGATATCTTTTTCTGCATTCTGATCCAGTAGGTACATATAGCACACCACATAGCCTCAGTAATAACAATGAAAGTGGTCTAACTCACTCCTGTGGAAGGGATGGTAATCATTGCTGATTGCTCTCTCTCTCTCCCTCTTTCTGTCTACATATATGTGTGTGCATGTAAAATAATAAAAAAGCAAAATAATAAAATTAGTAATAAGAGATTGATCTTTCACTGTAGTAATACTTTCAAAATTGCAATTTAGCAAAATCACAAAAACATGCACTAATGTGTTGGCTTTTGGGAGGGACTTGCTTTCATAGCCAATCAGAGTTTCAAATAAATTGAATTAGAATTGTAGAATATTTCTGTACTACCAGTTGCACACTCTTTGACATCCTTAAGTTGTGGACATCTCTGCACTTAGCCTAGTCACCAGTCCTGCAAAAGGCAACATGTGTAAAGGTATGAAACTATCTGTAAATGTAATGTTATTGATTGTTTTTGAAGCAGAATTTAGAATAGATCCTATTAAGAACAAAAAAAATGTTTTTTTTTCTGCACTTTGATCTAAGAGGCATATCACATAGCCTAACTAATGACTAAAAATGTGTAAAAAAAGCCTCTATAAAATACAACCCTGTCTGGATTAGTGCACAGGCCCTAAAACTAAAAGACTAAACTGGTCTGGATTTAGGCCCTCTAAGCTTCACTTCATTGCTTCAGGTTTGACCCTTGACAAACCCAAAGCCCTTGCATACAAAAAGATGGATGAATGGATGGATGACCATTTCAGGCAGGGCATTATGTGAACAATAGAACAATAGAACAATACCACTACTTTATGACAATCTCTGATACATAGAAATTGACGCTTCCGTTAATATCTTACACTATTACAGCACAGTCATGGGAATTGGCTAAACATGGGAACAGTCAGGCACCATCACTAATTAACCAAACTAAGCAACTAGAGAACTAGAGAGCAATAAATTAGGAAACATAATTTTGTACCGGATAGGAAAGTGCTTGATTTTACACTGGATTTTACACCTTTACCTATTGTGTGTTTACCTGTTGTGTATTGAGTGGGGGTGGGATAGAAGCATAGGAATTTCTTAATATATTTAAAGTGAAATGGTGCACACTGACATATGAACACACAGACAAAGACAGTGAATTATTTCATTTTTTTATTCTCTAAGTGGATAATTTACAAAAAGGGTTTTTCAGGAGCCAAAAGCAAACCTATACAACCCAAAATAATATATTCAATCAATAGAAATATAAACAAGGTAGCTATAGCACACAAGCTTACACACTAATCCCATGATTAATATGCAGGAAAAAAACTATTTATTAAGAATAGTGAAAAAACTTTTACAATCCATCGTGTTTTAACTTAAAATAGGCCATGGCTCAGTCAAAGAGCACCTGGAAACTACATCTGCTTTAATCACAAAAAATATCTGTGACTTTAAATTGGCCATGCCCAACATGCTTAAGCAGAAGCCAGGCCATCATCCAATTGCCATTTCTGCTAAACAATTCTCCTAGTCTCATTGCAAGACCACTACTACGTCCTACATACTTGTAGAGCCTCATCATACTAACAATGTTGTCATTATTATAATCCAGGGCAAAGTTATGACCTAAAGCTTCTCTGAGGTAGATCTGAGGATAGAATGGTTCAGCAAGACTTGAGAAACTGAGAAACAGGCTTTAGGCTAGCTGTTAGCTAATCGACACATGTTACACCTCTGTTGCTCAAACTACACTGGCTTCCGATATCCAAACAGATTGACTTTAAAATCCTACTAACTGCATTCAAAGCCCTCCACAATATTGCCCCACCATATATTAAGGAACTGCTACAGGTCTATTTAATGCAGGATTACTGGTTCAACCTAACATCTTGCTAAACACAATGGGCACAAGGGCCTTCTTATATGCTGCTCCAAAACTATGGAATTCCCTTCCCTCATACATCCGCACAGTGGACTCTGTATCACAATTTAGAAGTGCACTGAAAACATACCTTTTTAAATTAGCATATGGGCTGTAAGCCATTTCACTTGCTTCACTATTTTAATAATGCTCTTGTTATTGCTTTTAATGATAACTTCTTGTTTTTATTTTCTATAAGGTGACCTTGGGACACACACTCCAGACAGCACACAGTACATAGCCTTGGTCCTTGCGTCATCCCCCCCACCCCCCAACCACACACACACACACTGCATGTCCTACTACCGAGTATGTCTATGCATGTGACAAATAAATATCCTTGTAACAAATAAAAATGTATTATTATTATTATTATTATTATTATTATTATTATTATGTTACTAGCATAAGGGTTATACCACTGCAAAGTTAGCGTAAAAGCAGCTTTACCTTTCATATCTATAACCTCTATCTACCTATCTACCTCTATCTCTATAAAGGATCTATTCTAAATCTATTCTAACTCTGCTTCAAAAATAATCAATGACATTACATTTACAAATAGTTTCATGCCTTTACACATGTTGCCTTTTGCAGGACTGGTGACTAGGCTAAGTGCACAGCTGTCCACAACATAAGCGTTTCAAAGGGTGTGCAACTGGTAGTACAGAACTATTCTAGAATTCTAATTCAGATTATCTGGAACTGATTGGCTATGAAAGCAAGTCCCTCCCAAAAGCCAACACGTTTGTGCATATTTTTGTGATTTTGCTAAATTGGAATTTTAAAAGTATTACTACAGTGAAATACTTCACAAGAGTGAGTTAGACCACTTTCATTGTCATTACTGAGGCTATGTGGTGTGCTATATGTACCTACTAGATCAGAGTGCAGAAAAAGATACCCATTTTTTTTGCTATTACATAATGCACCATGTTATTACATTTCGATCACAAAAAAATCAGCTCCCACATTTTGTAATAGCCTCCGCAATTTGTAATAATGTATTACAAAATGCGGAAAAATGTATTACATATTGTGTTCAAGAAATGTATTACAAAATGCGTAAATTATTACGAAATGCGTAAATGATTACATAATGGAGTGAACATTTATTACATTTTGTTGGGTTATTACGTAATGCGGTGTTATTACATAATGCGTTGTTACAAGCCCTTTGAGGCGCGTAAAGAGAAAACCACTTAAGTAGAGGGCAGAATGCGCGCAGGGTTCATTTACATGCGACACTGCCTAAT
The DNA here is from genome assembly GCA_027475355.1 of Coilia nasus. Lineage (NCBI taxonomy): Eukaryota > Metazoa > Chordata > Actinopteri > Clupeiformes > Engraulidae > Coilia > Coilia nasus. The sequence continues at coordinate 504,347 of CM050209.1, forward strand.
TTTGGGGTTGCTCCTCCCGAAGCACGTAACTGACTGACTCCTGCGTAAATGACGGACTGCCTATGCACCACAATTCAAATGTAGCACACAAAGTCAACATCATCGCTCACGAACATTCCCTCTGTTTGATAATTGACTAGGTAAAAATTCTACCTAATACAGCAATGTCAGTGAGGGCACTGCTAGACCCTCTGTACAAAATGAAATGAAGTACGAGGGGCTGGTTTACCATTCCAACGGCAGGTCTGGCCGGGTTTTTGGCCGGGTTTCCCAAATGCAGTTAAGAAGTTCTTAGCATTAAGAACTTCTTTAGACCCTTCTTAAGGCTCCCGTAAGAAGCAACCACATTTTGGTCTTGCAATCAGAAGGTTGCCAGTTCGAATCCTGCCCCACCCATGGTTGAGGTACCCTTGAGCAAGGCATCTAACCCCACACTGCTCCAGGGACTGTAACTAAAACCCTGTAAATATCTGTAAGTCACTCTGGATAAGAGCGAAGTGTAATGTAATGTAAGAAGGGTCTGGAGCGCTCTTAACACCCTTCTTAGTGACAAAACGGTGAAAACAGCACCCCCTCAGGCAGGTAAAACAATGTGACACTAAGCAAGGAGATATTAATGCAGTACGTCCATTTCTCCTGATCGTGTTTTCCCCCTTTTCTCTGCTGTTCATGACAAGGGGACGCCAATTTCTCAGTTTACTCCACATATTGCAGATTTATATCAGACAGATAAGAATATACACATTCAATGAAATGTCATACTGATTTTATTTTGTGTTTCCATTTTTATTTCCCTGGTATTTGTGTGTTTCGGTAATTATTATTTGTGTCAGTTTGTTTTTGTGCACGCGTGATGACAAATGTCTTACTTTTAGCCGTTATTTTATTGATGAGTGCAGACGCCACGTGTTACACCACAACTTCAGTTGGGAGCATTTTACCAAAGATTTTAGAGTAGCGCTCTAGAATCTTTGATTTTACTATGGTAACTATGCGCTCCAATCGGCCATTCTGGAATCGATTGCTCATTGCGCTCCAGTTAAGAAGGCAGATAAGAAGGTTCTTAAGACATTGGTAAGAAGGGCGTTAAGAAGGCGTTTGGGAAACACTCATCTTAACGCTTCCTCTTAGCCGACCTCTTCTTAAGAGCCTTCTTAAGTTGTTAATAAGGTCAATATACATATAATATTAAAACAAATTTGATTAGTGATCTTGACCTTTGCCATTTCATTCTACTCTGCAGTTGGCAAACTCCGGGTGTTGCGTTTAGCGTTTCAGTTGGAACATGAGCTGTTCACTGCAGTGGAGGGTGAGAGCTCTGACTGGGCTAGACATGATATCAACATCACCTCTCAAGAGGAGTTCCAGGTAAATTATCCATGCAAATGTGCACATAAGCAAAAACACTCTCGTGCATTTTTTCACACACACACAGGCACACGAGTAGTATATTAGATTCACCTTATGTCAAATCTTTGATTGATTTATGGCTTTGATTGATTGACATGTCAATCTCTGTCTGTCAATCTCTAGCTGTCAAAACTTTGATTGATTGATTGTTGGCATTGGTTAAATGGACATGGTGACAGCTGTGTGTGTTGAAACAGTTGTCACTCTGTGTCTCTATGGTTCTCACGTAGCCCGCATATGTCACCTCCTCCTCTCTCTCTCTCTCTCTGGCTGTCAATCTCTGGCTGTCAATCTCTAGCTGTCAATACGCAGACCCCAGATTTATGGGTTTGATTAAATGGACATGGTGACAGCTGTGTGTGTTGAAACAGTTGTCACTCTGTGTCTCTATGGTTCTCACGTAGCCCGCATATGTCACCTCCTCCTCTCTCTCTCTCTCTCTCTCTGGCTGTCAATCTCTGGCTGTCAATCTCTAGCTGTCAAATCTTTGATTGATTGATTGTTGGCATTGATTAAATTGATATTAAATTGATATGTCAATCTCTGGCTGTCAATACGCAGCCCCCCCAGATTGATGGCATTGATTAAATTGATAAATAAATAACCCAACCTGGGTTAAAACTGGCTACTGTTGTGATGTGTTGTCATTTGACCTAGGCTAAGGAAATCGACTGTTATGATATGACCTGAGTTAAAGACATCTACTGTTTTATTATGACCTGTTTTATAAGCCTGACTTTTTCCAGACTTCTAACTTTAAGGGGGAACACTTTCCCCTCTGACAAAATCTCACAAATTAGTTGTGCATGCTAAGAACACTGTGTAGATTTAATGTGGCAAGTTTTAAAGAATGAAGGTGATGAGTTTATAGAAGCCAAGATGTTAACTGTCAAGCTGTTTTAAGCTATGTGTTCAATTTCGACTGTGGTGTAACTTTGAAACAGCTCATCTCAACTTTTTGTTACCATTGTCTGCAGATAATGTGTGCCAAATTTGGTGGGATTTGGATGAACATCCTATGATGAGTTCATTTATTTTCACTTATTGTTGTTTTAAAATTTGTGGAAAATTATTTTTCCTGGATTTTTGAATATTTTTAAACCATAGCGTTCTCCAGATAATAACCAAAATGTCATTTTGCAAAAATACAGCGCTCCCTATGCACCACATTTCATGGTATTTGGTGTGTTTTCAGAGGCTGTCCTGCTGACTGTACAGGACAAGTTTTGTGCAGTTTCAGCCTTCTTAGTTATTTAGAAAAACTTCAGACTTCAGACCCAGGGGCAAAAGCGTCTATTCTCTACCAGCCTACTAAGCAGGGGTCATAATAAATATACTGTAGCTACAAGCGGAGATGACAGACCCTCATGCGGAGCAGGGCCGTGGCATGCCGCCCCTCTAAAACGCACCCGCAATGTGACAGACAGATTTACTGTAAAGATCTGAAATATGTATGCGAGTTTTATTTTGTACATTAGCAATACATTGCAACGTAATATAGCTATTATGTGACAGTGCCATCTTTGCTATGTAGAGGAAATGTGTTTTGGGTAAAATGTGAAGTGGAGTGTAAATGTGATAGTGAGGATGTTGATAAGAAGGGGATGAGTAGACTATATTTTGTTAGGAAGCTGAGTTTCTTTAATGTGTGTACAAAGATGGTGGTGATTTGCAACCAGTGTGTTGCAGCTAGCGCTGTGTGGACTGCTGTTGTGTGTTGTGGTAGTAGCATTGGAGCCAGCGACACAAATAGACTGAATAAGATCATTAGGTTGGTTTGGGAGTGTGGTGGAGAGGAGAATTAAACAAAGTGTTAACAATTATGGGGAATGGTAAGCACCCTGTACATGATACTGTTGTACACAGTGGAGTGTGTTGTCCCTTATACAGTGTCCAATTGTGCTGCTGTAGGTCTAGACACAGGAGTTGTTTTGTATGATATATCACAGTTTGTAATTACAACTATATGTGTGGTGAAGGGACGATCAATGCCTTTTTGCACTTGAGTTGTACGAGGTTAATTGTGTATTGTAAGGTATTTGTTCACTGTGGCTAGTTGATTACTGCACCTTATTCTGTGTTGTAATGTAGACTATGAATTTGATACTGTGGTTTATTTGGTTACTGCAGATTAGATGGTTATTGCACCTTTGTATTTATTGTTTTGTGTATTGCACTACAGCCGGTACTGTCTATGTATACTTTGTATAGTTTGTATAGTTTTGTATACAGTTTATTGTAATTTATATTATATATTGTATGTATGTATCAATCTATTTTACTGCACATTGGGAGTACATTGCAACTTAATTGAGATAGCTATGACTTGTTGGAGTTATCTGTGCAATGCAGAGGAATAGTGCTGTAGGAGAAAAGACGAAGTGGGACGATGAAGTTAAGCTAAATAACGGGTAAAGAATTATAGTGTAAGTGTACTTTTTAAGGATGTACTTAGTTCAAGGCATGCTATTTTTGGTTTATTCAAGGTGACATGGAGTGTTTTGAAGCATCACTAAATCATCTTCAGTACACGTGCATCATAATAGGTGTGCAAAAATAGCAAGTTCACTATTGTGCTGATCAGGCAAGCATAAGCTAAACATTGTCCCAAGTCATTTGGATTGAATAAGCAGTGTGTTGTACGTACAGTTGAAAAGCATGTCATTGTAGCGTACAAGTACAGTTAGAGAATGCTGACATGTCTGTGTTATATTTAGCTGCCTTTTCCAGGATAATGCAGTAGCTTACAGTAGTATGCACAGTGAATGCTGCACATAGTTGCTTTGCGTAGTAATAATGCGTTGCATTAATAGATGTAGATGTGACAAGTTTGCCCTATGTGATTCATTTGTAAAATGAAAGTTTGGCCATCACAGAGATTCACAGAAGTGTATAATAGCAGGTGAAGAGTTTAAATTACATAAATGGTGAAGTGTATTCCATGAGTAAATCGGGTGTTGACTCAAGGTTTTGAGTGAAAATTGTGTGGGGAAATTAAGGTTGTGTGTGTGTGTGTAAAAGTGTGTGAATATTATGCGAAGTGGCCTCTGTGGCTGCAACAGTGTGGCTGCTTGAATGGTCACGGGAGAGTCACTGTTTATGTTTGTGCTCCTGTGTCTGAGAGTGCTCCGGTTTATGTTTGTTTGTCTGAATATTGAAGGGTGTATGTGAGGTTGTGCTAGGATGAGTTGGTTAGCTACAACTGCACGGCTGAGTGGAATTATGTGTGTGTGTGTGCCTTAAGGCTGTGCAAGATGAGCCTATGGCTATGCTGCCAAGATAAAAGGTTTTAATTATAAGTAGTGACAGTTAGAAGTAAATTAATTATATCAAATGTAGGTGAATGATAATAATAATAACTATGGTGTGATGAAGAGAATAAATAAAATAAGTAAAGAACCAATGAGAAGAATACAAAATAATATAGCAAGAAGGAAGGAAATACCAGGTTAGGGTGATGTAGACATAAATGGGGAGTGAATTTGGGTTGATGTTTAGAACAATTGTAGAGGTAATAACCTATGAGAGATTAGAACTTGGATCTGAAAACTAAAATAAATAAAACAAGTAATTAACTATAATATAGGTAGGGTTTTAGTCACATGGTGGAAGTACTTCCAAGGTTTATATGTAACTGCTTGATTGATGAGATGGGCATGTCAGAGTGGCTTCCTAGTAACTTGATAAAACCATCAACCGAAAGACTGATTGTGGATCTGGGTGTGAGAGTTAGAGTGTAGGAGGAAATGTTGAGCCTGAACTAGGACTGCAATTATTACATATTTTTATAAGCAACTAATCTGACCATGTTTATTGATTAATGAAGCAATTGGATAAAATATACTTTTGTGATTTTAGATGAAAATAGTTTATTAATAGCAATGAGGTAATTAATAACAATAGTTGATAGTTATTGTGTATAATGTACAGTACCAAGAAAGGCCCTTAAAAATGACTGTTTCAACAGGGAAATTTTAATTGAACTCCAATACTTAAAACCCTTGTCTTACTCTCTGTTTGAAACAACTCTGCCCATTTAGTACAAGTGTAATTTCACATTTTAATTAATAGATAACAATAAATAAAACAATGAAAAATGAGAAACTATCTTACAACTGAAAGTTATACAAATGAAAGTTATTGGTCTTTTGTTGGTCTTATTTTTAATAATAATGTAGAATAAACAAAAAGGCAAGGATAGAGGAAAAAGTCTAACATTCAAAGGATCAATAAAATCTAACTTAATTTAACTTTAATTTCTACAGAGAGAGTGGAGCTGTGACTGTTTGTGTCTGGCTGCGTATTTGTTTGTCTGTCTGTCTCAGCGCACGAAAAGGAGAGTGGTGAATGATATCAGTTGATGCTTTTGCATACTTATTACTTCTCCGTTTATCAAGATATAATTTTCTCAGACGAAGTAGACCCTAAACCAGATGACAGCAAGTTTTCCGGTGTCAATTTCATCATTACCAGCCCCACCAGCCTCTGAGCCAAGATTACCAGCCCCAGACCAAGGTAATTATAATTAATGGAAACTAAAATTCAAAAGAAAAATATGTTCGTTAAGTGAAACAAATAGGAAAGTAATTAAGGAAAATATTAACTGAAACTGTATTGCGTGTTAAACAATCTGAAACTAGTTAAAACGAGTTGAAATTATGGTAAATAAATTGTTCCTAGTTTTTGGCATGATTCTAAAAGCCGTTTGGACTAAAAAATAAGTCAATTAATGCATCGGTTTAGCAGCTTTATGTGAGTTGGTGGTACCGTATGTCACTTCTCATCTGACATTTTAAGCAGTGGACTTGTACACACCGCACTGCCTGGCAAATTGTCAACTAAGGTTGGGAGACAGCGGTAGAATTCTTAACAAGCCCACAAAGCAATATTTCCTAGTTGCCTGATCATTAACATATTAAGATTGTTAAGCCGATTAAGATATTAATCTGAATTCTTTTCTCTCTTGATACATGTGAAAATCCCCCGCAGGCCCCAGAAGCACGACTCGCCACACGCACATTTGAAAAGCTACTCTTTACTTGCATATGCACAACTGTTAAACGGAGCCCTTCAGACACTGCTCTACACTACATCATACTACAATACACTGTTATCATCATGTCAGTTTTGAGTTACCGCTGTTATCATCCTAGCAAAATAACTGTGGTGGTGTATACGGAAGTTTTTTGAAATAGTTCATTTATTCGTATGTAAGTCTATTTACACTGACGTTTGTTTATCAGGTTTTGCGCCCGTTAGTAGTCGTAATTATGATACAACATGCACACATAAGTTTCACTCATTGAAATATCGATACTAAAAATCATTTCATGATGCAATTTTGTGTATTTGGACCCAATGAGCAAAAATCCATTGGAATTTTCTTTCTATCTTGTATAGTTTAAGAGACATGAATTGTATCCCCCAGGATACGTTGACCATTTAGGGGTGTAAAAAGTGTCAAAACAGGTAGTTTTCAATGCCTTATTAGAAGGGCAGAACTGATATAACAACCATAATAAAACAATTTATTATGATTAAACACATCACAGAGGCAGTTATAAAAGAAAGAAAGATTACATCATTTCCAAAAAATGTTTACATTTCATGAAAATATATGTATTTGTCTTTGTTGAAGAAAAAAAATGAAAAGATCCTTTTTCCATAAAAGAACTGATAAATAGAATGAATTCAATCTTCAGTCACTCATCATATCATCATCACTCTTATTCAGTGTTATTTTACTACTTTTAAATGTTAAAATGTCAAAAACACTATGTTTGAAGAATGGCTATTACTGTTTGTATGTCAAAAACCAAGATGAAAATTTCTTTAACACATATATTTAAAAACTAAGCACAAAACCAAACACTTCTGAACAGTATATGAGCTTATATTGATGATTAAATCCAAATTTGAAACACGATACTAAATATGTTGTTTGCCCCTAACTGGACAGTGTATCCTGTGGGATACATACTTTTTAAAGTCGTGTAACTAACACCACAAACAACTTCTGTATAATTTTCCTTCACAACAATGTTACAGCAATGTTCATAAACAATGTTGTAAGTCTTTATAATAGTTGTAAGGACAAGAAGTGTGATTTTAAAGCAGCTTCTTCCCTCATCATCACCACGACCTTCAGCGGTGGCTGCCATCTTGAAATCAACCAGGCATTATGAAACGATGGCTGATAAATGTCAACAAAATCATGTGACCCACATACTAGTAACAGGTCAGACTGTTGATAAATGATAAATTGATTTGGTAAAATCTTTAAATAATGCTTTCCACAGGCTGTTAAAGTGTATGTATCTTGTGGTGCACGATATCCATTTAAGGGTTAACTTATGTTTAAGAGTGATGAGTGAGAGCACAGCGTTTCGTAGTCTCTTTCCTGTTGTGCTTCACTTCCTAGTTTCTGGTCAAAGGACCCACGGGCTGTCTTTGTAGTGCCAGTCCAGTTTACAAGTATAAGTTTTTCCATCAATTGTAATGAATTGATTGTAATGAAACGATTGACATTTAATTTGGCGTTGTGCTAAACTAAATGTTTGCTGCATATATGTAGTATGTATTTATTTATGCGACCTTTTGATTTTAGGCAAAATCTGGAATTGGTATGGCTGGTTCATATGCTGATTTAAATTAATTTTCTTTATATCGCAATATGATTGTTCCTGTTACTTCCTATTTACAGGGCATGTGGGGACTAGAGTATTTCCTTACAGTTTGCTAGTATAAAATGTATAAAATGTGTTTGTTCCAATAATGAGTTTATGGGCATATTGTCATTGCATTCATAATATAGAAAGGTGGGACCCCTGTTGTAATTGTACCCACCATCTGGTTGTTATGGTCACAGCATTATACTATAATATTGTTAACAGGGCGTTTCATATTAGCTGGTTGATGATACAAATCATAAACTGAATTTAGGATACAGATCTGTGACAAGGCAGTAAACTGTTGATGTCTAGATGCTTACAAAATAATCATATGTGCATACAAATGCATGCTCCTCCTGTCAGACTAAATCCTTTAATGTATCTCTTTCCAAAGAACTGTTGAAATATTGGGGTATTGAAATACAATGCTTTTGACGTAACAATTAACATTAACAAATCTGCCCGTATGACGTAAGATAAGAAACAGAGGATGGGTAAGCTAAATTATTGGGGCTGGAATGACAATTAAGTAGGGACTTTATAAAATTAACAAATACAGAAAAAAACCCTTCTAAAATTTTAACAGCATAACAAGAGAAAGAAGACTACTCATGGCCACTCTCGAATAAATTGTCTTTAACTCATTGCTTGCTATTTGTTTAATCAAATGCCTTGTCTTAATAGTAAAGAGACACTCAAGAAAAATCTGAAGAAGAAGGGAAGACGAAGTGGGCCCCACAAATGCCCATGATGACCCCAGGAATGATAAAAGCAGGGATGTGGGGACTGGAGAAAGTAAAGAAAGGGGTAATAAGAAAGTAGTGTCAAGAAAAGTTGAAGAGAATCAATAGGGTGAGCTAAAGAGCTAAAATAGGGTGTTAGAATACACTAGTGCAGAACATCGCGAGCTAAAATATGTGGTTTGACAATAATTAAGAAATTATGCCCTGGATAAAAAGAGTACCATAGGGGGAAAGCCTTCACATATTGAGGTATTCACCCTATGGCACCTGATATACTAACGTAGTTTTAAAGCTATATATATCTCGACTTTGGCATCACTTTTTCCAAACGGGTGGGGGGGTAAAGAGCCTACTGGGTGAAAAGATGGGTCATAGACCGCATTTCTTCATTATTGGGAAATGCGCTCTATGCCATCTTATCTGTTAATTAGTTTAGACGCTATTTATACTGGCCCTTGGACATTATTTTTCCAAAATGGTGGGACAAAAACTTTTTTCCCGGCATTCTTTGTAGAATGTTGTCTGATAACTGCCCCGCCCCTCATCCCAACACTAGAGGTCCTATTGGCCGAAGTGCTACATACACCTGTTCAAGGCCCAAAACAAAAAGCCCAACACTTCCTGTTTAAGGCAAACTGGCCAAAAACCATTTTTTTCAGCATTAACAAGCTGAGGGTCTTACAGGTGATACCCCCTGATAACCTGAAAAAGTACAAAAACCTCAAAAACAAAGGACGCAGTGCGTCTCTTTACTATTAAGACAAGGCATTTGATTAAACAAATAGCAAGCAATGAGTTAAAGACAATTTATTCGAGAGTGGCCATGAGTAGTCTTCTTTCTCTTGTTATGCTGTTAAAATTTTAGAAGGGTTTTTTTCTGTATTTGTTAATTTTATAAAGTCCCTACTTAATTGTCATTCCAGCCCCAATAATTTAGCTTACCCATCCTCTGTTTCTTATCTTACGTCATACGGGCAGATTTGTTAATGTTAATTGTTACGTCAAAAGCATTGTATTTCAATACCCCAATATTTCAACAGTTCTTTGGAAAGAGATACATTAAAGGATTTAGTCTGACAGGAGGAGCATGCATTTGTATGCACATATGATTATTTTGTAAGCATCTAGACATCAACAGTTTACTGCCTTGTCACAGATCTGTATCCTAAATTCAGTTTATGATTTGTATTATCAACCAGCTAATATGAAACGCCCTGTTAACAATATTATAGTATAATGCTGTGACCATAACAACCAGATGGTGGGTACAATTACAACAGGGGTCCCACCTTTCTATATTATGAATGCAATGACAATATGCCCATAAACTCATTATTGGAACAAACACATTTTATACATTTTATACTAGCAAACTGTAAGGAAATACTCTAGTCCCCGCATGCCCTGTAAATAGGAAGTAACAGGAACAATCATATTGCGATATAAAGAAAAGTAATTTAAATCAGCATATGAACCAGCCATACCAATTCCAGATTTTGCCTAAAATCAAAAGGTCGCATAAATAAATACATACTACATATATGCAGCAAACATTTAGTTTAGCACAACGCCAAATTAAATGTCAATCGTTTCATTACAATCAATTCATTACAATTGATGGAAAAACTTATACTTGTAAACTGGACTGGCACTACAAAGACAGCCCGTGGGTCCTTTGACCAGAAACTAGGAAGTGAAGCACAACAGGAAAGAGACTACGAAACGCTGTGCTCTCACTCATCACTCTTAAACATAAGTTAACCCTTAAATGGATATCGTGCACCACAAGATACATACACTTTAACAGCCTGTGGAAAGCATTATTTAAAGATTTTACCAAATCAATTTATCATTTATCAACAGTCTGACCTGTTACTAGTATGTGGGTCACATGATTTTGTTGACATTTATCAGCCATCGTTTCATAATGCCTGGTTGATTTCAAGATGGCAGCCACCGCTGAAGGTCGTGGTGATGATGAGGGAAGAAGCTGCTTTAAAATCACACTTCTTGTCCTTACAACTATTATAAAGACTTACAACATTGTTTATGAACATTGCTGTAACATTGTTGTGAAGGAAAATTATACAGAAGTTGTTTGTGGTGTTAGTTACACGACTTTAAAAAGTATGTATCCCACAGGATACACTGTCCAGTTAGGGGCAAACAACATATTTAGTATCGTGTTTCAAATTTGGATTTAATCATCAATATAAGCTCATATACTGTTCAGAAGTGTTTGGTTTTGTGCTTAGTTTTTAAATATATGTGTTAAAGAAATTTTCATCTTGGTTTTTGACATACAAACAGTAATAGCCATTCTTCAAACATAGTGTTTTTGACATTTTAACATTTAAAAGTAGTAAAATAACACTGAATAAGAGTGATGATGATATGATGAGTGACTGAAGATTGAATTCATTCTATTTATCAGTTCTTTTATGGAAAAAGGATCTTTTCATTTTTTTTCTTCAACAAAGACAAATACATATATTTTCATGAAATGTAAACATTTTTTGGAAATGATGTAATCTTTCTTTCTTTTATAACTGCCTCTGTGATGTGTTTAATCATAATAAATTGTTTTATTATGGTTGTTATATCAGTTCTGCCCTTCTAATAAGGCATTGAAAACTACCTGTTTTGACACTTTTTACACCCCTAAATGGTCAACGTATCCTGGGGGATACAATTCATGTCTCTTAAACTATACAAGATAGAAAGAAAATTCCAATGGATTTTTGCTCATTGGGTCCAAATACACAAAATTGCATCATGAAATGATTTTTAGTATCGATATTTCAATGAGTGAAACTTATGTGTGCATGTTGTATCATAATTACGACTACTAACGGGCGCAAAACCTGATAAACAAACGTCAGTGTAAATAGACTTACATACGAATAAATGAACTATTTCAAAAAACTTCCGTATACACCACCACAGTTATTTTGCTAGGATGATAACAGCGGTAACTCAAAACTGACATGATGATAACAGTGTATTGTAGTATGATGTAGTGTAGAGCAGTGTCTGAAGGGCTCCGTTTAACAGTTGTGCATATGCAAGTAAAGAGTAGCTTTTCAAATGTGCGTGTGGCGAGTCGTGCTTCTGGGGCCTGCGGGGGATTTTCACATGTATCAAGAGAGAAAAGAATTCAGATTAATATCTTAATCGGCTTAACAATCTTAATATGTTAATGATCAGGCAACTAGGAAATATTGCTTTGTGGGCTTGTTAAGAATTCTACCGCTGTCTCCCAACCTTAGTTGACAATTTGCCAGGCAGTGCGGTGTGTACAAGTCCACTGCTTAAAATGTCAGATGAGAAGTGACATACGGTACCACCAACTCACATAAAGCTGCTAAACCGATGCATTAATTGACTTATTTTTTAGTCCAAACGGCTTTTAGAATCATGCCAAAAACTAGGAACAATTTATTTACCATAATTTCAACTCGTTTTAACTAGTTTCAGATTGTTTAACACGCAATACAGTTTCAGTTAATATTTTCCTTAATTACTTTCCTATTTGTTTCACTTAACGAACATATTTTTCTTTTGAATTTTAGTTTCCATTAATTATAATTACCTTGGTCTGGGGCTGGTAATCTTGGCTCAGAGGCTGGTGGGGCTGGTAATGATGAAATTGACACCGGAAAACTTGCTGTCATCTGGTTTAGGGTCTACTTCGTCTGAGAAAATTATATCTTGATAAACGGAGAAGTAATAAGTATGCAAAAGCATCAACTGATATCATTCACCACTCTCCTTTTCGTGCGCTGAGACAGACAGACAAACAAATACGCAGCCAGACACAAACAGTCACAGCTCCACTCTCTCTGTAGAAATTAAAGTTAAATTAAGTTAGATTTTATTGATCCTTTGAATGTTAGACTTTTTCCTCTATCCTTGCCTTTTTGTTTATTCTACATTATTATTAAAAATAAGACCAACAAAAGACCAATAACTTTCATTTGTATAACTTTCAGTTGTAAGATAGTTTCTCATTTTTCATTGTTTTATTTATTGTTATCTATTAATTAAAATGTGAAATTACACTTGTACTAAATGGGCAGAGTTGTTTCAAACAGAGAGTAAGACAAGGGTTTTAAGTATTGGAGTTCAATTAAAATTTCCCTGTTGAAACAGTCATTTTTAAGGGCCTTTCTTGGTACTGTACATTATACACAATAACTATCAACTATTGTTATTAATTACCTCATTGCTATTAATAAACTATTTTCATCTAAAATCACAAAAGTATATTTTATCCAATTGCTTCATTAATCAATAAACATGGTCAGATTAGTTGCTTATAAAAATATGTAATAATTGCAGTCCTAGTTCAGGCTCAACATTTCCTCCTACACTCTAACTCTCACACCCAGATCCACAATCAGTCTTTCGGTTGATGGTTTTATCAAGTTACTAGGAAGCCACTCTGACATGCCCATCTCATCAATCAAGCAGTTACATATAAACCTTGGAAGTACTTCCACCATGTGACTAAAACCCTACCTATATTATAGTTAATTACTTGTTTTATTTATTTTAGTTTTCAGATCCAAGTTCTAATCTCTCATAGGTTATTACCTCTACAATTGTTCTAAACATCAACCCAAATTCACTCCCCATTTATGTCTACATCACCCTAACCTGGTATTTCCTTCCTTCTTGCTATATTATTTTGTATTCTTCTCATTGGTTCTTTACTTATTTTATTTATTCTCTTCATCACACCATAGTTATTATTATTATCATTCACCTACATTTGATATAATTAATTTACTTCTAACTGTCACTACTTATAATTAAAACCTTTTATCTTGGCAGCATAGCCATAGGCTCATCTTGCACAGCCTTAAGGCACACACACACACATAATTCCACTCAGCCGTGCAGTTGTAGCTAACCAACTCATCCTAGCACAACCTCACATACACCCTTCAATATTCAGACAAACAAACATAAACCGGAGCACTCTCAGACACAGGAGCACAAACATAAACAGTGACTCTCCCGTGACCATTCAAGCAGCCACACTGTTGCAGCCACAGAGGCCACTTCGCATAATATTCACACACTTTTACACACACACACACAACCTTAATTTCCCCACACAATTTTCACTCAAAACCTTGAGTCAACACCCGATTTACTCATGGAATACACTTCACCATTTATGTAATTTAAACTCTTCACCTGCTATTATACACTTCTGTGAATCTCTGTGATGGCCAAACTTTCATTTTACAAATGAACCACATAGGGCAAACTTGTCACATCTACATCTATTAATGCAACGCATTATTACTACGCAAAGCAACTATGTGCAGCATTCACTGTGCATACTACTGTAAGCTACTGCATTATCCTGGAAAAGGCAGCTAAATATAACACAGACATGTCAGCATTCTCTAACTGTACTTGTACGCTACAATGACATGCTTTTCAACTGTACGTACAACACACTGCTTATTCAATCCAAATGACTTGGGACAATGTTTAGCTTATGCTTGCCTGATCAGCACAATAGTGAACTTGCTATTTTTGCACACCTATTATGATGCACGTGTACTGAAGATGATTTAGTGATGCTTCAGAACACTCCATGTCACCTTGAATAAACCAAAAATAGCATGCCTTGAACTAAGTACATCCTTAAAAAGTACACTTACACTATAATTCTTTACCCGTTATTTAGCTTAACTTCATCGTCCCACTTCGTCTTTTCTCCTACAGCACTATTCCTCTGCATTGCACAGATAACTCCAACAAGTCATAGCTATCTCAATTAAGTTGCAATGTACTCCCAATGTGCAGTAAAATAGATTGATACATACATACAATATATAATATAAATTACAATAAACTGTATACAAAACTATACAAACTATACAAAGTATACATAGACAGTACCGGCTGTAGTGCAATACACAAAACAATAAATACAAAGGTGCAATAACCATCTAATCTGCAGTAACCAAATAAACCACAGTACCAAATTCATAGTCTACATTACAACACAGAATAAGGTGCAGTAATCAACTAGCCACAGTGAACAAATACCTTACAATACACAATTAACCTCGCACAACTCAAGTGCAAAAAGGCATTGATCGTCCCTTCACCACACATATAGTTGTAATTACAAACTGTGATATATCATACAAAACAACTCCTGTGTCTAGACCTACAGCAGCACAATTGGACACTGTATAAGGGACAACACACTCCACTGTGTACAACAGTATCATGTACAGGGTGCTTACCATTCCCCATAATTGTTAACACTTTGTTTAATTCTCCTCTCCACCACACTCCCAAACCAACCTAATGATCTTATTCAGTCTATTTGTGTCGCTGGCTCCAATGCTACTACCACAACACACAACAGCAGTCCACACAGCGCTAGCTGCAACACACTGGTTGCAAATCACCACCATCTTTGTACACACATTCAAGAAACTCAGCTTCCTAACAAAATATAGTCTACTCATCCCCTTCTTATCAACATCCTCACTATCACATTTACACTCCACTTCACATTTTACCCAAAACACATTTCCTCTACATAGCAAAGATGGCACTGTCACATAATAGCTATATTACGTTGCAATGTATTGCTAATGTACAAAATAAAACTCGCATACATATTTCAGATCTTTACAGTAAATCTGTCTGTCACATTGCGGGTGCGTTTTAGAGGGGCGGCATGCCACGGCCCTGCTCCGCATGAGGGTCTGTCATCTCCGCTTGTAGCTACAGTATATTTATTATGACCCCTGCTTAGTAGGCTGGTAGAGAATAGACGCTTTTGCCCCTGGGTCTGAAGTCTGAAAACAGTTTTTCTAAATAACTAAGAAGGCTGAAACTGCACAAAACTTGTCCTGTACAGTCAGCAGGACAGCCTCTGAAAACACACCAAGTACCATGAAATGTGGTGCATAGGGAGCGCTGTATTTTTGCAAAATTACATTTTGGTTATTATCTGGAGAACGCTATGGTTTAAAAATATTCAAAAATCCAGGAAAAATAATTTTCCACAAATTTTAAAACAACAATAAGTGAAAATAAATGAACTCATCATAGGATGTTCATCCAAATCCCACCAAATTTGGCACACATTATCTGCAGACAATGGTAACAAAAAGTTGAGATGAGCTGTTTCAAAGTTACACCACAGTCGAAATTGAACACATAGCTTAAAACAGCTTGACAGTTAACATCTTGGCTTCTATAAACTCATCACCTTCATTCTTTAAAACTTGCCACATTAAATCTACACAGTGTTCTTAGCATGCACAACTAATTTGTGAGATTTTGTCAGAGGGGAAAGTGTTCCCCCTTAAAGCTAGAAGTCTGGAAAAAGTCAGGCTTATAAAACAGGTCATAATAAAACAGTAGATGTCTTTAACTCAGGTCATATCATAACAGTCGATTTCCTTAGCCTAGGTCAAATGACAACACATCACAACAGTAGCCATTTTTAACCCAGGTTGGGTTATTTAAGCCAAAAGGCCACACATGGGCAGGCAGACATCTCCATGTAGCAGAACATGAACTTTAGAGGCCTGTCTTAAAAATACAGAGAGAGAGAAAGAGAGATATGCGCGCGAGCACACACACACACACACACACACACACACACACACACACACACACACACACACACACACACACACACACACACACACACACACACACACACACACATACAGGCATATCTCTTTAAAACCACACTGTTAAAATTGCTTTGAAACACCTATAAACATTTACCCTCAGAGTTTCACACTTCTCAAAGACATGGTGGCTACATTTGTGTGAAACAGGGGCCCAAATGCCTCACAGTCAGACACCCCTCACACACACACACACACACACACACACACACACTGCTGTCACCATATCAATTTAAACAAAGCCATAAATCAAATCTAATTCACACACACACACACACACACAGCTGTCACAATCAATATCTGAAAACATGACAGTGCGGGAACATGCTACACCACACCAACACACGCTCAGGGGAGAGAACAACTTTTTGTCGGGGTTGTGGTGACGTACAAAAACATGTGGGCTAACAGGGTGAGGGGCTCGAGTTGGGATTGGAGGGTGGGGGGCAGGGGCGTCGCCAGACATATTTTACTGGGGCACATGCCCCAGTATTGGTCTGTAGTGCCCCAGTACAAATTTCCCCAGTAAAAAAAATCACTTTAGACTTTTAGGTCTACATAGCATAATCTACAGAATGCGCACACAACTACTCAATATGGCAACTACTCATTGCTACTTTATTCACTCCATACATAATGCACACGGCTACTTTATATGGCAATTTACTCACGCGACTTTGGCTGTGACTTCACGTCTAACAACGGTGTCTGAGCGCTATTTCTTTCCACCTGCCTTACAGGTTAGTACCGGGTAAATTGCCCATCATTGTTCTTTGTTTTCACCTCATGTGTCGCCATTTCCATGTGGATTTAAATGTTACAACTTTACTTTTTACGTTTAATGTATGAGGCAGCTGTCATGCAAGCTAGTTCTGGCTGTAAATTGAAGTAGCCTACTGGAGACGTTAGCTGCTGTCTTTTAGCTAACTGGCATGCCTATTACCATTGTTGATTTATGTAACGGTAAGCCTAGCACTGTGAGCTCCCACACTCGGTTTCTGGAGATCTTACATCTACGATGTTTGATGAGCATATCAACATAATCTGATATGATTGTTTAGTTTGAAGTACTATTTATTTTATGATATACTTATTTTTTATGATAAATAAGTGCTAAAAATGTTTTTGCTTTGCGCATTGATTATCTGTGCCCCAGTTGTGCCCCAGTACAGTAATAGGACTAGTGACGCCCCTGGTGGGGGGAAAGGAGGAGGTGAAGGAGACGGATGGGGGTCTGTGTATTGACAGCCAGAGATTGACAGCCAGAGACTGACAGCCAGAGAGAGAGAGAGAAAGAGAGAGGAGGTGACATATGCGGGCTAAGTGAGAACCACAGAGACACATGTGAACCACACCTGCTGTACCCATCTCAACTCCCCCCTGTTGCTAAAGTGTCGCCCCGTGAGAACTGTTGCTGTGTGGGGGTGGTGGAAAGGGGGGATGTATGAGAGCAGTGGATGGCCATCAATTTAATCAATGCCATCAATCTGGGGGGGCTGCGTATTGACAGCCAGAGATTGACATATCAATTTAATTAATGCCAACAATCAATCAATCAAAGATTTGACAGCTAGAGATTGACAGCCAGAGAGAGAGAGAGAGAGAGGAGGAGGTGACATATGTGGGCTACGTGAGAACCATAGAGACACAGAGTGACAACTGTTTCAACACACACAGCTGTCACCATGTCCATTTAATCAAACCCATAAATCTGGGGTCTGCGTATTGACAGCTAGAGATTGACAGCCAGAGATTGACAGCCAGAGATTGACAGCCAGAGAGAGAGAGAGAGAGAGAGGAGGAGGTGACATATGCGGGCTACGTGAGAACCATAGAGACACAGAGTGACAACTGTTTCAACACACACAGCTGTCACCATGTCCATTTAACCAATGCCAACAATCAATCAATCAAAGTTTTGACAGCTAGAGATTGACAGACAGAGATTGACATGTCAATCAATCAAAGCCATAAATCAATCAAAGATTTGACATAAGGTGAATCTAATATACTACTCACACGCAGACAGGCACACACACACAACGAACAATACACCCACATGTGCCTTTTCTTTTTTATAGTCTGATACAAGTTATACTGTGTGTGTGTGTGTGTGTGTGTGTGTGTGTGTGTGTGTGTGTGTGTGTGTGTGTGTGTGTGTGTGCGCCTGTGTTCAACTGGGATAGATTATATTTGAGGGCATCACTGGAAGTGAGGGTGTTTTGGCACTCGATGACATTGAGTTAAGAGAGGGCATGTCCTGCTCTGAGATCATCACGCCACCCCCCAGTGAGTTTAACACTACAGACCTTTTCACTTGAGCCTCTCACACACTGTCTCTAATCATTTAAAATGCAAGCTGATTTCATTGCCACACTTATTTACAATGTGGTAATCACTGACTAAATCAATGCTGGTAAATGCATCCGTGGGTAACATATATGTTGTTTCCCTGAGATGAAGAACAGGAAAGATCCCTGGAGAGATGAGGAGTAGCTGTAGGCAAGGATGACTGGCCTTGAGTGAGTCATGTGACCAGTGTGAGACTCTGTCTTGTAGCAGGGCCATGAATCTGTAAAGAATTCTAATCAGACAGTCTATGTCTTTAGTAGTGATTATAGTGAACAAACGATTTAGGAGTTTGTCTGATCAACTACCATATTTCTTTTAATCCACACAGTTCTGTAAACAATAGATAGCAGCTAGTCTCAAGTTATTGTCCAGCCGTTTCCATACAATCGCTGTCATGGGATGAGATGCTGCAAATGATAATTATTGATTTGATGATAAATGATGGTAATAAGTAACATCAATCCACTGATCTTTGTACCGGTATTTGTATACAAGGACACAAATGCCATGATTGATTAAAGACTGACCTCATTGCTGTAATGCCATCACAAGAGCAGTGTGGCAGGCAAATGTTAATATAAGCGCTAGGCACTTGATGCGGCTACATCTCACTTTTTTGTGCCTCTGCAGCTGCCTCACCCCCAAGTAATGCGGGAGGCATTGCCGCATCCATCATTGTTGCAATGATGCTGTTGGGCTCATTCGTGGCCATCTTGTACTTCTACCTGCGGGTGCGACAGAGGATCAAGGCCGGCTTGGATGGGCCTTCTGACGTGACATATGAGCAAGACTCAAGGGTCAGTGCCCACAACAACAGTCATGTTTGTCTGTGTCCAGAGAAAAAGAAACGGTGACAGTAAAAATGTTCTACATTTCTTTATTTAATTAAATTATCATGCAAAAATGCCTTGTTGCTGCCTGTATATGACAACCTGCAGTATACCGTGTGACCATACACAGTAAATGGCAGTTTATAGAATATGGGCATGTAGTAATAGTGACTACATTTTATTTCATTTTATGAGTAACAGGAAAGATTTCTTTGATGCCTCTCACATACCTCATAACCCCTTTTGACTGTATACTCGTTCTAATAGTTTCTGTATCTCCTAAAGCATGGCAGAGAAAAAAGCATCTTGTAATTTGATTATGTATCAGTGGCAGCTCCATAGAGAGATCAGGGGGAAGCTGTAGCCAGGAATTATTGGCCTTCAGTGACTCATGTTACCAGTGTGTGTCTCTGTCTTGCAGCAGGGCCATGAATCTACCTCTCAAAGCCAAATATATGTGTATGATATTGGCCCTGGGAATGAAATGTATGCAGAGGTGAGCTGACTACGAAATTGCTGTCATGTGATTATTTCAGTTTCAAATACATTTTGCTAAATACATGAGGACAATTTTGAAATGAATTTAGTTCAAATTTGAGTTGGAATAGTTTGTTCTCAATCACAAAGACCACTATCCACCCATTCATATTTATCTCCCCTCCCCCCCCCCCCCCCTCTCTCTCTCTCTCTCTCTGTGTCTCTCTCTCTTTTTTCATGCACTCTATTTTTGCTGCCTTTTTTTTAGAGGTCTGAGGGAACATCGTAAAGAGGCGAAGAGTTGACATCATCACTGTGGTTATACTACCACCTACTGGTGGCAAGTGTTCCTGTGACAGGCACATTTACATATGTCCATATGTCTGGAAGAGTTGAACTACTCTGCTGTAATATTTTTGGTGACAGGCGTTCAAAAAACTCTGTTAATTGTACTTGAGGTTAGAATTCGGGGTTGGGTTTGGTTAATTTATCAGTGAGTAAACACTAAACAGAATGAAACAGACAAAATAAATAGACTGATTACTAAAATGTAGTGTTACAATATTTTTCAGTCAATCTTGTAATTTGTAATTGACGCAGGAGTTAAACAACTCGCAAATGCTGAAACGGGGTTTGATTTACAAATGCAGAATGAACCGTGTCTGAATGAAGGGTTAGCCTAAGGCTGTATTACTGGGATTGCAAAAGTCATATGTGAAAACTTAACATTTTGATATGCCTGTAATGTGACTTATTAAATCATAACTTCTGCCCGCATTTGTTACTCCGTTTGTCTCTATACGTTGTAGTGAAAGACATGAGGTTCACAATATTGAAAATACCCACCTAACACTCAGTAATTAAAACTGCCGTCGTCATAATGGAATCTTATGTGCCTGAAGTAGGCTATTTAATGATAGTTTACAGATTATTGAATGTGTATTGAGTCACCGTAGCCATGCAGCCGCCACATTTTCCATAGCGGGCAGGTCTCCAAAGCAACGTCCTCGATTCAAGCATAGACTACGCAATGGTGTAATGCCTAAAATTTAGGTTAATTATATGCGATTATATTATGATCGGTTGTTCGTGAGCTGGCGGTTATCGATAAGATATTTAAAGCTAAATGGTATTTTATGACCTATTTCCGAGAGGTGGTGAACTCCAGATCATGTGAAATCTGGCATCTCTTCATCGTTTTAATTTGAGCAAACGGCTGGCATCCCACGCGTGTTCCATCTGTCCAATTTCCTCTGGGCTGCATTGACAGCCTCTGATTCTCCACCTTGTCGCCCGCGAATTGTGAATACCAGCACAGTCCGTGCATGTTGGGGAGATGGACCCCGCCGTACTCATCTTTCTTCTGTATGTGATGATAGCCCACGAGCTCGTCTGCGGCTGGATGCAATACCGGAGGGAAGCGGTAAAGCCCAGAAAACGTGCTGCACTAATGTGGTGTTCCAGGTTTGGGTGATTCTTTTTTGCGCTATCTCTTTGCGGTACATAAATCTTTGTGTGACGTGAACGTGCGTTTGCTTGCACCTTGATGATTTTCTTGTGACAAAATATGCACCTTGTCGCATTAGCATTTGCAGATCTCTGCTCTGCTGTTGCGTGTCATTACATTAAACAAAAGTGTCATAACGTCACTTTCGCCCTGCTTGTGCCTACGATGTAGTTGATGCCACGCTTCGTTTGTGTCCTCAGTTCTCGAGTGTGCCAAGGTACCTGGCGGGTGAGCAGCCAGCCTGTAAGGACAGGACGAGGGAGGGATTGGAGGAAGAGTGGTCGCATCGTGAGGAAGGCATGAAGTAAAATAAGGGAGGGAGCCGGACTATGCAAGACTGAGAGATGAGAACAGCTCCACTTAGTACCCTGCTTTAATTAATAAGACTTCAAGTTAATTATGCCACTGACTGCCTCTGCCGTGGGTGTGAATGTGCACACGTGTTCCCTGTGGCATTCATTATATATTTTTTTGTGTGTGTGTGGGCGTGTGTTGCCTGTGACAAACATTATGTGTTCTTTGTGTCCACGGCATTGCACGGCACAATCTATACACCTTAATTTAATACACGTTTTTGGTGTTTTTAAAAGACTTTGTCATGCCTCTATCGTTAATAACTATTAAATCCGCTGAAAGCCTCTATTGTTAATAACTGTTAAAACTGTTGAAATATTCTGTGTTTTGAATAAATTGTAATGACATTTACTAAAATTGACATTTACTAAAATTGATTGCTCTCTATATTGTAGATAATCTCCAGGTCTAGTTAAAGAGCAATACTATGCAAATGAGGATAAACAATAAAACACGAATCAGGATAGTTTACATTGGTTACAAATTTATTTTTTAATACCTGTGTTTAAAGTAAAATTTTACTTTACATGGAAATACACTACAAACCCAGAGAGGCCTTAGGGCCCATTTCCACCGCACTCTCTGCGTGTTCAGCGCGTGGCCGTATTCTGTCCGTATTCATTTAGAATGCACGTTAGCAGATGAGACCATTCCCACCGCAAGCGTGTTCTGAGCGTATTTTGTCCCCATACAAACCTATTGTATACGCCCACGCGCTGAACACGGCTACGCGCTGAACAAGGCGGTGGAAATGAGCCCTTAGGGTCCATTTCCACCGCACTCTCTGCGTGTTCAGCGCGTGGCCGTATTCTGTCCGTATTCATTTAGAATGCACGTTAGCAGATGAGACCATTCCCACCGCAAGCGTGTTCTGAGCGTATTCTGTCCCCATACAAACCTTGGCTCATTTCCACCGCCTCGTTCAGCGCGTAGCCGTGTTCAGCGCGTGGGCGTATACAATAGGTTTGTATGGGGACAGAATACGCTCAGAACACGCTTGCGGTGGGAATGGTCTCATCTGCTAACGTGCATTCTAAATGAATACGGACAGAATACGGCCACGCGCTGAACACGCAGAGAGTGCGGTGGAAATGGGCCCTTACACTGCATAATGTGAGAAAAAGTGAAACCAAAATAGCAGACTGTAGGTAATCCAACAGCATGTTTAAGACTGAGTTCCTGCGAGGTGTGGTTCCAGGTATTACAGGAAACATGCATGGCTATTTTATGTTTATCAAGATATCATACCTCATTCTTTTATAGTGACATCATAATAGCATGACAACAGGTATTCTCTCCAGCACTCATGTTTTGCCTTCCAGGAACCGTTTTGGCTGATTGCCATCTAGCAGTGGGGAATGCAGGAGGAAGAGTAGTCTTGCCCTCAGGTAACAGTAGTAATTTTAAGCTTTGCTATGACCTACAACAGTATTTGTTAATCAAGTCAGTGACCTGTGATTTGTTCCTTAGCCAACAGAGCTGTTTAAAGAGAAACATAGGAGTTCTATTAGTTGAAACACGGTTCAATTAATGTACAAAGCCATATAACATTTAAGCCCTGGGTTATACTGGGCTATTTTGGCTAAAACTATTTCTTAACTATTTCTTAGTTTTATGCAGTATCAGTAAAGTTAAAACAAGAGAGCTTCTGATTACTATGCCCACATCTCTGGATAAAGCCAGTATGCTATGGTATTTTGTGTGCATATAAGTATGTGTGCTTGGAGGACATGCAGGTGCAGGAACTGGTCTTTCTGAATTATGGAAATTAAATCTGCACTTATTTGCAAGTAGTTAATGTAAAGGAGGTTTTTCTTTTACATTCCAAGACAGCATTTGTTTTTGTATAGTGACAATGTCCTTGTCACTGCATGCCACATCGTAATTTGCAAAAAGAAATCCAGAGTATGCAGATGATTCTTCCCATTTAAAAGGAGTGTCTGGTTTTAGAGATGCATGACTCATTTATTATGTGTGATAGAAATATACAACTTTATAATTTTTACTTTAACAATAGAAAAGTTAAGGATTGGCATGTTAATGGAATCAGTTCTCAGTGAACTGCTTACAACACAAATCCTTCTAATCTTGTTTATGTCTTCTTCGGTGTACACTGGTACATGTTTCATTTTCCGTATGACACATCACTCTGATAAATAAGTGCACTGGACCACCTCTGAAATGATAAGTTAGCATTCTGCTCATCCCTTGGGCAAGTACATGCTGCTTTGTCACTTTGGAATTGTGCATTGAAGGGTGTTTAGGTAAGGTGCTGGGCTCAGCAGATGTGAGAGAGAGAGAGTGTGTCTCTTCTCCCTCCATGCCATTAGCACTTGAATGACTGGTCATCTGCCTGTCTCCAGAGAGGGCGCTAGTTTAAATAGCTCCAAAGTCTACTGGTATTCATTTTTTAATTAATGCAGGAAAAACCAATAGTGATTATCTGTGTCTGTTTATAATTTGGCAATCACATAGTTGTGTTAGTGCAGAGTCGGTATAATAGCCTACATATTCCCTGCTTATTATGCTAGTAACATTTGTCAGAAAAATATTTCAATTCTATTTTATTAATTATTATAACATGTATTAAATTTAATGTTAACAAAGGACATACAACACAGATGATGCCTTATTACCCTTTCCCTAAAACAACTGGTAGTACTGGAGACAAGAATAGTTTTGAAACAGCAAGTTTAAAGAGCAATTTGCGCCACCATGGTTTGTCCCTCCTCTTCTGTGATGGTAGGGTAATGTTGTTGTGAGGGGGAAAAAAACTCACCGGCTGCTTTTAAACACCTCAGTCAAGAGTCACGACACCCAACAACACACAGTCCCACCCAGCTGTAAGGTAAGATTGTGAACCAAAGGTTTTCTTATATTTTTAACATTAACATATTAGTACTTATGTATTCAATTTATGTATCTGTCACTGAGTTGATCCTTCTTCACATGGCTTTAAAATATTTAATTATAGTTTTACAATCTGATTAGTGACTTATTTAACAGACACCTGGTTGGGGACTGTTCTGTAGTGGAAAATTTAGATTATAGGCATGTTGGGGTGATGGTTTCTTTTGTCTTTCTTAGTTAGAGTATCCAGATGTACAACCCCAATTCTGATGAAATTAGGACGTTGTATTAAATGTAAATGAAAAAGAAATGCTATAATTCTCAAATCATACAAGCAATATATGTGTTTGAAAATAGTTCAAGGAAAACATATCAGTTATTGAAACTGCATTCCATTATTTCGAAATGAATGACAAATTTTCAACTTTTGTGATTTGAGATGGACCCAGAGGACATGGAAAACTGTCCTCTGTTACAAATTTGTCATTCATTTTAATTCATTTTTTAGTCTTGCATCTTCCAAGATACAGAGGAAACAAATCATCCTTCTTGTTTTAGTGGTAAGTTCGAAAGGCAGCATCTATGATGGTATGAGGGAGCAATAGTCCCTTGGTTATGGTGTGCTTATTCATCTGGAGAGTTAAAATTAATGCTGAATAATATATATATAAGTTTTGAACTGCACAAGATGGCACTCAGACATTATATTTTGAGGATAGACCTTACATATTACCAGATAATGAGATCAAACTACATTCTATACAAAATCCCAACAGTGTGGCTCCATCATAAGCGTGTTGTCCAGCTTCGTCACATTTTAAGCATAATAAAAAAGAAAAACATGATAAAGACACCTACCAGTTGAGCTGCTGAAATCATATCAAAGACAAGAAAGAAAACCCTTTTTTATACCAAATCATCTTGTCAGTTAACATAATTAACTGTGAAGTGTCCTCGGTTGTTTTTTCTTTAGTCTTACTCAATTTTTCCTGCCTTTTATTGACAACGTTCCAATTTTTTTGAGACACGTTGCTGGCCTAAAATTTTAAATGAGCATAAATATCCCATACAACAACAAAACAAATCCAGTTTCAATAACTGATATGTTGTCTTTGGACTATTCTCAAACACATATATTGCTTGTATGATTTGAGAATTATAGCATTTCTTTTTTATTTACGTTTAACCCAACATCCCAACTTCATCAGAATTGGGGTTGTAAAATAATTTCCCTAATGCAAGAAACAGTGGAAAGGGATATGTCCTCAGTCACCCTTGGTTTTTGTCAGAATACTCATTCCAGCCTCATACACACTACACCTGTCCCTTTAGGTAATTATTGTAGTGGAGAACTATTTTAAGTGACATGTTTTTCTGACCTCTTGATCTCTCAATATGACATTTCCGGAAAGAAATGTAACCTGTTAAACACAGGTTCTGCACGTTCACATATATTCAAGCATATTTAACATGTTAAGGGCTACTTGCCCTTAGCCACATTTAGAAGTAGACAAACAGACAGACACAGACAGACAGACAGACATACGTCCGTCCGTCCGTCCATCCATCCATCCATCTTGCGAAAACGTGTTTTGTGCCATACAGTACATCTGATACAGTTACTAAACCAAAACCCCGCCATATCCTGAAAATGACCATATCCCATTTTTTTATTTGTTATCTGGTAGCACATCACTGTCAGTCGCTTGTTCACAGTCTTACCTGCTTCTTCACCCTGCGTCTGCTGAGGCTGCTCCCCTAACTACTCTCCTCACACACCTGCCTCCGCTGGTCAGCCATGTCTGTGTCGGAAAGCTCTCTCCTGTGCAAGACTCTTCGTCGCCACTACCTCTCTCTGCCCCAGGGCCAGAAGTGCCAGGTGACCTATGTCTGGATTGATGGGTCCGGGGAGGGACTGCGCAACAAGACCCGAACTCTGGAACAAGAGCCCAAGAGACTGGAGGGTAAGACGGTTAAACACCTAAATGATCAGGAAATGTATTCTAGATTGTCATTGACTGTCTCCAGACAAACAACTGAGTGTTAGGGCTCATTTCCACCGCCTTGTTCAGCGCGTAGCTGTGTTCAGCGCGTGGGCGTATACAATAGGTTTGTATAGGGTCAGAATACGCTCAGAACACGCTTGCGGTGGGAATGGTCTCATTTGCTAACGTGCATTCTAAATGAATACGGACAGAATACGGCCACGCGCTGAATACGCAGAGAGTGCAGTGGAAATGGGCCCTTAGTATATCGAACCAATTATACAGCAACTCTTCCTCTATTGCACATTATTATTATTATTTTTTGACTTTGTGTTTTTAATGCCTACCATTTTCAAACCAAACTTTTATCCAGTGAATATTTCCTCCAGTCCCATCTGTGATGCCTACAAACCCATTGTATTCCACCCTCTGAATCTGTGTCTTGTTTTGCTACAGACATCCCTGAGTGGAACTTTGATGGCTCCAGTACATCTCAAGCGGAGGGCTCCAACAGTGACATGTTCCTCATCCCCATCTGCATGTTTCGAGACCCATTCACTCTCGATCCCAACAAACTCATCCTTTGTGAAGTTCTCAAGTATAACCGCAAACCTGCAGGTGAAAATGACACCAATAAATCATAAAACATTTCAATATTTAGGTTTGTGTAGTTTCAATATTGGTAGTACAATGCTCAAAATACTTCATAATGTTATCTTGTCTGATTTTAATATTTGCTTCATTGTTCACATATAGAACCTTCAGGTCTGAGTATGCACATTTGCTTCCAGCTTGGTTCTTCACATTCTTGTATTATCCACAGGCCTGGCCTTAAAAAAAAAAAAAAAAAAAAAAACATAAAAGCTGACCACATTTCATAGTGGTGAAAAATAACTAATGCCTGTAAATATACATTCCAAGCCCTTGTCACAGTTTGTTAAAGGTGTACTTTCATGAGAAACCGTTTAGTACTTGCTTTTTAGAAATATGATAGGTCACCCCGAGTTGCATATGCATGCTGCATATCAAAATGTTTTTCTTCCCCCGTTTTCTATAGCAGTCAAAAGAAGACAATAGGTGGAAAAACGACCCAATGCGAAAAGGGCCTTCGGCGTGAAGTACACGTGCAAATACATATAAGAGAAACTGACCGAATGGGCTTTAAATTATGTTAGCCTGTGACTGACTCGCATAAGATTAGCGGGCTAGTTGAATGACTGAACTGCATTTAGCCGGGCACTTGCA
Organism: Coilia nasus; assembly: GCA_027475355.1. Taxonomy (NCBI): domain Eukaryota; kingdom Metazoa; phylum Chordata; class Actinopteri; order Clupeiformes; family Engraulidae; genus Coilia; species Coilia nasus. The sequence goes on from CM050209.1 coordinate 532,456, forward strand.
CTGTTTTGTCATGCAAATATTACCATTCTGAAACGTTCATTGACAAACGGTCAGGAAGCGAATGTGCTTGTGCCATCTCTCCTTCCTCTTCGGATTCAGGATCAAACACATAAGGCTGTATCTCCGTAGACATTCTGTGTGGAGTTTTAGCGCTGTCAAGTTGACTTTTCCCCTTTACCTTACTCTGCTATCAAGTTGACTGTAGGGCAAAGGAAGCTGCAGGGAGCGTGTCACGCCTCTGGTAAAATTGTGTCGTTCTCCCGGCCCCACCCCCTCCACCAAACTAAAACAGCCTGAAACAGAAGCACTAGAACATTTTTTTCATTAAAACCAGCGCACAGGGCAATTATTAATACTAGAGAACACCGCAAAATTAATGAAAACACGATGGAAGTACACCTTTAAGACCCTGGTTACAGTTGCTCTGAGTGTCTTTCAGAGACTTTCCTGTTGTGATCAATTCAGAGACCAACCACCGCTACAGATGCAATCAGGTGATGGAGGAGGTGAAAGAGCAACACCCATGGTTTGGGATGGAGCAGGAATACACCCTGCTGGGCATGGATGGATACCCGTACGGCTGGCCCAAAAATGGTTTCCCAGGGCCCCAGGGTGAGTGGAAGGCCTACACTTAGTTGGGCCCCTGGTAACTTATTGCAGAGTGGGTATTTTTCTTTTTATCAAAAGACAGTGACACAAAGCAGCTCTAGTAAGCAGACTGAAAGGTACTCTCTTATCAAGATCTCTGGATTATCATACTTCTCTTGATCTTTGTCTCTGGACAGGTGTCGGTCTGTCATGGTTAGCCAGTGAAAGCAATAATGGCAGACGATAGATATTTCTATGTATCTACGTTACCTTATAACTGCTTACAGAAAAAGACACGAAATTACAGGTTACATAAAGTAGTCAAAAGGAGCTAAGTTGTGGTGGTCATGGTGAAATATTTTCAAGCTCCACAAGGAAGTCCAGTTGCTTACAACTATGCTCCTTTTGACTACCATGACCTGGATGAATGAGAATCTACACAGACATGTTACATAAAGTAATGAGAGCAATTATGTTTGCTTTATATCGTATGCCTGTTTTAACCTGGCATTGACCCAAAACTGTGATTTCTCCGCAGGGCCATACTATTGTGGAGTGGGAGCGGACCGGGCATACGGCCGAGATATTGTGGAGTGCCACTACAAGGCCTGCCTCTATGCTGGAATCAGAATTTGTGGCACTAATGCTGAAGTCATGCCATCACAGGTACATCACTCAGACATGATCATCTCATGTGGCAGGCAAGAGGTCAGTAAAGGGGAAAACTGATAACCAGACTACCATACATCTATTTAGAATTGTGGTTTTCTGTGACATTTTATGCTAGATCCAGATGTAAAAGATCCAGTATATTTTGTTAAGTGGGTAGATCAGTCTGAATAAGCAGGTTATTTGGTAGTTCGAGATCAATCAGTGATTGAGCAGAGGTCACACTCTACTACCTTTATTCTGCTGACCATTGCCATCAGCAGTGGGCAACATGGATTCAGAAGCTACAATCCAGGACTACGTATTTGTTTCAGCCACATACAACATCTGCTAATTAGCACAACTCTTCAGCCAGGTAGAAGATTTAATGTGTGTATTGGCACACAGGTAGAACAGATAGAAGGTAGAGGGTGATTTGGAATATAAGGTATAGAAGGTAAGCTACTGAATTGTAGCTTCTGAATTCAGGTGGCCCATCACTGATCCATATTCTCATCAGGGTGTTCTTTGCCATTCATTATGCTGCAGTGGGAGGTGCAGGTGGGTACAGAATTGTTCTATTGCTTCTGAATCTAGGTGGCCCATCACTGATCTGCATTCTCAGCAGGGTGTTCTTTGCCATTCTGTTTCCTGTAGTGGGAGTTTCAGGTGGGTCCGTGTGAAGGGATAGAGATGGGAGACCACCTGTGGATGGCTCGTTTCCTGCTGCACCGTGTGTGTGAGGACTTTGGGGTGGTGGCCTCGCTGGACCCCAAACCCATGAAAGGGAACTGGAATGGTGCTGGCTGTCACACCAACTTCAGCACAGAGGCAATGAGAGCGGAAGGTGGACTATCGTGAGTGTTAACTGACATTCCTGACTAAGATCTCTCTAATCACTATTGTATTTAATTGCATTAAGGCCTTTAATCATATTGACAACACATACACATTATGACCTAAATGATGTAACATGAATGAAACATGAATCCATACCACCCACCCCCTGCCTACACACACACACACACACTGTGTTTGTTATTACACTTAACCAATTCCTCTGTCTGACAGACACATCGAGAAGGCCATTGACAAGCTTAGCGCCAAACATCAAGAACATATCCGGGTGTATGATCCTCATGGTGGGCTAGACAACAAGAGACGCCTCACAGGCCAACACGAGACCTCCAGTATTGAGGGGTTCTCTGCCGGCGTGGCTAATCGTGGGGCTAGCATCAGAATCCCCCGCCAAGTCGGGCAGGACAAATGTGGCTACTTCGAAGACCGCCGGCCCTCTGCAAACTGTGACCCGTATGCGGTCATTGGCGCTATCGCTCGCACCTGTATCCTGCTAGAAGCCGAAAATGAGGAGGAATCTTGAGGAAGGGTTGAGCTAAAGAACCAAACAAACAAAAAGCATTAAACAAGTTCAACTGAATATCTAATATTGTGACTAAATTAATAGAATATGACCTTTTTTCAGATCATAGGTGTAGCCACGGGTGGGCTGGGGTGGGCCTGTGCCCACCCACTTGTCAATTAGGCCCACCCAGTTAGAGGGCTCTTTTTGTTTGATTGACTGTTTAGGTAATAATAGTAACCTATGTTTTGGGCTAGCCTACCTGACTTTTTCTGGGCCCACCCATCTTATGATTTCTGGCTACCCCCCTGTTTCAGATAGACCTATCAGCTCCTGACAGTACTGTTTGTAGTGGTGATGAGGAGTAGTCAGGATAATATAAGTGCTTCAGAATGCTGTTGTGTTTGTAATTTACATGAATGGGCCATTATTTATCGTGAACCTCGACTTCATAAGTGAGATGGTTAATCAATGACCGTAGACCTATTCGTGTTTGATAGTGATGGTTGACACTTACCCAATATAACCACAAGGTGTCAGTCTGTCCTTTCTTAAAGCTTTTCTCAAATCTGTTGCGTTTTTTTTTTGCATCAAAGTAGGTGTGGTTGTTGCTTCCTTTTTTCCTGTGAACATTAAACTTGATCTACCTAAAGAAATACTCCTTCATTAATACGTTTTAACTATACATATTTGCCAGTAACCTCAAACACAGAGAATCCTGTCATAAATGATGCACCACACAGGGTAATTGTTTTCAGTGTGCATATTTTGGTTGAATGACAATAGCAAAGTGCCCTTTGAATTTTAAGTGCTCATTTCTAATGTTAGTAAACCAGCATCAATACAATTGCGTTTAGGACTTAAAAACTCCCCACTACCATTCAGTTTTAGTCAAATGCAGTAGTCTATCTATATAGACACAGGGAGGAGACCACTCCAATCTGAATGAATGAATCAAATTTTATCGTAATGACGTCAACACCAGGGCCACTGCCAGGGGAAACGGGGTGGAGAAGGGAGCGCATGCTGCAGGTGGGACGCTCTTGCGCCGTTCCACTTGGTCTCCTGCTAGACTCTACCCAAGTGGTGAGCGGCGCGTCGGTGAGGGATTAGACATACACGGCAAAATGGGAAAGCTTCACGAATTCGACATTACTTTTAATAATAATAAAGTGGTTTACAGTCCCGGGGAATCTATATCTGGATGCGTGAGGATCACAAATAGCGGCCCCCTGCAGTACAAAGGTAAGATAATGTTTTGGCATATTTTCTTGCAGCGACGCATAATCATTTCCCTTTAGGGAATAACAACGGTTAGATATTTGCGTATTATCTGTTCGTAATTATTATACGAGTTGTAACGATGTTTTGCCTCGCGCTAAGTGAGTGTCTGCAATTTTATCAGGTTGGCAGGGTAAGGTGGGAGTAGAAGTATTTCAGTGGTTGCTAGTGATGTGGACACATAGGCTGGCTCATTACTGCTGAAAGAATCGATAATGTAGGCTACTCGTGTCTGTTTATGTTTTTTGTTTCTCGTTGAACTCCCTGTCGCTCGCGTTTTTGTTGTTTGTCTCTTTCCATGCGGAAACAAGCATTGTTTAGCTTTATTGTTTCTAGAGCTGCTATTAAGCTCAGAAGTTCTCGCTGAGGGACGTCTCAACAGGTGTGACGGACAGAATAAAAAACAACACTACTACAGCTGTGCGTAAAATAAGTAGTAGCCTAATTTATAAACGAAGAACAGACCGACACTGCAGGCCGGGTTGGCTGCTTAGTAGGTTGAAATTGGATCACGACCGCGACCACGAGAAACTTTGACATTATAAGGCAGTGTTGTTGTCTTTGTCCGTGGGGATAATCAGATTTTATTTTAACGATATTCGAAAGAAAATGACGAAAGGACTGTTGACAAAACCCCATGTAGCTTTTAAGTTAACAGTGTTACATTCCTTGAGTCAGCCACCAGCATCGACCGTTAACTAACAGGGAGTGTGAAGCCTATGATACAAAAGTCATAGTTCGTTATAAACGTCTAGTCTACTGCGTTTAAATTTCAAAAAGACCCTGTGTATTCATATGCAGTTGGTTCAAATTCGGAGATGCTGGTATTAAAATTAAACCATTCGGTTTTAAGCTTGTTTCCTTGAAAGTGTGAAAAATACAGTCTAGCCACAAACTCTGTGATTAATGTATAGCTTTCATAAAAGTTGTAGGTGGATTTGTGACAGTCCGCAACTGTCATAACATTATAATAGCCTATTTGTACAGCTTTGGACCCTCACCCCCTAACCCATATGCACACACATTTGAGCTCCAGATCCATGAAGTCTCTTACAGGGAGGCAGGACACAATGACAAGTACAAGTACACACTACATGGTGCACCTCTGATGGCAGCGTAGTTTTCTTCAAGCCTGAGTAACATTAGGCCACTGACTCTCTGACTCTCAAGTCAGCAGTGCTCAGTCCACTCCATTCTTGGTATGTAGTAGTGATGCCCTTTAGTTGGACAAACTCTTTGAATAATAAGCCAATACCCTAAACAAGCTCACAACTAGACATTGTGGACATAGTTGATCAATGTCAAACATAGACTTCATAACTGTGGGACTTTAATTCTCAAAGACTGCACTGACACTGTAATGCCAGTATTACATTATTATGCCATTGCCATATGATTTAAGCCATTACTCATTGAGCCCTGCTCTCAAAAGTCAAAAGCCAGCACTGGGGGAAAAGAAAACTTCTTTGTATACCTAAAGCAGTCAGGTGTTCACTTTAGATTTAATTTATGTTTCTGTATTGCAGATGTTGACATCAGACCAGCCCCTTACCTCCTGTGGCACTACACCTCCCCTCTGTATGTCAGACCTTGCTGGGGCAAGCAATCAATGATGTCACTCCAAAGTGACATCACCCCATCATTTTTTATTGTTCTATGCCGGGATCAATGATGTCAACATCAATTCCCGGTGATTCGGCTCTGCTTGTTGTGACTTTGACTTCCATTAAGTTAAGCATTTAACCACAATGAGTACCCTTCAAGAAATCTTTCTCATGCCCTCCTGGACGTAAATGTAGATGTCATGTATTGATTTTAAATCGGATTTCCAAGTCTATTAACATGGGACTGAAAGCATGAAGACTATCAAAAATGGGTAGTTCAGTAGCATTGACAGTGAGAGTGAAGTGTGTGCACAGGAGTGAGGTGTGTGCACTACAGAGTTTCTCTTTGTGGAGATGGAGTTTGGGAGATGTAGTATAGGGCTTTGAGCTATGGCTCAATGGGTTTTAGGAAGCTGGTGGTCTTTGAAATCAGTCATGCTTTTTATGTTGTTGTTGCACACATCTCTCCTCATTGCCAATAGGTCAACCACTGAAATGTATTTCAAATAAACAATATATCAAGAAGGCCTACTTCTAAATGTACACATGTACCCTCCCTTCTCTATCCTTTTTTTTTGTCTGATTACAGAGAAGAGTTCATCTCTTTACTGGATAGCTTTCAGCAGCAGCTTGTCAATCCATTTTTTAAACGGAGTGAGAGAGTAATGTCAGATTACTACACACACACACAGACACACACAAATAGAAACAGTCCTGCATGCACAAGAATGTATATGAACATGTACAGTTACATATTTAATGCACAGACAAACCGCTCAGCCATGGTTAAATGACTGCTGAAGACATTGTTAGGACTTCTGAAGAAGTATTGGCAGAAGTCCAAGAATATCCATGGTGATTTCTATCTCTACAATATCACACAAATGATATGCAGCCATTTTTATTCGTCTTTGACGCTCACCTTTGTCAGTGCTTGCACCGCTTAGACCTGCTCTGTCTTGGACTGTATGTTCTTTATCTTTATTCTGACTTTTTCTTTGTTTATTGTTTTTTTCCTTTCTTTCATTCTTTCTTTCTGTATTTGTTCTTTTTTGTAGAGACTCTTTACTTGTTCTGCCTTATTATGCAACATTTTAATCATCAGATATTTCTTTCTCCTCCAGTCTTGTCATGTGTGCCTACCCTGCCCTTCCTCTTCACACTTTACTGATGTGACAGGCTGTCCCGCCCCTCTTCTGTGGCTGATGATGCGCCAGATCTACAGCTCCTCTGGCCTCTGCCTTAGAGAGCTTTGCGTGTTTGAGTGTTTGTTTGTGTATGACACCATGTATGGGTATGTATTTACTGTATTTGTTTCTTGTGGACACACTATGGTACATGTATTTGCCATCTGTGAACCTCATGGATTGACTCCTCCGTGTCTTGTGTATTTACATTCAGTGGAAACTGTGGTGTATCAGGTTACTAAGTAACATGGCTCAATAAAGCCAATGGAGAGTGTCTGACTCTGGGCATGCAGCGTCCTAGACGGCCTCTCTTGGCTGAGTGGCAGGAGCTTTGGAATGGAGGGGTACTACCTGCTGTATTACTAATGGAGCCTGTATTGATTTAGTCAGAGAACTTAGCACTGGTGAACACTCTGCATTATTTTTAGTTGGCTGAACCAGACACTGCCCCAAGTTAAATTCCTGTCTATCAACAAACAGCTGGGCTATGAATTCCACTAATGTTATAGCCTAATAATACAGGAGTAAGTAGACTGCAAGGTTTTGTTTTAGTGTATGTATAGACTACTTATGTGATGTGCTTGTTTGGATATGTGATTTATCTTCAAGAGCGATGGGTACATTGCAGATGCAGATTTCCTTTGCTTTCTGCCTTGCTCGGGCATCCATTCCAGTCAACACCATTTTCCTCCTACCTGTCTATCTGACTTATGGTGCATCTTCCCGGGAGTGCTTCCAACAGGGAAAGAGGGGAAAACTGCAGCTTTCTCATTCATCCTTGAAAGTGATTTTTAATCCACTGCTAACACTGACTAGGCTCATTGCCCTCTCATGGTTTGGATGAGTTTTTAGGGTTCAACATGTTTTGGAATCATATCAGTAACTCACAGGAAGTTCACTTTTGCCTCTCCTCTACATTCCTCCATCTGTCGACTCAAAACGTGTTATTTGTCACATAGTAGTCATACACAGTCCAGCAGGAGCACGATAAAATGGAAACTATAAATATACATACAATACAAAGGCTTTAACCAGATAAAAAACTGTTATATACAAATTAAGACAAAATATTGTTTTTTTTTTATAAAAAGTTAACTGACTACACACAGAAAAATATAAACAATAGCAAGCCATATTTGCTTTCTTTAAGCTGGCTTTCACTAATTTGTCATATCATTGTTTGATCTATCTCGGCTTACAAATGTCTCCCTCTCCCTTCTTCCCCAAACACATGTAAGACTACTCACTGTGTGTGTGCTGAAACTGGAGCCTGGCCACCCCACTGCGTGCTATTCAACCACAAAACTCCGTAAATGGATTCCTGTTGTGCTTGTGCAAACAGATAGAGAAACTTGGTGTGCCTTGGTGTTGATATGAAACTTGATCTTGTGTTAACAATGTCATGAGGTTAGCTGGGGTTGTGCAGTCACACACATTTCCTCTCCCTTTTATGTCATACCAGGTATCCTTTGATATGGCCCCTGTTATGGCTTTGAGCTGTATGGGAAAGGGCTTATTGCTGTCTGCTTATCTGGATGACGTGTTCGCCAGCACACCCACTTGTAAAGTGTGTCACTGGGTGGGGATATCAGATAGCAAGACTCTCAAGGACTCCAGGTCATCTCACCTGTTCAGGCCTGTAAGAGTTTATGTTGGCTGACTAATTGAAGAGTTGGACAGATGTGGTTTTTGGTGTCTGAGCAGCAGATGAAACAACTGATGAGGAGATTGTGCTTAGGTTTCTGTTTAGAGTCGAATAGGGGGGGTTGCGGTTACAGACAGAGTTTATATATCTGTAAGGTTCTGGGTTTCTTCTTGGATAACCCTGCTGCTTTGAAAAGATTATATTGTATTTTATTTAAATAAGTAATTTATGTATGTGTTTTTGTTTTCAGCCCTACTCCAGACCTCCTAGGAAAGGTCACTAACCACATTTACTCTATGCTTCATTTTTTTCTTTTGGCTTGGAATATCATTCAATGCTTGCTGTTACCATATACATAGCCACAGGCTACTCATGTTTCAGAAAATGAGTTCACATACTCTAGACACACACATACAATTTGACCTAAACTAACCTATGACCTATTCTGCTAGCGTCATTTAGGAGGCCCAGGAAAGCCCCTGAACACTTGCATTCCAAGTTCTAGTCAGAACCAAGGGTGTCAGACAAGAGCTGAGTAAGGAGGCCCAGAAAATGGCTCCTCTACCACTAAAAGCTTTTAGCTCATTACTTCAGCAGACACAAGTTCAGGCATTATTCACTGTATCAAGATGAATGATCTCATCTACACACACCTAGAGAAACCTCGAACATAACGGGTCAAAGGTAGCCTGGTAAACCCACCCCTCGTACTTCATTTCATTTTGTACAGAGGGTCTGGACCGCAATCTCTTGAGGGTCATTTAGCAAGTCCCAGCAAGACCGATCCAATCAGCGAACAGAGGGTGTGTTCGTTAGCCGTGACGTTGACCTTGTGTGCTACATTTGAATTGTAGTGCGTAGGTAGGCTAATTGCATATGTGACGACCAGGCGTTAGCGATTGGGTAAAGGCAGAGGCACTTTTTTTAAACTTTGATGGTATTTGAGTAATAATAATAATCTTGTAAATAGCATTTTAATGTTGAAACATTTTATTATTATTTCAAATCCCTTGGTTGGTTTTGGAACTCTTGTATTAGGATCAAAAGCTTCCTTAACCATTTGGTGGGCCTTTGAGGAACTGTCCCTGTGTATTTAGCATACAGACAAGGCTGGCACCTTTCCTTATCTGATTAGGAAGACACTGTATACTAGAGTACTTGACAAAAGACCATTGCATATTCATTTTGGGGTGGTAACCTTCTGAAAATGTCTACAACATTTAAGTTCAGAATAACTACTGTTTGAGTTAGTCTTGTCTCGTCCTTGTCTAGTCCTTGTCATCGTCCTGTGTGTGTATGTCTGTCTGTCTGTGATGTCCTTATTGTTAAGAATAAACCTTGTTCCTGATTTTCAACCACTAGGCTGACTGAGTCTCCAAATTCAACTTAAAAGTAATTTTATTACTTTTAACTTCAGCAGAGTCCACACCTCCAACAAATCAATCAAGACGGTCTCTGTTCCAGACCCTCTGTACAAAATGAAATGAAGTACGAGGGGCTGGTTTGCCAGGCTAGGTCAAAGGAGCTAAGTTGTAAGCAACTTGTGCCTAGAGATCTCATCCCAGGAAGTTTAACTGCTCTTCACCATCAGAGCAGTTTTCATTCTCTGGATCAGGTGACCACAACGACTCACTCCAATTCATACCTTGACGGGTGACTCATGTGACCCTTTGTCATTGACTGAGGGGTGTGGTCTACAGCTCCACAGATATAGCTCCTGGTTTCCCATCATCAGGCCAGAACTGAAGAAGCTTTTTGGATGAAAGGTGAAATGTCTTTATGCTCCAAATAGAAGTCCAGTTGCTAACAACTTAGCTCCTTCGACTACCAATAACATGGATGAATGAGACATAGACATTTTGAACATAACACTATTTTTAAACTATTAAAAAAGCTCAAAGAAACTCCATACTTCATTGGTAGTATACTAAAGGCCCTGGCATTCAAAATGAGGCACTCAAGACTTTGTATGTCTACACATTGTTTAGTAAAAAGAGTGTTATTACAGTATCTTGCTGTAGTTTGTAGTCACCAGAGATGGGTGTAACGCATTACTAAGTAACGCGTTACTGTACTCACATTACATTTGTTGGTAATGTAGTAGTGTAAGGCATTACTGTTATAAGTTCATTAACTCATTCAGTGCCAGCCATTTTCAAAGTTGGTCACGTCCCAGTGCCAGGATTTTTTGAACATTTCAGTGTTTTTTCAAGACCCACAGAAAATTGAATTCTATGTCTGTGTCAACAAAAAACATACCAAAAGAAACTCCAGACTTCCCTTTATCATCAGAAAAAAAAAATGTTTGTACCTCTTTCCATTCCTTAGCAATTGTCTGGAGAACATGGGTGGGTGTAACTAAAAATGCTGATTTCTGACCAAAATACTGAGAAAAACGGCTTTTTGTAACGAGCAACATTTCAAGCAGAAAATGTCTTTGATTACAATTGTTTTGCTTCAGAGACATCTCAAACATTATGAAAAGTGATCCCATTGTATACTGCACCAAAAATAACGCTGGCAACATTATTTAGCAGCTATTTATGTACAGCACACTATGTTATACTGTAACTGTAGTGCTTCCAGCTCTCCCCCTGTGTGTGCGCGCGTTTGTATGCATGTGTGTGTACAGCAGAGAAGACCTATAAACACGATCTAAAATACCGGTCCATACATCTAGTATCGGTAATAAATGTAATATTTCTGAACGTCACCAAACACGATATAAAACATTGTAACATTTTAGTGTGGGAACTTGGCTCAGAGAGGGGATAGGCAAACCGAAACCGAACCAAATATACAACGCCTTCAGAGCAAAATAACATCGTATTCCACAGGATCCGCACACAGAACAACTAGATTAACACATGAGAATGATAGCACAGAAAATTATGATGTTGGGAGAGTGCAGTGAATCCGTGCGCTTTACCAAATGTAGAGAGCTGGGTCGTCAGTGACTTGCTGTCGGCGCAGACGGGTCAGTCAAGTGCAGGTGTAGCTATCTATGAAACAGCGCGACAGGCTGCTCATTATGCATTACCTAAAGTGAAATTAATCTATTGGTGGCTTGCAGAAGCTAAACGTGAGATGTTGCTAGGAAAACAGTAGCTTCAACATACGTGCTGACAGGATTTATTTTGATCAAGCTAGCAGTGTGCAAAACTGCGAGCAATTGAGCAAGCCAGGTCCAGTGTCTCTTCTTTGAGACAATGTTAGATGATCACATATCCACACTGATACTGGTACTACCCACAGCATGGGTTCCCTTGTGATTACAACTTTGATTTTTGTACACAAGCTAGATCAGATGATTACCCCACCTCCCCTGTAAAAAAACGCAATTGACTCGATAACGCGTCATTGGCACTGGGCGTTACTATCGTAAAAGACGCGTTTTCGCGTCATTGGCATCGAATGAGTTAATCACACTACAGTTACTAATAGTGCATATGCTGATTACTGAACTTCCTCAGTGAACAGTCTGATCATAGATATCTGAGATGGATTCCCAGACCCTCCCCCAAAATCCTCAGGGGCACGCTTGCACAATAGTCGGGAGTAATGTCCACACGCAACTGTACTTGATTGTTAAATTCGGGGAAATGGCTAAGCCGTCTACCATAACGTTTGGGGGGTGGCGATAAGTTTCCCTCATATAAAAAGCATATGAAAATTAACACAGCTACACCATCTAGCGCGCCAGTCAAGAGGCTATTCAGACTAGACGATCTCGTGCTGAAGCCTAATAGAAATCAGCTGTCTGATGCAAGATTTGAAAGACTTCTCATGCAGTACGATCATTGTTATCATTGTTTTACTGGGAAGCACTCCCAATGACTTAAGAAAGTGCCTTTGCCCTAGACTATACCACGCCAATGAAATGTGTTTACCTAGACATCATCTAATGTGGGTAAATGTCCAGAGTTATTTTATTTAGTAACACGTTTTGTTTAAATGGTCTAGTTTGTTAAGGGATTTATACTGTAGCCTATATGCCAGTGTCTGCATGCTATTTCATTCATTCTGTTTTTAGTGAGTGCTGTTATGAAGTTAGCCTGTTTTAGACTTTCAGCTTGTTTTTTTAAGACATAAGCCTGCCAGCAGCGCAATACTGATATGACCCTGTGCAGTGGTCTATAGATTTTCAGCAACTTTGTGGTGTAGCCTGTTTTCGTTAAATGGCATGAAAGAACAACTTTTCTTACATCTTGCTCATTGCAATAGGAATTTATGTGTTTTGCTCAAGGCCGTTGATGAGTAACGCAAAGTAATGTAACGAGTTACTTTCCATAAGGAGTAAAGAAGTAAAGTAATGCATTCAATTTTTTAACAGTAGCAAGTAATGTGTAATGGATTACTTTTTTTAAGTAACGACCCCAACACTGGTAGTCACCTTCATGGTAAAAAGTCGATTGACGACCCGGTAGTGACTGCCTCCAGACAATTGCAGAGGCGGCGGAATACGGAGAGTACTACAAAGAATTTGAGGAAGATGAAGACCCACTTATACTTGATGGACATCCGTACTTATTCGAACCGGAATATACAGATGCAGAGTTGATGAAAGGGATGTCAAAGACAGAGACGGCCACAACTCAAGCCAATTGTATGAGACTTGTGTCTGTTACATGCACAAAATGGTGGAACTGATGGAAATGTTTCCCCAACATGAATAGAAAAGTAAACGGGCATGACTATGGCTTGTTATCCAAACAGTACGGTAAATTTTTCTCCTGTGCGACAGAAACTCACTAGCCGTTGCATGATTTGTAACATCATTTTTAGCATAATTTCAGATAAACGTTTCTTACAAGGCAATAGCATGACAGTTTTTCTGATTGAAGCAAATATGTTTTGTTGTGTCTTCTCGGGTTCACAACAATGTCAATATCAAGGTACGGAGTGCTTCTCATGTAAAGTTACTTGATAGACTTCAAAGTGACAATAAAATGAATTGAAGTAGATGGAATGCTAAAGGCTACTGGGCCCTTTCCAGGTTGCCCTTCCCCCATAGGGGTTTCAACTTCCACATATGTTCCTATCCCCTTGCATTTAACTCACCAGAAAGTCTCATGATCTCATAACAGTAAATCACATGACTGATTGGGTGTAGTCCTAGTGTGTTTGCCAAAAGAGATTGCATTCCCAGCATCTGAAGATAATACCTCTTCCTCTCTGTGAGGTGGAACAATTTGATTATAAAATGATCTAAATCTTGATCTATGTTAAAAAACATAAACAAACAGATGACACAAGCCGTTATCTTTGTATGATTCCATTAATTTTATATACTTGTACCATACATAAATGCTTTTAATCTTTGATGACCACACACACCCTCTTACTGCTTGCCTGTGCTGTTGTATCGGTGTGTGCTGTGGTTTCAGCAGTATGAGTGCATGTTGCCTGATAAACTTTGTCAGATTGTGTGTGATTACGTAAACAATGCTCTGCAGGTGCCTTGCTGCCCTCCACGAGAGACGAGAGCATAAATATATCATACCAGCTAATAATGAGTGTATCATATCTTTTCTTCTTCTTCTTCTTCTTCCTCTTCTTCTTCTTCTTCTTCACACAACACACACACACACACAAACACTGACACTGACACAAACAAACACACAAAACCTATTGTATCTCATTTTATTTCTCATATTTAAAATGGTCTTTTTCTCCCATGTTTTCTTATCAGGTGATGACCACAAACCAATGCCCAAGTGTCTGTGTGTTTGTGTGAGCAGGGTGTAGTTGTGTTTATTGGTCACAGGTTTCCTTTTTTTAGAGGGGGTCAGAGTTTCTAGCAAGGCAGCTGAGTTTGTGAAGTGTGTGTTTGTGTGTGTCTGTGTTTTTGTGTTTGGCTTTGTAAAGGATAAAGAGGAAAGGAATGCAGTGAACTCCTCATGCTGCTGTGCTCAGTATTGCATTAGAAGAGATGCTACAAGGGGTTGGAACAATGAGGCATACACACAGAGTTTGCAAATGACAGCTCAATCATGGTAGCCTGGTAAACCAGCCCCTCGTATTTCATTTCATTTTGTACAGAGGGTCTGGCAGTGCTTTCATTGACATTGGTAGAATGTCTGTATTAGGTAGAATTTTTCCTAGCCAATCAGCGAACAGAGGAAGTCTTTGTGAGTGACGACGTTGACTTTGCGTGCTACATTTGAATAATTGCATTACGCCACAACCAGATGTTAGCAATTGGGTAAAGGCAAAGACACTTGTTTTAAACTTCAGCAGAGCCCACACCTCCAGCAAGAAATCGTTTCTCAATACAGCACGGTCAGACCCTCTGTACAAAATGAAATTAAGGCTGAGGGGCTCGTTTACCAGGCTACAGTCCTGATTCTCTCTCCGTCTTTTCTAAAAGCATAGGTGCAAAAATCAATAGACGCAAATCTGTTTTTTGCCTTTTTGTGTGTGTGCGCACCTCCTTTTGCAAGGTTTTGGTCTGCCTTGCTGTTACCTGGTGACAGGTTGTGAAGTAGCCATTCAGGCGCTGCTCAGGAGAAGAATGTGGTTCCCTTGTCAGTAGCTCGGAGAATCATTGTGTAAGTGGACAAGGCCCCTTTGCGCTCCTCTCGAGGGTCCTCATTATCCACACCCTCACTAGACAAAGAGTCATGTTGGAGCACTGGGGTAGTTGGGTTCACTACACAATTGGTGATGCTCCACAGATGGTTGAGATCTTATGACACGACCCAACCCTGCAGACAATGGGACAGACATTAAAAATAACACACCTGAAGACCTTGTAGCCTTAACAGGGACCACATTTCATCATCTAAAGCACAACCTGATAGAAAGACACAGTAATTACACAATTTTGTCCTCATAGATGCATGTTTCTGGGTCAGTCATTAAGGCCCAGATTGTGTGGCAAGACCATAAGTCATCAAACCTTCACTCCAGCTCTTCAGTCTGCCCTACTTTTAGTTTCTAATTATTCTGTGCCAGAATTTTACTTTTTGGTGATGTCATAGCTCCCAAAACACTACTCATCTGGTATCATATTATGAATGAAAGAAAAACATTTACCCACTTAACCAAGTAATTACCAGACACAGGCATATGTGGATATGTGGCCTGAGCATTGTCAGTGTGTGTCTGTTGCCCCTGCAGCTCAGATGGGGTGAGCTGAGAGAGAAAGAGAGAGAGAGAGAGATGAAGGCGTAGGCTGAAATATGTCTTTCTGTGACTGTTTTTAAGTCCGTAAACATGGGAGTGATATTTTGAGAGTATGTTTATTCAATTTTATTGATCAACATTTTCACCCAGCAAAAAACATATATTAGTTAGAAGTTGAGCACATCCACCACCGCTCTGAGAGAGAGAGAGAGAGAGAGAGAGAGAGAGAGAGAGAGAGAGAGAGAGAGAGAGAGAGAGAGAGAGAGAGAGAGAGAGAGAGAGAGAGAGAGAGAGAGAGAGAGACACAGACACAGACACAGACACAGACACAGACACAGACATTGTGTTGTCCAGTGAAAGTACTTCCTTAACATGTTATTTACCCCTTTCAGTTGACCATAGAATCATTTTGTATCAAAATGTTTAAAGATTTTAATCTCTGAAGAATTATTGATTTTTCCTCGTCAGTAAATGTGTTGTACATTTTCCAACATTTCATGAATGATAATTCAGTCTTGACCTTGATTATAATACCGATGATTATTTATTTCCCTTTTTTCTGTTCTGTGAGTGTGGTAAAGGGTGGCGCCACGCTGGAAAAGGGCAAAGGCTCTTGGTGGTCTGTTTAACACAACATGATGTCTCTGTGTGTATAAGAGAAAGTGTGTGTGTGTGTCTGTCTGCCCAAAGCCCAGTACTGCAACTGATTCACAACTTTCAATATAGTTTCACTGCCCTTTGTGACATGTCTGCTCTATATGAAAGCTCACAATGCCCCTATCACTACAACAGAGCTGGTTGCAAGTGGAATGAATTTATGATGAAACATTTTTTATGAATATCTGCAACCTAGACACCTTTTAAATATTGGCTTCCAGTCAGCTGCTGTAGTGCTCTGCTAATAGCTACCTGTGGATTTGTATAATGGACTGAGAGTGCCTAGGAGCTGCTGCTGAGGCACTGATACCCAGGCTGCAGGGAATGTCCATGGACTCCCCTCTGTCAGAACAACAAAGGAACCATCAGCCTGATTTGACTTCAAATACCCTCACACTGGAGCTTATATGGTTAAGCAGCGGCAAGTTTATCCAACTGAGCCACAACCGTGAGAGGCCTTAAAATCCATCAGGGGAAGAAAGGGTGTGTGGACACCCTGGAGGTGGACAGAGGAACCTCACAGAGCAGTACTTTCTAAAAAGTCTGTCGACTAAGTCAACTGAAGTCCACCGGCAGGTAGAAAACCACAGTTCACAGGATATCAGAAACTCAGTCACAGAAGACAGTGATGGTGTCAGAGGAGATAATGGAGGGATAGAGCATAGTGAACCAAATAGTGATAAAGCCTGGAAACAGAAAGGGTAAATTGGCCACAGGCAAAAAAGAAGAATGCTTGGGAGTCAGTAGACAGGGGCTTAGCAGTGTTGCTAGAAGGAATTAAAGGCACAACTAAAGAAAATTTGAAAAGTGATTTTAAGTCATGGTTTAGAAAGATTTGAAAGTAGCAGTGAAAAGAACGGTGAGATAATGTCTGCGTCGATACCGGGGAGCTGAAGAGCCAGGGAGAGCCAGGGACGGACCGGGGTCGAAGCCAAGGGCTGGAGAGTCAGGCGGAGTCAGGCAGGCAGGAGTCGGAACCGGAGGAATGGCGATACTAACAGACAGACAGGGGAAAACACAGGCACAGGCAGGAGACGAGCAATACCGGGAGTACACAGCCAAACAGACGCAGAGAAGTCAGGAGTCAAAAATAGTTTGCCGAGGGAATACACCGTGGTTCGCAAACAGACTGACAAGGAGAGAGTGAGAGAGGCGAGTATAAGTAGTGGAAACCCCGGGAAACTAAACGAGCGTGAACGAGGAGTGCAGGTGAGTAGAATGATTGAATAACTCGTGATGATCACAAACCAGGAAGTGCAGGTGAGACGGATGATTACAGCACTTGTGAAACGAGGGGAGCGAGTGAGAGAGATAATCTAATGAGGGTCTAAACCAGGAAGTGCAGGTGCAGTGAAACACGGTAGATTGAATCTAAGAGACTAGTAAGTGGGTAACAATGAAAAACACATACGAAAATTCCCAAGCCCAGAGCGAAACCGTGACAGATAAGACAACATTGTCAGTTGAGAGTGGAGAGTAGCAGGCCCTGGTGAAATATTGTTCAGTGTCAGTCTGAAGAGCTAAAGACAAAATTCCCGTGCCAAAGTTTCCATGGAAATTTTCTGGAAACTTTCAGGGAATTTTCCGTCCCTTTGCAACCCTAGTCATTAGTATCATGGCCTAACTAGAAACTAAAACCCTTTCCTCTGTGTATCTCAAAGAGCAACTAAATAAGTGAGGGAGCTCAACCAGTAGATAATGGTTATTTCAGTAGAGAAATATCACTTAATAATTTATGAAAGAATGGTGAGAGAGGTTAGCAGATGGACTGAGATAAGGTGACAGTCATGAACTGGACATTGAATGACATGGGGAAGGAGTGCAATTGCTGTACTAAGGTCACCTTTAGGCAAGCAGGCTAAAGCTAATCTGTGTAGCCACACTCAAAGTATACACAGCTAGTGCATGGGGCAAATAAGCTACTGCATTGGGCAAATAAATCCAGCTCCAAATGCTCCAGAGGCAAAGTGCACCCTGATGAGGGCGTGCCACTTTCAAATCCCTCCTCCACAGGATGGAGGCAGCTTACCGACGCTACAGTTTAAGCCATTATTATTATGACCGCCGCTAGCGAAGCTAAGTAGTTTCTCGTCCCCGCCATGATGAAAGTCCGCACCAGTCGATTGACGAACACGAACCAGCAGGAAGAATAGGAGGAGAGGTGGTACAATCGACTTGTTTGGACTTTCATCATGGCGGCGATGAGAAACTACAGCAAGGTACTGCTTGTCAAAACTGTTTTATTAATAAATGTTGTGTACACTTAGAAAGTTCTCAGTGCCTCGTTTTTAATATCAGGGCCTTTGTTGTACTACCAATGGAGTGTGGAGTTTCTTCGAGCTGTTTTAATGGTTTAAAAATAGCGTAGTCGTCATGCTTTGTCTGAGGGCACCTACCACTTCCATTGTTAGCCTTCTGGGACAAACGATAAAAAATAGTTAAACTCTGAATGCAACAGGCTAAATCAATTTTGCTCCTCAGTACACATACCAACTCGGTATGATGTTTTAACATGCCAATTTTAATTTTACACCGAAGTTCTCTTTTAACTTAACATGAAACACTTTGCTCATTCTGTTTTTGAAATATCGATATATCGTCAGTCAGCCCGCCAGTCAGTCGTGATATCAGTTTTGGTTCATATCGCCCAGCTCTACTGTAAAGTCATGCAGGCGCTCCAGCATGCTACATGCGTTATTCCACCTGGTGTCCAAATCCATGTCTCCGCAACTGCATCTGTACTTGCGTCAGTATTTCCTTTTCAGTGGTGCTGGTTCTGAAATAAGTAATCATTTTGCGGCATTGTGCTCTCAACTCGGAAAGACCTGGTACGTCATAAAAGGACCTTTTGACAATTAAATTTAAAGAATGAGCAATAGAGCATGTCTAGCATTCAAATTGTTTACGCACGCAATCTTACACAATTGAAAAGGGTTGAGAGTCTTTGATGATGGCATCATCCAGCATTTTCTTCCTGAAATCTGAAACAAAATGTAAGGGGGGACATTATAGGGGCCAACAACACGATATAAATAATTCATCTAGATTATCTATTATCTTCACTGGTGTCTGGGCCACTGTCCGCACACTGGGCATACTCATGTACTGCTGTGTAATGTCTGATCATGGAGGATGTGTTGTGGCTGTAAGTGAGCTCCTTTTGACACAACAAGCACTTTGCCTTTATTATGACAATAAAACACATAAGACAACGGTCCCTTGTTAATCGCGGGAGTTACGTTCTAAAAATAACCCGCAATAGGCGAAATCCGCTAAGTAGTCAGCTTTATTTTTTACAATTATACATGTTTTAAGGCTGTAAAACCCCTCACTACCCACTTTATACACTTTTCTCAGGCAGGCATTGACATTTTCTCACATTTCTCTCTCTTCTACTCTCAAAGTTTAAACTTGCGAACATACTTCAGAGTCACATGGCCAGCAATCGAAGATTTATGTAAATTTTACAAGCTGAACGCATTCTGTACTTTACAGGAGACACGGCACGGAGGAGATTGATTGACAATGTTCTACAGTCCCTTAGCCAATCAGGGCGCAGAACACAATGCGCTGTAACAAAAAAAAGCATGCACTACAAAAAAAAATCAGTGAAACAGCGAGGCCGCGAAAGGTGAACCGCGTTATAGCGAGGGACCACTGTATAGCAGACATGTCCAAAGTCCAGCCGCTCATTTCCACTGGCCCGCAACCCCTGTCATAAAATCAATAATATGCCATCCCCCCAACACATTCTAAAAACTGCATGTTCGATGCTTCGGTAATTGTGATTGGCTGAATTGCATCTATACCAACCTTGCTGTTAGCAGCCTTGACAGCGTTAAGTACTGTTGAGGAATACAGGTGCGTCTTTTATTATAATTGCTTAGCCACGCAGAGTACAGGCGACTGCAAATAAAAAAGAGGAAAATTGACAGCAAGGGCCGCCGCTTCCAGGACAAGTGGAAAATGGAATATTTTTTCACTGACATATGAAATAACTGTGTCTGCCTAATATGCAAAGAGACTGTGGCTGTTTTCAAGGAGTTTAATCTCAAGAGGCACTACCAGACAAGACATGCTGCTAATTACAACAAGCTAACGGGGAATGAACAGTGTGAAAATTTTAAGCAACTGGAAGGTACGCTGTACAGCAGCGTTTTTTCAAAAGAACGCGTGAGTCAAATGAAAATGCCACAAAAGTGAGCTACGAGGTGTCAACATTGATTGTGAGGCACTGCAAAACTTTTACTGATGGTGAATTTGTTAAAGACTGCATGATGAAAATAGCGGAGAACATTTTGTCCTGAGAAGAAGCAAGAGTTTGCCAATGTTTGCCTGTCTCGTAACTCTATGGCACGGAGAATTGAAGACATTTTGTCCAATATTAAAGGAGAACTTCGGTGTAAAATGAAAATTGGCATGTTAAAACATCATACCGAGTTGGTATGTGTACGGAGGAGCAAAATTGATTTAGCCTGTTGCATTCAGAGTTTAACTATTTTTTATCGTTTGTCCCAGAAGGCTAACAATGGAAGTGGTAGGTGCCCTTAGATGAAGCATGACGGCTACGCTATTTTTAAACCATCAAAACAGCTCGAAGAAACTCCACACTCCATCGGTAGTACAACAAAGGCCCTGACATTAAAAACGAGGCACTGAGAACTTTGTAAGTGTACACAACATTTATTAATAAAACAGTTTTGACAAGCAGTACCTTGCTGTAGTTTCTTGTCGCCGCCATGATGAAAGTCTGCACAGGTCAATTGACGAACACGAACCAGCAGGAAGAATAGGAGGAGAGGTAGTACAATCAACTTGTTTGGACTTTCATCATGGCGGCAACGAGAAACAACTGCAAAGCTTTTTAAATAAACGTTGTGTACATTTACAATATTCTCAGTGGTTCGTTTTGAATGCCAGAGCCTTTGTTGTACTACCAATGGAATGTGGAGTTTCTTCGAGCTGTTTTAATGGTTTAAAAATAGCGTAGTCATCATGCTTTGTCTAAGGGCACCCACCACTTCCATTGTTAGCCTTCTGGATCAAATTATAAAAAATAGTTAAACTCTGAATGCAACAGGCTAAATCAATTTTGCTCCTCAGTACACATACCAACTCGGTATGATGTTTTAACATGCCAATTTTCTTTTTTCACCGAAGTTCTTCTTTAAGAGACAGTTAGAGACATAGGTGTCGGGTTCGATTTTTTTCCGTTAGCCTGCGACGAAAACATGGACACAACTGACACTGCTCAGTTACTGATTTTTTGAGAGGAGTGATGACATGAATATGACCGAAGAGCTTCTTGACCTCCAGAGCCTTAAGGGCCAAATGAGAGCAACAGATTTATTTGCTTCTTTTTGTTCTGCTGTAGGTGACAGGAAACTACTGTGGAATAAAGTCACTGGGATTATTCATAGACAGTAGAAGACAATGGACTGTGGGATGGTGTCGTTTTCAATGGGAGCCGTTGAAACAAGATTCTGAAAATTTTAATTGGTCACCAAGCAACTGCGCAAGCATGTGGTGATGTATGGTCACATAGGCCAACAAACCCAAATACGATAAATTGAGTGGTAGATGCTCAATCACAAATCAGACAGCGTACAATAATTTTCTTAATAAGTATTTTTCTACCGTTATAGCTGCAATCACTTACTGGAGTGTGGTAAATTTTCTCGTGTGCGACAGAAACTTACTAGCCGTCGCATGATTTGTGACGTAATTTTTAGCATAATTTCATATAAATATTTCTTACAGGGCAATAACATAATAGATTTCCGATTGAAGCAAATATGTTTTGCTATGTCCTCTCCAGTTTACAACAATGCCAATATAAAGGTGCGTAGGGCTTCTGATGTAAAGTTATTTGATTTCAAAGTGACGCTAAAATGAATGGACGTCAACGGAATTCTAAAGGCCACTGGGCCTGTTCCAAGCTAAGTGGAATCAACCCTCGTCTGTAACAAAGTCAACGAAGAAGGTGGCCAAGCTATAAAACTTTACTGTATCATGCTACAAGAACTTCTCTGTGCCAAACATCTGAAATATGAGCATGTTATGAAACCAGGCTATTATCAAAGACATTCTCACTTACGCACTTTAACAAGAACCGTATGAGGACAAAAAGTCATGTAATTTGCATGACGTCTTTGATGGCCTTTTTTCTGCAATCTAAATCTCAGTACCACCCATCACATTAGCGCAGGCAATTGTTTGTTTAGTTTTCTGGGGTAGCCTAAAAAATTCTAAAATTTCAGTGATTTTTTTGTGTGTGTGTGTGTGCACGTGACTGTGATGAAAACCCTCAGTGGTTTGTACTTCTAAATAAGATAACTGTTCTTGTTCACATGGTATAAATTCACGTTCACAGGTTACATTTAAGAGTGGATAATAGAATGTTATGTATAAGTGAATTATGAATAGTTTTTTTTTCACTCAGACTTTTTCATTTTATTACTGGTCTTCAAATATACAATACATAGTAGTTTTGGTGAAAACACGTTTTCATTTGTGTTCTATGTAAAGACATGAAAAGTATGGTATTAAATAGTGTGCATATTATCTTATTATTATTATTATCATCGTTATTATTATTGTCATTGTTATGCTATTATCATGTCATTATAATGGTTGGCCCTCACACATGTTCACCTTGTCAAATCCGGCCCCATTGGCAAAAAGTTTGGACACCCCTGATATACAGGCTATGGAGGAGATCATAATGATGACTTTCTGAAACTAAAATACAATTATAACCTACCTTGATTTGAACAGCCAATTCAAAATGTTCCCAGACAGGAGAAGACCTCCTCTTTCTGATTGGCTCCTTGGTGACAGTCAGAAGGCTACCTAGCCTACACCCTATGCCTAAAATTAGCCTACATAATAATAATAATAATAATAATAATAATAGCTGATAAAATCTATGATATAGTAACTGAACTGTATCCACTTACTCTTGACACTTAACCAATGCACACTCCAATAGCCCACCTCCAAATGCGAACTCAAAACCCACAAAGTCCTATGAGGCTTAAACCCTCTTTATGCGGTAGTGACACTCAAAATGAAACAATGATGTGTCAAACAGAATCTGAGGCCTTGTTTGTCATTAGTCACGTGATTTTCATGATAACGACATAAACCACAAAGCGGGGCTTTGTCTGACACGCCCATTTTTGTTCAACACAGGCTCCGACGCGTTGCTTCAAATGTAACATCACTACTGTTAGCCTCGGGGTGGAGTGGAGCATCTGTACCGCACAGGCCTGAGTAATGGGGTGGTGTCTGAACAACAGAGCTCTGAACACTCTGTCTGCCACAAGACGAGACAGGGCACTGCATTACTCAGCTTTACTGCCTCTGACTACATCACCACAAACACACATACACACTGGACAATTCCATGCTCATACACACACAGAGTCACAAATACAACACCTCTGCACACCCCCCTACACCCACCCCACCTCAAAAAATATATTTTTTTAAACAAAGTCCTCCAGGGGGCCTGGTCATTGTCGGTGTAGGCTGTGGAGAGAGAGGTTTTTTGCTGGAGAACTCGGCAGAACTGCGTGTGTATCCCTGTTCGCCCCTCATCCAACGTCTAAGTTGACTTCAGGACACAGTAGCTGTCTAGTCCTGTTAATACTGTTGTGAAAGTGGGGTGACTGCACCCCTGGCGGTACTTGCATTAATTGCAGGAGTAAGCAAAATGAATCTGTAAACTGGTTCTGAGCTCTTACATGCAAAGTTCAAAATGCCCCCTAAACAAGCCAGTTGGTATGTTGCACCATTCCGTATGTGTCTATGTGTCAACAGTTTCACTATATGTCCTACTACCCAGTATGTCTATGCATGTGACAAATAAAACTCCTTGTATCCTTGTATGTATTCATATTGTATTCGTTGTTATAGCAAGCTGTCATGGTGCAGAAAGTACTCAGTAAGACATAGTGCCCTGTCCTGCCATGGCGCCCTGTGCTTTCGCGACATGCGCATGCTGTCATTACTATTCTGTGTGAGCGCATCATTTGTTTTTCCAGCAGAAATTCATGTTGTCTAGGTAGGAGATAACACTGCAATCTCATGGGCATGTCAGCAAAAAAAGAGGTGTCGTCTGGTGCAAAGCTCACCAGATGCTAATATAAGCACGCAGAAAATGACTGAGACAAACTTGGTCGGAAATCAGTTGTGCATAGCTGAAAAGCTATTTTATGGGCACATAACGCTTATAACAAGCCTTGATGGGTAGCTATAGGGGACTATGGCTATCCACTAAAGGCATGGTTAATGACACATACAGTATATCATGCCAACAATAGTGTGTGAATTGTCGTTCAATTGAAAACACATGAAAGCACGCACTGGCATAGAGAAAATATTTGGCTTGCTCAAAATGCACTTCAGGTGTTTGGATAAGTTAGGTGGCACATTACAATACAGCCCTCAAAAATGCAGCATGCTTTGTGGCTGGTTGCATGCTGCATAACATTGCCATAAACCGTGTGTGTTGTGTTGACATAAATGAGGGTACATTAGAGGACTTTAAGAGACATGATGCTGAACTGCATGTGTAGATACCAATAAACCCAGATGCACTTGCAGCAGTGCGGGATAGACAAGCTTAACTGGCAGAGGAGCTGCAACAAATGTAGCCTGGTACAGAAATTGATGCCCCTAACAGACACACACTCGTAATGTAGTCTAATCTCATACTGTATGTCTTTGAAGATTCTCATTCATCCAGGTTATGGTAGTCAAAAGAGCTAAGTTGTATGCAACTGGACTTCTTTTTGGAGCTTTAAGATATTTCACCTTTCATCCAAAAAGATTTTTCATGACATGTCTGTTCTGTTTGCTTGAATCCTGTTTTTCTCACTTCAACTTGATTTTGTTTTTGTATTTCAACATTTTCATCATTGGAAGTGGGCATGGACAGGATATTTTAATGCAAAAGGTTCCACTGAATAGAAGAAAAATTTAAACCACACTGTTCAACAGATAATAGTCAAAATGTGATGTTATTGATGTGATGTAAAATTATGGCACCCCCTATGCATGACATGTCATGGTACTTGTCATGCTTGCAGAGATTGTCTTGCTGATTGATCTTGCTGACAAATTTTGTGCAGTTCCCACATTCTTGGTCCAAGATAATGGCAATTCAGAATCCCATTTTTTTAATTTACCCATTTCAATAGCTGGTGCAATGCTACAAACAAATGTTTAGGTATTCACTGGGTTGATACGACACCGACATAGCAAAATATATTCATTGTCTTGGGTGAACTGGTTGCTGAATTATTTAATGAAAACTTTTTCCAGCTTTGAGGGGGAACACTGCCCCCTATGACAAAATTTCACAAAATTTGGCATGCATGCTGAGAACACTGTGTACATTTATTATGTCAAGCTTTATGAAATGCGGGCGATTAGAAGTTAAGATATTGACCATCAAGCTATTTTAAGCCATGTGTTCAATTTTGATTGTATTGTAACTTTTAAACAGCTCAACTCAAGATATATTCTTTGGTAACTTTCTGTTGCCGTTGTCTGCAAATGATGTATACCAAATTTGGTGGGATTTGGATGAACGCCCTATGACGAGTTTTTTTACTTTCGCTTTTATTGTTTTTTCAGTAAAAAAATGTTTTTAAACTATAGTGTCCCCAGATCATAACCAAAATGTCATTTTGTAAAAAAAAAAAAAACTGTAAAAATACAGTGCCCCTAAGGGACAAATTTAATGGTACTTGGTGTGTTTTCAGAGGCTGTCCTGCTGATTGTACATGAAAACGTTTTCACCTTCTCGGTTCAAGATATTGGCAATTAATCATTTCAGTTTTTTACTCATTTCACTAAGTGGTGCTGCAAACAAGTGTTTATGGGCTGGGTTGATACGCCTCTGTAACACTGGCATACTAAACTAAAATCATTGTATTTTTTAAGGACAGAGAAAGGTAGGCCTACTACAGGGCAGGATACCCTATTCCTAAATGTTAGATATGAGAGAAGCACGATTAAAGCACAGAGAGAATCTTGTTAGTTACAGACATTTGTACAAACCCGAAATGAGTCACACAACAGATGAATTGGTACTTAAATATGTCCTAAAGTGTGCAATGTTGGAGTTTTGAGGTTTAGAGGCACAATCGATTTAAGTGTCAGTAGTTGTTGTCTGGAGGAAGAGAGAACACTGAAGCATGAATGAAGAGAAAAATACAATGTGTAGAGAAAGAATGGCAGAGAGAAAGTAAAAGTAAATAAATTACTTTTAGTTGAATTTGGAGACTCGGTCAACCTAGTGGTTAAAAATCAGGAACAAGGTTTATTCTTAACAGTAAAGAGACAAAGACTAACACATGGCAAGACTGACTACACACACACAGGACAATATGAGATGAGACTACATGACAGGACAATGACAAGACTACATGACAGGACAATGACAACACTGCTAAAACAGTGGTTATTCTGAACTTAAATGTTGTAGACAGCCAATGGGTGTACCCAAGGTTACACCCCAAAATGAATATGCAATGTCTTTGTTAAATACTACAGTATACAGTGTCTTCCTAATCAGATCAGAGAAGGTGCCAACCTTGTCTGTATGTTAATCAACAGACAAGGACAGTTCTCGAAAAAAAGCCCAGGTTGAGGAAACCAGCTGTTCAAACCTCCTATCTCACACAGACACACATACACAGCTTTGATCCTAATAAGAAGGGTTCCAAAAACAACCAAGGGGTTTAAAATAATAATACAAATGTTTTAACATTTAAATGTTATTTACAAGATTATTATTATTACTCAAATACCATCAAAAGTGAGAGATAGGTAAAGGGTGAGAGCGAGCAGTGGGTTTGTTGGCTTAGGGTGGCGCAGAATAGGGCCAGTGTGGGTAGAGATCCCTGTGTTTTTGTGCTGTAGGATTGAATTAGGCTGGATTTAGTTACAGGAGTCACGCTGAGCCAGGGAACACTGTCAAAAGAATGTATTATTATCTCTGCGCTCTGTGGGGAGTGGGCTGTATGACATCAGGCCTTTTTTTGTTGAAACCTTCCAAATGCACTCTGTGGCTTACCTAATGATCACCTTTTTACAATTTACTTCATATCCATATTTGTTTGTAAAAGAGGAAGACATATATTTAGTGACAATATCAGAGAAACAACTATGGCATTTGCAGGGGATACACAGACCACTTCATGGGTCATTCTGTAAAATACAGCAGATGCTGCGATTGGAAACAGATGTATGGGAACATCTATAGCTCATGCATATGTGCTGGAAGTCATCTTGCCCATGATTCATCTCCAAAATGAGCTTTTAGCAAAGAGAAGGCTCAGCTTTCTGTGGCCGTGAGGAAGTGAGACTTGGCAGGCTGCTATCAGACGACTCTGAGCATTACTTCCAAAAGTTTACTGGAGGTTCAGTGTTGGCCTTCCTCCTTTTCCAGACCCCCTTTTGTAGGAACCACCAGTGGTTTTTGGTTGGGTGAGGAGGAGGAAGGTTCACATCAGGTTAATGGCATGAGGGTGAACGTGTTGCTACAGGAGGCCCAGAGGGTCTTTTTTTGTGTTCATCCTTGGCTGACAACTTCCTCTAATGAATGTGTTGCTTCAGATATTGTGTGGTTCCTTTCCTTTGCTGCACATTTACAAACATAGCGTGCACACACACACATGTACACACGCACATGTACATGCACACTGACGTGAAAATGAAACCTCAGCCACCCGCTCAGACACAGTGGCACCATTGTCTCTTGGTGACTCCATTAGTTTCTTGTTTTTGAGGTGAAGAGAAAGAGCTGCCTCCATCAGCTTTGTCGTCCTCGATAAGAAGGCCAGATCGCCCACAGATACAGTCAGACTATTGTACTGGATGTGTTTCAACTGAAACTTCATTCAGTCATGCTTTAACCCTTTAATGCATAACATGGGTCAAACGTGACCCGCAGTCATTTCCCATGGAATTTTATTGAAGGCTTAGTGTTTCTAGAATTCATCATTTAATATTCCGTGTTTTAATCACTTATTTAGTTTTTTCCACACATGAAAAAAACTTGAATTATACCACTTTGTATGTAACTACATAATATTTGTACACATGGGACAAAAATGACCCACATTCAGTTCCTCTGTAATATTATGGAAGAATCAGAGATTCTTTGCAGTATTCAGTTTGAAATCAGTTTATTTTATCATTTATCATTATATATTTAGCTTTTGACAAACAGCGATCATTATATCCATTCTTCAATGCTTACTCTATGAATGGTAATAAAAACTATTATATGTGAAACAATGCAGTGAATGAACACAGACAATATTTTGTAAAACATTGTGCAGTATCTCACTGATGTTGTAAACACCAACATTGCACTGCAGTACATCCATAACTGTGGTGAGCCATGGAGAACTGGATGACATCATATTGGCATGGTGGCACACAGTCAAGGTGTTGTGCAGTAAAAAATGGTGGAGTTCAGAGCGCCAACATCAAGCATATTTTGCCAGAGCACCATGGGCCACCTCCTTGTTTGCCGCTTAGATGTGCATATGTGGACCATTTGATCCATGAGATCTATACCTCCAATACAAACTAGATGTACCGCATAGCGGTACATGGTATGACCGCCGCAGTGTATTGAAATGTGGGAACTGTTGGTATGATGAGTGTGTGGAAGAGCAGTGTTGTGAGGTGAGAATTTATGTGGAAATGATTTCCTGGAAGTGGGCATGAATGTGGGTTTTGAATGAATGGCATTGTGTGTGTTTGTATAGTGTGTAGGAGTGATTTCTGAAAGGAATAGGCAAAATGAGATTTTGTACAATTACAGCAGCTGCTATAGGCCCAATTTTATGGCATGTGCTGTGATGTTAGAGGTCTTTGTGGTGATCATGCATGACGTATTTTGTGCAGTTCCCACCTTCTTAAAAAAAGTTGTTGTAAACATTAGCATTCTCTAGATAATAGGCAAAATTACATTTTCTACAATTACAGCGCCCCCTATGGACCAAATTGTATGGCATGTGCTGTGATGTTAGAGGTCTTTGTGGTGATCATGCATGACGTATTTTGTGCAGTTCCCACCTTCTCGGTCCAAGATATTAGCAACTCAAAATACCAATTTTTGCATTTACCCTTATCACTAGGTGGCGCTATGCTTCAAGTGAGTGTTTATGGGCTGGACCGATACGCCTCTGTAACACCGACATACTAACACAAAATCGTTGTCTTGGGCAAAATTGTTGATGAATTATTTAACAAAAACAGTTTTTTGACACCTAGCTTCGCCAATAAACATCGCCCCCTATGAGGACATGTCACAAAATTTAGTACACATGAAAAGAAAGCTGTTTAGAGATGGCATGTCAACTTTGACCAAATTTGAGCAATTAAAAGCCAAGATATGGACTTTTGAAGAATTTTAAGCTACGTGTTAAATGTTCATAGACGTGTAACTTCGAAACGGTTTATCTCAAGATAAATCCTTTGATAACTTTTTGTCAGCATTGTCTGTAGATGACATATACCAAATTTGGTGAGATTCACATGAACGGCCTATGACGAGTTCGTTCAAATTCGTTTTCGCAATGTTAAAATTTCACGGAAATAGTTTTCGTTGGAAGTGGGCGTCGACCTGTGCTTTCAATGTGTGAGGGTCAATAGATTTCAGGATAAAAAAAAGTTGTTGTAAACATTAGCATTCTCTAGACAATAGGCAAAATGTCATTTTCTACAATTACAGCGCCCCCTATGGACCAAATTTTATGGCATGTGTTAGAGGTCTTTGTGGTGATCATGCATGACGTATTTTGTGCAGTTGCCACCTTCTCGGTCCAAGATATTGACAACTCAAAATACCAATTTTTGCATTTACCCTATATCACTAGGTGGCGCTATGCTTCAAATGAGTGTTTATGGGCTGAGTTGATACGTCTCTGTAACACCGACATATCACAATAATGTCATGTCATTGGGTGAAACATTCATTGAGTTATTCAGCAAAAACTTTTGCCGGTCTCCCCCTCTTTGACGGACCCTAGCAAAGCGGGGGGGTGGCCCTTGGGGACTAAAAGCTTCTAGTCGCTCAAAAAGTTCTAGGGCTACATGCCTACAAAGATTCATGTCCAGTGTACTTCCAGTGTTCCGGAAATCGTTGACGGAAAATCAGGGAAAAAAAAGAAAAAAAAGGGAAAAAAGTCGCGGCAACACTATAATGACCACTTTCGCTAGCTTCGCTAGCGGCGGTCATAATGATCTCTTAATCATTTTTTAAGTGGGGGAAGCCTCGCTGCTGCAATATTTCCTCCATAGCAGAAAGGCTTCCCCCACCTAAAAATGAATTGATCGTTTGCATTTTCTGAAAAAAGCTGATATAATAAGATACTATTTTCTCTCATCTAGCGGAAGCATTGATTAACCCTAGGCTATTTTCAGGGTAGGCCCTAGGCTATTTTCAGGCAGAATTATGGATATTATGCAGACATTTGCAGTAATTTCAAAACTGTATCAAACGTGTCTTGACAGAAATGCACAATAGCAGTAGAATTGGTAAGTTCTGCTATTGTTTACATTATGCATTGACTGATAGCCGCGAGTGTAAAATGGGTGAAGTAGAAATTTGTGAAATCATTACTTGGCAAACATTTGATCCCTTGTTTTAACATGATAAATCCAATGCAGAAGTATGTGCTTGCTGGAAAGCTGAGATTCTGTACTTTCTGTGCCTTATCTATGCGATCATGGGTTCGTGAGTAATTTCAACGAGAATAATGCCTGTGCAAAGCACTAATATGAGAGATTTTGGCTAATTTTAACAAATTAATATCTCACCGATACTTGAGCAAAAGTAAGCGGAGGGTCAGGTTGTAAAGCCCTGGTTCTGCTGTTTCTTTTGGTATGACTGCCATATCGCTACAATGTACCCTTCCAAAGTAATTCAACAGAGAGGAATAGGTGTAAATTTGCCCGCACTTTGCGGGCGTCGGGCCCATAGGGATAATGGATTACAAATAATAAACAATAGTTTTTGTGCCTAAGAGCTAAGACACAGCTGTTAAAATATTGTGAAGGAGAGGGAGTATTGGTGTGCGGCAACATTGGGCCATCGCCGTGCCAACTAGGCTGGCCTTGCCCACATGCTGACTTATTTTTTTCTTCGTCTTCTTTCTTTTTTTTTTGCAGTGATGTCATGGGAGGTCAGATTCTAGCTGCATGGCTACAGCCTCTGTTACTCTGTCAGGCTGCTGCACTCTAGCCTGAGTAGCCTGGCTGTTACCATGGTGACACTTTTTTTCTTTTTTTGTTCCCCCTGTCCTATTTCTCTTCCTCCCTCCCTCTCTCTTGTCTTTCTCAATGACTGGTTCACCCTCCCAGTTGACATATTTGGATTTGTCATTGTGTTCAAGTCTGTGTAGACAACCACTTCACAAGCCTCCTGTTTGTGCATTACAGCATTAACCTTCACAAGGTTGCAAATACAGTTTGAATATAAAAAAACCTTGGCCAAACCATTTATGTTTTGTGGGAACACAGTCGCAAGCATTATTTTTAGAGGCATTTGCATGGTCCCAGGCCCTCTGGTGATGAAACTGAAGCCAAACAGAAGGATTTATTGGCCAGAATAGGGTTGCCAGACCCCGGGTGCAGCACCAGAAAGAGAATCCCTCTCTGGAGACATGTGCATGCTTTCTGTCTCTGTCATCCACCGTGCTTTCCCATCCTCTTTTCCTCTTGTTCTTCCTTCCTCCCTCCCTTGCATGGTGTATGGGAGAGGGTAGCTGTTTGTTGTGTCCTGCCCTGTAGGATGGTTCACTGCTGGTACTACCATAGCGCACATCACACACTGAGAGTAGGGCAGTGGTTCTTAAACTTTTTGTTCAGCGACCCCATAAAAAAAAAAAAAAAAAACTGATGAGGTCTTGCGACCTCACGTTTGCCCCAAACCCATTGTAATTGCATTGGGCAGGCTAGACCTGTCCATTTTCCAGGCTGGTCAATAGAATAAGAAATTTGGCTTGTAATGCCGTTTTGAACCATTGGCAACAATATCTACAAAAACACCTCAATTAGCAAACTTAAATGCAACATAAAGTATATACACTCCTGATCAAAATCTTAAGACCAGTTGAAAATTTGCAAGAATTCACATTTTGCACTGTTGGATGTTAAGAAGGTTCTAGGTAGTGCTTCAAAATGCAAAAAGAAGAAATGGAAGTGAGACAAGAAAAAAAACTGAGTAAGCAATTTATTGCAAACAACCATTAAACTGAAATAGGCGTCTTAAGATTTTGATCAGGAGTGTATATCTGTCCCAAATTCACATTAGTAACCCACAAATGTGTTTTACCTGCATATGTATTGTTTGTATAGTATACTGAGACTAAGGACACTACAGCCCTACTAAGAAAGGTCAGTAGGTGGCAATGCAATACTCAAAAGTAACTAGGAATTGATTAGTAGCCTAACCATTGACTAAAGGGCATGAACAAGGAGACATCCATTTTTCTAAAAAATATGCACCATTTATTATTGCACCAAGATTTTTTGAAACAGCTACAGTGCAACAAAACCTTATGTAATACTACAACACAATTTATTAATTCAAAATATTTTTGAGAACAATAAATAGCAATAATTTAATTTGCTTCAAGAACCGAAAAGCAATGACAAATAAATAAAAATAAGCAAAGACAGTTTACTTCGCAAAACATTTCCCCTCCATTTATTTCTTCCTTTTTGGACAGGATTTTGTGTTAGCAGAACCTTTCCTTTTCAACAGGTTTGGGGCAGATGATGCTTTGGATTGGCCATAAAAGAGTGGGAAAAAACATGTTGGTGCAGAGGATGTGGTAGCTGATGCTGAGGATGTGGTTGCTAATTCAGAGGAGGTTGTAGCAGGT
This sequence comes from Coilia nasus, assembly GCA_027475355.1. Taxonomy (NCBI): domain Eukaryota; kingdom Metazoa; phylum Chordata; class Actinopteri; order Clupeiformes; family Engraulidae; genus Coilia; species Coilia nasus. The sequence goes on from CM050209.1 coordinate 565,473, forward strand.
GCTGAGGTTAGGGAGGCTGGTGCAAAAAGATGTTGGCTGTCCAGTGAAGAGGAGGCTGTCTTGGGGCATACTGCTCAACAGAGGAGATAACATTTCATATATGCCTATATGAATTTGTAGTCCTGTAACTCCTAGACCTGTAAGGAGACCTGTCCTCAAGTCCTGCAATGAGCTTGTCTACTCATAAAATACCTCTGAATAAGTCGATCATGACCTTCATTCTTTAAAACTCTGTAAGGAGCAGAGATTCGTGCCTTTTGTTCTTGGTTAACCTGTGTTGATGCTGCTGCTGCCTGCTCTTTCTGTAGTACTTGTATCCTGGCCTTTTCCTCAACCGAGAGCTCATGTCTCTCAAACACTTGATTCAGAAGCCCTCTGTAGCACACACACACACACACCTATGTAAATAAATGTATGCACACCTTATTATACTGCTAATTTTCTACTGTTGTGGAAATTCTTCTCAGACGTCCTTTGACTCAAATTAATCGAAACACTCAAATAAGATAGACTTAACAACACGACTAAGTGAGGAAACTTACAGGATTTATTTCACACTCCGTGCACAAATACATGCAAACCGGAGGTGAATGTCGCCAGTGTTACTGCCCCAGAGTAGCAAGATTGTTGGCCAACGATCTCGGGAGAATCTTCACCACACCTGACCGTCCGAAGTTCTCAGATTCTCTGATCTGAGCCTAGGCCTTTATTGAGGCTTATGCTCCTGGTTCGGACCATACAAGGCGACATCCACCTCACATCAATGTATACATTACATAGTCCATTAGGTATGATATAATTCAAACGTGCTGTGCGTACGTGCAGAGAGGCATGAGCTGGGTGAAAACACCACCGAACCACATGATATGGAAAGTGAGGCCTAAATGTACTATGGAAAGTGAGGCCTAAATGTACTAAATGTGTCCTATACTACTCTGTCCACTACTTTGTTCTATGTCAATCACCTTTTAACTTGCATCTAAAATATACCACACTACCTCCTGAATAACACATAACCATTGTAAACTAATATAAAAGTTAGTGCATCATTAGGCCTACATCCCAAAAAGGGCTAAAACTAAAACAAACAAGGCACTATATATATATATTTTCACACTGCCTGCATTCTCGTCATAAAATCGGACAAGTACATTTAGAATTTTATCCATGCTTTTGTCTGTTGCCTCATCAATGTTGAGTGAAAACATGTTATTCTTAAGCTTGTCAGACAGATTTCGTTTAAATTCTGATGAGATGCCGTGTGTAATAAGATAGCTCGCGTGCTGCCTCGAGACAGAGAGATGTGTAAGGGCGAGTTTATCCTCCGCTAATTTCTGACACAAAGTGACAAGTGGATGAACGATTGTAAACGATAGATCATGCTCGGCAATGAAGGAGCACAAGCGAATTTTTAAATCTGCCACGCGATCCGTCATTGAGGATCTGATATCTGCTGTGGCTGTTGCCCCTGGCAAACGTGAGGTATGTGTAATTGCTCGTACAGCTGCTTGATGAATAGGGTCTAATTCGTGCCGTGGCAGCACTTTTTTCCCGCTAGTCCCATATAAGATTTTCCTTGCGCACAAAGTGCAGAAACATGCTCCTGGTTGCCGGAGTTTTTGACACCAGCTTGCAAAGGGCTTTCCATCCCTAACCACCTCCTCTATCCAAGACCATCTCCATTTATTCTTCACACCTTTGTCGACAACTTTGGTGTCTTCCCCTGGCTTCATAAAGTTGCACTCCATGACTTCAGCTACGTTTTGCGCATGGCGCTGCCCATGTGGGAAACATTCCAAACATAAAACAAATTCGCGCGTGGAGTGACTGCTGAATCAATCTGATTGGCCAAAACCCAAGACCAGTCCCTATTCTATTACTGGTTGGCTAAAGTAGATGGTTTAGTTAAAGTGCCTCTGAGGTCTTGGTAAATTGTCAGATTATGCGAACCTGTTTTGTTTTTCTGCACCTTAGCGATCAAACCCTCTTCACCAACACACACACACACACACACACACACACACACACACACACACACACACACACACAGCATACAAGCAGAGAAATAAACACGGGTCATTACACGCCAATTGAACAACTCTCCATGCACTCACGTCTCAAAATATTCTGAAAATATTGCCAGGTGTTCCCTAGACACCCAAAACAAAGGATTTAAATCTTTTTTTAAGTGAATATGTATACTTTCCAAGTTACAGACAGTTCAAATTGTCATGTCTGGTCTGGGGGATCCTACTTGGTCATAGCAGGCCCTCAAAATTGTATTGTAGGTTTTTGCTGTGCTCTGTTTAGGCCTTCAGAAGACATTTTTGTACCCAACATAAGCCCTTGTTGTTTTCCCTGTAATGAGATAAGTAGAAACACTTTACAAAAAAGCAATGAGCAGGAAGGAAAGTCTAACTGTGTTTAAAAACCAAACGTCACAAGTTTGGGGAAATATTTTGAATGCTGTTTTCAGAGCACCCAAATGCCTTGTGTGAATGTTTGAATATTTTTTATTTAATTTTTTGGTTAATCTCCATGAATTCTTCTGTTTTAAAAACACAAATTTCACTAGTTTTATGTGACTCTTTCATTTGTAGTGTCCACCGTAAACATGGGCAAAATGTGATTTTCAACATCATTACTGAAAGCAAAACTTCAGAATTCAGTCATCATATGCACATTAAACACAAAACAAACATGATACTTGATCTTACATGATAATTTATTAATCAATCATACTTATTTCTGTTTCATCTGCAAAGCTGAGTGTAAAGCATCCTTGTCTTTGAGCTGAAGGTGATACTGCCTGCCACTGACAGTTATAGGTGCATTAAGGAAGGCAACAATGCACTGTAGTGGCATCCAACAAATATACTCTCGCATTGGCCAGTAGAAAGACGGTGTGGGATAGTTTGGGTGCAGGAAACATACATGGATGTCCAATTCTTCTTCACTCTTGTCACGTATGATACCCATCCAACATTTTTCATCATACATGCACCCAACATAGCCTCCAATTTGACGCTGAACCACTGAAATCAGTAAATCACAGCAATTGAAAACCCCTAATTATGTCAGAGGTTTTGGTTATTTGGTCTTTATGCAAATAGGGCATTTCACCCATGTTTAGGGTGGTCAATAACACCGAAACGTTTCACATTAACTTATACTATGATGTAAAATGATGTATCGTATTTGTTTTGGACTTCATGTGCCTACAATAAATGAATTCTGAAGTTTTCCTTTCAGTAATGGTGTGTCCTTTTTGGAGAAAAATCACATGTAGCCCATGTTTGGGGTGGATACTAAAAATGAAAGATTGACAAAAAAACTGGTGAAATTGGTGTTTTTAAAAAGAAGAATTCATAGCGATTAACCAAAAGATGTAACAAAAAATATTCAAACATTCCCACACGGTATTTGGGTGCTCTGAAAATTACATCCAAAATATTTTTCCAAATTTGTGAGGTCTGCTGTTTAAACATGGCTAGACTTTCCTTTTGGCTCATTGCTTTTTTGGAAAGTGTTTTTACTTATCTCATTACAGGGAAAAAACAAGGGCTTATGTTGGGTACAAATATATCTTCTGAAGGCCTAGAGCACAGTGAAAACCTACAATAAAATTTTGATCAACTTTGAGGGCCTTCTCTGACCAAGTAGGATCCCCCAGACCAAATATGACAACTTATGCATACTATACTTCTTCATGTACCAGAATGCCAAATTTGACCCTTCTACATTGTACAGTTGTTGTGCTGTGGGCTTGAAAAAAGTATTTTATAAAAATACAAAAAAAGGCTGAACAAAATCGACACCCCCCTCTCCCTATAAAACTGTCTGTAACTTGGAAAGTATACAACTTCAAAGATTTCAATCCTTTGTGTTGGGTGTCTAAGGAACGCCTGATAATAGTTTCAGAATATTTTGAGACACAAGTGCTGGGGTTTGTTCATCATACTTTGTTTCACCATGATTTTTCTTTTTCACTTTTGTTTCTTTTCTCACCCTCCCTCATGAGACACACACACACACACACACACACACAGACAGACAGCTCTCCTCCACTTTTGTCTCTGAGGTCTCCAGTGGGTGCCAGAAAATTAATAACCTGACACATTCTCTCTCTTTCTTGTTCTTGCGCTCTCTCTCTTTCTCTTTCTTTCTCACTCGTGCATGTGTGCGGGCACACAGACAAACACACACACACATAGCTGTAACACCTCCTACTTTTGAGCACAGTGCTGGTTCATTTGGTAACCCCTCTTGCATTTCTCACCACCCAGCTCCTCTCCGCTGTCCGCTCCACAATCAACTCTTGTGTGTGCTGTGGAGATGAAGGTGGAGGTGGTATGAGGGACGCCCCTCTGCAGTTTGTGTGACCTCAGAAAGAGCAATTACAGCCTGTGGGCTTATCTGGGTCAGTGGGCCACATCACTGTGCCCTGCATGGGGTTCATACCACACCATTGTTGAGTTGGGCTTTGGCATGCCTGTTCAGTAGTTTTGGGGATATCCAGTTTGTTAACCAGGTTATTTACCAGATTGTCGAGTCAGCTTAATTGTCAATTCTTCACATGTGCTAGACATACAAAGAATTGACATTATGTTTTTTACTATCCAGTGTGTAGACAAGGCAGGACAAACATTAAAAAACCATTAAATATTAAAGTGCAAGACAAGATGTGATCAGTGAGTGGGCATATTACTCAAACCAGTAGAAGAATGTGAACTGAAAAAACTGTGAGTTTTTTTGCTTTTGTTGGGAAGTATTGTAGGATGCTAATCAGAGAGAAACTAAACCAAAGTGTTCATTTGACAAGTTTAGCCGCCTTCACCTTCAGTGTTTCCCTCAGACCAAGTAGGATTGTGTGCTGCTAGACTAGACGATGCACCCCCCCCCTCCCTTTCTTACCACCCCAACCACCATTCCTAAAAAAAAAACTCTAGTGCCCTATCCTATGGGACCTCCTTGGGTTCTGTCCCATTTATTGCAATTCCTAGGCAGGCAGCCAGGTGTTCCCCTTGTAGCCTGTTCAGTGTTTCTTACAGACCAAGTAGCATTGTGAGGTGCTAGGGGCTCTGATGAGACCGCGATAGCGACACCGCCACCCTGCCCCCAGGGTTGGACTGTAAGGCGCACCAGTATAGTTAGCTCATACACATTATGCATTAACAGCATTTAATCTTAATAGCATTTTTTTGCTGCGTTACCAACGTCATCTATGCTGACTTATGGTGAGGGATGTTCAATAATGTTGAATTAGTAAGGATATTATTATGTTTTCTGAAAGGTTTTGGGCGGGTGTGTTTGACCACAGTATATCATAACCTACTAACCTTTGGTAAACTGCAGATGTCGCCGACCGTCATCTCTGTGCCAAATATCCTGCTACTTCGGGGTTTCCTTCGAAGTCTTGAAGCATTGCGTGTGGACAGGAGGAGCGGGCGAATCAGCCCTCAGTGAGTGTGCATGTATCAGTGATGCACAGCTTGAAATATTTCAGTGATATTCGGGTTGGTTAAAATAAAGATGCCGAATACACTTTTGTAATTTATAGACTAGCCTAGGCTATCTTAAGAAAAGACAAAGCCATCATTAGATGAATGACTTGCGCAAAGGTAGCCTGATAGCATCAATTAGGCTTTCCCGTGACTAACTGCTCATACATTGTATGTAGGCTAGTGGGAAATTCTTGTTTATTGTAAATGTTAAGCTAAGTTATTATTCATTTTTGCATGAATGGTGAAACGCAGTAGCGGCTCCTGAGCATAAATATTGGTGGGGCAGACACTGACTCCTGCCTGAATCACTACCCTGACCAAATGTTATAGAATAATGTATACTGACAGGCCTATTAAAAACCTAATTAATGTAGTAATTCGGCTAAGCATGTCTATAATAAATCTGTCTGCAAGCAGCACCATAAAGCATGCATTTAAATATGACCAACATGCTCTCATGGTCAGAAACAAAAATGCCATCCTTATACTTCCTCGCACTACTGCGTCAATGGGAAAGAGAACGCCGAGGTCGAAGACGCGCTCGCGTTTATAGGCCTAGAATAAACATCCTGGGTTTCACCAACATAGAGTGCATTCAATGGTTCCGCCTGGACCGTGCAGCCATCATCCATTTGTGTGAACTGCTTAATGATGAGCTATCCAGCCGAAGCAACCATCCCCGAAACCTGCCTGTCCTCCTCAAGGTGTGTGCTGCGCTGTCGGTCCTGGCATCAGGCTCGTTCCAGAGAGTGGCGGGTGACAGCATCCACATCTCCCAGGCGTCTGTGTCAAGGTGCCTGACGCAGTTTATTGATGCCATGTTGCACCACATCGGCCACTTTATTAAGTTCCCTGAAACGGTAGGAGAAGAGCGTGCCATCAAAGTGGGGTTCTATAGGGTCGCCGGGTTCCCCAATGTTTTGGGGGCCATTGACTGCACCCACGTCTCCATCAGAGCCCCTTCCATAGAGGAGAACGTCTATCGAGACAGACGACGTCGTCACAGCATAAATTTGCAAGTTGTGTGCGACCACAACACCCGTATATTGAGTGTATGTGCCAGATTCCCTGGGTCGTCTCACGACGCCTACATTTTGCGTAATTCATCACTGTACCGCAAAATGGACATGCTGGCCAATAATGATATGTGGTTGATTGGTGAGTAAAGGCAATAAATCCTACCAGCAATGTATTGCGTGTAGCACAGTAATTCCAACAGCTGCTTCTTATAGGGGACCGGGGATATCCTCTCCTCACCTGGTTGATGACCCTGTTCGCCAACCCCATCACTGCCTCTGAAGTGCGCTACAACCACGCGCATGCAGTCAAGAGGAGCGTCATTGAGCGCACCTTCGGAATTCTTAAAAGTCGCTTCAGGTGTCTGGACGATTCAGGTGGTTGCATGCTCGTAACCCCCGGTAAAGCTTGTCGGGTGACAACAGTGTGTTGCATGCTGCACAACATGGCAGTTAACAGAAGACTCCCCATGCCGGTTATACCGCAAAATCCAAGAGGACGATCTGGCAGTGGCTGAGGGGCTGCCGATGGGGAGAGCTGCACGACTTCGGCAACAGATTGTTGACCAGCATTTCAGGCAAGTTTGGTATGATACAGTACGTCTGGTAGCTTGTCTTGTAGTCTCGATTGTCAGTGAAATCACGGTTTTGTTGTTTGACTTTGATGAGGAAAATGAGGTTATCCTGGTTCCAATTGCCCCGATACTACTAAAGATTAAATTACCATAATCGGAACACCATGTCACAAAAGATCAGAGACAAGAATTTTACACAACTGAGGTTTATTTGTTTTAGCACAGTCTAACTACCCATGCTAGGTCAAGTTAATATTGCAGCACACCTCGATGAGGGCTATCATGTAAGCATTTGAAATCAATTAGAGGACGGCCCCTGGCTCCGGCTCCATGGGTACTTCACGGGCACCGGTTATCCTGGCTTCGACCACCCCACCCGTCCCCCGCGAGAGGTCCACAGGCAGTTCTGTAAAACAATTCAATTAATTGTCATTTCATTTCCCACAGGTAGATGCAACAATCAATAGACGACCTATCCACCGTTGTGCTTGGGAGATGCGTGCTCCGGGGACACGTGGCTTCGGCCTTGACTGGCTTCAACTATTTGGAATCACAAAAATAAATTCATTTGAAACCACATTTCGCTTGTTTCTAGTATTTTCACAATGATACTTCGGTAAATAAATGAATTATATTCAACATACCTTCATCCGTATCAACTCTGCATATTTCCCCGTGTACGTCTACGCCAGAGAGGGTCGATGCCACCTCCTCCTCTGGTGCAGTGAGGTTTACCAGGGATGATGGTTCACCACCCCCTGTTGCACACATGTTCCGTCTTTGCGAAGCCAGTCTGGCCTTCACTCCTCCACGCAGATCCCTCCATTTGTGCTTTAGTTCAGGCACGTCTCGCTTGCACCTACCCACAGAGGCCACGTGCAGGGCGATTTGTGCCCAAACCCCAACCTTTCGTCTGGGGTCGGCCTTCAAGGCTCCTTTTCCATAAAGAACGTCATGATGCCTCTTCACTCCCCGCACTAATGTATTCTGTTCGTCTTCGGAAATGTTTGGTTTCCTGGATTTTCCCGATGTCGCCATCGTTGCGTTTCTATTCTGTCCAAAAAGTGACCGCTTTTTATACTAAATTCCGTGCCCCTTTGACCAATGCCAAAGCACTTCTAATTTGGTGGGGGTAGACCATTTGCAACACCTGCAATACATCACACAACCTCAAGTGAACGTGACAGCCAAACCAAAGTGGATTAAACAGGCCTCTGCTTGTTTGTCATGACATTCCGTTGGATACCAAACATTGGAGTGATTTCAGTTCTCAAATGTGAGCATTGTAACAGAGGTCAAATAGTATAAGCTGTACCGTTTGAGTGCCTACAAAGTCGTCTACTCCTTACTTTCTGACTTTTCAACAAACAGTGTTGTGCTTCACAATGAATATAGCTATTGTTTCTTTATTTCCTTCTCGCGGCATATATATTTTGTAAAACCTGACTTCTTAAAGTAATGGGCTAGAAAGATAATTTGCACCACTTTTTTGCTTGCATATTCAAATTTAAAGTTCTTTTCTGTTTCTCACGGACTGCCACTGCTTTTATATGTGTAGTCAGAAAGTCCATATCCCATGTTTTCTTGGTAGCCGTAATCCTTGCACTTGGCACTGACGTTGCTTTCATTTTACATATTTTATGCCCATGCTGAGTTACGCGCTGTATTTGGTCTGTCTGGGCCAAGCTGCTTGATCACTAACTTATCTCCTAATTCATCAAATGCATTTTTTAACAGAAAGTCCACGCTGTTTGACAAGGCAGGTTCTGTGCTGCAGGCCATCACTATATTTGACATGATTGGGTTAGGTCTAACGTTACTAGAGGAGTACTGATCTGTGAGGTGCTAGAAGGTAAAAAAAAAATAGGCAGGTGGGGCAGACTTGCTTCTGCCCACATTGGACTCTATTAGCGCTGCTTGCAATTCCGACAACTGACGCCAGGCGAATAGGATAAATCAACAGATGAATGTGGGCAGGGACCGGTCCTGCCCCATAACTGCAATCAACAAAAGTATTTGAGATTCAATTTCACAGTGCTAAATAAATAGTTATAAAAAAACACATACACAAACCATATACGGCAGAGTAGTTAAATAGGTAGCAAGCAGAGCAGTTACGTAGGTAACATTATTTATTAGGAGGAACTATGTTTTGGGGGGGATGTTTTTTGGGAGGGCGCTGCCCCACCTGCCCATATTGACGAGCCGCGCCTGGTGAAACGGGACAAAATACGCTAATGCAATAAGGCAGGTTTCTCACAACTACTGTGCATCAACATAGTAACGCTTGGTTTTAAATGCAAGAGATGTCAGTTTTACGTAAGCCAATAAGGCCATGATCGAACTAATTAAAAGCATGGCCTATACCTTTTAAAATAAGTGGGTCAGGAAGGAGATCGGGTACATTATTTTAATAATAGCTTGAGGTCCGACTTGCGCTTGGGTTGGTTGAAAACGTCGGACCAGTGCAGGTGTTGATCTCTCTCTCACTCGCTCTCTCACTGTCTGTGCGTGTGAATGAGGACGACAGAATCGCGTTGGAAAAAAAAGGAATCCATTTGTGGCGCTCTGTTTTCATTATGTGGCGTTACGCCACAGAATGGTCTATGTATGGTAAACAATGACCTTCCCCCATAAATTACCCATTAGGGCCAACACTTCACACATGGTTTTGCACACAGTCATCAGGGCACCAACTTACATTCTTAATGTCAGTATCAGTGCTATGACCTTTCCAATGCATTGTTCACGTATGAGCATTTTAACTAGGGATGCACCGAATCCTGATTTTTAAGGTTCTGCCGAATACCAAACCCACTCCTTAAGTTTCGGCCGAATCCGAAACCAAATACCGAATCCTAGTGATGGGCAAATGGAGCCTTGTGAAGCATTGATGCCTCACTCAGAAAATTGTGTCAAATGGTTCGAATTGTCTGAGGCCTTGGAGAAACACTGACCTCTAGTGGACAAATTTAATCATTGCAAACTGGCACACAGCCCATGATTTGGGAATCCAAAATTCCCAAACTCTCGAAAATGAAAAGTCGCCAAAATCTCAACTAACATCACACAATACTCCCCACTACCCAACATTTTTAAGAAATATTGGTGCATCTTTTATACTGTAGCAGTTTAGCGCTCGTCAAACCACGGAAGCGCGCTGACACTCTGAAGCTTCCACAGAGCGGAACATTCACTGAGCCAATGAAACAGGAAGTGGAGAACGAGGGAGTTCGCTGCGAGGCTTCCACTTGTCGTAACAGAGCATTTCAATAAAGCAATCATTGTACCTATCTCTAAAGTTTCTATGTCTACTTACGGGAGCTCAGCCGAAAGGTCCCACCCTAATCTATCCAGATAGTAAATAAGTTGACTCGTGAGTGAGAGTTAAGTCAACCGAAGGCATTTCAGTTACATGAGTGTTTCTCCTACTATGTATTACTTGGGTTCAACTGGGGATAGCGTCGCTTAGGTCGTGCCAACGGCCGATTTACATTCTGGCTACACCACGGGCATAATATGGAGCTAGTCTAGAGAGTGTTAGCGGTCATGCAGCTATCATAGGTGCTTATTTCCCTGCTTAAGTCGTAGCTTTCCTACACAGAGGTGCTGGGCCGGCTGATTCAGCAGCACGTGGTAGTACTAATCTAGCATAAGACAGAAGTTACCCCCGCTAAAGAATGACAGTTCTACATGACGTGATCCAAACCTACGCATGCGTTAAGATTCGGTTCGGTTGCTGCTCTAGGGTTCGGCCGAAACCGAACCCTGCCAAAAATGCCAATATTCGGCCGAATCCGAAACCGAACCTCGGATTCGGTGCATCTCTAATTTTAACCACAAGTGATGGTGCATTCTTTCACACTTGTGTCTGCTTGAGTTTCTGAGGAAACAGAAACCCCAGCACCCCTGGTTTCCTCTCCCCCAAACTCCTCTCAAACTCCCTTCCCAAAAATCCCCTCTGGCCATAATGTGCCAGTAAGCAATGTTCCATTCCCCCAGGGTCAGGCGTCCTGAGCTTTCACACACATGGCAGGTGTGAAAAAAATGCTGTCAACTAGGAATGCCTTTAAAAATGAAAATGTTAATCATTTATGTTCATCAATCAACAAAATCAATATTTGGTGTGACCACCCTTTGCCTTCAAAAGAGCATCAATTCTTCTAGGTATACTTGCATAGTTTTTGAAGGAACTCGGCTGGTAGCTTGCTCCAAACATCTTGAAGAACTAACCACAGATCCTCTGTGGATGTAGGCTTCCTGAGATATTTAACCAATTTGGTGTAATTGCTTGATCATACACCTGATTATAATCCTGCAAAATCCCTGACTTTGTGTGCACCCCTTTATGTGAATTGATGCTGGTCTGAAGGCGCCTGCCTAAAACCTTTGCACAGAGTACTTTATCTTTTTAGCCATCCACATGTTTAATGTTAAAACACATATGAGGCTGAAAGGACTAGATGAGCACAAGTTGTTTTTTGACAAAAGTTTTAGGCAGCTGCCTTTAGACCAGCATCAATACGAGGGGCGGGTTTACTGGGCTAGGTCACCACAAATTGCAATAGTAATGATTCTAGTACCAAATGAATCCTCATACTCCAGAGCAGGGGTTAAATTGGGATTTGCCCTGTGGGGGGGCTCTGATTTGGGGTCGGAGTGAACCATCTTTTTTTTGACGGCACAAAATACACCCACACTTTACTACACTATGTTTTTTTTTTTTGCATTGCTGACTCACTCAAATAATTCTGAGTTCAGATTGGAGTCAGAAATGGTACTGGCATATGCATGACACGTAACATAATATATGCCATATGTTAACATACCTGTCATGCCATTACCACACAAGATGCAACCATTATAATACCAAATAAAATTGCTACTGGAATATTATGGCTGTCAGAAGATTTTAAATCTTGTCACAAATACCCACACTGTAGAAGTTAAGGTGAAAAATCATCATGTGAAACACATGCAGAGGGGAAATGCTCAATGTGTTAGTGTAGCCTAAATATTGATCCTTTATGAGAAACTCTGAAGGCTTGCACAAGCATATTGTTTTACTGAACACCTCTGTAAAATGGGGCATGTACAGCTCACTATTACTTTAATTACTGTATTACTGTACTATTGGACCTTTACGAATTTTCCATATGGAGGTATTCCATATTCATTATTCACTGAACCATTGAAAAAATAGCCTACATGTATGTAATTTGAAATTGCATTATTTTAAGGTGCAATTACATATTGTCAGCCTAATGTTGGACACAGTAGTGCCTTCAAATGGTATTATTACCTTGCCTTACTGCACAGATCAACAGACATGCCTATGGTTTTCGCAATTTTTGAAATGTAGCCTATTTGATATGGATGGTTGTATCAATATGGTACATGAATGGTCCTATGCAAAACTGTATCTACAATACATGTAGATATAATGTGAATTTAATGTTCATTTTCTGGCAGACCATTTATCATAGCAACTAACAACCAGTACTGTTGGGTAGCTCTGGTCGTGTAGTTTCAGATGATATGTAGATGGTATTGTGATGTGTGATGATAAATCTCTAAGTCATTCAACCGAGAAAGACTGATGTGAATTCGGAACCAATATGCGCACCGAGATCACATTGCGATTTACAATGCATAATTTATGCAATGCATGTTCAGTTACTTGGTGTGAATTAGGCAGCCTATTTCGCTACTCACTGAGAAGTTCCATAAAAATCATAGTGGACCTAGGCTAGTTAACTTCTAACGAAACACCAATAGCTTAAATTGACAATTTAACATATCTGAAGTTTGCTGCCCACCTTTTGAAGAAATCTGTAAGCTTCCTTTTCTTAACTTTCCTCTAACCTTTACCTCTGAAAATCCAAAACAACAAAATACTCATTAACCATCTAGTATCAAAGTGAAATCAAGATTGTATCGACAGTTAATTTAGGGTTTAGAGCAGAAGAAGACGAAAACTTTTGTTTATGTTTGCCAGAGGTAGGCTAACTTCAGGTAATGTCAGGCTTATGTCAACTTTGTGTCATTATGTTAGCATTTCAGTCGTAGCTAGATCTCGCCCTGGTTCGTTTCGTATGGAAATTGAACTCGCCAAATGCACCTCATTTAAGCACTTCTTTTCACTGCCACATACCTTGCCTGCCTGCCTGCCTATATCTTGCTGTGGTCCCCGTAAACTGAGTGTCACATAAATGTTTGACATCCTCAACTAAGGCCTCTGACTCGCTGTCGTTGAGGAGAAAGAAGCCTACTGAGGAGAGGTAAATTAGCTGCATAGCGTTCTAGAATCTCTCATCGCAACTGTTTTAATGAGTTTTGATAGGTCGTCTTGTTATCAGGAAAACTAGGTGGTCTGTTAGGCTACACAATACACAACTCATTGTTTCCTACTTGTTAAAAAGATAGTTTAATTATTCTGAAAACCATGAAAAAAGGGTTCATTACTTTTAATGTGTCATAATGCATGAGCTTATGTGCTGGGGCTCAGCCCCGGACAAATTTAACCCCTGCTCCAGAGAATCTACCATGAAGTTTCTCCTACATTTTAAGCATTGGAACATGGCATAATTTGCATAACCCAGCATGGAGGACCATATATATTTTACTCAAATAACTTAAAAACGATTAACTTTCAGTTATATAGTTGTATTGAAGTTCAATATAAACTTGTGCCTTGAGGACATGTTGGTACCAATTTTTCTTTTTCTATCTGCAGTACTTTCTGAGATATGACATAGTTCAAATAATGAGTCTAGATTCAATGTTGAGTAAAATATGAAGAAGATTACATTGTTTCCAAGATTGCTTCAAATTTATGGTTGTCTTGCTGTGCTGTTACATATTATGACTTCTGCAGGAATTATGAACGTAATCCTCCAGGTTTCACAGAATACTCTCCACCTCTTTCTGCACTAGCTTTTGTTATGGCATCACACTAACGCTCAAAATACATGCAAGCGGGCGAAGCGAAACGTTCCATTCTTTTCAGTTGGGAGGCGGCAGGTGGTGACGTAGATCAGCGAGGCGGGCGAGGCGGGCGAAAAAGTTGAGCTCTGCTGAACTTTATGCAAATGAGGAGCAGCGTTTGCCAAGCGGTAACCAATGCCATCGTTTCAAATGACTTTTCAGTTGGAAGGCGGCAAGTGGAGAGATAAACATTTAAAAATAGACGTACATAAAATTTGAAACAGTGCCGTGGTTAACATTATATTGACATACCAGAAGCAAAAAAATCATTACCATTCAGAATTCTTTAGCCTTTTAAACTTCATCTCTCTTCAACTGACGTTCGGTACACGCCCACTCAAAGCGGAGCAAGCGGAGAGAAAGCGGTACATTTCGCTTGCATGTATTTTGGGCGTAAGGCTGCTTGATTATGGAAAAAATCTGAATCACGATTATTTGGGCCAAAACTGAAATCACGATTATTGAAACGATTATTTTGTTTTCCTCAGTAACATGCTTCATTTATTGAAAATGTTTTCAAAAACATTTCGAAAAAACATTCTTGTACCTTCGGATTTTCCCTAATACCTTTCTTCGTAAACATTAATAAGTCTCCTTTGATGTCTAATGTACAAACAGTAGAAATGTCTAATGTATACATCTAATATACAGTACAAACAGTAGAAAATATTATATATTATATTATATAAATATATATATTAGGACAAAAACATTGTTGGCCTCGATTTTATTTGTTTTGAGATTGTTTGGCCGTGAAATCGTTATCACGATTAGAATTCGATTAATTGAGCAGCCCTACATCACACCCTTTCTGGGTCAGTTTAGAACTTGATTGGTTGGAAAGTATGGGGTCAAAGTCAAAGTGTACTTTATTGTCAATTCACTATGGAACAGGCATTACACAGAGGACTGAAATTGTGTTTCAGAAAACAGTCTGTGTAGGCTAGAAAGTCTGTGTAGGCTCAAAAGAAGTCAGAAAATATAGTTGAAATCACAAAGGACAGCCTATCTGGACTTAAAAGTTTCTTATAACTTACCAATATGATGGAACTTTATAATTCACTCATCAAGTAGAGATGGTGACTGGCAAATAGCACATCATTATTGCCGTGAAAATTTTCCCTTTTTTTTTTTTCCCACCGATTTTTGGTCAACGATTCCCGGGACACTGAAACTCGGGGGGACATGAATGTTTGTAGACATGTAGCCCCAGACGTTTGTGAGCTAATAACGCCTTTTGGCCCCCAAGGGCCACCCCCGCGCTGTGCCAGTGTCCGTTAAAGAGGGGGAGACCGGCAAAGATTTTGTGTTAGGATGTCAGTGTTACAGAGGCATATTGACCCAGCCCATAAACACTCACTTGAAGCATAGCGCCACCTAGTGATAAGGGTAAATGCAAAAATTGGGATTTTGAGTTGCCAGTATCTTGGACCAAGAAGGTGGGAACTGCACAAAATACGTCATGCACGATCAGCACAAAGACCTCTAAAACCACAGCACGTGCCATACAATTTGGTCCATAGGGGGCGCTGTAATTGTACAAAATGTCATTTTGACTATTATCTAGAGAATGCTAACGTTTACAACCAATTTTTTTTATTGTGAAATCTATTGACCCTCACGCATTGAAAACACTAGTCGACGCCCACTTTCAACGAGAACAATTTCTGTGAAATTTTAATATTGCGATGCCATCTACAGTCAGTGCTGACAAAACGTTATCAAAGGATTTATCTTGAGATAAACCGTTTCGAAGTTACACGTCAATTAACATTTAACACGTACCTTAAATTCTTCAAAAGTCCATATCTTGGCTTTTAATTGCTGAAATTTGGTCAAAGTTGACATGCCAGCTCTAAACAGCTTTCTTTTCATGTGTACTAAATTTTGTGATATTTCGTCATAGGGGGCGATGTTTATTGGCGAAGCTAGGTGTCAAAAAACAGTTTTTGTTAAATAACTCGTCAACAATTTTGCCCAAGACAACGATTTTGTGTTAGTACACTGGCGTATCGACCCAGCCCATAAACACTCACTTGAAGCATAGCGCCACCTAGTGATATGGGTAAATGCAAAAATTGGGATTTTGAATTGCCAATATTTTGGACTATGAAGGTAGGAACTGCATAAAATATCTCATGCACGATCAACACAAAGACCTCTAAAAGCACAGCACATGCCATAAAATTGGGCCTATAGCAGCCGCTGTAGTTGTAAATCTCATTTTGCCTATTCCTTTCAGAAATCACTCCTACACACTATACAAAGACACACAATGTCATTCATTCAAAACCCACATTCATGCCCACTTCCAGGAAATAATTTCCACACAAATTCTCACCTCACAACACTGCTCTTCCACACACTCATCATACCAACAGTTCCCACATTTCAATACACTGCGGCGGTCATACCATGTACCGCTATGCAGTACATCTAGTTTAATTCCGCCTGTGACGTTAGGCCTACCTTTTGATGATCTCCCCAAAGTCTGGCCTGCTTTAATGGTGGTCTTGTTTCATCCTCCTGCGGGCTGTCGCGGCGTGGATTTTTAACGTGGTACGGCTGTGCTGCCTTGTGAGGTGTTTCATGAGATTGCTCATCGACGCCGCAGCAGTCGAAAGCATTTTCGTTCCAGGACATAACTTGCACTTAACGGATATGTTTTTTCCGTTTTGTGACAATAACTCAAAGTAATGAGAATATTTCCAATTGCAGATTCCGAACTGCCCTGAATTGCCTTCCTCGCGTTCCTCCATCTCGATATCGTATGTCTGTGTAATAACCTAATAATTCCCGCGCATTGTATCAATCAATGCTCCCGCGCGACCCAACACAAATCTCCTCGAAATGGGACGACTATTAAAAAAAAAGAAAGAAAGAAAATCCCTGCGAAAACGCATTGTATGCCTACATGGTAAATCAGTAGAACTAGGAGATGAAAATACATAACAAAGCTGCCCGTGGTAGAGTTTGATTTTATTTTACAATAGGCCTACGTATTAAAAATTAACACAACTGCAGAAACACTCAGTTAGTTGCAATGAGAACTCCGGTATAGATTTTTCTTATTCTTCAGTCGGGCTGATTTGTTTTCTGTTACGGTGGCAACCAGGCTCTAAATACTTGTTCAATGACGTCTTCGAGGACGTTAGCTTACTTCTACATTGAACTGCTGTGCTGGGGGTAGACTCGTGTTCGTTCTCTCCGAGCTCGGCAGAAAAAACCCGTACCCTGGCTATGCAGCGCTCATATTTTAAGCAGCCTATCTGTGTTTCAGTGTAGTGTCGGTGTTCAAGAGTAACGAGTAACGAGGCTTATTTTAAGTCTAGTAACTGTAATGAAGTTACCAAAATTAGAGTGGTAATCAGTTACGTTCCTAGTTACTGGCAAAAGTAATGAAATTACATTGTAACGCGTTATCCCCAACACTGTGGGGGACCAGGTTGCTATCTCTGACTGCGCTTGTTAGACAAAGGTTTACAAGGGTTTACAACACACTTCATCTAAACTGATACTTCACACTGCCTGATAGGACGCTGTGGGTATATTTTGTAAACCATCAGTTGCATTAGCATGTTTGATGGTTTTTCAAAAACATTGAGCTGTTATTTACCTTTTATGACATATCAAGTAATTAATATGTGGAAATAAGCTTGATTTCTAATATACTAACAAGTGTTGCAGACAGTAGCCTGTGCTTGGTAGATGTCAGGTTATAGTTTTATTATGCAAACTAGTCCCTTACACGTATTCTTAATTTGCCATTTGCAACCTTTCTAACAATTAAGCAGGACAGTTGACAATTTTAATAGAAATTTTGAATTTAATAATATTGCTGCTGACCAGCGTTTGGGTTGTGGAAGCATTGTTTAAAGTATGTGATATCTCATAAAGTACTGCAGATAGAGAGTTAAGTTTGGTACCAAAATGTGTACAAAATGTGTTTATTACAAGTATATATTCATTATACTCAACTTCAATACATCTACATTATGTACTCTAACATTAATAGTTTTAAGTTAGGAACTTAGGAGAAACTTTATGGAAGATTCCCTGGATCATGACAATTACTTTGGTACCAGAATCATTTCTATTGCAATTTGTAGTGGGTCAATCAGTAGAATGACTGGACTATAGGTAAAGAGTTGGTTATTAAAGATTAGTTTTATTAGGAAGGTAAGCAGTTGGAAAAGAATGGTCTTCACAAGCTTTTTAAAGGTCAAGAGGGATGTCACTGCTGTTGTAACGACTGGTAGGTTGTTCTACCATTAAGGGACAGCGACAGAGAAAGGTTTAGAGTGACGTCGGCTTGTGTGAGGAGAGTGCACAGCCAGACGGTTCGTATTAGGGGATCACAACACGCAGGACGGGACCAGGGGCGTGGCTACGTGGGGGCCAGGGGGGGCCATGGCCACCACTGGTCAGAGGATGGCCATACCACTGGCCCCCCCTACGGACCCTACCTACTTAATTGTTGAACTTAATATTTTGCACTCACAATGAAAGCTACAAAAGAAACTCCACACTCACAAAAGAAACTCCACAATCCATCGGTAGTACAACAAAGGCTCTGGCATTCAAAACAAAGCACTGAGAATATTGTAAATGTACACAACGTTTATTTAAAAAACTGTTCTTACATGCAGTAGTTTGCAGTTGTTTCTCGTAGCCGCCATGATGAAAGTCTATTGTACTACCTCTCCTCCTATTCTTCCTGCTGGTTCGTGTTCGTCAATCGACTTGTGCAGACTTTCATCATGGCGGCGACAAGAAAATACAGCAAGGTACTGTCTGTCAAAACTGTTTTAATAATAAATGTTGTGTACACTTACATAGTTCTCAGTGCCTCGTTTCTAATTTCAGGGCCTTTGTTGTACTACCGATGGAGTGTGGAGTTTCTTCGAGCTGTTTTAATGGTTTAAAAATAGCGTAGCCGTCATGCTTCGTCTAAGGGCACCTACCACTTCCATTGTTAGCCTTCTGGGACAAACGATAAAAAATAGTTCAAATCAATTTTGCTCCTCAGTACACATACCAACTCAGTATGATGTTTTAACATGCCAATTTTCATTTTACACCGAAGTTCTCCTTTAACTCCACCGAGTTTTGGTTCAATTTATAATCATGCAATTGACTCAACAAGATACCAAGGCTAAGTTAATCTTTAGACACGTATCCACTGGCGGTCTCGGTCTGCTTCTTCATTTAGAAGTTGCTAAACATACATCTTATTTCTGAAGTTATTTTTTCCAAATTTTCTTCGGCATGTCAGGCAGTGCATCAATAGACCCGATATTTCCATTCATAAGAAATATCACAGCAAAACAGTTTATTAAGCAATAGGTGCATTTTAAGACATAACTATGACAGAAGCACAAAGGAAACCATTTTATTTCCACAGTTGAGTTGTGTATTATACCATGCCATTGAACTAACGTTTTTATTAGCCAAATACGTGATGTCAGCTTTGTTGTAAATTATTTGTTTAGCCTGATAGCAACAGTTAATCATCATCAATATCACAAATGCTTTTAAACAATTTTAACTTTAGCAAGTGAGAAAATACATGCAATTTCACACCATTTTTTAATAGTTTTCATCTGCTCCTCTTGCTCCATAAAAAAGAGGTGAAAAGAGGTCTAAGGTGTGTGATGGGCATATGGAGAAAACACTGGACACTGGACAGGTGCGCAGTAATTGAATACACCAGAATACAGGAAATCATATCTAGCTAATTAAAACAAATTCCGGGGGAGGACCCCCCGGACCCCCAAACTACATCGGTCACAACAACATGGCCACCCCTGCAATAATGCTGGCCACCGTTTAACCACCCCATGTGAAAAAATCTGGCTACGCCCCTGGACGGGACGTAAGCCTTTAGTATGACCTTGAGAAAAGCAGGGGCAGATCCTGATGTGACTTTGTAGGCTAGAGTCAAAGCCTTGTGTTGAATTCTGGCAGCCATCAGAATTCGCCAGTGCAGGTTGAGCGGAGCGGAGTGACATGTGCCTTTTTGGGTTGATTGAGAACCAGTCGTACTGCGTTCTGGACTATTTGCAATGGTTTGATTGCAGAAGCAGGTAGGCCAGCCAGGAGGGAGTTGCAGTAATCAAGGCGAGAGATGACCATATCTTGTACCAGCAGCTGAGCAGCATATTGGGTCAGGTACGGTCTGGTTTTTCTAATGTTGTACAGTGTATAGCGGCAAGACCATGCTACGGAGGCAATGTGGTGAGAGAATGACAGCTGGGCATCAATCATGACGCCCATGTTTTTAGCAACTTTGTTCGGAGCAACAGTGACAGTGCCCATATTCAGGCCGATATCATGGCAGGTTGAATTTTGGGATGGGATCACCAGGAGTTCGGTCTTAGACAGATTAAGCTGGAGGTGGTGTTCCTTCATCCATACAGACAGTTCAGAGAGACAGGCGGAGATGCGTGCGGAAACTGTGGTGTTATCTGGTTGGAACGACAGGTACAGTTGTGTGTCATCAGCATAGCAATGATACGAGAATCTGTATGACCGGATGACATGGCCCAGTGAGGTGGTATATTCAGTTATTTATTGACCCAAAGAGTGGGGGTTTCTAAAGAAAAAAGACACAAGGCTTGACAAAAATGCAAGATTCGCATTGATGGTTTGTTCAGAGTCGCATTATGTGACGTAAAGATGCTGAATTGGAATTGAATTGCTGATTCCAAGTCAGAGCTTGTGTTTCTTTTAGCAAGATATTTGTTTTTATTATGGATTCCACAATGATCCTAGAGCAACTCTTTTTGACCAGGTTAGATGCTGCTGCCACCAATCAGTGTGATGCATATGTGTGTGTGTTGAACTGTGGGATGAAGTTGTGGGTGCCGATGATGGCTCTGTGCCCTCTGCGGGTGGCATTGGCCTAGCATGAGTGTTAGTGTGACCACCCTCCTCCCCTACAGCAATATGCATCATGCCCTCTGCAGAGTGGGCATATGGCCTCAAGCAGATGGCACAGCTACTGTAATGCCCATTTACTCCTTTTGTGTGCGTGTGTGTGTGTTTGCATGTGGGTGGGTGTGGGTAAAATGGGTGTGTAGTGGGTAAATTGTGTGTGTAGATCAAGACAGGCTGCTTTGTTTCTGTCTAATATTTTGGAAGACTTTTGTATTTTGTTATTTATTATACAAATTATACATGTTGTTACTGTATGTGTGTGTGTGTGTGTGTGTGTGTGTGTGTGTGTGTGTGTGTGTGTGTGCAGGGCCGTTGCAAGGTATTTGGGGGCCCTAGGCAAAGGGAACCCCCCCCCCCCCGAAAATCACATCACACACATTGATTCATAATTATCTTTATTATAACTATTAAAACCACAATATATATTAAAATATGTAATTCACATTAACACAACACTGAACTCGAATAAAAGTGGTATAAAGACATTAACTTAATTTAAATAAAAATGGAATGTATACAAAATAGTTTAATTGAATAGGAAAACAAGAAACTATAACACCAACTATGCAAATAACATTAAAAAAAACATGTTTCCTGTGCTTTATCAAAAAGATAAATCAAATAAGATAAGAAAAAACATATGTAACATAAGCAATCTATCAATTTGAACATACTTCCAACACACACAGTGCACAAAACTGCACAGGGTGTACAAATGCACACATAAAATAAATCACACTAAGAGCACATTTTGCATGCATAGAATGTAACAACTGAGAACTAAAGGTATGGTGAGCTTGCTTAAAAAAATGGTTTTACAAAATGCCCTTTTTTTAATTTCACAGCACATACTGATTGTTAGGACTCTGGGCCACTGTACTGGATCATCAGTTGTACTTGTTTGGCTTGATGTGTACCTTCTGTAGGATCAGTGCTGGGAAGTGGTGTGGACTCAATCTGCCTCAACACTGTGGATGAAGACTCTGCCATGTCTTCTTCCTCTTTGTCTTCTTCATGAATTTGAGATGATGTTGATGGCACTGGTGGAAAAATAAGAACAACAAATAAGTACAACAACTAAATACATAATTCAAACACATAAGCACAGGCCCCACACTTGAAAATCTGAAATGGCCAGAAAATGACTAGTATAGACAAAACATGAAATATGCAAGGCTATTTGATAACATATATCATATATAGAGGGCAGTATTAATGTCCACATAAGAGCATTTCACTCTACCTTCATCATCAATGGTATCAGAGTCATCACTTTGAGGGTGTAGAAACTTCAGCATAGAACCTTGGACAAAATTGGGTATGGTGAGCTAGTTTTTATTTAGTAAAAAATCCCAGTGTAGGCTTGTATTTTGTACACTATGGAGATGATTCACAAATCAGTTTGAAAGCAAATCATATCTCCCTTTTGTGGCTAATTCGTAAGAAAATAGGTATAGTGAGCTAGTTTTTATTTATAAAAAAATCTTAGCTTAGGCTTACATTTTCTACACTATGGAGCTCACAAATCAAATTAAAAGCACAGCACATTTGTGACTCCGCTCCATAGTGTACAATATGTAAGCTTAAGCTAGCATTTTTTTTTCCATAAATAAAAACTAGCTCACCATACCCATTTGTATGAATTGGCCACACCTGGTGCTTTTTGAGATTGCATTTGACGTGCATGATAGATATTACATGAGTATTAACGTTACATTTCAGTTATGAGGCATTCAATTCTAGGTTTCTACCATGGTAGAATTCGACACCGTTCTGTATAGAAGGCAAGACGTTCTCTGAACTGTGAGAGAAAAAGACATGGCTATGTGGTTTCATAACGGCAAAGGCTATTGCTTTCCGTGGCCACTGTTCCTATCAAGTATGCTCAGGAACACATGTATGACAGATGAGCAATATATTTTACTGAACCAGCAATAAGGAAAAGGTGAAACGAGCAAAGCCTCTACAGTCAGTAAAGCCACACTGGGCTCACGTTAAATGCGGCACAGCTTGCAGAAATGTTTGGCCTGCTTAATATGTAATACACAATACATACAGTGCACAAAAATGATATCAAATAAACAGCTATATGTGTGGTTAGCGATAAAGGCATGCTAGCAGTGTTTGGCCCACTATATTAAACTAAGTAGAGAACTTTAGACTATTGAAGCTTCGATAAACATAATTGCATGCGTTTTCGCATGGGACGTTCGTGGATGAAAACATTACATCAAATGTTGTTGTTAACGCTACCTTCAAGGTAGCTTACATTAACGTAATGCTAGCTACCAAATTGCTAGTCGAGACGCTATTACTCGACTAACTATAACTTTGGTGGCTAAAGTATTCATGATCATGTAAATTCTCACTTACCGGTTTTTTCTTCTCTTCCTCTTCCTTTCTCTTCTGGTTCCCTGAAGGATAGTTTCTCTTCATGATTAAAGTTTTTGGTAGCTGTCCAAACAAATAATTTGGCTGCTGCTGTCAAAACTAGTTAGGGGGGCTCCTCGAGGGGTATTCCGATAACGGTGTCATTGCACTTTCCAGTCATAAAATTTAGGGAGGCGCTGTCGCACTCACAAAGTTGTCATTGCTGTTTTTTGAATGCAACCAGTCGCGGTGAGGGGGACCCCTTTCGGCTGGGGGCCCTAGGCAATTGCCAAGTTTGCCTATCCTGTTGTGACAGGCGTGCATGTGTGTGTGTGTTATTGCTGTCCTGGAGATGAATCCCACCGCTCCTAACGTGCCAAGTGAGGGGCAGCTGCCTAGCCAGCAGAGTGGCACCATCTGCTGCATGTGTGTTGTGGGTGTGTCTGTGCGCGCGCGTGTTTGTATCAGAGAGAGAGAGAGAGAGAGATTATACACATATGTATGTAATGGATTTGTGTGTGTCACACACACACACTATAATTTCCCACAGAAACACACACACATGCAGGCCAGCTCTATTCATCTCCTCACACTCAGGGCCCGTTCACACGACAACGTTTTCAGGTCAAAACGGTAGTTTGTTTGCGTTTTGGCCTTTTGCCCACACGGCACCAGCGTTTTGGGTGCCCCAACACTATACTTTCTGGAAACGGGTTCCAGAGTGAAAAAGTCTGATGCCACCTTTGCGTTGTCGTGTAGACAAGCAAAACGCAACTTTTTGAAAACGATGACGTCACCGTCCCTTCACCTTACATCTCATAACAACAACTTCAAACTTTTACAAACTGGTTGCTGTCGAATAAATTGTGATTTGATTAGCTTGCAATGTATGCTGGCTGTTATGCAATTGTTTCTATTGCCATTAAACTGGCTGTATGGCTAGTAGGCTAGTAAGCTATAACAAAGACTTATTGTAGGCTTTCATTATTATGACCGCCGCTAGCGAAGCTAGTGAAAGCGGTCATATTGGAGTTGCCGCGAAATTTTTCCCTTTTTTTTTTTAATTAAAATTTTTTTTTTTTTTCACCGATTTTTCGTCAACGATTCCCGGGACACTGAAACTCGGGGGGACATGAATGTTTATAGACATGAACCCCCAGAAGTTTGTGAGCGAATAACGCCTTTTGGTCCCCCAGGGCCACCCCCCCGCTGTGCCAGTGTCCGTTAAAGAGGGGGAGACCGGCAAAAGTTTTTGCTGAATAACTCAGTGAACGTTTCACCCAACAACATGAAATTTTTGTGATATGTCGGTGTTACAGAGACGTATCGACCCAGCCCATGAACACTCACTTAAACCA
Source organism: Coilia nasus (assembly GCA_027475355.1). Classification (NCBI taxonomy): domain Eukaryota; kingdom Metazoa; phylum Chordata; class Actinopteri; order Clupeiformes; family Engraulidae; genus Coilia; species Coilia nasus. Next base: position 590,222 of record CM050209.1, read on the forward strand.
TAGCGCCACCTAGTAATATGGGGGTAAATGCAAAAATTGGGATTTTGAGTTGCCAATATCTTGGACCGAGAAGGTGGGAACTGCGCAAAATATGGCATGCACGATCACCACAAAGACCTCTAACACCACAGCACATGCCATAAAATTTTGTCCATAGGGGGCGCTGTAATTGTAGAAAATGTAATTTTGCCTATTATCTACAGAATGCTTACGTTTACAACAATTTTTTTTCTATCGTGAAATCTATTGACCCTCACGCATTGAAAACACTGGTCGACGCCCACTTCCAACAAAAACAATTTCCGTGAAATTTTAATATTGCGAAAACGAATCTGAACGAACTCGTCATAGGCCGTTCATGTGAATCTCACCAAATTTGGTATATGTCATCTACAGACAATGCTGACAAAAAGTTATCAAAGGATTTATCTTGAGATAAACCGTTCCGCAGTTACACGTCAATGAACATTTAACACGTAGCTTAAAATTCTTTAAATGGACGTATCTTGGCTTTTAATTGCTCAAATTTGGTCAAAGTTGACATGCCATCTCTAAACAGCTTTCTGTTCATGTGTACTAAATTTTGTGACATTTCGTCATAGGGGGCGATGTTTATTGGCAAAGCTAGGTGCTAGGTATTGGCAAAGCTAGGTGTCTTCGACCGAGAAAGTGGGAACTGCACAAAATACGTCATGCACGATCAGCACAAAGACCTTCTATAGGGGGTCCATAGGGGGCGATGTAATTGTACAAAATCGCATTTTGCCTACTCCTTGCCTTGACAAATCACTCCTACACACTACACAAACACACACAATGACATTCATTCAAAACCCACATCTATGCCCACTTCCAGGAAATCATTTCCACAGAAATTCTCACCTTACAACACTGCTCTACCACACACTCATCATACCAACAGTTCCCACATTTCAATATACTGCGGCGGTCATACCATGTACCGCTATGCGGTACATCTAGTTCTTAATTAATTAAAGAGTAACTGTCGCTGCTTCCAACTCCCCTCAGTAACAACATGCATTGCTTAAATCAACATATGACATGTTTTAAGAGAATAATTGCGCAGTAGTCTCAAGTTTATTTGAAGCTCCTTCTATTTTTTCATGTTCTGCTCTGATTCGCTTAAGTGGGTGAATTTAACGACGTGACATCTCACAACAGCGTCAAACTTTTACAAACAGGTTGTTGTGAGACTTTGGGGTATAAATCGTCTGCAGTGTAGGCTGGGTGTAATGCAACTGTTTCTACCTTCTGACAATAAAGTACAGGATGTTTTTTTGTATACATCGCTAGTTCTGCACAACAAACACTTTTCCTATGTTTTGCTTATTAAATAGGGCAAATGTCGCTGCATCCGAGAACACTCATTGCTAAAATCAACATACATTACATGTTTAAAGTGGACATTAGGCCCAGACCATTAGGCTATGATTTAGCTTATTTATAATGTGAATAAACATTTGGCCAGGTCTAAATTAAATATCACAAGTAGCCAGGAAACATCGCAAGATTGCAACACAGGATCATCATTTAGCCTAAGAAATCATTTTTTTCACCGATTTTCGCCAACAATTCCCGGGACACTGAAACTCGGGAGGGCATGAATGTTTGTAGGCATGTAGCCCTAGAAGTTTGTGAGCGAATAACGCCTTTTGGCCCCCAAGGGCCCCCCCCCCCCCCCCGCTGTGCCAGTGTCCATTAAAGAGGGGGAGACCGGCAAAAGTTTTTGCTAAATAACTCAATGAACATTTCACCCAACAAAATGAAAATTTTCTGATATGTCGGTGTTACAGACACTTATCGACCCAGCCTATAAATGCTCACTTGAAGCATATCGCCACCTAGTGATATGGGTAAATGCAAAAATTGGGATTTTGAGTTCCCTGCGCAAAATACGTCATGCACGATCACCACAAAGACCTCTACCACCACAGCACATGCCATAAAATTTGGTTCATAGGGGGCGCTGTAATTGTAGAAAATGTAATTTTGCCTACTATCTAGACAATGCTAATGTTTACAACCAATTTTTTTTATCATGAAATCTATTGACCCTCACGCATTGAAAACACTGGTCGACGCCCACTTCCAACGAAAACAATTTCCGTGAAATTTTAACATTGGGAAAACGAATCTGAACGAACTCGTCATAGGCCGTTCATGTGAATCTCACCAAAGTTGGTATTTCACTAGTTCACATTCCGAAATTTGATTAAATGAGCGATTATTAAAATAAAGAGAATTTGGGGCGCTTCTCTTGATCCGGGGGCTCTCCGCGGAAGAGCCGCCTGCTGCGGCAGGACGGATCAGAAAGTGCATCCGCCGTTCCTGACAGAACGTCTGCGCGGCAGAAGACTGGCAGGACGTGCGAGCACCCGAGAAGCATTTGGGATCGATCTGAGGTGGCGATGAGAAATGAGCATATACAAATAAAGTTGGTACGCAGTAGAGCTGCCTGCATGGCAGGACGGATCACAAGGTGCATCCACGAGGCCCCAGCAGAACGACTGCGCTGCAGAACGACTGTGAGTGAGTCTGTGAGGTGAACTTAAGGTTACGACCGTAACCCCGGTTCTCTGATAGCATGAGTGAGGTATCTCACATATGGGGTACGCCCCTCCGCGTAACCCTCAGAAGCACTATTTAACTACGCCAGCCATGATTGGCTGGCCACGTCGTGACGTGTCAGGGTCAGCCCCCTACATAATCGGCTGCCCGTGTTCAACGCGCCATTCAAGGTTAACAGCTCTTGTCGCTCACCGCAAGAAGGGTGGTCCGGTGAGATACCTCACTCATGCTATCAGAGAACCGGGGTTACGGTCGTAACCTTACGTTCTCTTTAAAGCATTCGTTCGGTATCTCACATATGGGATATATTTACTCCCGTATTGCCGGACAAGCCAACCTCGATGATACGTGACCAATAATCATGTCTGAGCGCCCCGCGCACCCGACGAGTTCACACTCAGCACAGTATGAGCCAGACGAGGCGCAGTGACGTCAAGTCTGTAGAATCTCATAAACGTTGTAGGGGAAGACCACGAAGCGGCTTCACATACCTCTTGTAGCGATATCCCTTTAAACAACGCCCATGAAGTAGCCAGGCCTCTGGTGGAATGCGCACGTAAACCAACCGGAGGCTCAAGGCCCTTAGCTGAGTATGACAACGCAATCGCTTCCACAATCCAATGAGAAAGAAGTTGCTTAGTTATCGGCTTACCTTTGTGAGATCCAGACCATGACACAAAAAGCTGATCCACCTTCCTGATAAATGCGGTCCTGGCTAGATAAATCCTCAGAACGCGCACAGGACATAGCAAATGTAGCCGCTGCTGTTCCTCAGAAGCATGCGGCGGAGGGCAGAAAGCAGACAGTTCCAAGGGCAGGCATGAGTAAGATGTGTCCATAACCTTCGGAATATAAGCTGGGTTCGGGCGTAAAGACACCTTGGAGTCCCCAGGACCAAACTGTAAACATGATGAATGCACCGATAGCGCGTGCAGATCACCAACACGTTTGGCTGAAACCAGTGCCATAAGCAACGCCGTTTTAAGCGACATCAACCTTAGGTCCACTGTAGACATAGGCTCGAAGGGAGGTCCCGTTAGAGCGTCCAGCACCAAAGGCATATCCCACATCGGGGATATGGACTTGGATACCGGGCGTAAGTGCCGCGCGCCACGCATGAAACGACAGACTAGGGGATGCTGTCCCACCGTCTTGTTGTTGATGCCAACATGACATGCTGAAATGGCGGCTAAATAAACCTTTATCGTAGAGAAGGCTTTATTTTTCTCAAGTAGGCTCTGTAGAAACATCAACACTGTGCTTACAGAGCACTGAAAAGACACTTCCCCATTGGCACTACACCAGTCCTCAAACACACGCCATTTGGCTTCATACAAAGTACGTGTGGAAGGGGCTCTAGCACTCTGTATCGTCAAAACAACATTATGGAGTAAACCACTCGTTGTTAAATTCAACCTTTCATGGGCCAGGCCACACAGAGCCAGCCGTTCTGGGTGGGGATGGAAGACCTCTCCCTGTGCTTGTGATAGCAAGTCTCTCTGTAGCGGAAGGGGCCAAGGCTGCGCGTAAAGCAGTCCCGTTATTTCCGCCAACCAATGTTTCTGAGGCCAATTGGGCGCTATCAGAATCGTCGTGTGACTCTCGGTTCTCACCCTTTCCAGCGTTGGGGTTATCAAGGCCAACGGGGGAAACGCGTAAAGGAGAGTGCGTGGCCACGGGTGCGCCAGCGCATCTACTCCCAGTGGGGCTTTCGTGTCTGTCAGGGAAAAGAACAGTGGGCAGTGCGCGTCACCCGATACCCGCCAAATCTGTGTGGTCACATTTGGATGCAATTTCCACTCCCCGTAGCGGGGGTGTCCCCTGGACAGCAGATCCGCTCCCCTGTTCTCCACCCCGGGTACATGTGTGGCTTTGAGTGAAAGCAACCTGTCTTGGCTCCAGAGTATCAGCTTGCGTGCTAGCCTGTGCAACTGAGATCTCAGTCCCCCCTGTTTGTTTATATAGGCTACCACTGTAGTGTTCTCCGTTCTGACTAACACATGAGAATTTTCTACGTGTGGCAGAAAATGTTTCAGAGCTAGGAAAACAGCCATCAGCTCCAGGACATTGATATGTACCGTTTGTAGGCTCGAATCCCATTGACCGTTCACCAACCTGCCCTCGTGTGTGGCACCCCAGCCCCATCGAGACGCATCCGTGGTTATGACTGACCGAACGCATATCGTGCCTAGTGGCGCGCCTCGTGTCAGAAACATTGGTTCTTTCCATTGATGTAGGGTCAGCACCCCATTCGAAGTGACTGAGATTTTGTGGCGAGCTTGAGTTGTGCCACCCAACGCTGGAAACCCCTCATATGTAGCCTGCCTAGGGGAACAGCAACTAGGGCCGATGCCATCAGGCCGAGTAGCCTGTGACAATCTCTTAACCTCACATAATTTCCCCTGCGAAACTGCGCGAGGCATGCACGCATAGTTTCCGTTCTGTCCTGAGATAACCTCGCTCTCATCGTGTTTGAGTCCAGTGACAGACCGATGAAGTTTATCGACTGAGTGGGGAGCAGAACACTTTTCTTTAAGTTGAAGTTGAACCCCAACAGTGAGAGATGCGTCATTACGCATTCTGTGTGAGCGATTGCCTCCTGTGCTGATGTGCCAGCTAGAAGGCAGTCGTCTAAATAAATGGCCAGGCGAATACCCCTCGTTCTGAGTGGCCCTACTGCAGCATCTGTGCATTTCACAAATACCCGAGGACTGAGAGCTAGGCTGAAGGGCAAAACCAGATATTCGTAAATTACCCCCTCGAAGGCAAATCTGAGATATTTCCTGTGAGGTGGGTAAATCTGAATGTGAAAGTACGCGTCTGTGAGGTCCAGAGTTGTAAACCAATCTCCTGGGCACACGAATTTCAGAAGCGACGCATGTGTCAGCATTCGAAACCTGTATCGTCTGAGATGCCTGTTTAGTGCTCTTAGATCTAATATAGGTCTCATGCCTCCTCCCTTTTTGGGGACAACGAAGTACCTCGAATAAAAACCGCTTTGGCTTTGTGTCGGAGGGACTATTTGAATTGCTTTCTTTTCTAGCAGGGATGTAATTTCTGCCTGAAGAAAGCGAGACGCTGCCCCTTCCGCCTGAGAATGTAGTATTCTCGAGAAGCGGGGAGGGGAGTGTGCGAACTGCAATCTGTACCCTTTTTCGATTGTTCGGAGCACCCAGTTTGACTTTATGCACGTCTGCCAGTGACGGATCTGTTGTGCGAGCGTGCCTACTGCGGAGCGATCCTCGGACAGCGGCGCAATGCTCCCCTCCTGTGGAGGGGAGTATTGCAGCCCTGTGCAGGGAGGGAACATTTGTACAGTCTGACCTTCTGGTGGCCTTATGTGACTGTTTTGCATAAAGATTTTGTTTTTCAACATAATATCTTTTATGACTGGTGCCCTCGGCCTGGATGCACAACAGCGTACAACATTTTTATTTTGTTGGCCATTGTGGTGTGAGGAACGGTGGATGGGGGGGTTAAATGGACATTGTCCCATGCCGCAACGGCTGGCTGGAACCCGAGACCCCCGTGCTGGTGAGAAGGCGCGTGTGCCTGGCAAACATGCTTTGCCTCCCCCGGCAGCGAGCTAGGTAGGTCGCTTAGCCCTCTTCCCCGCTCGTGGGCGAGGTGGAGCTAGCTTGTCACCTTGCTGATCCACTTTTGCAGCCGTCTTGTCAGCCCACGTACCACCGCCTTCAGCCTTGGGTTGTACTGCAGGTTTAGGTTGGGTAGCGGGGCGTTTCGGAATCCTATAGCCGGGTGTAGGTCGAGCTACCACTTGGGCGAAGGATGGCCGCGGAGTAGGGGCAGGGGGTGCCTGAGACTTCCTGGGTAAACAGGTCTGCAGAGCTTCGCCTTCCCTCTTTTTCTCCTCACATCGACGTTGCATTAAGGCCATAGCAGGGCCGAATAAGCCCTTCGGATCCACCGCAACATCCAGGAGCTGAACCTTCTCACGGTGCGAGAGGCTGGACAACGTGAGCCAGCGTGCCCTCTCTTGGGTCACCAGGAAGCCCATAGCTCTCCCCGAAGCTTGCACAGCGCAGCGATGCAGGCAGAGGCACAGGTCGGTCACCACGCGCATCTCGTCCCAGAGCTGTGCGTCTTGTGGACCCGCGGTCTCGTCTTGTAGCTCCGCTTGGTATGCCATCAGCATGGATGATGCATTTAGAGCTCGCACTCCGAGGGCCAGTGCTCTGTATGCCTTGTCGGTCACAGATGACTGGAATCCATCCGCTTTCGACGGAAAGCTCGGTGCAGATGAGTCGGAGAACGTCTTCTGCCCGGGGTGGAGGTGGTGAGCTACCAGCGGCTCCACGGGGGGTAGTTTAGAGAGACCGTTCTCGTCCATGGCAACACAGTCCAGTGCGGCTCCTCCCTGGATCGGATTCTTTGCAGAATACGGCTTTGTTCAGGTGCGGGTAGCCTCTTCCAGACACTCGGGGAACAAAGGAAGAAGTTGTCTCTCCGCGCTTTTCGCCCGTGGTAGTCGCTTGCCTTCATACCGGGAACCGGACTTCTCGGGCTCAGCGTTAGGCCATGGAATGTTTAGCTTCTCGGCAGCGCGTTTGCAGACTTCGTGCAGGCTTGTGCCGAGAGTATAGGAACCACCATCGTCGCCTCCGGCACCGTCAGTGCTCAGGTCGCAAGGGGTTGACGGCATCACAGCCTGTGTAGGTGGCAGAAACGGATCCTCGTCGTCTTGAGATGAAGTCGCCTGACCCGTCACCTGACCCGTCGAGTGAATCCAACTCGGCATCCAGGGCATCGCAGCCGATTTCGGAGTTGGGGTCTGGCAGCGGAACCACTTTGTCCATCACGTCGCCCCATTCCGCGTTTCCAGCGGGCAGGGGTCCCGGTGACTGGCCAGAAGGTGAGTTTTGTCCGCTCATTACTGGGTCTCGTCCAGTCAGGCTAACGTGGCGGGCTAGCCGACGTCGAAGACTCTTCATGGGCAAGTCCCTTCAGGTGACAAAGCCTCTTGGGCATGTTTCAGCCCTAGGCACTCGTTGCAGCATGGGTGAGTATCTTGTTCAGACATCACGTTACCGCAGGGGCAATCCCGGCCCAGTTTCGATGCCTTCTTTTTCGGAGAGGATGTAGCCATCCGAACAGCGTTGCAGCTTTCGTGGTTAGCTCCTCGTCGAACAGCTTTGCAGCTATCCTTAGCTTTGCAGCTAATTCGGTTGAAGCTTCGCAGCTTACTTGCTAGCTTTGCAGCTAATTCGCTCGGTAGATAGTTGTTTGGTGACAAGCCTATCTTATCGCAGATATCACTGGCTAGAGACTAGCGCCCGGCGAACGAGGTGTGAGCTCACTCTATGGACAGTTAGCTAAATCTCAAGCAATATCAGCGATGTGTTGCTTCTGAGCGAGAAGAGGTGTTTGAATGGCGCGTTGAACACGGGCAGCCGATTATGTAGGGGGCTGACCCTGACGTGTCACGACGTGGCCAGCCAATCATGGCTGGCGTAGTGAAATAGTGCTTCTGAGGGTTACGCGGAGGGGCGTACCCCATATATGAGATACCGAATGAATGCTTGAAAGAGAACTAGTTCTGCTGCTAGAGCTGATGCATTGACCAGAGTACTCCTCAATTTTCTTAGCGGAAATAAACAGGGCAGACGAAGCATGCGTGGGAACTAGCGCGATAGCTGCCAGTGTGTGCGAATTTGCAAAGGGGAGCATTCTGAGGCGTGAACCAAAACAGATGCGTTGCCCTTTGATGTTTTGCACGACATAAATTACTCTTTATGTAGCCACCCTTTTTTATTTATTTATTTATTTATTTATTTATTTATTTATTTATTTATTGATTTATTTATTGATTTATTGATTTATTTATTGATTTATTTATTGATTTATTGATTGACCTACAGAACATGCCTAAATTATTTCCGATTATTTATCAGTCACACTCTCAGGGAAAGGCGAAAACCCATGTTACCCAAAGAAAAACCACTCTCTTGCCAATTTTGTGGGGAAAAAAAAACATTGGGAAGTCTGGGAAAAATTCCTTTACCAGCACCATTACAAAATGGCTACTCAGGGTTGGACAGCCAAGAGTGGACGTGTGCTACACCACTGTTAAGATTATGAAAAAATAAGATAACCGTTACAGGCAAAGCGCTATTAACCTACTTGTAAAATTATTCGCTTTCAATGTGGCGCTAAAAATAAATAAAAGTCTATAAAATGCTAAAGGCTACTGGGCCATTTCCAGGAGGTCCCGTTTCCCGTGGGTGGTTCAACCTTCAAAATATATTCCTGCCCACCTGCCAGCAGCCTGTGACGACACATTAATGCAGTTCAACATCCAGCAGTCATGGGGACGCGGTTCCAAGCCCTATACTAGCAGCCGCAGTGTGGCCTAAAACAAGCAGCGGTGCAGTTCAACATCCAGCGCTGTCCAGTGGGGGCAAGGTTCCAAGCCTTACACTGGCAGCGGCAGTGTAGTCTAAAACAAGCAGCGGTCCAGTTCAACATTCGGCACTCTCCAATAGGGGCACTGGTTTTGAGCCCTACGCTAGCAGCGGCAGTGTAAGCTAAAACGAGCAGCGGTGCAGTTCAACATCCAGCGCTCTCCAACAGGGGCACGGGCTCCAAGGCCTACACTGGCAGCGGCAGTGTAGCCTAAAACAAGCCGCGTTGAAGACAGCCACTGTAGAAGACAGCCAGTCCAACTGTGGTGTTAAAGTATTTATTCAGTTTGAGTTGGCTTGGGGTGCAACAGGGGTTGTCTCCCCTCTCTTGCCCCTTCTCTGTGTGCGTTGTATAAGTGATGGATGCTGTAAACAACCTGGTTTTGAAGCTTTATTGAAGCTTTAAACTACTGCACAAGAGATCTGCTGGCCGGTAGGATTGATAAAGTAGTTAGCAAGCGTACTCCGTGTAAGGAACCCTGCAAGTATCAAACTGATATGCATACCAGTACCCAACAAAATGTGTGCATATTGTGTGCTATACATTAAAATAGCTAGATTCCGGATATATGAAATCTAATTGGGAAATAAACAAAACGATGGAACGAGAATGATGCATGGTGAGACACCGCACACTTGTGCCTCAGGACAACTGCAAACGAGACATAACAAGATAATGTGAAAACCATGCCAGCCCAGCAATAATGCCAAAACGATATTCGTCATTCGTGGTGACTGGTAGGCCAATTCAAGCTTGATGCCACAGGAGTGTAACTGTACATTCACACCAGAAGCGACCAGGTCGCCGAGGTCGCTGAAGAAGCTTCGCCGTTGAGTTCAATTTGTTCGCTCATGACGTTTCATTTGGAATGTTAGTCATTTAAAGGGCCGCAGCAAAAAAACCTCCTTGACCAACTGTTGTGAAAGCGGCAATACATGTATATGCGTAGGGCAAAACATTGATGTACTTGAACGTTGACATGTTTGGTTAATAAAGGAATAAAAGAGTATAAAACGTCTACATGCACTGCTGAAAAACATTCATATTCACATTCATACAGAAATTCATGAATTATTTAAGCCGCTGACTGAGTACATCAATTTACTTTTTAGTTAGAATTTTTTGCATCCCTGTAGCAAAACAGGGCTGGGTCGTAGTGGACCGAAGAGCCTGCCACTGCTGTGATGAGCTTCTTCGTTGCCATTTTTAATACAAAGTAGGAACTAGGTACTAAAGTTACACCGTTTGTTTCCTCGAACCCACCTGATTGTCGGACATTGGTAAATCAATGTATTCCGATTGGTATTCGCGGTATTCACCGAACCGCGTCATAGCTCATTACCATAAAGTTAACTGACTTTTAACTTCTCTTTTTCGCTCTGGTCGCCCAGTTCGCTTCGCTGCCGGCGAATTCGCTTTGTTCGCCCAATTCGCCGACCCTCCATAGAGAAATAATGACTTCCGTCGCTCTGGGCCTCATTTCCCAAAAGCACTACGAGCAATGTTAAGTAGTACTTAAGCCTAAGTAGTACTCAACTTCACACTTAGCACCATCGTAGAGTTTACGGACCGTTTCCCAAAACCTTCCTTGGCCAAGAACCATCGTGAGATCACTCGTAACTCTACGTGTGGTCCGGAGCACTCGTAGAGCACTAAGATTAATCTTAACTGGCGTGGCACAGGCCCAGAGGATGCGAAGTGAAAATAGGCTACATGCGCCTGAACATGTTGTCCTAAGACATTATTTTTGTAACTATCATGCAACTACCATATAACTACCATGACATCATGTAGCTGACGCAGCAGACCAACGGAAATAAAGAAGTAGCCTAAATTACGCAAGAGCCTGGAATTAAATCAATATGATTGCAGCCAGGAGCATACGTCAACTATATTTGATAGTAAAACTGGGCATAATGAAACGGCGATCCTACATGTGATTTGTATGGGCATTTCATGAACGGGAGCGTTTCGAGGCAACTAAGACAAAAATAACCCAGAAGCAATATAAAGTCCGTCAAAAAAAAAAAAAAAAGCTTGGAACATGACAGTTCCATGGGCATAACAAAAAGGGAATGGCGAAGACATTGTTGACGGGCAGTATTTAAAAAAAGCAGGGATAGTGTGGCTGTCAAGGCCTTGAACCTGTTGAAAATCACAATGACAGTAGGCCTATACTGTACGGCTTAATTTGCCTTATCACACTGCTGCAATGTTAACATCTATCAAAGACAGTCTTCATTTCTTGTAGGCATACTGTCTTTACGTCTCCTGTCTTGTCCCCCGATGCCTTCAAATAGCCTATATCCAGCGCCTTTAGCACAGCCGCACAAGGACAGTCACAGTAAGTGGGCTTATTTTGGACGTGTACAGGAAACATGCAACAAAAACATCTGAATACAGTGTCCTACTCCTACATACAGTATTTAAATCAAATATATTTTTGTTTGTGTCCTCAGACTGGTCGGAGATCTTTTTTGCTTATTCTTGAATGAGATAAATTATAGATAAGAGATAAGCAAACGTTACAAGTTTTGTTTATTGTTTTAAAATGATTTTCTTGCATTGAAGCCAACTTTACCGTATGCCCGATGAAGTTCAAAAGAAAGCTCCTACGTCACTTAATAGCGCCAACTTTCAGGTCTAAGAACCATTTTAAGAGCAGGGCACGCGCGTTCACGTACGATAATGTTCGAGAAACGGTCCGTAAGGACTGTAACTGTACGTGTAGACCGGGAGCGACCAAAGTGACCACAGCGAAGGAAGTCATTGTTTCTCTATGGAGGGTCGGCGACCAAAGCGAATTCGCCGGGGGCGAAGCGACCTGGGCGACCAGAGCGAATTTCAACGATTAAAAGTCATCTTATCTTATGGTAATGAGCTGTGACGCAGTTTGGCGAAAACTAATGACAATTCATAGAAAATTCATAGAACGCCGCCGTCCGACAATCCGGGGGGTATGTAGAAACACAGTAAGTAAACTTTAGTTCCTGGTTTCTATGCAATGGCTATCGAAAAGTTAATCGCTGCAGTGTCCGCCCACAAATTATTATATGACCCTACAGCATTTGCCTACAGGGACAACTTAAAAAAAACGACGCTTGGGAGAAAGTGAGTGAGGTTGTTGGAGAGTGGAGCGGTGAGTTTGTTTGCACAATATTTTGATGAAAGGATTCTTGAATTTCGCGCCGCATAGTTTGCCGCCCGTCAACTTTTGTCTGTGCATTCCATGCATTTGTTTGTTCTTCCACGCATTCTCCGTTGGTTAAAAAGCTTGTTTTTACTCTAAAATTTGCGTGTACGTTGTGTATTTGAAACGTAGATCTCAAAAATCTGAGTGTCGTCTGTCATGTTGGAAGAAAATTGTTGTGGGCTCTTGCTTTCCGATAGTCAAACTATGCGGTTTTCTATTGAAAATGATTACGGGATCCGTGCATCATGTTAGAAGGCTCTAAGCTCTAGCGGGGCGCATTTCATTAGACGCGTGTAGTTTAGAAATCTCATTGTACTTGTATTAAGACAATAAATACTTTTTATTTTATTCTATTCTAAAAACGGGATGTGTTCTTCACAAAAATGGGAATGTGAAAAATGTGTATGTATGTGTGTGCATGGCTATATTGGTGTTGTAGCACAAGATATATGTGTATGTGTGTATATAATATATAAAATACGGTGTGTGTGTGTGTGTTCTTCACAAAAAATGTTGATCTCCAATCCCCACGCTACCCCCTACCCCCTCCCCACCCCCCAACGATATATAGTTGTTGATGCTGTTAATGTTGCCTATGTTTATATTGCATTTGTTGTTTGTATCTGTTTGGTAGCAGATGAATGTAAGCGTAAGTGGAAGGGGCTGCGCGACACACTCAGGAAGGAGAGGAAGAAGGAGAGAGACAGGAGGAGGAGTGGAGCGGAGGGAGGTGTGGTGCGTGTGGTGCTTCCTCCAACATGGAGGGGGAGGACAGTGATGAGGAGGTAATTCAGGGCCAGGAGGAGACGCAGGAGCAGCAGCAGGGTCAGGGGTCACAGCAGCAGCAGCAGCAGGAGGAGGAGGAGGAGCAGCCCAGGGAGAGGAAGAGGCAGCGGCTGGATAGGGCAAGGCGGGGGGTTGCTGAGGGTAAGGTGCAGGGCGAGATGCAGGAGAGGATGCTCCAGATAATGGAGGCTATTAGCCAGAGGCCTGTTCCTGCACCACCTGTTGAGGATGCGGACAGCCTCTTTTTTAAGAGTGTCCTGGAGGACTTCCGCACTTTGCCAGGCAGGATCTTAAGTTCGAGATTCATCGCCTCATTCATGAGGCCAAACAACGCCAAGAATGGAGTGACCTGGGCGGGTACACAAATATGTGAGGGGTGTGTGTGTGTGTGTTTTATTTGTTACTTTTTATTTGTTTTATTTGTTAATTTGCATCCTGTTTTCAGTTCTGTTTCTAGTTAAATATAAGGTCAATATAAGTTCAATATACGTTCAATAAAAACATTCTTGGAAATAATTCCTGCTGTTGTGTTATGACATACAGACACATCCAGTTAAATTTGCAAAAAAACGTGTTCATGCTGATTATTACGTTTTTTCAGTTGAGGAGGAAAACACTACAGTTGATCAAGTGAAATGGTTCAATGAAATGGGTAAATCTGGTTAGAGACCATATATATATATATATATATATATATATATATATATATATATATATATATATATATACACACATCCATGTGCAAGGCTATATGGGTGGTATATATGTGTATGTATGTTATGTATGCATATATATACCAAATGTATTAAAGGCAGATTCCATGACACTTATGACAATATAACCATGAAATTACATTACATATGATAGGTGTCTCTGTGTATGTGTGTGTATGTATTATTTATTTATATATATATATATATATATATATATATATATATATATATATATCAGAATCAGAATCAGAATCAGCTTTATTGACCAAGTATACTTACATATACAAGGAATTTGACTCCGGCAGATGTTAGCTCTCTATACACATAACACAGAACGTAATACAATACAATAAATACAATAGACTAAACAAGTATGTGTACTTGTATTGCACAGTAGGGACAACAATATACAATATACAGTAGGGACAACAATATACAATATACAATATACATACAGGCACCCAATATGGGCAATAATGAACAAGTAGGCACATGGTGTTACAGTGGGTTAAAGAACCGGTATGACAATATACCAATAAGGCGAATGGGGGGGGGGGCACAAAAAGAGTCCTGAGTTGCTGGGCAGGGGACACCTAGGTAAGTCTTTGCTTGTTGCATGTGCAAGAGAAGCGCTGGGGGGGGATACAAGGGCATAACAGTAAGCATATACACATGTGCATGTATGTATGTATGCATGTGTAGTTCAGCTGTTCAGTAGGGTGATGGCAGTGGGGAAGAAGCTGTTTTTGTGTCTGGTAGTTTTGGTGCGCAGGGATCTGTAGCGTCTACCAGAGGGAAGGAGGTCGAAGAGGGTGTGTGCAGGGTGAGAGGGGTCTTTGATTATGTTCTCTGCCCGCTTCCTGGACCTCCCAATGTACAAGTCCTGGAGGGAGGGCAGGGGGGCACCGATGATTTTTTCAGCAGACCGAATTGTGCGCTGTAGTCTGTGTTTGTCTTGTTGTGTGGCTGCTCCAAACCAGACTGTGATGGACGAGCAGAGGATGGATTCTACTACAGCTGTGTAGAAGATATATATATATATATATATATATATATATATATATATATATATATATATATATATATATATATATATATATATATATATACACACACATCCATGTGCAAGGCTATATGGGTGGTATATATGTGTATGTATGTTATGTATGCATATGGCCTCGCGAGTGGCGTTGTTGCTGCCTACCCTGGAGACCCGTTGGAGGCCAGGTGCGTCCTTTTCTGCAGCCGTAGGTAACGCCGTGTCTTCAGAGGTGGTCGAATAAAATTGTGCAGCACACAGGTAGCTTTAATACAGGCATCCACATTTGAGGGACTGATCTCAATGACTCCTCTGTACAAACGCCATTGAGATGTGAGAATACCAAAGGTATTCTCAATGACCAGCCTCGCATGGGATAACCTGTAATTAAAGACCCTGTGGCTGCCACTCTGATGTCCAGGGAACGGCCTCAGGAGGTTGCGGTGCAAAGGGAACGCCTCATCGCTCACAAACGCAAAGGGCTGCGGCCCCAAATGCTCTGCTCCCGGCAGCAGATCGTCAGGTGGCAGGCCCAGTTTCCCCTTCTGGAGGTTCTTGCCGAATGTGGAATTGGCCAGCACGCCACCATCACTGGTCCTCCCATACGACCCCACGTCCACCACTCGGAAGCAGTACTTGTAGTCGACCACAGCCATCAGAACAACGGAGTACGAGCCCTTGTGGTTGTAAAACAAGGAGCCGGAGGTGTCCGGGGCCTTAATGACGACGTGTTTGCCGTCAATGGAGCCGACACAATTAGGGAAATCCCACCGACTCCGGAACCCCTCCGCAATACTCCTCCAGTCCTCCGTTGTCGGCGTCGGCATGTACTTGTCCACAACTGCATCCCAGATGGCTCTGGTTACCTGGTTTACAATGTTGGCCACCGTCCTCACTCCCACACGGAAACTATTCGCAATCGTGCGGTAGGAATCACCTGTGGCCAAGAACCGCAGGCAGATATACAGGCGCTGATCCGGGGGTATTGGGAGACGGTAGTTGGTCCGCTGCATTGTTATCAATGGCCCTACCATTGACAGCAAGCTGTCAAACTGCTCCACGCTCAACCTGAAGTAAGCCTGGAACATGGTCCCGTCCAGCCGCATCTCCTGCACCAGGCGAAACTCCCCGTACTGCACACGAGCCCGAAGAATGTCGTGCACCCACATCCTTCTCCTCCTCCTCCTCCTCCGGCGAGAGCTTTGAAGCTGTTGCTGCAGGAACAGCAAGCCAACGCACACAACGAAGTCCTGGTCCTCCATGTCGAGATGATGATTAAACCAGGGCACCGTGTCTGAATTTATGGAACACACCTGCGTTCCATTAAGCGGGAGCGCATTTCATTTGCTGTGGACATGAGGATAAGAGCCAATGCTAAGGCTATAGTTTTAGGCGGGATATATGCAAGGACTAGTTAAAAAACAAAAAATAAAAAATAAAAAACAAAATCCTGAGACTGCTGCAATGTAGCCTATGATGCAATTGTTCAGGTAATGTCATCACATTTTCAGTGTTTTGGCTATTTATCTCGACTTCGTCAAAGACGTTAGGCATAACCTAAAGACGATAGACCCCAAAGCCACTTTTCACTGCAGTTTGACAACTTTTTTTCGGATTTTGTTTAATGATATATATATACATAAGTTGTAATTAACACGTTGTTTCTTCGTTTCCTTGTCTTCCTTGTTTCCCCCTTTGTTGCCGCACGGCGGGGTCTTTAAAAAATCAAGATTCCAAATGTGACGTCACAAGCGAACCAAGCTACCAAGGCGAATTCAACAGCGAAGCTTCCTCTGCGACCTCAGCTACCTGGTCACGCTCCTCCTGAACTTCCGTTTTTTTAGGAAACGCCATTTTGTAAACCATCAGTTGCATTAGCATGTTTGATGGTTTTTCAAAAAACATTGGGGGTGTCCTGACACCCCTGTTTCCCATGCCCATGTGTGAATATCAAAGAGACGTATTGTGTGAGTATGTGTGAATTTGTGCTGGTCAAGAGTATCAAGTGTGAGTGGAGTATTTAAATACAGGTTGAGTGACATTGTTTCTGTTTAGAAATGATTGTGTGTGTGTTGTATGGTACTTTATACTGACAGTGGTGTGCAGGAATGACATTGGGAGGACATTGGGACGATAATTGTAGCAAAAGCATTTCAAAGAAAGGGCAGCAAGTAGTAAATGACTTTCTGTCTGCTGCCCCCCCTCCATATCTATGTTTGTCTGTCTGGCATGAGGCTGGATGAGAGAGTGACTCAGCTGAGTTCATAGCTGTAAGTCAGCTGACCAATAAATGATTTTCTAAAGTGGTACTAATACCCACGTGAGGAGTTGCTATTGTTCTAATACAGGGCACTCATCTATCCTACACACCCTCTCTCTCTCTCTTGGCCTTTTCACACTGCAGGAACTAGTGGGAATTCCAGCCAAAATTAGTGGGACGCCTGTACCTTTCACAATGACGACACAGGGTCGTGTGTCAAAATGACACGCCAATTCGACCCACCTTGAACCCTACACTTTTTGCCGACATGGCATTGCATGTGATCACCCCAACAGCCGACATGGGGTGTGGGGCGTGGTATAGCCTCCTGTGTCCTATAAAGTTTAAATGAATATAGATGCAAATTGTCTCTCGAAATATTTCACATAAATCATGTATAACTCACCCAATGTGAGTTCAGAATTTATTTTTAATTTAAATGTAATGTAAGTGTAAAGAATAATATCCCATATTTTGTTGTTGTTTGGAATGTGTTTTAATGGTAAAGGCTGAGACAAAGTCCAAATGCATAATTTTAAATTAAAAACAAATTGCGAGTTCACTTCCTGTTACCCCGGTAGCCCTATTAGTGTCATTTTAAACCCTGCGTTCGCGGAAACTTTTTTTAGAAACGCAAAACAACATTACATAAACAGCAACGTTACAAAACAATGTTAAATAAACAGCACATTTTGCACAGCACAGATAAATCATTGTGTTGTGTGCTTTTTAACTGTGATTATGTGAAGAGTAAAATGTTTGAAAACTGTAGAGGAGTAAAATGTTTGATGATAGCGCTACTGTTTACTAGTGTTGAGAAAACATGTTCACAGCTCATCCATTAATATATCTCCAGATATTGTAAATATCCAGAAATACGTGACTGCAAATATCCCCAGAAAGACCCCTTTCACCCAGTGCATATTCACCCTAGGTGGGCTTTTTATACGTGTGCGAAAACGGGTGAAAAGACTAAACTGTTTGATGATAGTGCTAGTGTGTACCATTTGTTGATGTTACTGTGTATGCCTACAAATAGCTACAGTAATTCACCATCAAATGCATTTTTGTATTCTTTGCATACGTTTGCAATCCCATGTAAGCATTCATGTGCAACTTTGCAGACAGGTGTATTTACCTCCGGTGCATGAGTCATTACACGTCATTGTACACGCCCAGCAATATGCGTGGCTAAATGTTACATTCCCAGTAGGCTACACCTCCTGAACACAGCAATACAGAAGAGGGGTTCAAAACACGCCATCCTTACACATTGACACCCCGTGTCCGTCAGTGTGAAAACGGCTTCTATCTCCTTTTTCTTTTAGATGCACAGACACATACGCACACAGAGGTCTACTGACCTATTTATTTTAATAAATTGCACCCACATCCTTAGGTCTGCTACCTGTTGTGGTTGTGATCATTCTGGCTTAGGGTAGAAATTCGATCATACAGTACATTTTGAAAACAGATTGCTTCCACATCCACTGCTGACTGTGTGATCAGCTGGACTTACTTTGCTTGTTTCTTCTTTGTAGCTATTAAGGTAAACTGCGTGGGATCATGTGGGGTCTCAACCAAGATGAACGACACGTCGTGGATGCTGGAGGAACAGTACTTCAGCAGCACTCTTTCCGTGGCAGACAAAGGTGAGAAGGCTGTTTAGCTCTTTGGATTTCAGACAAGCTCTCTGCATTCAAGCAAGGCCATCTCAGCAACAAGATGTACCGCATGTACATCGTGTGACCGCCGCAGTATATTGAAATGTGGGAACCGTTGGTATGATGAGTGTGTGGTAGAGCAGTGTTGTAAGGCGAGAATTTCTGTGGAAATGATTTCCTGGAAGTGGGCATGGATGTGGGTTTTGAATGAATGACATTGTGTGTGTTTGTGTAGTGTGTAGGAGTGATTTGTGAAGGCAGGGAATAGGCAAAATGAGATTTTGTACAATTACAGTGGCCCCTATGGACCAAATTGTATGGCACGTGCTGTGGTTTTAGAGGTCTTTGTGCTGATCGTGCATGACGTTTTTTGTGCAGTTCCCACCTTCTCGGTCCAAGATATAGGCAGTTCAAAATCCCAATTTTTGCATTTACCCATATCACTAGATGGCGCTATGCTTCAAGTGAGTGTTTATGGGCTGGGTCGATACGCCGCTGTAACACCAGCATACTAACACAAAATCGCTGTCTTGGGCAAAATTATTGCCGAGTTATTTAACAAAAACTGCTTTTCAACACCTAGCTTCGGCAATAAACATCGCCCCCTGTCAAGTGATTTTGTTCTCAGCTGTGCTAATAATCCCTCACTTGATAGGGAGGTACCAATGCTGAGCTCCTTTACTGGATTCGACTCAAATAACCAGGCCTTTATTGCATCTCTGTGCTTTTTTATTTTTCTTCATTTTTTCAGCCAGGCACTTATAGGTGAAAAACTTAAAAAAACAGGAAAAACAACACCAACCATTTTACCAACTTGTACAAATAATGTACAACAAAAGCACACAAGACTCAAAATAACTGGTTATCAAAGAGCTTAACATGACACATATACACATGAAAAATATGAAGTAAATTAAGTTTAACAATTCCTTTACTCCAAATACACCACAAACATTAAACCACAATTAACTAAAGACACAATGAATTGAGTTACTAAAGCACAATAAACTATTAAACATAATATAATCAGCAGTGTTTAGCAGTGTTTAGTTTAGCACATTTTTAATTAAAGACATATTTAATTATACACATTACCTACAATTTATCATTTTAGCAATCAAACAAACTCCATATGAAACAGAAACCTCGCTTTTCACCAGAAAGCTCGCTTTTAAACCGTGCCTTCATGAGCATCCAAAATCGCTAAATTAAGTAAGTGCACTCAATGAATTCCGTGAACCACCACATGAATATTTCCAACAGAAATACTACAGTGCACAAACACAAACACGGTAGCAAATGTCTTTCCCCGCCCGCACCTCAATGTCTCGTCAGCGTGCAAACAAGTGGCACTCACAACAAAGTTCACAATAAAACACGGCTTGCAATCTTACCGGCTGTCTGTTCAGTCTTTGATTTCAGTACCAGGTTAAACACAACTTCAGGAAAACTCGAGGAAGCCAACTCTTTTGTTTGCCACGCTACAATGGCATTTCGCTGCACAGATTAAGTAGGAAGTGCGCGCATCTTTTTTCCACTCGGGTGCACACAGGTGATTAATTGTTCCGCCTGACCACCGACGAGAAAGGGGCGTTCACCGCCACACCCCCTATGACGAAATGTCACAAAATTTAGTACACATGAAAAGAAAGCTGTTTAGAGATGGCATGTCAACTTTGACCACATTTCAGCAAGTAAAAGTCAAGAAGGACTTTTGAAGAATTTAAGCTTCGTGTGACTTCGAAATGGTCTTTGTAGTGATTGTTCTCGATCCAAGATATTGGCAACTCAAAATCCCAATTTGTGCATTTACCCATTTACCCACATCACTAGGTGGCGCTATGCTTCAAGTGAGTGTTTATGGGCTGGGTCAATACGTCTCTGTAACACCGACATATCATAAAAAAATTTATGTTGTTGGGTGAAACATTCATTGAGTTATTTAGCAAAAACTTTTGCCGGTCCCCCCCTCTTTAACGGACACTAGCACAGCGGGGGGGGGTGGCCCTGGGGGACCAAAAGGCGTTATTTGCTCACAAACTTCTAGGGCTAAATGCCTACAAACATTCATGTCCCCCCGAGTTTCAGTGTCCCGGAAATCGTTGACGAAAAATCGGTAAAAAAAAAAAAATATATATATATAAATATTTTTTTTTTTTTTTTTTAAAAGGGAAACATTTTGCGGCAACTCCAATATGACCACTTTTGCTAGCTTTGCTAGCGGCGGTCATAATTCCACAAGGCTCAGGGAGGTCACCAATAATCCTCAGTTCTTCACTGGCTTTAGCAGCCACACATATGAGTTTAGGTTGTTGTATTAATATTAGGGCTGGGCGATATATCGATATTATGGTAATATCGATATATTTTTAAAGAAGATATGTATTTGACACTATATCGCCATATCAATATATTTTCGATGCTACAATACCACTTTATCAAAACCACTTATTTTAATGTGTTCACACTGTTCAGACAGCCGGAGCTTTCTCGGATCACTCAGCTGTACCCCTGCGTGTGTTACTGTTTACTTTTTCATTTGCACAGCTCTTTTAGAGCAGTCTTAACTTAACATGAAACACTTTGCTCATTCTGTTTTTGAAATATCGATATGTATCGTATATCGCCAGTCAGCCCAGAAATATCGTGATATTAGTTTAGGTCCATATCGCCCAGCCCTGATTAATATAAAGATATTGCTTTTGACCATATACAGATATTTAATCATGATTAAAACCATGAGCTATCTGGAGTCTTTCTTACTGCAGAACTGTTGTGTTTGTGGTGCTCTGGCACTGCTTCAGAAGGTTTTCAAAACATTTAATGCTTTCTCAGAATTAAATACCTTCCACATGTTATTGTCAAGCCATAGTAGTTCTGTTAAGAATGAGTAGATTATTCTGTCACCAAATCTTGTCCTTTGTTTTTGGGGATGCTGTAGTCGTCATTAAAAAGAAAGAAAATGGCAGCTAAAAATGATATTTGTGTCCTTGTCAAATCAAGGTTTTGAAGAGTGGTGAAATGTTACTCGAGTGAAGGGGGATGGTCTCACACTTGGCAGTTTGTGTGTGACTTGACTAAGGCCCCGTCCACACGACAACGCTCCTGGATTTTTTTCTTTGCGGGTTAAAAAAAAAGGCGCGTCCACACGACAACATAGCAGTAAATATTTACGTCCACACGTTGTCATTGCAGAAGTTGTGCTGTCTAACTATGTTGCTAACTAACAAACAAACCAATGCCGCTGATTACATAACCTCCACTAGCGGAGGTAACAATTTTCATTTTCATATGCTATCATGTTATATGTTCATGTCATTTTTATCATATGGACTTCACTATTATTACCACGAATGGCATTTATTATGACCGCCGCTAGCGAAGCTAGCGAAAGCGGTCATTATAGTGTTGCCGCGACTTTTTTCCCTTTTTTTTTTTTTTTTTTTTTTCAGCAATTTTCCGTCAACGGTTTCCGGGACACTGGAAGCCAGGGGGACATGAATCTTTGTAGGCATGTAGCCCTAGAACTTCTTCAGCGAATAGAAGCTTTTGGACCCCAAGGGCCACCCCCCCGCTGTGCCAGTGTCCGTCAAAGAGGGGGAGACCGGCAAAAGTTTCTGCTGAATAACTCGATGAACGTTTCACCCAACGACATGAAATTTTTGTGATGTCGGTGTTACAGAGACGTATCGACCAGGCCATAAACACTCACTTGAAGCATAGCGCCACCTAGTGATAAGGGTAAATGCAAAAATTGGTATTTTGAGTTGCTAATATCTTGGACCGAGAAGGTGGGAACTGCACAAAATACGTCATGCATGATCACCACAAAGACCTCTAGCATCACAGCACATGCCATACAATTTGGTCCATAGGGGGCGCTGTGATTGTAGAAAATGTCATTTTGCCTATTATCTAGAGAATGCTAACGTTTACAACAACTTTTTTTTTATCGTGAAATCTATTGACCCTCACGCATTGAAAGCACTGGTCGACGCCCACTTCTAACGAAAACAATTTCCGTGAAATTTTAACATTGCGAAAACGAATCTGAACGAACTCGTCATAGGCCGTTCATGTGAATCTCACCAAATTTGGTATATTTCATCTACAGACAATGCTGACAAAAAGTTATCAAAGGATTTATCTCAAGATAAACCGTTTCGAAGTTACACGTCAATGAACATTTAACACGTAGCTTAAAATTCTTCAAAAGTCCATATCTTGGCTTTTAATTGCTTAAATTTGGTCAAAGTTGACATTCCATCTCTAAACAGCTTTCTTTTCATGTGTACTCAATTTTGTGACATTTCGTCATAGGGGGCGATGTTTATTGGCGAAGCTAGGTGTCAAAAAACTGTTTTTGTTAAATAATTCGTCAACAATTTTGCCCAAGACAATGATTTTGTGTTAGTATGTCAGTGTTACAGAGGCGTATCGGCCCAGCCCATAAACACTCACTTGAAGCATAGCGCCACCTAGTGATAAGGGTAAATGCAAAAATTGGGATTTTGAATTGCTAATATCTTGGACCGAGAAGGTGGGAACTGCACAAAATACGTCATGCACGATCACCACAAAGACCTCTAACATCACAGCACATGCCATACAATTTGGTCCATAGGGGGCGCTGTAATTGTAGAAAATGTCATTTTGCCTATTATCTAGAGAATGCTAATGTTTACAAGAACTTTTTTTTTATCGTGAAATTTATTGACTCTCACGCATTGAACGCACTGGTCAACGCCCACTTCCAATGAAAACAATTTCCGTGAAATTTTAACATTGCGAAAACGAATTTGAACGAACTTGTCATAGGCCGTTCATGTGAATCTCACCAAATTTGGTATATGTCATCTACAGACAATGCTGACAAAAAGTTATCAAAGGATTTATCTTGAGATAAACCGTTTCAAAGTTACACGTCAATGAACATTTAACACGTAGCTTAAAATTCTTCAAAAGTCCATATCTTGGCTTTTAATTGCTCAAATTTGGTCAAAGTTGGCATGCAATCTCTAAACAGCTTTCTTTTTATGTGTACTAAATTTTGTGACATTTCGTCATAGGGGGCGATGTTTATTGGCGAAACTAGGTGTCAAAAAACAGTTTTTGTTAAATAATTCGTCAACAATTTTGCCCAAGATAACAATTTTGTGTTAGTATGTCGGTGTTACAGAGGTGTATCAGCCCAGCCCATAAACACTCACTTGAAGCATAGCACCACCTAGTGATAAGGGTAAATCCAAAAACTGGGATTTTGAGTTGCCAGTATCTTGGACCGAGAAGGTGGGAACTGCACAAAATACGTTATGCATGATCAGCACAAAGACCTCTAACACCACAGCACGTGCCATACAATTTGGTCCATAGGGGGTGTTGTAATTGTACAAAATCTCATTTTGCCTATTCCTTTCACAAATCACTCCTACACACTATACAAACACACACAATGTAATTCATTCCAAACCCACATTCATGCCCACTTCCAGAAAATCATTTTCACACAAATTCTCACCTCACAACACTGCTCTACCACACACTCATCATACCAACAGTTCCCACATTTCAATACACTGTGGCGGTCATATGCTATGCGGTACATCTAGTTTATTTATGAATGAATTTACTGAGGAAAGGAAAATTTGCCAGGAACATTTATTCATTCAAAGACCTTTATTAGTACAAACGCAAACACGCAACTATGTCCAAAATGGTTAAATCAAAGAGCTTTTTTAGATAATTTTGAATCAGTTCAAAAGGTGGGCAAGCCTTTTCTTTAAAAGAGTCACCCAGGCTTGATGCAGATTTTCATACCACCTCCATAAAACACACAGTGTCAGTCTTAATCTATTTTCCATTGGGGGGATCATCTCCATATTAAATGTGATTGTTTTTTACTTAAATGAAATGATACCCCTCTACAGCCATGACTTTGATTGACATGCGCTGACATACAGTAGAACTTGACATTCCTTCCTCCCACTGATGAACCTCATGGGTGACCTAAATCCTGTAGCTCCTAAAAACAAACCTACTTATGGACCAAATGCTTATTCCGCAAGGGCTGCAGAGGGTAGCTAATGAAAGGGAAGCAGGCAGGCATTCAGTCTCCAGACTGGAGCTGATGTTATTACATTACATTACATTACACTTAGCAGACGCTTTTATCCAAAGCGACTTACAAAAGGAAATGTATGTATGATGTATGCTCATTGGAAGCTTCAGGGAGCCCTTACACAGACCTGCTGACAGATTTGTGAGTACAGGGAGGAATAGCCTTTTGGTATTTCTACAAAACTAGGACAACAGGGACTTAGTGTGGAACTTTGCTTTTTTCCCCCCTTAAACTTGTTAAGCTGCCCGACTGCCTTGTGCATACTCTAAAACTGTGAAAAAAGGTCTTCTCCCATATCACTTGCAATCACTTGCTCCTCACAGCAGGTTGCATTTGCTTGCCATTTCATGATAAAATAGCTCTACTCTTTTGTCTACCCGCATTTTTGAAGAAGGGATGTGGTTTTGTCATGCAATAGTTTAGTTTCCTGGGCAAGTCTTCAGAAACTGCAGTGGCAGAATAAGCTGAAGGCCCACTTGCAAACTGCTGAATTAAAATGCAGCTGTGCAACAACTAAACCAGATTACTGTAAAAAGAAATATATATATCTTGAAGGAAATCATTTGCATGTTAACATGTTAATATATATATTTATTTTTATTTAAAGGTGTCATTCCTCGAGAAACCGCTTAATACTTGTTCTTTTTGAAATCAGATAGGTCACTTTGAGTTGCATATGCATGCTGCATGTGAAAATGTTCTTCTACCCTGATTGCCTCCATTAGTCAATGAAAGAAAACAGGTGGCTGTAATGTAAAACAAGTGAATAAGAAAAGTGCAATCGAAGTGACGTAAATTTGTTAATTAGAAAAAGCCACATCATAGTTGTGATTACGGGAGGAGTCTCATTGCAGCACACATTCACCTAGCGAAATATAGATATGTAGATGTGTTGGTTTAGAACGTTTAAATCTTCTATTTGCTGTGCTATGATCGAGAACATAGCCAAGAACCTGTCATTCTCCCTACTCCATCTCCTCCACCAAACTAGAACAGCCTGAAACAGGATCTGCATCTGTCAATTGCCCCAAAAATATGACAAATGAGCTTTAATGGGAAAGGGATAATCACCTAAATTTCAGCCCCTTGTGGCTTAGGCGTGGCACAGACAGGCCGCAACAGAGCAGATCGAAGAGATTTGGGGCTGATACAGCTGATGATTGTCGTGGAACATGGCACCAACCATTTGATTGTAGCAGTCACTCTCTCTCTCTCTTTCTCGGCTTGTGTTTGCGGTGAAGCATGCAGTTTGTGCTGATGCAAAAAAGTGATGTCGCAACGCCTAATTGGTGACAGTGGAAGCCTGTGAATGACAGAGAAGTCCTGCGGGAACATGAAGGCCGTTTTGAAGAGCAAGTCTAAATAGTGTAGCATAGTACTACAGTAACCTGTTTTTATGTCTTTGGAAACTATAATATATCAACTAAATTGGACTGCTTTTTAACAGCTATCTGATGTACTACACTGTACTGTAATTATGACAATGTTTATAGCGCAGAACTGAGAAAAGTGTTTTCACATTGCAACCCCGCTATTTAACAAAATCAAAATCGTGGGTCCAACCCCGAACAGCAATGTAAAAGGAAGGCATGTTTTGGACCCATGTTGTCTGAAGCCGGGTTGAGGAGGCATAGCCTTGTGGCACTATCACATTACGCAGCATTTGTAGTCACATGTTTCTGGATATTTTACAATATACAGCGACATATTGATGGATACCCTCTGGACACGTTTTGTCAACACTAGTAAACAGTAACGCTATCATGAAACATTTTTAAACATTTTACTTTTACATTTTTGCCCATGGTTAAAAAGCACACAACACAATCACTTGTCTCTTAAATGTGCTGATTATTTAACATAAATGTAAAAATCGGCATAGTGCTTCAGGGGCGTAGATTTGCTCATGACATTGGTGGGGACCTATTAACCCATCCCCCCTACCCCCATGCCAGTAAAAAAAAAAAACTATGCAGATCTTGAAATCATCATTAATGTTTGTACAGTGAGTGCATTTTCTATACAATGTGTGCCAACTGCACTGCAAAGTCAGTTACCATTCGAATAAAAAGTTATTGTGTCACCAAAGGTCTAACATTTAACATGTCAATTTAACAGCCACTGTAGGCTAATAATATCCGTAAGAAAACTAACAGTTGGCATTTTTGTTGTGCATGTTATGAATAGCTGCTACAGACGATTTTAGCCTGCTGTTGGCATGCTGTGTACCAAAGCCTAGTTGTCATTAACGTTAACGTTGTTAGGGGACTCATTTCAGTAGTGATCTTGACTTTCTGACTTACAGATTTCTTTGAAAAGTAGCTGCTTATGTCCACCTTCTTCTTTTTAGCTGCCATTGCTCACCACTTTAAGCTTGTTTACTCACGTCTCACGTGAAAGCAAGACATAGTCAATCAATTGACCATATGTGTTACAACTTCAGTAGAGAACGTAATTTAACCATTTCTGCGCTGCTTTTTTTTTGAGGGGCTCAAATTATTGGTGGGGACAAATCAATGATTGCTGGATATTGATGGGGACATGTCACCTCCGTCCATGCCAATTTTATGCCCTTGTCTTATCATGTCCATTGTCTTGTTATTGTTTTGTGTTTGTAAAAGAATGTTTCCCGCGAACTCTGGGTTTAAAATGACACTATAGCTACCGGGCTAACAGGGCTTTATCATTAAAACACATTCAAAACAACAAAAAATGTGGAATATCATTTTTTGCACACAATAAAGCCTACCGTCCATGTACAGCATTTAAATTAAAAATAAATTGCGAACTCACGTACGGTGAGTTATACATGATTTATGTGAAATAAACAGCACACTTTCAGAGACAATATGCATCTATATATTTTTTTAACCTTATATGATGCTATACCACGCCCCACAACCCAGGTTGGTGTGTTGGCATGTTCACATTAAACCCGCCCCGGAAAAAAGTGTAGGGTCCAAGGCGGGTCGATTGCCATGTCGATTGCCACCTACACGACACCCTGTGTCAGTAAATGTGAAAGGTACAGGTGCCCTGCTAATCTTGGTTGAAATGCCCATAAATTTCAGCACAAATCTTTCACACAATGCAATGATTTGTCATGATTAATTGTATCGTGTTTAAGGTCACATCAGTGGCAATTTGTGAAGGCTGGCAGGCTAGAGTCATGTTGCACAAGCTAAAATGCTCCCAGCCATATTGTATCGTTCCTGTAACAAACTAGAATTTTTTTCCTCAGCCTTGCCTTTTTGTGTGTGTGTGCGCACGTGTGCGCACATGTGTGCTGTCTTGTGCTCACCTCTGTGGAATATCCTCTATCGGGCTGGAGCCACCTGTAAGCGGCCCTGGGAGAGTAGCTTGTCGGGGGCTTGTTGGTGTACATTCCGGGGCCTCTTGTCGTGACCCTGGAGACCCCTGTGTTTTGAGGACCCTCTGTGTCAGCAGTGAGTCACCATCCCCCAGGTGTGTGTGTGTGTGTGTTAGAGAGAAAGCGAGAGTGTGAGTGCGTATTTGGTGTACGTCATCTGCAGACCACGCCTTGAAACATTCTCAGAAATTCTTAGAAAATTTAAATAGCCTCTTCTTGGGTGGAGAAACTCATTATCACATCATATTTATCATGTAGGATTGCTACTCCAACCTCTGCAGTGTTTCCCATACATTGTTGGCCCGCCATAGTCTAGTTTGCCCCTCCAGTCTAAATACGGAACATGAAAAAACACTTCTGCCATAGCAACGCATACTGATGTTTCAGTGTTCAGTGTTCAGGACTTCAGTGTTCTGGACTTGTTAGGTGGTAGGTGGGTGGTCCCACGACCATTCTCTTTTTTCCCTCTTCCCTTGTGGGAACATCAAAAAAGTCTGAGAACTTTACATTGGAGGCCTTTTCAACTGCTGATGTGCTGGGATACTGGGACACTGGCTCAGCCGTGAGGCTAGATGCATACAATTTATCATCTGGCTGGCTGGTTACCACCACTTCCTCTACACCAAAGGCTATGTCTTCCTCTGACAGCAGAATGGTTTCTGGTGTTTCTCCATTCACCCTTTTAGTACTTAAGCTTGGCATGACAAGCTCAGGGAAAGACTTCCATTGTGACTGCTTCTTCCCCCCTGTCTTCCTTACCCTAGTGCGCCCCAGCTCCTGCCAGTGGTGTTTCAAGCTTCCTCTAGCAAACCTCTGCACCCACTCCAGAAACAGCTAGGAATTTATCCAGCCATTATCTGTGGGTGTGAAAGTCCCAACGCAACTTGTCCATTACTCCAATCACACCTTTTGAGATAAAATGATACCGCAGCCTTGATTCATCTCAGTTCCACATGAGATGGCATGTCATGAATCTGAAGTAATCATGAATGTTTGATTCAGTTTTATTTTTATTGTTCGTAATCCATGAACACACTGTATACATTATAACGCCTTCAAAAGCAAAAATATCTTACTTAGTTACATCATAAGTGACAGAGTTATTAACCTCATTATTCTGAAGTAGATCTACACTTGCCAGGTGGCTTACCATGAGGTCCCAGGAGTCAAGCAATTAAAAAAATAACAAAAGGACTGCCAATGTCACACCAATCACAACCCTTGTTTCATATCCAGTAGACATTCAGCAACAGCACAGTAACAATTGCTGTCATTGGCCTACAAAATTAACCCTGTACATGACTGATAAGCTTAAGTGTCCCATTCAACCTACTGCCCCACTTTGCCTGACTTTACCCTAACTAGAAATGACCAATACAGTGGAGGGAACGCCACCAGCATAGATGTCTGGTGAGCAGCCAGTCACCTGCTGCAAGAACAATACTGAACATTCTGTGCATCAAAGCGGAAACAATTGTGCGGCCAACGAGACAGCAAGCCTACAGAGTAGCTGGTGGTGAAAGGGATACCCTCCAAAGCAGCAGGAGTTTTGGGGAGTGTGACAAGCCAGAGTAGCATCGTCCCCTGAGCTGAACAGTGTCCAGCTTGAGGACAGCCTGTCATTAATTGGCACAGCCAATTATTACGGGATTAAGATATGGCTGGGGCCATGACAGACGCAATGCTAAAGGTGCGTCCTGCTACACAATTGTAGGCAAGTGGTCATATTTTTCACACAGTCCGGAGGCTTTTGAGGTATCCCTATCAATACACATACATTGATAGCAGTTGACATGAAATGTATAGTAGGCAAATGCACATAGTACAACATGATCACTTTGATAAGGCCCACAGAATATTTGACATTGCTCCAAAACATGTAGGCTATAATTGTTGTCAGATTTATTCACTCCCATGTCAAGTTAAAAAAAAAACAAGCAAAGGCAATTTGTCACCCCTTTCATAAAGTTATAATAAACTCTGCTTCTTTGGCAGCAGTGACTCTGTCCTACCTCAGGTAAATAATTTAGTTAATTAAGTGACAGATGGAACTCAGGGGTGCGTTTCCCAAACAACGACGGAGGTTAGCATTAAACCACCGTTGTACAACGTAGGTTCAAACTACTCAGCACCCCACAACCGACTGTTTCCCGAAAATCTCCAACCACCAAAGTACGATGGATGTCTGAACTGTTGTTAGTTTGGACTTAGGTCGTTCAAACTGCAAAGTACCCAGATGTTTCGGAAGTGCTCGGAGAGTATTCGCATGCATTCGTTGCGGATAACGACAGAAACGATTGATCTACATAAGGACATAAACGTAGTCTCATTTCATTTAAGCCGGTATGACAGCTGTAGAAACTCTGGGATATCTCAGTAAACACAACCATGTGCCCTACTTATTAAAAGCAACGACTGAATGCCAGTTTGTATCATATGTCTGTGTATTTAATTTATACTGCATGTAGTGAATTCCCATGTAGGGAAGTGGTGAGATGGATGAGTGGTTAACTCGTCGGTCTGTCAAATGAAGTGTTGCCTTTTTCGGTGAGATATGGGTTCGAATCCTGCCGAACAGTAATCAATTTGTAACAGGTGCAAGTGATCTTCTAAGGGACAATGGAATAACCGTGCTTGTGGGTCAGTAATAAGGCTGAATCCCATTACACCCCTTGGCCGTACCCCTTTCCCCTACCCCTCCGGTTTGCTCGTGCACGTGTAGGGGTAGGGGTGTCCCATTTCCCCTGAGGGCAGAGGGGTAGGGGGAAGTGGTAGGGCTATATACTCCTCCAAACGAAGATTTTTCAGAGGCACACTCCAGACGGAGGGGTATGAGCATTTTCTCAGAATGCCTTGCGAATCACCAGCAAGATGGCTGCAACGACAAGTACAGAGACCAAACTAGTTCACAAAAGTATTTTCTCCATTATTTACGGTTGAAAAATTGTGTTAACCGCTGTATTGTCTTAAGTTTAACATTGTTCCAATGCGTAATGGCCATTTTCTTTATAAAATACAGACAAAAAAAAAACGCTAGTACTGTATTAAGTAGTGTAACGTTATTTGTGACCTTGAGTGATCGGTTGATGCATGGAATTGCATGGAAGTTGTGAACGAATTGCGAGCGTCGGTGCAACACAGTTATTTCGATATTGTAACCCAAGTAATTGCAAGCAATATCATTGGTTTAGCCTTGGAAACTCTGGGGTTGTGTTCGTTCAAATGGTATGCGTGTCATTCTGCTGTGACGGTGTTACCTTTTTCTTTTGGGAACCGCGAATGCTGGCTAGCTCATTGCGTTTGTAGGCTAACAGTTTACAAGCAACTGACGGCTTCACTCGTACTTGCTGCCCCGAAGACTAGCATTGTAAGCCCATTCTGCAGAAACGGTAAAAATTGCCTAGTTCAGAATGCAACCGTAAAAAGATGACAATAGCCCACGCAACAGAGACCACCACAGCTGCAGTCGGCATGTTGGATTTCTGGCAAAAGCTTGTCACGTCTGCTTATGTAAAAACTGGCAGAGACTACTGATGACGTATGTCATTGTTGAAGTGGTGTCCCAATTCATAGGGGTTGACTTCCAACCCCTACCCATTGTTGCTCTGTTTCAGAGGGGAAGGGGCAAGGGATAGGGGTAGGGGAAGGGGTATAAATTAGAAATGGGATTCAGCCTAAGTGCTCATACATCACAGTATTACAAAAGCGCTGATTAACATCACTGACGCACATTAAAGGAGAACTTCGGTGTAAAATGAAAATTGGCATGTTAAAACATCATACCGAGTTGGTGTGTGTACTGACGAGCAAAATTGATTTAGCCTGTTGCATTCAGAGCTTAACTAATTTTTATAGTTTGACCCAGAAGGCTAACAATGGAAGTGGTAGGTGCCCTTAGACAAAGCATGACGACTACGCTATTTTTAAACCATTAAAACAGCTCGAAGAAACTCCACATTCCATTGGTAGTACAACAAAGGCTCTGGCATTCAAAACGAACCACTGAGAATATTGTAAATGTACACAAGGTTTATTTAAAAAGCTGTTCTTACATGCAGTCGTTTGCAGTTGTTTCTCGTTGCCGCCATGATGAAAGTCCAAACAAGTTGATTGTACTACCTCTCATCCTATTCTTCCTGCTGGTTCTTGTTCGTCAATCGACCTGTGCAGACTTTCATCATGGCGGCGACGAGAAACTACAGCAAGGTACTGCTTGTCAAAACTGTTTTATTAATAAATGTTGTGTACACTTACAAAGTTCTCAGTGCTTCGTTTTTAATGTCAGGGCCTTTGTTGTACTACCGATGGAGTGTGGAGTTTCTTCGAGCTGTTTTAATGGTTTAAAAATAGCGTAGCCATCATGCTTCGTCTAAGGGCACCTACCACTTCCATTGTTAGCCTTCTGGGACAAACGATAAAAAATAGTTAAACTCTGAATGCAACAGGCTAAATCAATTTTGCTCCTCCGTACACATACCAACTCGGTATGATGTTTTAACATGCCAATTTTCATTTTACACCGGAGTTCTCCTTTAACTTTGATCCAACCACATTTTGCAACAGCCTTTTCTGTTCATAAAAGCGCTTTTGCACACCTCTGGAAATTTGCCAAGTGCGTAGGATAACATCCCAGTAAGGCTGTCAATTTGTAAAAAAGAACATCCCGCACACTATCTTATTCACCAGCAAACTTTAATAGGCTACAACGTTTCGGTCATCAGACCTTCTTCAGAACCTTACCTGAAGAAGGTCTGATGACCGAAATGTTGTAGCCTATTAAAGTTTGCTGGTGGATAAGATAGTGTGCGGGATGTTCTTTTTTACAAAGCAACAGCCTTTTCTACAACAGCCTTTCCTTTTCTTTGATCCAACCACGCTTGCAGACATGTCTGGTGTGAATATACAAACTGCTCATGGACCACTTCTGCCCACACCCTAATCACACTCAAGGCTGTCTGAATAAGGCCTCAGGGCTGATTCAGACCTCATTCTGTGCGTGAGCGAGGCAAGCACAGTTTCTGTCCGGTATTGTTTAGAATGCATGTTAACAGATTAGACTATTCACACTCCACGTGTTCACTGTTTAGAATGCATGTTAACAGATTAGACTATTCACACTGCACGTGTGCACAAACCGCGCTGCAACTAGTGAAAGACTAGAAATCAAGTCTATTTTTCTGCACAGTCTGTGAGCGTTTTCAACCCAAATCCTATTGAAACCTATAGCATAATTATCTATGCTTCACCACACCCCTGTTATCACAGGATCAGGCAAAGGCGTGAAAAATCCACCTTCCATTTATAACTATGTGACCCACTAGCCTAAATTGTTTTTTGCCTGCGTTGTATTTTACTGGGTCTCAGATCTAAACATGTCTTCTCTCTCTCTTTCTCTTGCTCTCTCTATCTTTCTTTCTCTATCTCTATACCATTTCTTGAATATAATTATTACATGTCTCTCTTCTTTCTTTCTCCACTCTCTTTCCTATTCTGTGTCTGTTTTTTAACCTCTGTTTTTCTGTGATTCCATGTCTGGCTTCACATTTGAAAGAGAAAGCACAGCTGTAGTTGGATTTCTCAGGGCAGTGCTGACAGTATAAACAGACAGAGGCTGTGTTTGTGTACGTGTGTGTGCGTGTGTTTGTGTTTGTGTGTGTGTTTTGATAGTGATCCACAGCTACCACAGTGACAAGCATACAAGACCAGTGAAACAAGTCCTTTTTTTATCTAGAGGGCCACCTGCTTATTTTCATTCCTCAACTGAACTCAAATGATCCTTGGTAACATTGTTCTGTACATATACACCCCCTATGCAATGTATATATTTGCTTACATTAATAGTTTTCTGTTTGTATATCTCTTTGAGTAAATACACTTCTGCCGACTGTGCTGAAAGTGATATGGAGTTATTGCTTTTGACGTGTTGTTTATCTAGACACCTGTGTGGCCTGTGTTCTCTAGACATCAGTTGTGTTGCAGTGGTATGCTGTGGGTAGCTCCTCTCTGTGTGCTCATGTTGACTTGCAGGTTCCTGTGCATGGTAGGGGAGCCACTTGTCATTGCATGTGGGCATGCATACCGGTATGTGAATGAGAAAGTGTGTGTGTGCCGTGAGTGATAACACACACTCTTTCACACACCTTATGTGGATATGCTACTGACTAACTGCCAAGCTTTCAGCTCACTTGGTGGTGCGTCCTCTTCCTAATCCAAGATGCTGCAAAGTCGCAGGTTCGATTGTGTGTGGTGAACACAACACAGGTTATACTGGTGCTGTGTAAAAGTGAGGGGAATGGAAATTAGGGGGTGAGTGTAAGACCAGCAGCCATTAGGTGGTTCTGCAGTAAACATGTTTTACTGTTACTGATGTTACATGTTTTACTTTTACTGATGATTCCAGTCGGTAGTAACCCAAGACTGTGTGCTGTTGTTGTCCACACAGATTCATTGAAATATACACACATTCATACTTGCACTCACTCGCACTCTCTCTCTCTCACACACACACACACACACACACACACACACACACACACACACACACACGCACGCACACACACACACACACCATCTAGGAGACACATGTTCATACACATGTTTACACAATGTGCAAAAAGACAACAGTGACATAAAGCCAACACGCTAGACAGGGCATGGGTTGTTAACAGAGCTCTGATAGCTAGTGGTTATGAGTGGGATATTATTTTATATAATTATATATTCATCCCCAGAGCTGTAGGCAGCGTCCCTGGCTTTCAGTAGCACCCTCACCTCTGCAGTCATTCATGGTTTCTGGTTGGGAAGTGTAGCAATGATCTTAGAGACAGACACATCCTCTGTGAACTTGCACTTGTCCCCCATCCCCCCATCCCCCTCATCTCTTGCATTCATCTGCCATTTGCCAACTTCATCATCACACCACCACCCCACACATCCCATCCACCTCAAACCTCCTTCATCGCACCCCTCACCCAACCTCTCCCCTTCCAACACCGTTATTGCATTCCCAACCCCATCTATTCTGCTTCCACCCCCAACAACCATCACCCCACACTCGAACACCTTCCTTTGACAATGACAAGCAGATACATCTTTCTCTCTATGTCAACTCTGTTAAAGGTGTACTTCCATCGTGTTTTCATTCATTTTGCGGTGTTCTCTAGTATTAATAATTGCCCTGTGCGCTGGTTTTGATGAAAAAAATGTTCTAGTGCTTCTGTTTCAGGCTGTTTTAGTTTGGTGGAGGTGGTGGGGCCGGGAGAACGACACGATTTCACCAGAGGTGTGACACGCTCCCTGCAGCTTCCTTTGCCCCACAGTCAACTTGATAGCAGAGTAAGGTAAAAGTCAACTTGACAGCGCTAAAACGGCACACAGAATGTCTTCGGAGATACAGCCTTATGTGTTTGATCCTGAATCCGAAGAGGAAGGAGAGATGGCACAAGCACAGTCGCTTCCTGACCGTTTGTCAATGAACGTTTCAGAATGGTAATATTTGCATGACAAAACAGTGCAAGTGCCCAGCTAAATGCAGTTCAGTCATTCAACTAGCCTGCTAATCTTATGCGAGTCAGTCACAGGCTAACATCATTTAAAGCCCATTCGGTCAGTTTCTCTTATATGCATTTGCACGTCTACGTCACGCTGCAGGCCCTTTTCGCATTGGGTCGTTTTTCCACCTATTGTCTTCTTTTGACTGATATAGAAAATGGGGGTAGAAAAACATTTTGATATGCAGCATGCAACGGTTTCTCGTGGAAGTACACCTTTAAGCACTCACACCTGGCCAGAGATAAGCAACACACTATGGGCTCTATTTTCACGATCATATGCGCACTGTCTGAAGTCTGCCACACAAGTTGCTTTGGGGGCGTTCCCGAGAAAATATGCTATTTTGACGACGGGAAAAGTGAACATTGCTCTTGGCGCATGGTTCAAAAAGGGTTGGTCTTAAGTTACCTAATTAATCATGGGTGTGTTCAGGGCATAACATGCAATAAACCAATCACAGTTTATACTCTCATTCCCTTTAAAAGCCAGCTGCACTTGGTCCATGGCCTGTTTCTATTATGATGGCGGGTTTCCCTGGCTATCGGGAGGGTTTTTCTTTGAAGATCGATCTACCTGTGCATGAGCAGTTCATCTTCGGGGATGGAAGAAACCCACCAAAACCTACTTGCATTCGTTATTTTGACTTTTTCTTTAGGTCTGTTTTTTCACTTACTTGTGTGAAACACATAATTTCCCTTTGGTTATGAACAATGTGTACCGGTATATGTTTATTTTAAATATATATTTAAATATATAGGCAATATTCAAAGGTTTCTTTATTGTTTTTTCAATACAAATACAAAGGTATAGGGTATTAATATGTGGTATATGTCCAAAACACAATAAGTAAGGCAATTTTGAAGCTGATATTGGGAGTAAAATACCACACATTGGTTATAAAACGGCTAAAAAGAAAGAACAACCCCAACCTTTCCCCACCACCCACTAAGCCTATGTGGTACACAAATTAACACAAACTAAATCAAAACATAACACAAATGACTAAATTAGTAATAATAATAATACTAATTATAATAGTAATAATAATAATAGTAACAACCAAACATATACAAAAAAAAAACATATTTTACAAATATGTTAACCACAGTAGTCAGTGGGGTTATCAGATGGCATATTAGGGAAATTGGGATATAATGATTTCACAAAGCTGCGTATCTGTAGATATCTAAAGAAATGTGATGTGGATAAAGAATATTTTTCAGACAACTGTTGAAATGATGCAAATACTCCATCTATATACAAATCCTTTAAAGACTTGATACCCAACCTAGACCATAAAGACCATGCTCAATCAATCAGTGAAGGTGGAAAAACTAAATTTGAGGTGAGAGGATGGAAGTATCACACAGATTGAAATGTTTTCTGAATTGTTTCCAAATACTCATTGAAGTTTTAACATACATTTTTAGTGTATTGAGACTTTGAGGATCTGAGGGGGGAGTAAAATAAGGCCTTCAGGGAAGTAGGCTTACACAACAAGGCTTCCATCTGAAGCCATGTAGGCTGTGGACTGAGAGTGTCTAAATGTGCCAAAGTGTAAGGTTCTAATATTGGCAGCCCAATAATAGTACTGTAAATTAGGCAATGCCATGCCACCAAGTCTTTTAAGTCTTTGGAGGAGCGTTTTACAAATTCTGGGTGCTTTCTGTTCCAGATAAACTCTGTTATTATGACCGCCGCTAGTGAGGCTAGCGAAAGCGGTCATTATAGTGTTGCCGCAACTTTTTTCCCTTTTTTTTTTTTCACAGATTTTCCGTCAACGATTCCCGGGGCACTGGAAGTCAAGGGGACCTGAGTCTTTGTAGGCATGTAGCCCTAGGACTTTTTGAGCGACTAGAAGCTTTTGGCCCCCAAAATTTGGTCCATAGGGGGCACTGTAATTGTACAAAATGTCATTTTGCCCATTGTGAAATCTATTGACCCTCACGCATTGAAAACACTGGTCCACGCCCACTTCCAACGAAAACTTCCACTTCCAGTGAAATTTTAACATTGCGAAAACAAATCTGAACGAATTTGTCATAGGCCGTTCATGTGAATCTCACCAAAGTTGGTATATGCAATCTACAGACAATGCTGACAAAAAGTTATCAAAGGATTTATCTTGAGATAAACCGCTTCGAAGTTACACGTCAATGAACATTTAACACGTAGCTTAAATTCTTCAAAAGTCCATATCCTGGCTTTTAATTGCTCAAATTTGGTCAAAGTTGACATGCGATCTCTAAACAGCTTTCTTTTCATGTGTACTAAATTTTGTGACATTTCGTCATAGGGGGCGATGTTTATTGGCAAAGCTAGGTGTCAAAAAACAGTTTTTTGTTAAATAACTCGTCAACAATTTTGCCCAAGACGACGATTTTCTGTTAGTACGCTGGTGTTACAGAGGCGTATCGACCCAGCCCATAAACACTCACTTGAAGCATAGCGCCACCTAGTGATAAGGGTAAATGCAAAAATTAGGATTTTGAACTGCCAATATCTTGGACCGAGAAAGTGGGAACTGCACAAAATATGTCATGCACGATCAGCACAAAGACCTTCTATAGGGGATCCATAGGGGGTGCTGTAATTGTACAAAATCTCATTTTGCCTATTCCTTGCCTTGACAAATCACTCCTACACACTACACAAACACACACAATGTCATTCATTCAAAACCCACATCCATGCCCACTTCCGGGAAATCATTTCCACAGAAATTCTCACCTTACAACACTGCTCTACCACACACTTATCATACCAACAGTTCCCACATTTCAATATACTGCGGCGGTCATACCATGTATCGCTATGCGGTACATCTAGTTAGGTTCTCAAGCTTACGAAAAAGTGTTTGTGGGAGAAATATGGGGATGGTCTGGAAAAGGTAAGTGAACTTAGGTAGGGTGTTCATTTTAACAGAATTAATTCTAGCTGGTAGGGATAGGGGTAAAATTGACCACCTTTCAAAGTCTTTTTGTACACGGGATAGCAAACTTGCAAAATTAAACTTAAGCAGATCCTGGAACTTTTCTGTAACCTGTATGCCCAAATAAGTAAATCTATGAGTTGCTATTTCAAATGGGAAAGAGTGGATAGGATATGCTTGAGCTGCGGCATTTATTGGGAACAACTCACTTTTACTAAGATTTAATTTATAGCCTGATATACAGCCAAATGCTGTGAGGGACTGAAGTGCTGCAGGTATGGATGTGGAGATGTTTGACACATAAAGCAGAAGATCATCAGCATAAAGTGACACCTTATATTCTATACCTGATCTAGACACGCCTGCAATGTCTTGGTTGGATCTGAGGAGTATAGCCAGAGGTTCAGATTCAGAAGAGTCGGGAGTGTGCTCTGGAGTCTATAGCAAACTGTAGTAATCCTTAAAGCAATCATTAATTTCTTTCGGATCTGTTGTTGTGCCAATAGAGGTCCTAATTTGGAGTATTTGGTGGGAGAATGCTCCTGTTTTGAGTTGGTGTGCAAGCAGTTGGCCGGCCTTGTCAGCATGCTCATAATACTTACATTTAGACTTAAGTAGCAATTCTTCCTCCGTTTGTGTAGAACAAATGTTAAAGTTTGCTTGTAGGGTAAGGAGTTCTTTATATAAATCAGGGGAAGGATTGGCTGCATATAGCCTGTCAGTTTCCCCAATTTTCGTTATCAGCTTAGACAGTTCATCCTCTCTTGTCCTCCTCTCAAATGCAGTATATGAAATGATATTCCCTCTGAGATATGCTTTCAATGTCTCCCAAAGAGTGGATGCGGAGATGTCAGGAGTCTTATTAATCTTAATGAAAACCTTGATCTGTTCCGTCATAAACTGGAGAAAGTTTTCACTGGATAACAAGCGTGTGTTTAATCGCCAAGGAGGACGAGTAAAATTAGGTCCATGAAAGGCAATCGTCAAAGAAATTGGTGCATGGTCAGATATTACAATGGAATTGTAGGTTATAGATTTAACAGAGGTCAGTAAATTATTTTGTATTAAGAATTAGTCAATACATGTAAATGTCTGGTGAACAGGGGAGAAAAATGAATATTGTTTACCATTTGGATACAGAAAACGCCATGGATCAGATATGTGGAATTCCTCCATAGTAGATTCAATTAGTTGTGCAGACTTGGATGGGGAGTGTGTTTTGGTTGAAGAATGATCAAGGGTTGGGTTGATCCAGCAGTTAAAGTCCACCCCAAGTATAAAAGAATGTGTTGCCACATCTGTGAGCTTAGAGAAAAAAAATCTGAAAAAGTTATGATCGTCCCAATTAGGCCCATAAATATTTGCAAGGATAAGGGGAGTATTGTGTACTTTGCCAGTGACAACAACATACCTCCCATTCTAATCTGCTACAACATTAGAACATATAAAAGGGACTGATTTGTGTATGAGAATAGATGTACCCCTAGCCTTGGCCTGAAATGTTGAATAATATATTTGACCTATCCAGTTCTTAATCTAATATGGTCCACTACTTTAAGATGTGTCTCTTGTAAATAAACTATGTGTGCCCCTAATTTACGAAGATGACCCAGAACTTTGTTACGTTTCATTGGTGCATTTAGTCCCCTGCAATTCCAACTGTCGAAATT
Organism: Coilia nasus; assembly: GCA_027475355.1. Classification (NCBI taxonomy): domain Eukaryota; kingdom Metazoa; phylum Chordata; class Actinopteri; order Clupeiformes; family Engraulidae; genus Coilia; species Coilia nasus. Next base: position 630,530 of record CM050209.1, read on the forward strand.
CAGCTCACTCCTATTGAACTGCTGCATAAGACATGTTTGATAAAGCACTGACTACTGCAGGTTGCCACCACAATTGAAACAATATTTAGGCAGCCATAAGAAATAACAGAAACGTACATAATCAAAGTATATTTCTATAATTCTAAAACCCTATCCAAACTTGCCAAAGCGTCAACTGAACATGACGAGCGCATATCCCCCTTTAAACTCGACGAACCAGCTGAAGTAGCACAATTACTCATGCCCATTCAGAGCCGCCAACGTGCCGTAGAGGCTAGTGACTTAGCTTAAATGAATGGTTCAAACAAGTGACAAATGCAAACCCCGCAACAGCATTTCAATATATAGACTGAGTTATGACATAAACCAGATAACTTAACAAAGTTACCCTGCCGCGTATTTTGAAACAGGTAAAACAGATCACTCGGTTGTTTCCTCACCATCAGCAGAGTTATCCGTGTCGGTTTTCTGCAGGGTTTAACACTAGAAGTCCCAGCATTTTTCTGTCTACCTAGAAGACCCACATAGGGGCCATTTGGCCCGACCGCTTTTCCCGAATACACTAATCACTCATTTTGTTATGGTAATGAGGCTGTTAGTGGCAGTGTGTGGGGTGAGGGGGTCACACCAGGGGCGTCACTAGACCTATTACTGTACTGGGGCACAGACAATTAATGCGAGCACACAAGCAAAACATTTTTTAGCAGTTATTTATCATAAAAAACATAAATAGTGCTTCAAACTATACAATCATATCAGATTATGTTGATATGCTCATCAAACATCGTAGATGTAAGATAGAAATTTAGAAACGAATAGAAAGTTAGAAATTCGCCAAGAAATTCCACTGTCAACTAGACAGATGCACCGCAATGAATTTACCACCCAAGTATTTTCAACCACTGGTGCTACTCTGACGGTGTATGCTCCCAAGCGGAAGAAGACTGTATATGTTCTCAGCAGCATGCACAGCATGATTCAGACACAGGATACCACCAAAAAGAAGCCAAACACCATCACACTCTACAACACAACAAAGTGCGGCGTCAATGTCATGGACCAGATGGTGCGGGAGTACACTGTCCGCGCAGGAACACGGCGCTGGCCAGTAGCAGTGTTCTATAACATGATAGATATTGCAGCACTGAATGCACACGTGCTCTATCAATTATGCACCGGGAGGCAGGAGAGACGGGTGGATTTCCTGCTGGAGCTTGCAAGAGAGTTGGCTCACTCCCACGTGGGTATGAAAAAGGCCCAAAAGGAACAATTATTTCGGCAACAACCCTCCACACCACAACTAGGAAAAAGAGCCAAGTGTCAGGCTAAAATTATATGTAAGGACAATCATGCAACTGTGCGCTGTGTTGACTGCTACCGATATACATGTGGGAAATGCCAAAAGGAGCAATGGCAGTGCCAGGATTGTGAGTGACTGCTCAAATGTATTTCACTCATAATGCATGGTTTTTCATTCTTTGTAAATATGCTTGGGTTTCTTTCTTTTTTTTTTTTTTTTTTACTATTTTTAGCACACAAAAATAACAATTACTTCTGCAACAACCCTCCACACCAAAACTGGAAAAAAAAGTTGCTTTTTCATTCTTTGTAAATATGTTTTGTTTTGGTTTTTTTTAACAATAAATGTCAGTGTGTTGATCCCTTCCTTCCTGTTGATCCTTTCCACTGCATACAGCTCATAGTCCAGTTTAAGTCTTTATGGCTATGTTCACTGAGGTATTTATCCATCTCAAAACTAAAGCTTGCTCTTAAAAGAACCTCCTGAGCTGTAAGGTGTGTCCCCTCCCCCACACAGGTTCAAGTGGCTCCGGCCGTGTGCCACTAACAGCCGCATTTCCATAACAAAATTAGTGTCCACAGGGGGGACTTGGGGCCAATTGGCCCTCTTGTGGGTTTTCTAGGTAAAAAGGCCAAATGGCCCCTCTCTGGGACTTCTAGTGTTAATGGATTTGATGAACTTCTCTGCGGCCGAGGGTTCTTCAAATTTGTGCAATGTCCTATCAGGCAGCGTTATTTTCAGCAGGGCTGGGTACACCAGCCTGGATTTCACCTCCTTGATGGAACGCAGGAGACGCTTTGCCTCCCCAAACTGTGCACGTTTCTTGGCCACAGCAGTTGTGTAGTCAGGGAAGAACCACGCTCTCCTTTCTTGGTAGACGACAGGGGAGAGTTCCTCGGCCTTGCGCAGAATCCGGTCCCGATCTTGGTAGTAGTGTATGCGAATGATGAACGGTCTTGGAGGGTCACCTGTCTTGGGCTTCTCGCGTAAACTGCGGTGCGCTCTGTCCACGATAGGTTTATGGTCGAGTTTCAGAACGTCGTGCAACAGTCCAGAGACAAATTCGGTCGGGTTGGGGCCCTCCACACCTTCGGGTATTCCAACCAGTCGAATATTATTTCTTCTTGAACGCCCCTCGAGGTCCTCGCATTTAGCATTCAGCTGCGACACTTGCTTTTTCAAGGTTTGCACGAGATCCTCCAGTTCGTTTATGCGATCACCCTGGTCTGAGGCAGCGTGCTCCAACTCTCTGATAGTGTCGTCGTGTCTATCCACTTTTTGTTGCAGTGGTGTTATCGAACTCCCCAGTTCGGCTCTTACTGTTGCAATCTCAGATCTCAGTTCAGAGGACAGCAAGTCAATTTTACCACATATGTCATCCCGGATAGCATTCATCATCTCCTGTAGCGAGCTAGCATCCGCCTCACCGACTTTTGAGGGGTTCTTTTTGGATTTCACCGAATCTTTCTGTCATGCTGTAGCCATTACTCAAGTTCAGTCTTCAATACGTATTACTGATTAGATAAAAGTAGGCGTACAGTTGAATATTCCGTCAAAATAAGTTACAAATAGGTCACTTAGCCTCAGAGCACTGAAGCACATGTCCTACATGTTCTATGTCCACGTGCGCTCCCACCCTATCATGTATAGGCAATATTGACTTGTAAATGATTAACCAACAGCAGGTTTAAGAACAGTTTCTTTCCCACAACTGTTTCCTAGCTGAACTCTACCTCCCGCTGAACCTCCATGTTCTCCTACCATGCCACCACTCGTGCCCCCTACCATGACATCACTACTTCCATGTCCCCTTTCCATGCCACCACTCTCACCACATGTCATTGAACTCATCCATTGGCCCTCCACCCAAAGCACACATGTATATATTGTCAATACTGTATATCCTCTGTACATCATGTATCATGTGTTATAGTTCATCTGTTACATATCTTGTTCATATTGTTCACACATATATTATTTATTCACTTATATATTTATAGCACACCTGTATACTTGTTCATAGCACATCATATATTCTAATAACTCTACCGTATACTTGTTTAATACATCTCTTTATATCCCTCACACAGATTAACAACAAAGTGCTACCACCTGTTCATATTGTCCTATTTATTTGTACATAATTTACTACAAACATTATGTTGTATATACTGTATATATCACACTTGCTGCTCCTTGCACTTCTGATTAGATGCTAAACAACATTTTGTTACCTGTATTTATACGTTTCACTAGTTCACATTCTGAAATTTGAGTAAACGAGTGATTATTTAAGTAAAGAGAATTTGGGGCGCTTCTCTTGATCCGGGGGCTCTTCGCGGAAGAGACGGTGCGGCAGGACGGATCAGAAGGTGCATCCAGCAGAACGACTGCGTGGCAGAAGTCTGACGGGACATATAAGCACCTGAGAGGCATGATCGATCCCAAATGAGATTTATAAAATAACTGGGCACAACTCTCTCATGAGACAGTGTAAATGAAACATTTTAAATTGATGGCGAGTGACACATTTAAATGTTATGCAAGTAGGGCGTATTTGGGCAAGGTCGCAGGCCAGGGTACTGAAGTGCTAACAAGTCTTTGCATGACCCTACACAGGCCGGTGTCATGAAAAAAACTGAGCAAGCACCCCAAAAGAGGCAAATGTTTAAGGGACCCTTGACCGGAACTGAGCAGTACAAATCACAACGTAAGTGCTAGCTGAGCTTTGTTTAGATCAGATGGATTACATCGGATGTATAACTGATAAGCATCTGAGGACCATCGGCCGAGGGTTTAGAATAATAGCTCGGGAGACCGTTAGATGCTGCGGTGGTGGCTGTGCCAATTCGAAAAGAGTGAGAGGAGTAACGATCTGCTGGGGTTCTTACCTGAGTAGTTAGGGATTTAAGGTGGGATTGGCCATCCATCGGACATGAAGAGGGGGTCATTCTGAGAGGCGATGGAGGCACCGTAATTGATATAATGAGCCAGTATGTGGTACGACTGAAGAGGCAAGGTTATATTGAAAATGTAAACGGGGTGTTCTTTGCTCTTTGTTCTTTGATTTCAAAGTGGCGCTAAAAACGAATAAAAGTCTATACAATGCTAACGGCTACTGGGCCCTTTCCAGGATGGTCCTTTTCCCATGGGTGGTTCAACCTCCAATATATATTCCTGCCCACCTGCCGGCAGCCCAGGACAACAAATGCAGGACAACATGCAGTTCAACATCCAGCAGTCTCCGGTAGGGGCACTGGTTCCAAGCCCTACACTGGCAGCTGCAGTGTAGCCTAAAACAAGCAGTGGTGCAGTTCAACATCCGGCACTCTCCAGTAGGGGCACTGGTTTCAAGCCCTACGCTAGCAGCAGCAGTGTAGCCTAAAACGAGCAGCGGTGCAGTTCAACATTCGGCGCTCTCAAATAGGAGCACTGGTTTAAAGCCCTACGCTAACAGCGGCACTGTAGCCTACAACGAGCAGCGGTGCAATTCAACATTCGGCGCTCTCCAACAGGGGCACGGGTTCCAAGCCCTACACTGGCAGCGGCAGTGTAGCCTCAAAACAACCAGGGGTGAGCATAGAATAGGTGCCTCAGTAGGAGACAGCCAGTCCCACTGTGATGTTAACCCTATGGGCACTAGGCTGTTTTCAGGGTATTTTTACTACCTTTACTTTTAAGCTCATATCTTGGTCATTGTAAGGGCCATACATACATGCTATATCTTGTTTCTTCTTCAGGACAGTCTAGGCTATCCAGATCTGGTTTCATTTGGTGAGCTACTATTTGCACTGATTTTATAAAAAATACTAAACCAACAAAAAATCATATTGCATATAAAAAAATCTTGTATTCTTGTATACCTGTCCATAGGATGCTGTCAGTAGGCATATCTTTTCATATGTGAGTAGAGGAGATTGTCTGAAATCTGGCAATATAAGAACCATGATGGTGGGATATTCAGTGGCTTATCAGTGTTGATAAATATAGGCTGTGCCTGACGGAAATAAGGGCCTATTTTCCATGTAATGAAGGATGTTATATCAGAATTATGCAGGATTGTGGTTCTTCTGCAGAAATTTGCAGTAATTTCAAAACTGTATGAAACGTGTCTTGACATAAATGTACGATAGCAGTAGAATCTGTAAGTTCTGCTATTGTTTACATTATGCATTGATTGATAAGCGCGAGTTTAAAATGGATGAAGGAGAAATGTGTCAAATCATTACTTGGCAAATATTTGATCTCTTGTTTTAACTTGATAAATTAACATGATAATATGTGCTTGGTGTCGTTGGAAAGCTGAGATTCTGTACTTTCTTCTGATGTGCGTGCCTTATCTATGCAATCACGGGTTTGCGAGTAATTTCAACAAATAATGCCTGTGCAAAGCGCTAATATGAGAGATTTTGGCTCATTTTAATAAATTAATATCTTGCCAATACTTGAGCACAAAAATAAGCGTGAGGTCACGTTGTAAAGCCCTGGTTCTGCTGTTTCGTTTGGTATGAGTGCCATATTGCTACGATGTACCGTTCCAAAGTAATTCAACAGAGAAGAAAAAGGTGTAAATTTGCCCGCACTTTGCGGGCGTCGGGCCCATAGACTTAAAGTATTTATTCAGTTGTGTTCCCTTGGGGTGCAACAGGGGTTGTCGGCTCTCTCCTGCTTCTTCTCTGCGTGTGTTGTATAAGTGATGGATGCTGTAAGCAACCTGGTTTTGAAGCTTGAGTAGAGTAGCGCAACGGGTTCAGTGGTGGTGGCATGTTTTTGGGGAAGAGAAACACCATAACGGCGGGCATGGGGTGCCGGTGCGCGGTTCAAGCCGGCGAGACATTAGGGGGATAGGGAAGGTGTAGCGACGCAGTCGCGACAGCTTTGGAGGCGGCGCAGCACACACATTCGGTTGGGTATCCACAAGCCTCGCAGATGTGGAAGTTAAATAACGCTCCTGATGCAAAGGGCAGGGTGTATGGCCGCTTTAGCGGGCAGCGGGAGAGAAGCAGGAGGGTAGGCTCCGTAGCGGTGCCAGAGTTCAGCTGGGCAGGAGAGAGAGACCGGGAAGCTCGGAGAAAATATTTTTAAGTAGCTGCTGGCGGTTTGAAGTAGTTGGGGAATGTTGGCGTTGGCTATCAAGCAGCGATCGGAGTAAGGCATCCTTAGGAGCAGCACTAGAAAATGCGAGCAAGACGAGGCCTTGCGAGCAGAAAGAAGTGAGCAGAAACACTGACAGGTGAGCGGTGAATAAGTTACCGGAAGAGGTTAACGAGAAGGGCGTGACAAATTTCGTCACGCTCCTCCTGAACTTCTGTTTTTTAGGAAATGCCATGTAATGACAATGATGTTGAATCTAATCTAATTTAATGTAGTTTTATCTAACAATCTGGTAAACAGTGAGGAATTATCTCTGACTTAGTTAGTGAAGGGAAATTCTTCTTTTGCTATATTGTATGCAACGTTAAATCTGATTATGATCATAGCCTCGTCTGATGATCTGTTTGCTGCTGCCTCCCACTGAAAGGCAGCAGGGAGAGGGAGCACTTGTGCAGTGCATTTATCAGGGCATGTAATGTGCTTTATAGATGCATTGTCCTTTTTCTTAGTGTTTCAATTCAAAATGTATTAGAACCAGTCACAAATCTGCTCATGCGCGCTGCATGAACTCCGTTTGATTGACCAGCCTAAGCTATTCACCTGCAGCACACACACTTTTAAATGTACACATGTACAGGAATATCTAGACCACGACCAATCAGAGGGAGGTTCTAGAGCAATGCTACTGTCAGAAAATTGTAACAGATATGAGCAGCTTCAACCTCGTTACCTTTCCTCTGGGTTGTGTGGACACAATGAATGTATCTCTAGGAAAGAAGAGAGGGACACTGAGAGGGAGATATAAAACAAAATTGAAAAAGAGTCAGCCACAATAAACTGAGAGTGAAAAGAGATTCGGTCAATGTGATTCACAGTGACACCTGCCACTAAGTCTCTCCACACAAAATGGAAATGCTGTGCTTTATATCTGTCTCTGTGCTCGCGCCTGTACAGATCCCTGACATGTGAAACAAAGCATCTTAAAGGAAAATAAAAGTGTACATATGATTTATTAAAAAGACTGGTACCTTGTGGTAAACCGTGATCACTGTGGTATTGATGTCCATACAATACTTACCCAGAACCAGAATTGTTGACTGAAGTTGTAGGAGTTGTACTACGTAGTGACTGTCGAGGGGTTAGGCAGATGGCAAAATAAGAAGATTATTACAGAACATTTGAGGTAGAGGAAAAGCAATTTCTATTTCATGGGCGTCTGTAGTTATCCTAACCGGATTATAACTGCTGAAGAGCTGTGAGATTGCGATGAAAGGGCTGTCAGAAAAAGAGACGCCGTGCCACCAAGGTTCTGCCTATAACAAGTCTTTTAAATAAAAGATATGTACAATTACAATGTTTTCAATGCCTCGTTTTAAATGCTAGGGCCCTTGTTACAGTACCAAGAAAGTGTGGAGCCACTTCAAGCCTTTTTAATGGCTTAGCTATATCTTCAAGCTGTCATGCCTGTTTCAGTAGCTGGCATTTGACCAAAGTAGGCTACTACCTGTAAAAACAATCTTTTTAATAAACGATTTTCATAAACATTTGTACAAAGTTCTGAATGCCTCGTTTTGAATGCCAGGGCCCTTGTTAGACTACCAAGGGGGTGTTGAGCAACTTGGAGCTGTCTTAATGATGCCTTGAACACTTGCATTGCGAGTCTGTTCTACAGAAACGGTAAAAATAGTTTAGTTCTGAATACATCGGGCTAGCCTAGTTTTGCTTCATTTCATAGTTAATTTTACAGTATCCCTTTAACAACAGCTTATTCCCCTCTGCAGTCAGACTGCTGAACTCAACCTCGTATGGAGTTATGGAGTGGCATATTACTTACTTATTTATTTTGTATTATTTTTTGCTCTTATTTATGTATTTTTTTTGCATATTGACCTGCGACAAGAAATTACCACCAACTTTGTTGTGTGGCAATAAACTAATTTTGTATTTTGTATGTGAATGTCAGAGTGAGAGAGAGAGAGGGAAACTAAGCACAATAAGTGTGTACACTAAGAAGCAAACAGGAAATCACTGCACTAGAATGGGAGTGTGATCTTGCTGTGGTTGGCTCTATTAATTTGCTCAGGATGTCAGCTGCGCTGCCATGTAGCCTGTGTAATCGTCTGAAGCCCAGCTCACTCTTACCGAGTATCTGCTGTTTTGCATGCTTTCATTTTCACATACTCAGCACCTGGTGTCACGACAGCTCGTTATCCAGTAACAGAAATCAGTCACTGTTTTGCACCCTTTCAGGAAAATGCTGCAATGCTAACTGGTTGGAAAGAGTGGGAAATAGACTGCGGTAGTCATTTCTTTTTGCTTTTTTTAGCTTTCTGCACACCTCTCTCTCTCTCTCTCTCTCTCTCTCTCTCTCTCTCTTTTTCTCTCTCCCTGTCTTCCATTTCTCCCTTTGCCTTAGACTGTGAGAAAAAAACTTTGTGATAGACTGTTATAATGGTATGCTAATGCAGCTTCTGTCTGTGGTGCCCATTTTCAAACTGGATTTGATAAGGCTTTCTGCTGGTTAAAAAAGAGGCATTTGAATTTAAGGACACTTGCACTGTATTTTGCACTGGGAATTCTTTCCAAATATTTCTGCATTGCCGTAAAGAAGCAATGGTTGCAGTATTTGCAGTAGGGATAAGCATAAACAGAAGTCATGAGTGCCAAAAACTAAGTTACTAAGGTTTATTTTGCGGTTGTATCCCAATATGGCTTATGTTTTCAAAGTTGTTTTCATTTCTAAACAGTGGTGAGCCCAGTTGGTCAATCATTGATGATCTTAACTGTGAAATGCTCATGGATTTTCCTCTTTCACACTCCCACGTGCATGCACACACACAGGCACACACACAAACAAAAATACCCAAACACACATTCGCAAACACAACTCCTCACACACACACACACACACACACACACACACACACACACACACACACACTGCTGTGAGGAACTCCTTCTTTTGTGTGTGTGTGTGTGTGTGGTTTGTTAAAAACGCAGCAGTGCATCACAGCTGACTGCAGTCCATATCTCTGGTCTAGACTAGTTCCCCATCTCCCACAGACACATTCACCCAGTGTTGATCAGACCGCATGTCTCTTTTTGACGTATTCATGTGGTGTATTGATTATGATTTCAGGAATATTACCGGCTGGCGAGCACAGCTTCCCCTTCCAGTTCCCTATTCCAGGTAAGGTTGAGACATGCCTATACTGAAAACCGCCGCAACAACATTCCAGCATAATCATTTCCACACTCGCAAATCCTCTAATCATTAGAACAGCACTCCTCACCTAGAATGTGTATGTGGGCAAGCACCATAAAGTACAGTACAGAGCACAGTACAGTGTATTAGTACAATTTTACCATTACCATTCAAAGGCATTTTGAGTTTATAAACAGAAAAATGATAATCTGTTGTCTATTTGCTTTCCTTGTCTATATGACAATATTTTTACCTTAGGCAGTGTTGACTGCCATCAGCATGGGATCATGGGAACCAGTTTTAAAGTGGGGATGCAAGAACAAATTTACTTAGCCAGACCAGTCTTCTCACACCGTAGGCTGAACAGGTGCGCATTGGAAGTATGAAGACATTTATCAGGAACTTGGGGTGTTGCCCCCGAGAAAATGTTTAATATTTTGCTGAAGGGGTGTGGCATGCCGCCCCTCTAAAACGCACCCGCAATGTGACAAACAGATTTACTGTAAACATCTGAAATGTGTATGCGAGTTTTATTGCGAGTTTTAATGTGAAGTGAATCTATTAAAGATCTATGTGCGTGTGAAGGACCGAGGCGGTCACCCCGAGTGGGGATGTGGCAAACTGGAAGATGGTGGGTGAAGGAGGGAAAACGGCAGCCAAGGTATCCAAAAATATTTCAATATTTTATTTTAAAAATGTAGCAGCTTCCCAAAAATGTGCAGCAATAATAAGAGTCCCAACCAATAGCAAAAAGAAACAAAGTATATACATGAAAAATAGCACTTTTAGCTTTCACCAAAAACAGCTAACAAAGTGCAACAAGGAGAAAGCTACAGCTAGCTTAGCATAGCAGATGTTTAGCAATGGCAAACAGCAATCCAACAGCACAGCAAGCCTCTGCACCTACCCTCACCCACCCTAAAGGCAGAATGAGGGCCATCTTAAATAACACCAACCCTTCAGTCAAATTGGACCAATGATGGCTCATTGGTCCATACCACCACCAAAGGGTTCACCAAATAAACAGGGTTTCCCAAATCATAATTTACAATAACAACAAAACATTATAAATCAAAGAAAACAATACTACAGTTACCCATCACCAACACAATATCCCAAAAACACCAATCAAGTTCAAATAAACATTTATACATACAAATGACACAAATCAAACACCCCTGTGCAAAGTGTACCCGACCTCTGCTCCGTGGACTGGTGAAAAACTCTGCTCCCACAGCGGGCGCGCTTCCGCAGGGGAACAGTGACGGTGGACCAGGGAGAATGTAAGTATGTGTGTTGAGTGTTTGAGTTACGGAGGGGGTTTTAAACAGAGGGTAGCGTGTAAAAATGGGACATAGATAGTGGGTACCGCACTATATGTCAAAGATGTTTGAATAAAAAATGTTCAACGGCAGGGAGAAACGTTTGGTGAGTCTTTGAAAGTGAAACGCGGAGCACCGTGCTAAACAACTACCCGACGCTTAATGGCGTCGGACCTCCCCCAAACTTCCCTGTAACTCCTCACAATGTCGCCCAAGCATTTCCCAACCCCGGTACTTTGCCAACATGCATAAACACAAAACATTCAGTCCAGCGTTTACTTCACAGTCCAAGAGAGTGTCGGTGTGTGCGTGTGTGCGTGCGTGTGTGTGAACGAGACTGAGGAGGTAATATTTAAGGGTATCAAGTGCCCACTTAACTGCTAGGCACTCCAGCTCTGTGATGGCGTACCTAGTTTCACAGGGGAACAGCTTACGGCCCCTTGGAGGAGCACTGCCCCAAGACCCACCCCAGACGCGTCCGTCTGCAGTGTGAAGGGTTGGGTGAAGTCTGGGCTCTGCAGCACAGGATCATGGCAAAGCGCTGCCTTCAAGTCCAGGAACGCCTGCTCCTGCTCTGGCCCTCACGGGATCTTTGTTGTCCCGGACTTTCGGGTTAAGTCCGATAAAGGTGCTGCTCGTCGGGCAAAGTCTGGAACAAATCGGCGATACCAGCCAACCAGACCCAAGAAAGACCGGACGTCCTTTTTACTCTGCGGCCTTGGGCAGTCCAGTATGGCCTGGACTTTGTCGGTCTGAGGCCTGATCACACCCCGGCCCAGGACATGGCCAAGGTACTGCACCTCCTCCCTAGCCAAGGCACACGTCAGTGGGTGGATGGTCAGACCTGCCGCCTGAATGCGCCTCAGCACATCACTTAGATGATGCAGATGGTCCTCCCAGGTGGCGCTGTACACCACAATGTCATCCAAATAGGACGCTGCGTATGAATCTGTGCCAGCCAAAACACAGTCCATAAGCCGCTGAGAAGTGGCTGGAGCCCCCTGCAGGCCAAAGGGCATAACCACAAACTGGAATAGTCCTTGAGGGGTGCGAAAGGCTGTGTAGGGTCTGGCCTCCCTAACCAATGGCACTTGCCAGTAACCTTTACACAAGTCCAGGGTGCTGATAAAGGACGCTTTGCCCAGGCGCTCGATTAAGTCCTCCAGGCGAGGCATAGGGTACGCGTCAAAATAGGACTGTGCATTCACACGCCAGAAGTCAATGCAGAACCGCATCGTCCCATCCTTTTTAGGCACCAGCACCACTGGATTACTCCACTCACTAGCCGCCCTCTCAATGACTCCCAGGGACAGCATCTCCTCCACCTTAGCCCTGAGGTGTGGCAGAAGACGCTCTAGGACGCGGTACATCCTCTGACGCACCGGGGTAGTGTCTTTCAGAGGGATCGGGTGTTCCACCATTGTTGTGAGGCCTGGCCTCTCCTGAAAAAGGCCAGAAGGGATGATGCTCGCCATCTCCCCCTGCTGGCGGGAGGACAGATGGGACAGGTCCACAGTGGCTGACTGCTGGCTGGTGGGGAAGAACTGCTCTGGAGTCTCCTCCTCCTCCAAAAACAGCCTGCACCCACAGCTGCAGACCTGGTTCCCTCTCGTGCCACTCCTTCAGGAGGTTAACGTGGAACACTTGCGTGGGCTTTCTTCTCCCTGGCAGGTTGATTTCGTAGGTAGCAGGACCCATTTTCTGCACCACCTCATAAGGCCCCTGCCATCTAGCAAGCAGCTTATGTTCAGAGGTGGGCAGAAGCAGCAGAACCTTCTGCCCTGGCTGGAGGTGTCGTTGTCGGGCAGCCTTGTTGTACCAGGCCTTCTGCTGTGTCTGGGCCTGCTCCATGTTGGCTCGTACCAACTCCGCCATCTCCTCCATCTTGTCCCTCATTTTAAGGACATGGGCCAGGATACTGCGGGACTTTGGTGTGGTAGGCCCCTCCCAGGCCTCTCGGAGGACATCCAAAGGGCCCCTCACCTGCCTACCATACAGCAGTTCGAAAGGTGAGAAGCCAGTGGAGGCCTGGGGGACTTCCCGGTATGCAAAGACCAAGTAGGGCAGCCAACGGTCCCAGTCCTTCCCATTGACTGCCACAAACTTCCTGAGCATACCCTTGAGCGTCTGGTTGTAACGCTCCACGAGGCCGTCGGTCTGAGGGTGGTATGGGGTGGTTCGAATGCCCTTGATGCCCAGTACACTGTATACCTGTTTCATCGTCCTGGACAGGAAAGCAGTGCCCTGGTCTGTCAGGACCTCCTGGGGGATGCCTACCCTGGAGAACAGCTGTAGTAGGGCCTGGGCTATAGGACAGGCAGCTATCTTGCGAAGAGGGAAGGCTTCAGGGTAGCGAGTGGCGTAGTCACATATGACCAGGATGTATCTGTGTCCTGTCTGGGACCTCTCTAGGGGGCCTACCAGGTCCATGGCTATGCGGGAGAAAGGGGTCTCTATCACTGGCAGTGGCTGCAAGGGATAAGGGCTGGTCTTCCTAATACTGGTCAGCTGACATTTACTACAAGTTTTACAAAAATGCTGCACATCTTTGTAGAGGCCTGGCCAATAAAACCTGGCAGCTATCCTCTCATACGTCTTAGCATTGCTTAAATGTCCTGACCAAGGGATGTCATGGCCCATCTTCAGCACCTTTTCCCTGAGCTGTGAGGGGACAACCAGTTGCTCTGCCCTGCCCTCTGCTGGCTGATGGTACAGGAGGCCCTCTCTCACCACATAGTGTTCCCCTGACAAGCTTGGCTGCTCTGTGACCTGCCTAAACGCTCCCTTAAGGCTGTTATCCTCTCTCTGCATTTGTCCAAAGTTATCTGGGACCTCACCCCAATCCTCCTCTGACTGACCAACAGGCAAGTCTTTCTCCATAGACCCAACCAGCTTAGCCTGCCTACGCTGTCGACGGGTCTTTTTAGTCTTCACTTGGGCTGGGGAAGTGATATCAGCATCGGCAAAGGCTAGTTCTTTCAAATCATTGGGTCTTCTCTGTGTCTTCAGGGGCCTGCGCTCGACTCTGGGCTCTTGTCACAACCATGCTCACCGGCTTCACCGTCTGCAGCAACTCAGGGAGCACGACAATATCCTGGCCAATCACCACAGGGTGGCTGAGCCTCTCTACCACACCTACTGTGACCTGATAGGTTTGGCCCTGGACCTGTAGATATACGTCAGCTACAAGATATTCATGTTCGTCACCGTTAACACACAACACCTTGAGCTTCTTTCCTGGTAGGATGTCCCTTTTCTCCACTAGGTGGGGCTGAACCAGTGTCTGGGTGCTACCTGAATCTAACAGGGCAGTAACAGTTTCCCCATTTACAGTTACTAGTATAGTCTGCAGTCTACCCATGAAACCTACACTGCCCTCTCCTGGTCTGGGGATGCAGCTGTGGGTGGAGTATTTTGGCTTCCTATGGGGACACTCAGGCTTAATATGCCCTTCCTGCTTGCAGTAAAAACAGACTATGGGGCCTTCAGGTCTCCGCTCAGTGTCACTCCTGGGCTTGGCAGGGGGAAAAGTCTGGACAGGCATCTTACGGGGATCAGCAGTCCTTGAACCACCACCATGACCAAAACCCTCAGACCTACCTTGCGCTGCCGGTCGTGGTTGTAACTCCAGGCGGAAGTTCTTTTGGCCCCGTCGAGCTGATATGAAGTTCTCCACCAGCTCCGCCGCCCTCTGGCCATCTGGGGGGTTGTGTTCCTTCACCCAGACTCGGACGTCTGGTGCCAGAGTGCGGAGGTACTGCTCCAGGATAAGAATCTCGAAGACCTCTTCAACCGTCTTATTTGACGGCCTAATCCACTTGTGGAACAGGTCTTTGAGGCGGGTGTACAGCTCGCGGGGGCTCTCTCCTGGCCGGATGTCGGGTTTGCGAAATCTCCTCCGGTACACATCCTGGCTGATCTCGTACTTGCTCAGGATGGCCTCCTTCACCTGGTTGTACTCCATGGCATGGTCCATATCCATGGCCACATAGGCCCTGCGGGCTTTTCCGGTGAGGTAGGGCACCAGGAACATGGCCCAATCCTCCCTCGGCCAGCGGTACGCCGTCGCTAGGCGCTCGAAGGTAGTGAGATACTGCTCGATGTCATCTCCCTCTTCAAGCCTGGGGATGGCGGCCCTGGACCATGTCACGGGTGCTGCAGGTGCTGGAGCCACCGGTGCTGGCGCTGCTGGCGCTGCTGGTGCTGGAACCATGGGTGCTGGAGCTGGAACCACAGGTGCTGGACCTGGAACCACAGGTGCTGGAGTGGCTGGTGCTGGAACCACGGGTGCTGGAGCGGCTGGTGCTGGAACCACGGGTGCTGGAGCGGCTGGTGCTGGAACCACGGGTGCTGGAGCTGGAACCACGGGTGCTGGAGCTGGTGACCCTCGTGCTGGGGCTCCCCCTAGTGGTGGAGTGAGCCCCCCTGGTGGTGGACCCTGGGGTGGTGCAGGCGAAGGTCTCCTTTCAGCCTCCACATCCTCCCTGAGCTGGTTCAGCTGTAGCTGGACACTCCTCCAGCGCTGTTCCTGCTTGTAGGCCTCTTTCTCTTGTGCCATCAGAGTCCTCTCAAGGAGCTGACGCAAGGCGGCCATGTCAGATCCCTCTGACTGGACACCTCTGCTGGCTTCAGCCCCAGTATCACCACCCAGGAACTCCTCCTCCATGTTCTCCATGTCACCCAGGTCTTCTCGAGTCAGCCTCTGGCCCTCCATTCTCAGCCAGGTCCGGCCCTGGTTCACGCTGTGTTGTCGATTGGCCCCTTGTCTTCCCCCTCTCTTCTCCAGTTTCTCAAAAAGGCGTCACACATCCCACTTCTGACACCATCTGTGAAGGACCGAGGCGGTCACCCCGAGCGGGGATGTGGCAAACTGGAAGATGGTGGGTGAAGGAGGGAAAACGACAGCCAAGGTATCCAAAAATATTTCAATATTTTATTTTAAAAATGTAGCAGTTTCCCAAAAATGTGCAGCAATAATAAGAGTCCCAACCAATAGCAAAAAGAAACAAAGTATATACATGAAAAATAGCACTTTTAGCTTTCACCAAAAACAGCTAACAAAGTGCAACAAGGAGAAAGCTACAGCTAGCTTAGCATAGCAGATGTTTAGCAATGGCAAACAGCAATCCAACAGCACAGCAAGCCTATGCACCTACCCTCACCCACCCTAAAGGCAGAATGAGGGCCATCTTAAATAACACCAACCCTTCAGTCAAATTGGACCAATGATGGCTCATTGGTCCATACCACCACCAAAGGGTTCACCAAATAGAGTCAGATGAGTCGATAGCAAGTGGGTCTACATCAGAGTGTTTTTTTCCATCACGAGGCTGAGAATCGCCCTGTGGGCTACATGGGTGCTAACCTCCATCCTCACATCATTTCTTGTGCTATTGTTCTCAGGTGTTAATCTAGGTGTTTTGTGTGCGGGTTCTGTGAATGTTCTGCTCTGATCACATGTTATATTTAGCTCTGGCTCAGCCATGTTTCCACACGAAAATGTTAGAATGTTTAGCGTTGTATTTAGTGACATTCAAAAACATTACATGTAGAAGTGTGCTAATTATAAAAAGCCTACCATTCTCTTACATATATTGCCAATGATAGACAGATGTATAGGCCCATGTTTTTAGATCGTTGGATTGTAAGTTTAGTTGCATTATTCACCATGAAGGGGGGGGGATAGTCCTTGTCCCCACTGGAGATAACAATAATTTAGCAGAGTAAAAATGGCACCCTGTTTACACCGACAACACGACAGGTTCTTCCCATAACTGGCCTCACAAACTGGCAATTCCTTCCCATCAACCACCACAAAAGAAGTGACGCCACATTCTCAAGTCCTATTGTTCAGTGTGGCGAGAGAGACTTGGGGAGAGGCATGACAGAAGCATGGAAAGGTCCTGGATAGCTGGCTGATCTCTGGTAAGGCAAGGCTATAGGCCTTGGCCTTCTGGGAGTGACGCTGGCTAAACTTTGCCTCAAACTATGAGTCTTTCTCCATCGATGCATCAATGTTAATAAACCTTGTTCCTGATTTCCAACCACCATGCTGACTGAGTCACCAAATTTACTTAATAAATTATTTACTATGAAATACATACATACATCAGTCTATCAATTGAATGCTCCTCCATAATAAATATCACGCAATTAAGATTTAGGATACAAAACCAAGCCTTTCTTTTTTATTATAGAATGTGTAGTACATTTTGAGCTCCAATTCCATGTTTTCACACCATAAATCCCAGTCAAATGTGTGATAACTTGTTTACACTGTCATAATGTTCGTCATTACTTATAAGTCACCCTTGCTTGACCTGTCCTTGATTGAATCCATCTTTGTGTGGATTGCAGCATCTGTGCCCACCTCCTTTGAGGGCCCCTTCGGGAAGATCTCCTATAAAGTGCGAGCGGCAATTGAAAGGCGGGGCCTCTCAAAGGACTACAAGGCCCAGAGGCCCTTCTATCTTCTTAACCTGCTCAACCTCAACGAAGTGCCAGACATCGAGGTAAAGAGCTCAGAGCACCTAATTATAAGCACAGTGAATGTAGATTTAGGAAGGGTGCTCGGTGAAATAAAAAGTGTGAAACATTTTCTGTCCCATTGATGATGGTCTGACTGCCCTCAGAATGGCCTAAATCATAGCAGCCAGTTTCAGGCAATGTTAGACATAGTCATAAATGAACAATGGAAAGCTGTTACACTAATCAAAAGATGAATTGCTTCTTGCAAGCAGAGATTTTCAGGTGATGATTAATAATAATACAGGTTTAAATGCAATCCCATGAAACTCCTAAGGGCCACAAAGAGGACCGGCCACTCTCTTTAAACTTACACTCTGATGTTCCTTATTATGTGTCCACGGCTTGGTGCTGGCCGACTTCTGGTGGAGAGCTGCTTAGGCTACCCATGAATGCTTTCTCTAATGTCATTAAACCATTCGATGCAGATAGCCTCCTGGGCAAGCCAAAATTCATGCATTCCTCCATTTTGCCAGCCTGCATTTAAGAACCATCTGCTTTTCGGCAGGCTCATTTGCCCAATGACATTCATAAGAAGTGCTACACAACACCCACCCAGACACACACACACACACACACACACACACACACACACACACACACACACACACACACACACACACACACACACACACACACAAAACACCCCTTCTTGCCCTTCTACCTCTCATAGGACAGTGCTTATCCCTCATGAATCATCCTATCAATCGTATTCCACCACCCCCTCCCCCACCCCCACACTGACCCCAACCCCCCAATCTCCACAGCAACCCAGCTGCGCTGTGACGACAAAGAAGTTCAGCTACCTCCTTGTAAAGACGGGCACGTTGATGCTGAAGGCACGGAGCAACCTGAGGGGCTATACACCTGGACAGGTCATCCAGCTCGCCACTGAGATCCACAACAAGTCTGGCAAAGACACAGGCTGTGTGCTGGCCAGCCTGGTGCAGGTATGTAGACAGCCTCATCTTGACTGCAAAAACACAGGTGATGGCTAATGATGAAATGATAGCCAAGCATTTTGAAAATTTTCCTGAGAAAACAGTGACTTAAAGGGGTCATGTACATTGCCAGATAAATAGGAAATCACCAACAAAATGGGAGTGTGATCTTGCTGCAGTTGCCTTTGTTTATTTGCTGTGTGTGAGAGTCTGTCTCTTCTCCCCTTCTGTGGCATATTGTCTCCTCTCATGGGCTTTCCCCGTCTGTGCAGAAAGTGACCTACAAGAGCAAACGTCCACTCATGGACCTGCGCACCATCGCTGAGGTGGAGGGGGCAGGGGTGAAAGCGGGCAAACATGCCGAGTGGCGGGAGCAGATCATTGTTCCACCCCTCCCCCAGTCTGCCCTTGCTGGCTGCAGTCTCATCGATATCGATTACTTCATCCAGGTAGGGAACAGCTGCCACACAGCATTAACTAAAGCCTATCAGAGTTTCTCACATTCTAGCAACAAGACTCACCACGTGACCCGAAACTAGCTATCAGCTCAGCTTCATCACTTAATCACGTAATTATGTAGTGTGTGTGTTTAAGGTGTGCCTGGTGGCCTGTGGATGATGGCGTGCCTATGGTCATGAACGTAGTGTAAAATGCATTTTTAAATGCAATGCAATGTAATTTTTTATTTTGCAGTTCTGTCAGCTGTCAGCCACTGTCATACCAGCTTAGCTGTCTCTCTGGATAAACACTGACGGCAGAACAGCGAATTAAGAGACGGAACAAACAGAGCAGACCAGATTCAGAAAAAGGTTTAAACAAATGATCTGTCAAACAAAACCCATAGAGACAGAAGCTTCCAGATGACTGGGATTGGTGGTAAATCTCAGAGCTGTATCTTCTTAAAGTAGATGGAAAAGGATGCTCAAACAGATTGGTTAGTGGCCATGCATCATTTGTATCTCTGTGCTGTGTCAGGGCTTGCTGATCTGGTGGAAGAAAATCAGCTCTGTTAAAGACGTAAAGTGCACTTTGTGGGGCCAGAGGATTCTCACTGCTGAAAGTGTCTAACAAGGCAGAGCAAAAGTACTTAGACCTAGTCCTAGAGGGTCTGACAGGACACTCTGCAGGATTTATGTAAAAAGGTTTCAGTGCTGCTTGAGTTGAACAAAAACAGATCATGACTTTAATGAGCACAGATCCCCATTGATGTACTGTCTAATTAGGCTAAGGGTAATCATTTTCTGATGGTGTCACAAGCTAATGGTCATTCACTCACTGTTTTTCCCTTGTCCTGATTTTTTTTGCATTTTAATCCTCCTTTCTGTTTGTCTTTTTTTACCAAACTTCTGTAGGTATCGCTGAAGTCTCCTGAGGCTGTGGTCACACTACCCATCTGCATTGGCAACATCGCTGTCAACCCGACCCCCTCCAGGTCGATGGCTCCCCTGCTGGGGGCGATGTCCAGTCCCTGCCCGGGCAGCATTGTCCCCAGCGCCCCCCCAGCGGAGGAGGACCCAGACAGTGAGCTGGCCGCTGGAGGAGTCCTGATCAGCGAGGAGATCCCCACCAAGAGCCACTCCCAGCAGGACCCCTGCAGCCAGTCCACCACTGTCTCCCCAGCTGCGTTCAGCTATGCCCCTGGCCTTGCCACACCACATGGACAGGGCAACACAGGAGTGGACAGTGCCACCCCACTGTTCTGTGTGTCCACTGGGGCCACCATACCATTTTTCACTGAGGGTAATGCCACGCCTGTGCCCACGTCGTGTTCACTGATTCTGCCCCCCGAGTATAGCCAGTGGGACTACCCTCATGGTGAGTGAACCATCCTCGCCTCATAAACTTACTATCTTATGCCTTAATGTCATTCAATTGGATCAGTCACTGTAGTTATCCTGTAGTCATTTTTTATATACTTTATTTATCTAATTTGATTACACCTGATTACACCTCCACCAAACTGGTGAAGGAAAATAACAATTAAAAAAGAGAACTGTCTTCCCCATGGAAAGAGAAGTATCTAGTGATCAAACAAGAGCCTGTGTTTCAAATGTAGAACCCCCCAAAAATTACAACACTATCATTGGTTGTCACTGTTACAAAGAGGAACTGGAACACAATGTTTCACTGTAATAGGATAAAGCAGTGTAAATTGAGCACAGTTGTAAACTGATTCTGTGCAGAGATGTTCTTTGTCAAAAGGCAGTGTTTTTTGTCCTCTGGCACTTCTCAACCCTCATACCTCTCTGTTTCAGAACCACCTCCCACCTATGAGGAGAGCTGCAGCAGCGACAACTCCAGTTTCAACAGGTAGGAGGACAGTGCTGGAGCAATACAAGCACGGACACAAGAAGCTCATCCACTGTTGTTCTGCAAGGTCTGGTGGCCCCCTGCTGGATGTAAGGGGCATTGCAATCAGCCCACCCCCAAACCTGGCTTTGCGTGGATCATTACTCTCTCCAGTGAAGTTGTGTTAAAATTATAGTCCAATTAGGTATAAAGGGATCCAAACCTAGTTTTACTTTTTCTCATTTCAACTCCCCTATTTCCTCTGTAGTCCACTTAAAGCAGAAAAAGAGAGAACCAAAGGTGAAACATTGGAGAGAAAAAAAAGACAGACAAAAGGTGAATAGATGCACTGTGTGAAAAATACTTAATAGGTATTTATGCAGCAACACTGCAGATCATTGTTGTGAATGAAAAAAGAGGGAGAATTTTTATTTTGTGTTTAAAGAAAGTAAAATATTAGCATCTGTGATGCCTGGAAATAAAGTGAAAAATGTACTTTTGTACATTTTCATTTACTTTGATTCATACCAAGGCTGGCCTTAAAAGAAATATCTCAGATACTTAGTAAAAAATGTAGAACATATAATGTAAGCAGGAAGCTGTAGCAAACACCCAGGTCATACAGTTTCAGACTGTAAAATGTATTAAATCAGGCTTACCTAACAGTTCGCCAAGGATAATGTTGACCCTACACACTCCTAATACATTGTAAACAATGCTTATTTTAGTTGAAACTGTGATATCAAGTCCTAGCAACAAACTATGTTTTAGTACTGCTGTACATTTTTATTCAACTGATAGAATTCCAGCAGGACAAATCATGTAGCTATGTCAGTTAACTGCATTTCCTTGCACAGAAGGTATGGTGTATATACAGTGGATGGTGTAACTGCCTTTGTGACATATGATTGACTCCAGACAGTGTCTTTACATGGCAGAGTTGATGGAAAATTCAAATTTAAACTACTAAAACATTTCACACAGTTTTGCTATAATGTACACATTGCAGTTACAGAAGGTTTTTAAGATGACTCGCCTATCTTGAATATAAGCAGTTCATATGTCAGAAAATGCAGTGTTGTTGAATGAAGACCAAGTGAAGGCAACACATCATAGGGCTACATCAGACATTTAGATCAAAAATAAGGAATTGTAACAAAATGGTGTCCTAACTTAAGCCTCAAATTTCTCTTTAGGTACAGGTAATTAATGATAATTTCCTTTGCATTCATACAGGTGATGGTGTATGTTGTCTCTATATTTCCCATGAGTTAAACTGTCTACTCCTAACACATTTAGTTGTCCTTAGAGGCTATGACAAAGAAAATCCAAAAAACAATATTGGAAATTCATGATTATTCTTACATTCTAGTCAAGAGGTACTTCTCCCAAAGATCGTTTCAAAGTAGACATGCTGAGTTTGACAACCAGTCCTTTTTAAGCTTCTCTGACTGCTGTCCAGTCCCAGTCTGCATATATACCTAGCTCTGACAGAGACACAGACATTGTAGTAAAAAGGCCATGATTGGGGATCATACATTAAATGTTTGTACCAGTATTTGTCTTTATGTCATTAATTATATGTTTTTATTTTCAGTTTCAAATGTCGAAGGAATACTGTATTGAGAAATCTTAAGTTGTACATCATTGTTGTGAATGACTTTGATATTGGTACTTTCTGTATCTGTACTGTATTCTTTTTCAGTGTTGATGGTCAACTCTCACTATGGCTGCTGGCTGCTGGTGTAACTGCACTCTCTCTCTCTCACACACACACACACAGACACACACACACACAGAGTGAGAAAAGGGATAAAGCTCTAAATCCTTAAAGTGCTAATGTCACAATTAAGATGCCAATGAAATATTCTGAAACAATCTGACAAAATTTTCAGTGTTGTGGTCAACCTGTCATAAACACCAACCATCCAAAGTCATGTAGCATTCCTGACATCCAACATCCAAACGTTCTACCAGCATGGTTCTTGCAAATCGCCTGCATGAGTCCATCCACGACCGAAGGTGGTGTTTCACCACCCAAGCACCACACTGACGGGACTGAATCTCCTACATCACTGCACTGTACATAATCACTTTGCCATAAACTGGTTAATAGTGGTGCTCCATCAGTGTGAAAGGCAGTGTAAGGAAGAAAAGGGAAGGTCACTGGGTACTGGAGTGTGTGTGTTTCCATACCTCACCTGCCCTTCTTGCTATCTGTTTCCTGAGAACTACCCTTAAGACATGAAGGTCAGAGAGGATGGATGAGGACAGGTCTTTTTGTACTCCTGCTGATGAACCAACCTGCTGTTCTGTCTCGTTCCTAGGCCTTCCTTGTTCATTGTCATTTCACTTCCTTGTGGGGAAAATACATTTGGAAAAGACTGCAGTTTTGTGTTGTACAAGACATGTTCTCAGTCAGGCTGATTGGATTCAATTACAGTTCTTTTTGCTAGACCAAAGCTTTAAATGTTTCCATTGTTCCACTGTCATAGTATGCAGTTCCTTCACCTGTTGATGATTTATTGGAATTACATTTTATATATGAAACAGCATGGCAATACGGCTGTGTGTAACTTTTGGAAAGAATGACTTCTGTTTTGTTGGGCTTTTCAATTAATTTGCCAATACTGCACACAACAATGTTCCCTGTGGTGGATACAAGTAATATTTTAAAGTAAGAATGGTGATTTTAAATCAATATTGTATAGTATGTTAATAATAAATTTCCATTGATTACAAATACACTGTCTGATGTTACAGAGAAGTAAAAACCACCCCACCTTGTTTGCCAGTCTTTTTGTTCACACAGGTCTGCTTTAATGCTTCAACAGAATTCCTTTGTCAGGTTTTGACGTCTAGCTGGGATCATGTTAAGGACACTCTAGTCTATCATTTGAATTTTAAGGCATTTGCATGAGCTGCATACTTAGGCTGAATCCCATTTCTAATTTATACCCCTTCCCCTAGCCCTATCCCTTGCCCCTTGCCCCCTGAAACTGAGCAACAATGGGTAGGGGTTGGAAGTCAACCCCTATGAATTGGGACACCACTTCAACAATGACATACGTCATCAGTAGTCTCTGCCAGTTTTTACGTAAGCAGATGCGACAAGCTTTTGCCAGAAATCCAACATGCCGACTGCAGCTGTGGTGGTCTCTGTTGCGTGGGCTATTGTCATCTTTTTACGGTTGCATTCTGAACTAAACAATTTTTACCATTTCTGCAGAATGGGCTTACAATGCTAGTCTTCGGGGCAGCAAGTACGAGTGAACCCGTCAGTTGCTTGTAAACTGTTACAAACGCAATGAGCTAGCCAGCATTCGCGGTTCCCAAAAGAAAAAAGTAACACTGTCACAGCAGAATGACACGCATACCATTTGAACGAACACAACCCCAGATTTTCCAAGGCTAAACCAATGATATTGCTTGCAATTACTTGGGTTACAATATCAAAATAACTGTGTTGCACCGACGCTTGCAATTCGTTCACAACTTCCATGCAATTCCATGCATCAACCGATCACTCAAGGTCACAAATAACGTACACTACTTAATACAGTACTAGCGATTTTTTTGTCTGTATTTTATAAAGAAAATGACCATTACGCATTGGAACAATGTTAAACTTAAGACAATGCAGCGGTTAACACAAATTTTCAACCGTAAATAATGAAGAAAATACTTGTGTGAACTAGTTTGGTCTCTGTACTTGTTGCAGCCATCTTGCTGGTGATTCGCAAGGCATTCTGAGAAAATGCTCATACCCCTCTGTCTGGAGTGTGCCTCTGAAAAATCTTCGTTTGGAGGGGTATATAGCCCTACCACTTCCCCCTACCCCTCTGCCCTCAGGAGAAATGGGACACCCCTACCCCTACACGTGTACGTGCAAACTGGAGGGGTAGGGGAAAGGGGTAGGGCCAATGGGTGTAATGGGATTCAGCCTTAGTTAATAAGGTGAAACAATTCCAGATATCCAGTAAGTTTCACTCTGCATTCTATATGGCATGTGAAATGCACAACACTTTCAGTCAAAAGGTAAGTATCTCTGATGTATTTAAATTAAAAGCTGAGATGTTATTAACCCCTTCAGGCCAGTTTTTTGTCAAAAGCAAAAAGCAAAAAGATATATTTCTAATCCTCTCACAACATAGCAATAAAGGGGTAAAGCAATAACTCATTCTTTTAATATATTTTATTTAAAAAAAAAATGTCCATTACAATGGGCACATGAGCAAAAAAATGACATAAAAACTTAGGTAAAACGGATCATGTTTTTAACATAGCAGTTATCTATATGTAACAACTAATCAGGTATGACCTTAACATTTGGAGCTGGATGTCTGCATGCCAAAAAATATCTAGTATAGGCTACTCTTTGAATTACTCATAGGGGGTCTTGGGATGTCTCTACAATCTGAAGATTCCCAAGCAAAATGATGACTTTACGTATGGTGTTTTGGGGATTGATTGCCTCTGACCTATCGAGCTAAAAAAAGAAAACTATAGGTTACGGGTGTAATACTGGTTCTTTGAGGGAGATGAGTGAGACATCTCACTATGGGACATGCCCCTTGCATGACCATTTGCTGAAGCCCAATTCAATCACGCCTTTAGGCCAGTGATCAGTGCAGCTAGGAGTCATGCCTCCGCCTATTAAATTCAGCTGCATGGACCAATGTGCTCATTCTTGGTAAACCAACTCTTCCTCGCGGAGCAAGAGGGGCAATCTGGTGAGATGTCTCACTCATCTCCCTCAGAGAACTGGGGTTACAACCGTAACCTATAGTTCTCTTTCAGTCGATTCCCTCGACATCTCACTATGGGAAGTACAAAACGTCCCAATTGCCGGACCAGTTCCCCAAGAGCCAAAGCCTGAAAGTAATATCAAGCACTCGACCCCAGAACAGTGTGTTCCAAAGGGGGTGCGGTGACGCCCAGTCGGTAAAACCTGACAAACATGTCCAGGTTCACCCAGCTCGCAGCTCAACACACATCAGACACAGACACTCCCTTGAACAGGGCCCAAGACACAGCCATAGCGCGAGTAGTATGCACCGGGGGATGCAGCACCTTAAACTCATAAGCCGTAGAGAGGGCTTCCACAAGCCAATGCGAGAGCCTCTGTGTGGACAGGCCAAGCCCCGTGAGGGCTTGGCAAAGCACACAAACAGCTGATCCTTCTGAAAGCCTTAGTCCTGTCCATGTAAACCCACAGGGCACGGACAAGGAATTACGGTGATGATGCTCAGGGAAGGAGAAGGGGAGCGGGTGAAAAGCATGCAGCTGAACCAGTGAACTAAAGGCATTCAAAACAGGGAACTGCAGGGTTCGTGCGCAGCGTAACCGTCGTATCTCCCTCCGCAAAATGAGTGCAAGCAGGATGCACCTAGAAAGTGTGCAGCTCCCCAACCCGCTTGGTGGTAGCCAACGCGAGCGGCAGTGCTGTCTTGTAAGACAGTAACTTCAAGTCCACCTCCTGCAGAGGACAAAAAGGAGCTGCACACATTGCATCCAGCACCAGGGACATGTCTAGCACCCTTCATGAAACGACACACCAAGGGGTAAAGGCGCTCTAGCACTTTGAATAGTGGCAATCACTTTCAGAGGTAAACCAGCTGAATTCAGATTGAGCCGCTCACGGGCCAGGCCCAAAAAGCCCATCTCCAGATGAGGATTGAAGATTTCCCCCCTCTCCTGAGAGAGCAGGTCCTTGCACAATAGAAGGTGCATTGGTACGGCACGCAGGAGCTGGGTTATTTCCGCTACCCACGGCCGCCCTGGCCAAAGGGGAGCCACCAAAATCATTGACAGGCGCTCACTCCTCAGTCTGTGTAGGGAAGGTAGAATAAGGCTCACTGAGGAAAAGGTGTACAGCAGAGCATTTGGCCATGGGTATGCCATCGTGTTTGAGCCCAGTGGAGCCCCACAGGCTTTCTGAGAGAAGAATAGAGGGCAGTGTGCGTTTTCTGGCGATGTGAAGAGATCACCGGCAGTACCGCATCCAAATCATCTCCACCACCTCCGGGTGAAGCCTCCACTCCCCCAGGAGCGGACTGCCCCATAACAACAATTCTGCCCCCGAGTTTAGCAGACCTGGCACATGAGTCGCTCTCAGGGAAAGAAAGTGAGTGCTACTCCACAGTAGCTCCACAGCGGGCCAGGTTGTGCAGCTGGATTGAGTGCAAGCCGCCCTGGTGGTTCACGTAAGCGACCACTGATGTGTTTCTGTTGTGACTAACACATAGTGTCCCTGGAGAAGCGGCAAAAAATGCTTCAGAGCAAGGCACACCGCCAGAAGTTCCAGGTAGTTGATGTAAACACTTTGCAGGTGAGAAGGCCAGAGTCTCCTCAGTCCTCTGCCCTCCAACAGAGCACCCAAGATAGGTTGGCATCTGTGGTCAGCACCTTGCGAGCTCTTACTGCACCCAGCAGCATGCCCTGCGTGAAGGTCGCCGGACTTCTCCAATGTCTGAGTGCGTATAGACACTCCATTTTCACCATCACACGGCGGTTGAGGTGCCGGGACAGATTTAGTGGGAGGGCATTTACCCATCGCTGGAAATCCCTGATGAAGAGTAGGCCCAGGGGCACTACGTTTAAGACAGACGCCATCAGACCCAGCATGCGCAAGCAAAGGCGATAAGACAAAGTCTGGTTCCTTTGGAAGAGGGCAAGGCAGTGACGGAAAGACAGCATGCGTTGTGGGGACAACATTGCGCAACATATCCTTAAGTTGACAGCCACCCCCAGAAACATGATCTGTTGCAACGGAGTGAGGGATCTCTTTTCGCTTCAGACGCTGCAGACGCTGCCTGCTGCCTTGATGAGGTGCAGGCCAGGAGGTCGTCCAAATAAGCCAGGACTTGTACCCCTCTCTTCCTCAGCGGGAAGAGTGCAGCCCCCATGCATTTTGTGAAGACGGCTCAGCACCAGCCCAAATGGAAGCACAAGAAATTTGTAGGCAACACCCTCAAAAGCGAACCTCAAAAACTTCCTGTGTGGAGAAAAAAACTGGATTTGGAAATAAGCATCCTTCAAATCCATTGTCGTCCAGTTGTTCCGATGAACTGAATGTAAGGGTTTTTTGTCTCATCATTTTGAATGTGAAACATCTGAAATAAACGTTCAGTGCTCTCAAGTCCAAAATGGGGCGAATGCTGCCCCCTTTCTTCAGCACCAGAAAATAATTACTGTAAAACCCTGCCTGACTCTTCTGGCTGGGAACCGCACGAATTTCACCCTTGTTCAGTAAAGATGTAATCTCTTCCCTTAGAACATGAGCCATGTCTCCCTTTGCCAGTGACTGGATCACTCTCTGATCCAAAGGCCTAGGGAGCGCAGCATGATAAGAGGGCCCAGGATGGTTTCTCCTGGCTGCAGGGGCTGACCAAGTTGGCCCGCTGGGTGTCTCAGGGGCAGGCTGATCAAAGGCAGGTCTGCCCTGTTGGTGCTACTGCTGCATGTGACCTGCCAATCTCATAGGAAAGAGGAGGAAAGACTTGAAAGCCACCTGCTGCTTTCTCTTCGCCTCGAATTTTTCCTGCATCGTGGCCACCGCCGAGCCAAAAAGACCAGCAGGGGAAAGAGGCTGTTCCAGAAACATAGACTTGTCCATGTCTGGCATCTTGGACATATTCAACCACAAACTCCCTACCACTGCAAGGCCAAGGATCCTCCCCGTCGACTGAGCTGTGCAGCGGGACGCACGCAGGATGAGATCGGTGATCATCCATATCTCTCTCCAAATTTCCTCCACTGCCGCGCCGCCCTGAAGAATGTCCTCCTCGAGTTCAGCCAGGTAGGCGAGGAGAAGAGTGGACGCATTTGTCTCGCGCCCTGTTTGTGCTGCGACTTGTACAGCTTCTTGAAGACAGCCAAAGTAAAGCGTTCATTTTTATGCAGAAGCTTCGGAGGGAGGGCTTCACAGGAGGCATATGAGCACAACCGTTGTCAGCCATCTCATGCATGTCCACAGATGTAAAACCATACACACGGACACGTGCTGAGTGCGGCGTGTTCCAGAGTGGAGCGTTTGGCTGCGGGGAGAGGCACTGGCCAAGCCACTCCGAGTCTTTATGCGGCTCGCTTGCACGCCTCGTGGAGGGTAGCACCAGACATCGGAGAGGGAGCCTCCCTGTGGCCGTCCAATTCAGGTGGAGCCTATGGCGGGGGAACGTGGACATCTTGCATGTCTACCTCTTCGTCAGACATGGACTCTGAAGTCGTGAGAGACACCCTGTCCAGCTCCTTAAAGGACAGGGGTTCCTCTGCCTCCAAGGAGCAGTCCTCGATGTCTGCGACTGCTCTGCTGCTGGGGTGAACTGGGCAGCCCAATCCCGGCTGGGTGTCACATCGCTGTCCTCTTCGTCTCAGACAAGCTCCAGCATAGGATCTCTACCAAGGCAGTGGTCAAGGAAAGTTGCTCACCGCCACAGGCATCTAGGGGAGAGTTTCCAGCAATGCTCGCAGGAGTTCGGCAAGGTAAGTGCCTCTTTAGCATGAGGATATCCCAGGCAGACGGGACACACGGGATGCATGTCTTTTGCCGCAATGTTAAATCCACAGCAGCTGGGACAGGGATGGGCAGGGTCCTTATCCTTCTTGGCGTGCTTCTTACTAGGGAACATGCTGGTAAGCGTCACATGCAAAAGAAGGTAGTTGGTAAGCAAAGAAACAGCAGGTGAGCCAAATAGCTGGGAAACCAGTTAACTTGCTGGTAAGCAAACAGGGCGAATTTGATAAAAATCTGAAACCGCTGTAAAGCTTGCAAGCCAAAGCACTGACACTGGGCCGTAGTCACAAACACTGCGAGTGAAGAGGTCAAAAATGAGCGTGTTGGTCTGTGCAGCTGAATTTAATAGGAGGAGGCGGGACTCCTAGCTGCATTGACCATTGGCCTGAAGGCATGACTGAATTGGGCTTGAGCAAATGGCCACACAAGGGGTGTGTCCCATAGTCAGATGTTGAGCAAATCGACTGAAAGAGAACCAAATTTCAATCTCATGTTTCATATGTTCATGAGCACTTAAGTTTGACTTGGATGTGCAATTGAAAGACATTTGTTTACAAAGAACACAAAGTACTTGTGCATGTAGGAAGAGCACCTTAGGGAAAAACTATAGCTATTACACCTACCCCTACACTATCTATAACCAAGAAAATAGTTCAGGCTGTTGGTCCCTACTCCCAGGAGTAACACGCACAACTGGCCGCTGACTACAGCTATTCACGCAACCTCATGTGAGCTGTACAGGACAGAACAGCTGAGGGGATGGCCAACTGGAGCCGTACAGACAGATGCTCAACAAGGGTTAACCTGAACCAGCCGGCTACCGTTACAGTGACTGGGGCTGCTGGGGCCGTTTACATGATCCACTCAGCAGCACCTACCTATCGCTTTCCCCCATGGCTTTCACCCTGCCAACAACATGCATCTCATCCAGGACCACTGGCAAGCCTTTGCAGTTTCCTCCAACATTTCCTTAACAATTACAATAAATAAATAAATAAATAAAAAATACAAGACACTTGCACATGTGGGGAGAGCACCCATTGTACCACACTTCAGGCTTTCCTAACTACAGCCATTACAATTATCCATACACTATGTGGGACACATCCTCAGCAGTGTACCTCAGGATCAACGGGTGTGTCGGGCCTTTGCTCACTGTACACCCTCCCCTGAGGCGGCCCCACTAAAGGTGATCAATCCTTTAGCGTGTGTCCACAGTTTAGCTAAAGCCAAATTTCCAAAATGTACTTCCACAATTCACTTACAACCACCGTTTACTTCCAAAATTTACTACTTACTGCTCATTACCAACTGTTTGCACCAATGCATAAAAATTAGGGAAAGAGGAGGGGAAGGAGAAGGGGGGAGAGGGAGCCTGTCTGGGCTTCGCTCACCCCAAGGGCCTGTCTGGGCCTCATCTCCTCCTCCTCCTCCTCCCCCATCTCATCTCCTACACCGCCCCCGCCCGACTTCCAAAGTTTTACTCACAAAATTAACCACAACCACAATTTACTTCCAAAATGACCTGCTTTCTTACTAATTAGGACTTGCTATCCCCAAGAAACCCTCCATCTCTGGACTAAATGACTACAGACCTGTGGCCCTGACCTCAGTTGTCATGAAGTCCTTCGAACGCCTTGTGTTGTCCCACCTCAAAAAGATCACAGGCTCCCAGCTTGACCCCATGCAGTTTGCCTACAGGGCAAATAGGTCAGTGGACGATGCAGTGAATATGGGACTGCACTTCATCCTGCAACACCTTGACCAACCAAGGGCCTACGCCAGGATTCTGTTTGTGGACTTCAGCTCGGCGTTCAACACCATTATCCCAGATATCCTCACCACCAAACTCTCCCAGCTAACTGTGTCTCCTGCCATCTGTCAGTGGATCTCCAGCTTCCTGACCGACAGGAGCCAACATGTGCGGCTCGGAGGTGTCACATCCAGTACACGGACTATCAGCACTGGTGCTCCCCAAGGCTGTGTCCTCTCACCACTGCTCTTCTCTCTCTACACAAACGACTGCACCTCCAATGACCCAGCGGTCAAGCTCCTTAAATTTGCAGACGATACCACTGTCATTGGGCTTATCCAGGATGGTGATGAGTCTGCATACAGACAGGAGGTTGACAAGCTGGTGCTCTGGTGCAGCCAACACAATCTACAACTTAACGCACTAAAGACTGTCGAGATGGTTGTGGACTTCAGGAAGCACCCCTCACTGCTGCACCCCCTCACAATATCCCACAGCCCAGTATCAAATGTGGACTCTTTCAAGTTTCTGGGATCCATCATCTCTCAGGACCTGAAGTGGGAGTCCAACATCAACGCCATCCTCAAAAAGGCTCAGCAGAGGATGTACTTCCTACGCCAGCTGCGGAAGTATGGCCTACCACAAGAACTGTTGGTGACCTTCTACACAGCTGTAGTAGAATCCATCCTCTGCTCGTCCATCACAGTCTGGTTTGGAGCAGCCACACAACATGACAAACACAGACTACAGCGCACAATTCGGACTGCTGAAAAAATCATCGGTGCCCCCCTGTCCTCCCTCCAGGACTTGTACATTGGGAGGACCAGGAAGCGGGCAGAGAACATAATCAAAGACCCCTCTCACCCTGCACACACCCTCTTCGACCTCCTTCCCTCTGGTAGACGCTACAGATCCCTGCGCACCAAAACTACCAGACACAAAAACAGCTTCTTCCCCACTGCCATCACTCTACTGAACAGCTGAACTACACATGCATACATACATACATGCACATATGTGTATATGCTTACTGTTATGCCCTTGTATCCCCCCCCCCAGCGCTTCTCTTGCACATGACACAAGTAAAGACTTGCCTAGGTGTCCCCTGCCCAGCAACTCAAGACTCTTTTTTGCCTTATTGGTATATTGTCATACCGGTTGTTTAACCCACTGTGACACCATGTGCCTACTCGTACATTATTGCCCATATTGGGTGCCTGTATGTATATTGTATATTGTTGTCCCTACTGTGCAATACAAGTACACATACTTGTTTTAGTGTATTGTATTTATTGTATTGTATTACGTTGTGTGTTATGTGTATAGAGAGCTAACATCTGCCGGAGTCAAATTCCTTGTATACGTAAGTATACTTGGCCAATAAAGCTGATTCTGATTCTGATTCTGAATATTTGCACTTTACCACCATTTTACCACAGATACTATCACTTTGCAGTCACTAACGCATACGCCATTACACAAACGACCCTGCCAATGCCATTTCTAAAGACGATTCTACCCACTGACTTACCCTTAAATGTATACTCCTCTTGAATCAAATGGTGTCTAATGCTCAGTTATCCCGTGTTCCATACACCGCAAAACCCCGGGAAACTTGGCCACTCTGTATCCCAATACACCGCACGATCCCAGAGAGCCTGATTCTAAGCTGCCCATGTGTGTGATGGCTGCCATTTATAAGCCTCTTCTTCTGTGTTTCTATTGACCCACTAAACGCACTACTGCCATCTGCTGGTCTGGGGTGCCCATCCTTATCTGCACAAACAGTCCTAGGTTGCATTAATCTCCACCTCCCAAGCCTCCCCGCCCAATCTGGACATTCCTCACTATCTCTCCATGTCTAAGGGCTGCCTCTGCCTCCTGCACTGCTACCTTTGGTTTCCACTTTCTCCCTTTGCTCGGGTTAGGAGCCAGACCACTGACTATCCTGTCCTTGCTCCCTGTTAACAACAGCTCTGTCCTAACCTTAGCACACTTAAATTCCTCTACCAGACTATTTATTGGCAGCTGCAGTATGTTCTTCCCATACAGAGCTACACTGCTTAGGCACCGTGGAACCCCTAACCACTTTTTAACGTATGAATTAACCACCCTTTCTACCTTCTCTACATTCTACTCTAATTATGGTGAGATTAAACCTGACCTTTTTTTTGCCCATGCATATGGCCTTCTTTTGAGGGACTCAAGTGCCTTTACCCCTATCTAAAGATAAACATGTTGTGGAAGTACACTGACAGTCAATAGAAACTTTGAGGTAGAAATGTAAGCACATTTCTACTTGTAGGGGGATTGTAATTATTAATTGTGGATTTATTGATGACTTAGTGCGGGTAGTTAAGATAATGTAGTTGAGATAATGATCTTATCCTGTCTTCTTATCACGGTTCACTGCACATGGGTTGGTCTGTTTGCAAAAGTGGACCAAACACACATTGAGCAACACTCAGTGGATATCTGCACAATTTGAGGATTGGTTTTGAAGGCCCAAAAAAGGCCACCATTAGCCCAGTCTATGCCACATCCAACAACTCTGGGCACTGGGTATGGTGGAGGCCGGTTTGAGCTACAGTGAGATAGCCAGTATGGGCTGTTCCCAACCCACAATTTGAAACCTGGCTCTGGCTCTGTTGACTATAGACCGGGAAGTCTAGACCGCCTAGTCCGAAGCATGCGCCAACGGATCGCCGCCTGCATTGAAGCAAATGGAGACCATACCCGGTATCGACTGTTGTGACTTTGTGTTTGGCAGGTGCCATTTTCTTTTTTCTTTTTTTTTCGATTTTGAAATTATTCTTGAAACTTTAGATTTTCGTTTCTTTATGCCAATTTCCTAAGCAAATGATTCATATGAAAAAAATCCAGTTTAGGGTTTCAGAAGAAAAATCATGTTGAAAAATATGGTCTCCAAGTTTTCATTGACTGTGAGTGTATAATGGTGGGACTGTGTTGCTACCTTGATGCAACCTTGTTTCAGTGTATATACAAAGATCATTATGTTGACATTCAAAGAATAATGTAAATACATAAGTCAGTCTAGCTAGACTGACACTGGGTCTTCAGGTAAGAAAATGACTCAATGATTACATTCAAACTGGAGCAAAACATTATAAAGCACACCAGAATCAAGGTGCTAGGCCCCAGAGACCTGATCTCAATCTAACTGAGAATCTGCATGGAAACGTGAGATTAATGTGCATGGTTAAATCCCCACCAGTTGGATTAGACAATTTACCATGGTAGAATAACACGATCCCTCAGGAGACGTGTTAGTCCAGTTAGACTGTAAAGTAACATGTTGATACAATTGAGGAAGAAAGGCTGCGTTTTCAGTAGTTTCACTAGTTCACGTTCCGCCCGAGAGGCATGATTGATCTAGAATGAGTTTTGAAAAAATAAAGTGAACACGACTTTCTCGTGAGATGGTGTAAATGCAATATTTTCAATTGATGGTGAGCGAGAGGACTGAATGGTTTGCGAGTGGGGCACATTTGGGCAAGGTCGTGGTCAGGGTCCAGAAGTGCTTAATAAATTCTCACATGACCCTACGCAGGCAGGTATCACGAGAAAACCTGAGCAAGCACCCCAAAAGAAGCAAATGTTTGAGGGATCCCTGACCGGGACCGAGTAGTATGAATCACAACGTAAGAGCCAGTTGAGCTTTCTTTAGCTCGAACGGATTAGATCGGATGTACAACTGATAAGCGTCCGAGGTCCATCGGCCAAGGGTTTTGAGCGATAGCTCGGGGAGACCGTTAGAAGCTGCGGTGGTGGCTGCACAAATCCGAAAAGAGTGGGATGAGTAACGATCTGCTGGGATTCCTACTTGAGTAATTATGGATTTAAGGTGGGATTGAAACAGTGAGTGAGTTATTGGCTGTCCGTTGTCGGACACGAAGAGGGGGTCATTTTGAGAGGCGATGGAGGCGCGGAGCCAATGTGTGGTAGTGCTGAAGGGGTGAGGCTATATTAAAAATGTAGACGAAGTGTCCTTTGCCCAATTGGTCTGTCTTACTGCGTTTGATGAAGTAACGGATCGAGTCTGGATCTAGAATTTGCAGGTCGCAGACGCGCAGGTGAATTTGGGGATTAAAACTGGCACTAGGAGTCGTGAATTCGCTACCTCTAAGCAGCCCAAAATACGCCAAGATAAACATAGCCATTAACGTCAGGTCTGTATGGGGGGAAAGGAAGCCCTTCCTTAAAATATGGATGCAGGCATTCAGCAAGTGAAAAGTGATGGGGAGCCGATGGTCAGGAGTAGCCGGTTCAGCCTTACGGATACCTTTAATCATTAGATACACGTAGTGGCTAGACAGTGATTCGCATGCGGACCCGAAAATTAGTTTGTAAAAAAAATGGACACCTGCTAGATAAGATTTTATTGTACTGGCCTTCAGATTGAGTACCAGGTTGGCATATGAAATAAAGGAGGAGACTGTTAGAGTGTCGAAGTGTGGGAATGGCAATGCATGGCAGTTATGAAATAATTTGAACGACGACCAGGCAGTCCAGTATGACTGGATTATCTAGAGCTGAAACTGAATGAGCAGCTGTCAGGAGGTGAGAAATGAAGGGCCTCCCTTGGGGAATAACGTGCATTGCGAAGTTGAGATGACCAAGCAGCAAGACTTCCATTTTGGTTTTATTCGCGCACACGGCGAAACAGTCAATGACTGTGAGGATGCGGTCGATTTTCTCCTTGGGAAGGGAGGTGGTGAAATCCCGAGTATTGAGGGTGATGCCCAGGAACTCCAGGAAATGTGTAGGACCGCTTGTTTTCTCCTCGGATATCGGTACGCCCAAGTTTGAAAAAACTTTTAGGATGGTTTGACGACCGGTCGTGGGAGGGGCCGAAGGAGGAGTAAGTGCACCAGGAGATTAATGTTGTAGTTATTTTGTAAAATCCAGCAAAGCGCTTCTGAAAGGGTGTCGAAAATGTTCGGGCTGCTGCGGCAGCCGAAGGTAAGCCAGACAGCAAAATAAAACTTGCCTTCCCACTGGACCCCAAATAAATGCCAAAAGTCAGGGTGGATAGGCATGACTTTGAAGGCTGTGGTGATGTCTGCTTTGAACAGCCAGCAGTTGGAACCTGCTAGCTTGATGAGACGGACGGTGTCTTCCACTTTCTGGTAGCACATGGAATAGTCTTCGAATAGCACCAGACTGTTGATGCTGGGAACGAGGCTGTTATGGGGAGCAGAGAGATCAATAATTTGTCTCTTCTTTACCGAGTATTTTCTAGTAGCTACACCAATGGGGTTTATTCCTAATGTGGAAAAGGGGGGGGTGGGAAAGGGACCCATCATGAACCCCGATTTGACTTCGGTGGCCAGCAGTGCGTTCACAGCCTCAGGATCGTTAACAGCGGAGAGGAGGTTTTTGCAGATGAAAGATGTGGAGGGCATAGCTGAAATGCCTGGGTGAAAACCGTTTAGCAGACCAGAGATGAGGTAATCAGTAAATTCACTATTGGGGTGGGAAACCAGTTTAGTTTTCAAAGCGGAGACATTGATCGGAGTAGACAGATACCGTTTACAACTTTTATTTTGAACGGGATAGACAGGACAGACAAGACGCGCGTGGGCGCCAGCACAATAATTGCAAACATGCAGGTATTTGCATTTAGACAGGTCACATTTAGAATTGTTAAAGCGGAAACAGACTTGCTGTCTGGGGAAGGTGCTCTGATCGGCGGCCGACTGGGAATGTTTGGGGACAGAACATGTGGATTTAGAAGCAGTCTTGCGGTTACTGGGATTCCCTTCTACGAACGGACAGTGAGAGGAACTGTGGTCGGGGCAGCAGCAGATGGCGCAGACGACGGGGCGACAACCCAGGGAAACGCGGTTGTGAAGTTCAAGGTCCAGTGCTCCCCAGTAGGGGCACTGGTTCCAGAGGCCGACTCTGGCGGCGCACTTGGCTGAAAACAAGCGGTGATAGGTGAAAAAATAGGTCCCCCCATAGGAGACGGTCAGCCCCGCGATGATATTGAAGTAATCGTTTAGTTCGCGTCTTCTGTGTGGAAAGATGGAACAGATGACCTCGGTGCAGCGGGAAAAGGCTAAAGCGAACTCGGGAAATGACAGAACGCGGGAAGCTGGTCCGGATGATTTGAGAGTGAGGGTTAATGGTCCGCAGTCTACGTCACGAGAAACAGAGGTTCTCTCGGTTCAGAGAAAACGGATAACAGGGAAGAAAGATCGATGTCCACACCTGATAGGATTTGTTGCCTGAGCGATGGAGACACTGGTGGAGGCTCATGTATGGGAGCGTGAGGAGGAGGTGGCAGAGGAGCGGCTGAGGCCAGCGTGTAGGTTGGGGGAGCTGGGGAGGCGAGGCTCAGCATAGCAGCACCGGGGCTCAACTGAGCGGGAGAAGGGGAACGGGAACCAGGAAGTGGGTGATCTGGCCGGTCGATGCCTCCTGGGGAACGGAGGAGCTCAGGAGAGAAGCCGTCGACTTGCTGCTGCTGGTTTGAGGTTGACGGGGAATGCAGGTGTCGGTTATCCGAGAGCCAAAGAAGACGGAGCAGGACGTCTTTTCGTGCAGAGCGGCTAAAACGAATTCCCCGCCTGCTCAGTTCGCTCCGGATTTGAGCCATGGTCCTGGGGATGTTTCCCTGCCCAGGCGCATTGCGATGGGAGGCCGAAGAGCCCTCGGCGCCGCGGGAGGGGGCCGGGGAAGAAGTCCGGCGTGAGTGGGAGGATCGCTCGGTAGTACGGCTCAGGCGTACGGCTCAGGCGGCCGCACATGGGTTGCTCCGCCAGAGTGTCCGCTGCGTTGGGGAGCAGGAGGGTCGGCTGCACAACTCGGGCGTCCTCGGCGTTGGGAAGCTGGAGGTTCCGGTGCCTGGCGAGGAGACCCGCGGCGAGGAGAAGCTGAAGGATGGGGCGCCTGGCGAGAACGCCCGCGACGTGGAGAAGCCGGGGGGTGGGGCGCCTGGCGAGGGCTCCAGCGGCGGGGAGAAGCCGGAGAAACGGGCGCCTGGCTGGAACGACCGCGGCGTAGAGGCGCCTGGCTTGAAGGTGGTGGTGAATTGGGGTCCAAGCTCAGACGTCGATGGCAAGGACGAACCGGAGGATCGGTTTGAGAAGGAGGGATAAGCTCGTCGAATTCGCTGTCAGAAGCGTGGATATCCAACTCCATCATGTCAAGCGTTGCGAGCAAGAAACATGCCTTAGCGAGCAGGAGAAGCGAGCACTGCGAGCAGGAAGAAGCGAGCAGAAACACTGATGGGTGAGTGGTGAATAAGTTACCGGAAAAGGTTAACGAGGAGGGCGTGACAAATTTCGTCACGCTCCTCCTGAACTTCTGTTTTTTTAGGAAACGCCATTTTTAAAATGTTGGCCTTGTATTTTTTCTTGTTTTAACAATGTGATGGAACTTTTTGACAATTCTGTTTTATGAAATAGGTTAGGCATTTTTTTTTGCAGAGTGCGGAATTAACCATGTTAATAACATGTACTAAATTACATGTCTGCCTTTTTAGCAAAATCCAGTCCTTACATTTTCAAGAGGATTCTTGGGAATAATATACAACATTTAAATTGTTGTCTAGTGAACAGAAAGAAATACAATACTTTTTGTTTTACTGTACAGAAAAGAAATTAACTAACAAACTTATTAGAGGATTGGGACTAAATGGTATATACTCAAAAATATTAATGTATGCGGATGACACAACCTTTATGATCAAACCAGACGCAATATCCTTGCAAAATCTTATAGATGATTTGGACCATTTTACTAAAATATCTGGGTTGAAACCCAATTATGAAAAATGTTACATCATGAGATTAGGTTCACTCAAACATACAAACTTCACTCTTCCCTGTCAAATGCCTGTAAAATGGACTGATGGGCCCATTGATGTATTAGGTATCCACATACCAGAGAATGTTAAAGACATATCTACTTTAAACTTTAATATTAAATTAAATCGGCTCAGCAAAATATTACAACCTTGGCAGGGAAATAAACTGACTATCTTTGGTAAAACAACACTAGTAAATACACTGGTCGTGTCAGTTTACATATTTGATGTTTTCCCTTCCAACACCTGCAGAAACGTTTTATAAGGAATATGAACGACAGATCTTTAAATTTGTATGGAATGGAAAGAACGATAAAATTAAACGCACATACCTATATAATGATTACAATATAGGAGGTACGAAACTGTTGAACTTGAAAGCTATGAACTCTAAAAGCATCTCTTATTCCAAAATTCTACTTCAACCAAGAATGGTTCTCTGGTAGATTGTTGAGAAAGATTCACCCATTTTTTAAGAAGAACTTATTCCCCTTTATTCAAGTGCACTCATCACAATTTTTCATAATGAAGAATATTTTTTCTCAACTCTCTGCTTTCCTGACTGATACGCTGCAAAGCTGGCTTCACTTTCAGTTTCACCCACCAGAAAAAAATTAAGAAATACTACAACAAATCTTATGGCTCAACTCCAATGTAATGCTGAAAGGTAGCACAATTTTTTTTGAACATATGTTTACAAAAGGAATAGTTTTTTTCAATGATATTGTGGAGAAAGGTGAAATATTGATGTACGTAAAAATAAAAGAAAAATATGGTGATATAGGCACATTGCATCAATATAACCAGCTTGTAGGATCGATACCTCGAATTTGGAAAAGGAAAATAAAAAGTATCCCTGAATCACAATCTGTATGCAGGCCCTATATAAAAGTGGGTAAGTGGACCACGAAAATAAAAATAAATAAAGAAATGTATAACTTCAATATGGTGAACAATAAACTCATAGATATAAATATATGAACTACTGGGAACGCCAGTTGGACACTCCAATTCCATGGATATATGTATTCAAAACATTATACAAAGCAACACTTGACAATAAAAAAAAAAGTAATTAATATGGGCATTCCTGAAGAAAAAAAGACACACACACACACAAAAATTCACAATTCAACGTACAAATGGCACAAACGTGTCTTAAAGGGAAAATTATGTCCTTTTTATACAAAGTACATGTTTTATCAACTAATGGTTGAAATACCTTTATACAAAGCCGTTGTGAGGTAATGCAACCAGACAGGGAAAAGAGGAAAATAGAACAGGTCCTGGCTCAATATTGGGCTCGTAATCTGTGCAGTTTATACAGAGCCTATCAAAACCTCCCTTTATGTTCCTGAGAGAGGACAATGGCAATGTGTGCAAAATTGTTTTTTGATTAAATGTGCAGTGGTCTGTAGTATTAATGAATGCCCAGTGACACGTTTTTTTTGGTGAAAAAATAGCTCCTGTTTGAGGCTGTTCTAGTTTTGTGATGGAGATGGAGTGGTAGTCACAGGCTACAGGCTATGCTAGTCACAGGCTACAATCATTCAAAGCCCATTCAGTCACAGCACACCAAAACAAACACACATACAACACACATACCTATACACTATGTTCCAAATTATTATGCAAATTGTGTTTAAGTGTCACAAAGGTAACATTTTTTGTTTTTCATTTAAACTCATGGAGATAGTGGTGTGTCTCAGGATTACTGAAATCAATCAATACTAGAGTTGTTCAGAAGGTGTTATGTTAAACACTTTTACATTTTGACATTTGGTTAGCTCACGTTTTCCCAGCTTGTAATAGTTCATCAAAATGCTATTAATTTCCCTCTCCTTTATAGGCTATATTGTAAGCCTAGCTGTTTGTTGTGTTAGTTCATATTGTCTAAAGTATGTTTATAGTGTTAAACTTTCAGTGTACATCATTAATGATGGAGCATAACTTATATACTATAGTGCAGTTTATTGATTATTTTCATTCTGCTAATTAGCATTTCACTATAATGACAATAAAATTGATACCATTACTATCACTTACTAATATAAACATATCAGAAAATGTGCATTGTATATCATATGGTACAGTATAGTCTACATCATGCATGTATTTCCTGGGTTTTTCATTTATATGATTTCATTTTATTTTATTCTTGAAATCATGTTTATTATTAGACTGGTGTTACCTACTCCTCTTCACTCTTTAGATGCACTGCAAAGGAAATG
The DNA here is from genome assembly GCA_027475355.1 of Coilia nasus. Lineage (NCBI taxonomy): Eukaryota > Metazoa > Chordata > Actinopteri > Clupeiformes > Engraulidae > Coilia > Coilia nasus. The sequence continues at coordinate 671,539 of CM050209.1, forward strand.
CAGAATTTCCTACCATTGCAATCAAAGAATATGACAGATATGGAACTTTTGACCTTCCTGCATGAGAAGAAGCTGGCAGAAATGTACCCCAACATGTGGGTTGCTTTGAAAATCTGCCCCTCTTCCTGTTACAGTTGCTGCTGCTGAAAGAAGCTTCTCTAAGCTCAAACAGATTAAAACGTATCTGAGATCTACTATGATGCAAGAACGTCTCAGTTTATAAGCATAAACCATGTAGATGTAGATGACTTTGCTGCAAGAAAGAACAGGAGAGTAAAGCTGTAGCAGGTTATTATGACCGCCGCTAGCGAAGCTAGCGTTAGCGGTCATTATAGTGTTGCCGCGACTTTTTTCCCTTTTTTTTTTTTTTTTTTTTCCCCGATTTTCCGTCAACGATTTCCGGGACACTGGAAGTACGGGGGACATGAATCTTTGTAGGCATGTAGCCCTAGAACTTTTTGAGCGACTAGAAGCTTTTGGTCCCCAAGGGCCACCCCCCCGCTTTGCCAAGGTCCGTCAAAGAGGGGGAGACCAGCAAAAGTTTTTGCTGAATAACTCAATGAACGTTTCACCCAATGACATGAAATTTTTGTGATATGTCGGTGTTACAGAGATGTATCGAACCAGCCCACAAACACTCACTTGAAGCACAGCGCCACCTAGTGATATGGGTACATGCAAAAATTGGGATTTTCAGTTGCCAATATCTTGGACCGCGAAGGTGGGAACTGCACAAAATACGTCATGCATGATCACCACAAAGACCTCTAACATTACAGCACATGCCATAAAACTTGGTCCATAGGGGGCGCTGTAATTGTAAAAAATGTAATTTTGCCTATTATCTAGAGAATGCTAATGTTTACAACAACTTTTTTTTTATTGTGAAATCTATTGACCATCACGCATTGAAAGCACTGGTCGACGCCCACTTCCAACGAAAACAATTTCCATGAAATTTTAACATTGCAAAAACAAATTTAAACAAACTCGTCATAGGCCGTTCATGTGAATCTCACCAAATTTGGTATATGTCATCTACAGACAACGCTGACAAAAAGTTATCAAAGGATTTATCTTGAGATAAACCGTTTCGAAGTTACACGTCAATGAACATTTAACACGTAGCTTAAAATTCTTCAAAAGTCCATATCTTGGCTTTTAATTGCTCAAATTTGGTCAAAGTTGACATGCCATCTCTAAACAGCTTTCTTTTCATGTGTACTAAATTTTGTGACATTTCGTCATAGGGGGCGATGTTTATTGGCGAAGCTAGTTGTCAAAAAACAGTTTTTGTTAAATGATTCGTCAACAATTTTGCCCAAGACAACGATTTTGTGTTAGTATGTCAGTGTTACAGAGACATATCGACCCAGCCCATAAACACTCACTTGAAGCATAGCGCCACCTAGTGATAAGGGTAAATGCAAAAATTGGTATTTTGAGTTGGCAATATCTTGGACCGAGAAAGTGGAATTTAGCGCAAAATATGTCATGCATGATCACCACAAAGACCTCTAACATCACAGCACATGCCATACAATTTGGTCCATAGGGGGCGCTGTAATTTTAGAAAATGTCATTTTGCCTATTATCTAGAGAATGCTAATGTTTACAACAACTTTTTTTTTATCGTGAAATCTATTGACCCTCACGCATTGAAAGCACTGGTCGACGGCCACTTCCAATAAAAACAATTTCCGTGAAATTTTAACATTGCGAAAATGAATTTGAACGAACTCGTCATAGGCCGTTCATGTGAATCTCACCGAATTTGGTATATGTCATCTACAGACAATGCTGACAAAAAGTTATCAAAGGATTTATCTTGAGATAAACCGTTACGAAGTTACACGTCAATAAACATGTAACACGTAGCTTAAAATTCTTCAAAAGTCCATATCTTGTCTTTTAATTGCTCAAATTTGGTCAAAGTTGACATGCCATCTCTAAACAGCTTTCTTTTCATGTGTACAAAATTTTCTAACATTTCGTCATAGGGGGCGATATTTATTGGCGAAGCTAGGTGTCAAAAAACTGTTTTTGTTAAATAATTTGTCAACAATTTTGCCCAAGACAACAATTTTGTGTTAGTATGACGGTGTTACAGAGGCATATCGGTCCAGCCCATAAACTCTCACTTGAAGCATAGCGCCACCTAGTGATAAGGGTAAATGCAAAACTTGGTATTTTGAGTTGCTAATATCTTGGACCGAGAAGGTGGGAACTGCACAAAATACATCATGCATGATCACCACAAAGACTTCTAACATCACAGCGCATGCCATACAATTTGGTCCATAGGGGGCGCTGTAATTTTAGAAAATGTCATTTTGCCTATTATCTAGAGAATGCTAATGTTTACAACAACTTTTTTTTTATCGTGAAATCTATTGACCCTCACGCATTGAAAGCACTGGTCGACGGCCACTTCCAACAAAAACAATTTCCGTGAAATTTTAACATTGCGAAAACGAATCTGAACGAACTCGTCATAGGCCATTCATGTGATTCTCACCAAATTTGGTATATGTCATCTACAGACAATGCTGACAAAAAGTTATCAAAGGATTTATCTTGAGATAAACTGTTTCGAAGTTACACGTCAATGAACATTTAACACGTAGCTTAAAATTCTTCAAAAGTCCATATCTTGGCTTTTAATTGCTCAAATTTGGTCAAAGTTGACCAAGTCTAGTGATATGGGTAAATGCAAAAATTGGGATTTTGAACTGCCAATATCTTGGACCGAGAAAGTGGGAACTGCACAAAATACATCATGCACGGTTCAGCACAAAGACCTCTAAAACCACAGCACATGCCATACAATTTGGTCCATAGGGGGCGCTGTAATTGTACAAAATCTGATTTTGCCTATTCCTTGCCTTCACAAATCACTCCTACACACTATACAAACACACACAATGTCATTCATTCAAAACCCACATCCATGCCCACTTTCAGAAAATCATTTTCACAGAAATTCTCACCTCACAACACTGCTCTACCACACACTTATCATGCCAACAGTTCCCACATTTCAATATACTGCGGCGGTCATACCATGTACCGCTATGCGGTACATCTAGTTTGAGATTGAGGATGTGGTGGTGTAGCTTTTAAATAGTTTAAGGGAGTATCAAGAAAAAACACCTAGGGGCCCTATTTTGCCGCGGCGCATTGTGCATTCGCGACATGCGCATGCTGTCATTGCTATTCTGTGCCAGCGCATCGTTCATTTTTTCAGGCAAAAAAATCACGTTGTTGACATTGCGCCGTGACGGGCGTGTCAGCGAAAAGAAGAGGTGTGGGCTGGCGCAAAGCGCACCAGATGCTATTATGAGGACGCAAAAACCATTTCCTATAGACCAGCGCAAACCATGTTTTTGTCAGTTGTCAGTCGCGCAAGGCTGAAAAGCTATTTTAGGGGCGCACAACGCTTTGAACTCCGATGCATCTGCTGTTGCGCCAGAGAGGCAAGCTGAACTGGCAGAAAAGTTGCAACATGTATAGCCTGTATAGCCATGTATTTTTATGTGTTAATAAGCAAACAGGCACAACTAATGAGAGTATAGCAATGTTTTGCCGTTTATAGCAATGTTCTGCAGTTTACGTTTTGTTATGTCGTTTTAAATAAACAGCGATTGCAATGTTCTGCAGTTTATTTACGATTTCTTTTGTCATTTTAAATAAACAGCGTGGCAAGTTGTAAGAAATGAAATGGACAAATCATCAAAAAGAAAACTCGATGGACCTCCACCTTCCGTTTATTTTTTATGTTTCCTTTGAGTTTAAAGCTTTTGTTTTCCTGTCTTCTAACGTCGTTGTACCGCTTTCGGCACTGTTCGAAAGTTATCTTCTTGTCAAATTACTGAAGATATTTCCTCCCATACTTCTTTGACCCACGGAGGTTTGGGGGGATTCTTTCCATCCCCGAATATTAACTGCTCAAGCGCTTTTACTTCATGCACGAGCAGATCGGTCTCCTCCACCGAAAAGCTCCTCCCGTCCGGGTAAATCCTCCATCGTAATAGCGACAGACCATGGACAATGCGCCCGCTGGCTCTTAAATGGAATGAGAGTATAAATTCTCATTGGTTAATTGTATGTTACGCCCAAAACACACCCATGACTAATGGAGTAATTTAAGACCAACCCTTTTGAACAATGCACCTGGCGCAATGTTCACTTTTGGCGCCGTCAAAATACCAAATTGTGTCGGGAACGCCCCCAAAGCAACTTGCGCTTCAGACTTTAGACAATGCGCATATGATCGTGAAAATAGAGCCCCTAGAGGTCTTTGTAAGATCACCTTTTTATATATTTGTTATATTTTTATTTAAATCTTTGCAATGTTTTTGTGCACACTGGTTTCTTTAATATCCTTTTTTTGTGTAGTGCCTTAATTTGTGTTAATTTATGTCACTTGTTTAAACTTTTTATTTTCAGAGTATTTAAATGTAATACTTTATGTAAGCTATTTATATTATATTTCATATATACAGTAAATTTACAAAAAACAGTAAATAAAAAAATAAAATATGTCTAAGACAAAGCTATTTAGTTTCTTGTGAGTATATGTACAATAGCAGTGGAATTTACTGCAATGCAAGGGTGGCACCACCTAAAATCTTGCCTAGGGCGCCAAATTGGTTAGGGCTGGGCCTAGGTGAAATAGTTGAATGCCTTAGACAAGGTATAAAGACCTCAGATATTTCACGAAAACATAAACGTGACCATTGTACTATTAAGAGATTTGTAGGTGATTTAGAGCACACACGAGTTTGTGCAGATAAAGGCACAATGAGATGAGGTTTCTGTCAGACCAATACATCAGGTTAAGAGAGCAGCTGCTAAAATGCCATGACAAAGCAGCAAACCAGTATTTGAAGCTGCTGGTGCCTCTGGAGTCATGTAAACATCAAGGTGTACGATCCTCCAGAGGCTTGCAGTTGTGCATAAACCTTCTATTCGACCACCCTTAACCAATGCTCAGAAGAGGAAATGGCTCCACTGGGCCCAGAAATACACAAAGACTAATTTTCAAACAGTCTTGTTCACCGATGAGTGTCGTGCAACCCTGGATCATCCAGATGGATGGAGTGGTGGATGGTTGGTGGATGGTTGGTGGACGGCCGCCTTGTCCCAACAAGGCTCCGACGTCAGCAAGGAGGTGGCAGAGCCATATTTTGGGCTGGAATCATGGGGAGAGAGCTGGTCGGCCCCTTTAGGTCCCTGAAGGTGTGAAAATGACCTCTGTAAAGGATGTTTCTTTCATGGTACAAAAAGAATAACCATGCTTTCCGTAACAAAATCATCTTAATGCATGACAATGCACCATCTCTCACTGCAAGGAATACCTGTGCATCATTGGTTGCTATGGGTATAAAAGAAGAGAAACTCATGGTGTTCTCATTCTCCCCTGACCTCAACCCTATTGGAACCTATGGGAGATCTATGAGGGTGGGAGGCAGTTCACATCCAAACAACAGCTCTGGGAGGCTATTCTGCAAAGATATTCAAGCAGAAACTCAGTTGATGCAAGAATTGTGAAGCTCATATCAAATACGGGGTCCTATGTTAAAATGTAACTTGACCTGTTAAGATGTTTTTGATCAAAATAGCTTTTGCTTTTGCTTCTAATTTAACAAATGACGATTTTCAGTTTTTTAAAACAATAAAATGTTTTGAAACTTCTGCTATTCGTAATAATTTGGAACAGTGCATTTTAAGTTTTTAATTTTTGAAAAAAAAAAAAAAAAACTGTTATCATTAGGAGGTTTGTTCAATAACATTCAAACTGTACTCTAACAGTTGATGACTTGAAAATTATGATGACTGTCATTTATATCAACTATTTAGGAAAATCAGAGTAAAATTTAATTTGCATAATAATTTAGAACACAGTGTATTTCGCTAAGTGAATGTGTGCTGCAACTAGGGATGCACCGAATCCTGATTTTTAAGGTTCTGCCGAATACCGAACCCACTCCTTAAGTTTCGGCCGAATCCGAAACCGAATACTGAATCCTAGTGATGGGCAAATGGAGCCTTGTGAAGCATTGATGCCTCACTCAGAAAATTGTGTCAAATGGTTCGAAGTGTCTGAGGCCTTGGAGAAACACTGACCTCTAGTGGACAAATTTAATCATTGCAAACTGGCACACAGCCCATGATTTGGGAATCCAAAATTCCCAAACTCTCGAAAATGAAAAGTCGCCAAAATCTCCACTAACGTCACACAATACTCCCCACTACCCAACATTTTTAAGAAATATTGGTGCATATTTTATACTGTAGCAGTTTAGCGCTCGTCAAACCACGGAAGCGCGCTGACACTCTGAAGCTTCCACAGCCAGCCATTCGCTGAGCCAATGAAACGGGAAGTGGAGAACGAGGGAGTTCGCTGCGAGGCTTCCACTTATCGTAACAGAGCATTTCAATAAAGCAATCATTGTACCTATCTCTAAAGTTTCTATGTCCACTTATGGGAGCTCAGCCAAAAGGTCCCACCCTAATCTATCCAGATAGTAAATAAGTTGACTCGTGAGTGAGAGTTAAGTCAACTGAAGGCATTTCAGTTACATGAGTGTTTCTCCTACTATGTATTACTTGGGTTCAACTGGGGATAGCGTCGCTTAGGTCGTGCCAACGGCCGATTTACATTCTGGCTACACCACGGGCATAATATGGAGCTAGTCTAGAGAGTGTCAGCGGTCATGCAGCTATCATAGGTGCTTATTTCCCTGCTTAAGTCGTAGCTTTCCTACACAGAGGTGCTGGGCCGGCTGATTCAGCAGCACGTGGTAGTACTAATCTAGCATAAGACAGAAGTTACCCCCGCTAAAGAATGACAGTTCTACATGACGTGATCCAAACCTACGCATGCATTAAGATTCGGTTCGGTTGCTGCTCTAGGGTTCGGCCGAAACCGAACCCTGCCAAAAATGCCAATATTCGGCCGAATCCGAAACCGAACCTCGGATTCGGTGCATCTCTAGCTGCAACGAGACTCCTCCAGTAATCACAAATGTGGCATGGCTTTCTCTAATTAACAAAGTTACGTCACTTTGTTGGCATCATTTCTTATTCGCTTGTTTTTCTGCCTATTTTCTTTCATTGACTAATGAAGGCAATTGGGGTAGACGAACATTTTCACATGCAGCATGCATATGCAACTCGGAGTGACCTATCAAATTTCAAAAAGAGCAAGTACTAAACGGTTTCTCGCAAAGTGAGACTTTTAAGACGCTCCTGTGTATTCAATTTTTAAGTGAAAAAGTGATTCCCATTTGTCATAGTGATCACACAGCACACTGTGCGCACAATTAAATTTAACCTCTGCATTTAGTCAAAGCCTGGTAAACCAGCCCCTTCATTTCATTTTGTACAGAGGGTCTGGAACAGAGACCGTCAGAAACTATTTGTTGGAGGTGTGGACTCTGCTGAAGTTTAAAAAAAGCGCCTCTGCCTTTACCCAATCGCTAACGCCTGGTCGTCACGTATGCAATTAGCCTACGTACGCACTACAATTCAAATGTAGCACACAAGGTCAACGTCACGGCAAATGAACACACCCTCTGTTCGCTGATTGGATTGGTTTTGCTGGGACTTGGTAAATGACCCTCAAACCACAATATCCTGGCAGTATAGGATGACACGCCCCTACTCCAGAGAGGTTATTCACAAAATAATGTGGACGATACTCAAACTCAAAATGTATATTTAATAAGTAGAATAGTCTAAATGAGATAGAAAGATAGAGTAAGATAACAAGATAAAAAACATAAAGTATAATAAACTCTCTTTTTTTACCAATCTGAATTTACTTATTACTATTAACCCTAACCTGAGCGCTCAGTTGTAACTAATAATATCTATTTCAATAGCCAGCTGTTAAATTCAGTTCACTATATGCATACAAATACTTAAAAAAAACTTACACAATGGAAAGAAAGTCAGGAAGCTATAATGGCATAAACTTGACTTGAATGGCACGTAGCCTAATCCCAGGTGTTCAATTTACCTTAACCATAAATGAAAAGTCCAGGTTTTTTTCACGAGTAACTGTACTGTCACAACGAGAAAGTCTTTAGTAAAAAAATGGCTTTGTTCCAATGAAGACGGTTTTCAAGAGTTCAAATCACCAACAAAAAACTCCACCCACACACGCACAGATGGATAGCTAGACAGCAAATGAAATCTCTGCTTTCAATCCTCGTAGTAGACAAAGTAACAAAATAAACATGATTAATGTCTGTCTTCAGTAGTATAGCGAGGGTCAAAGTAACAACTTAAATCAGGTGAGATGATATCTCTGGCTTCAGTTGGAAATAATTTCACCGTTGCGTATAAATGGCACCAAAATAGTTATGTTGTCTCTACAATCTCAAAACCTGTGTTACTTCACCTTGTCCACTTAGCCGCTGGATTAGTCTCTGGATGGCAGGGAGCTGTTAACTGGCTAGCAAGCGAAGTCCAGGAAAACGCTACGCACTCCAAGGCACCAAAGGCAGTCACTAGTCATTACAAAGTCTGGCTAAAATTACAGATAACAACCGCTCAGCTTTTCTTGCTTGCTGGCCGGAGTAGAGAGCCAAGAGTAAAAAATGCTTGCCTTAGAGATCTGAAGGTTTGCTGACGATCTGACAAAGAATGAGTGAAAAGTGAGAGACTAAATAGTGAGAGCGAGTATTCAGGAGTGGCAGCTGAAGCGGGGCGGGGAAGTGCAGGTCAAGGTAATCCACGCTGTGATAGCAAACAAGGAAGTAAAGTGACCGGAATTGAAACTAATTACAGGATTACGAGAGTGCAACAGAAAACACAGCAAATACGGGGAAAACAGAAAATCCACCACCTAGCAGAGTAAAACCGTGACACTCCTATTCATTACCTGCCGTTTTTTTCTTGCTGTGTCTATTTGACATGGCATACCTACCTGATGATTAGCTACTGGTTACGAATGCATACTATAAAGTATTTTTAATTAAAAACAAATTGCAGAGAGAGACAAAATATAGGCACATATCTTATATCTGCCACATTTCCCCCTTTCAAACCCTGCCATACCAGAGACACTGTCAGAAAAAAAATAAAAGTACATGTATCAGTAGAAGACAAACATCATATTACAAGTTAGATATCATCGTACCTTAAAGGTAATTGACCCCTAGTGCTTCTCTGGGGGCATGTCTCCTGCACTGGCTCATTGTCTGTGTCTTCTGCATCCTCTGACTGACCCCCAATAACTGAGCCCTCACCAAGAGGAGAATCTACTTTGCCCCCACTAGTAGGTAATCCATCTAACTCATGATCTACGTCTGTGTCCTGTTGAACTCCCACTGCCTCCCCTTGACCACTCCTCCTTCCCCCTCATTAGTTGTGGGTGCATGTTGAGAAGGGTGCGGAATGTAAACTAACCCCACAGTGTCAGTGTCTGAACTGGGTGTAGCTCTCTTGTGCCTAGGTCGTTCTTTTTGACAACTAGATATGGCCCGGACTCCCACTTGTCTTGAATTTTGTTCCTCCCTCTTGGTCGATGATTCCTTAACAGCACTCGATCACCAGGCCTGACAAGTGTTGCGCATGACGTCTGGTCATACAACCGCTTACGCCACTATGACACCGCCACTTTCAACCTCTCGTGGTGATCAAGGACCCAATCATCAAGATTGTCAACATCACTGTGCTCTAGATCTCTTGCCCCCAAAATATCCTGGGGCAGTCTCTCATCTCTTCCAAAAAGAAGATAGAACGGGAAGTATCCTGTGGAGGAGTGGACGTGGCTATTGTAAGCTATGACTAGCTCAGGGAGATATCCCTTCCAATTTAGTTTTTTCTCTGGCGTCAAAGTTCTAAGCATATCATGTATGGTCCTATTGAATCACTTGCATTGAGCGTTGCCTTCAGGGTGGTATGGGGTCGTACGACTTTTGGAGATGCCGTAGAGGCGACAGAGCTCTTTAACGACACTGGCTTCAAAACTGTGCCCCTCATCAGAGTGCAGCCTGGTGGCACAGCCATAATACACAAACCAGTGTCTGACTATCACCTTAGCTGAAGTCTTTGCAGATTGATCTTTAGTGGGCACCGCGATTGTAAAACATGTAAACATATCAGTTAAAACTAAAATGTACTCATAACCCCCCACTGACATCTCCAGTCGAGTGTAATCCATGGCCAACTGCTCAAGAGGTACAATCACATTGGTGCAGGTCATTGGGGCTTGAGTCTTTGGAAATATGTCTTTTGCCAGTGCACAACGCTTACACTGCTTCACCCAATCCTGTACATCACGGCTCATTGAGGGCCAATAGTAACTTCATCTCATTCGTGCCAATGTACCTCTTTCACCGAAATGACCCCCGTGCTCATGCCAAACACATGCCTCCGCAGAGTTTCAGGTAACACCGGCTGGTGCACCTCTTCCCTGTCTCTAGGGTCAAAAATGGAACGAAACAGGACACCATGATGTATTCTCAGCCGGTCCCACTGTGTGGCCAGTCGTTTAAGTTCAGGCGTCATTTCCCCGAGCTGACTTTTAGTGGGCTGGGATTTACTCTTTGCAGCCTTGGCCATGAGACCCACAATAGGATCGTCTACCTGAAGTTGCTGAAGTTCCTCCCAGCTATACCCGTAAACTTTTGCTGTGACAGCAGCTTGGCGGGACACATATCCATCAAGCTTTCCTGTCTTTGCATCCTGTCCAGGCAAAGACAAACAAGCTCGTACTTTGTCAGCCTGAATGACGAAGAAATCTTTCTCAGTGTCAGCGACCTCGGGCTCCTGTGCTTGAGGAAGCCGCGACAACACATCTGCATTTGTGTTCTCTCTCCCCGGCTTATAATGCACTTCAAAATTATACTCAGCCAATTGAGCAACCCACCTCTGTTCCACTGCCCTGAGGTTAGCCGTCTCTAGGTAATGCAAGGGGTTATGGTCAGTGACCACGGTAAATCTGGAGTACATGAGGAAGTCCCTAAATTTTTCAGTATTAGCACATTTGAGGGCTGGCTGAGTACTGCTCCCAACCCAAGCAAACTCCCGTCAGTAGTGAGAACAAAGGGAAGTGAAAAATCAGGGTATGCAAGTATTAGCAATGATATGAAGTGATCTCTTAGCCTATCAAAAGCTTCCTGGCATTCTCCACTTCACATAAAAAGGACAGGCTGGCACCCCTTGTCTTTCTTACTTTTCCCCATTAGAGAATGTAGTGGCCTCGCCAACTCAGCAAAATTCGGAACGAAACGCCTATAGTATGACATGAACCCAACTACCTGCCGCACTTCCCTTGCATTCTTAGGCACGGGCCAATTGTGAACTACTCCCACCTTTTCCATGTCCACTCTAACACCCTCAGCAGAAACTATATGCCCCAGGAAATGAACCTCCGATTTCAAAAGGAAGCACTTACTTGGTTTTAGCTTTAGCCCATGTTCCCCTAGGCACGTGAACACAAGGTCTAACCTCTCACAGTGGCTATCACAATCCGTAGAGAACACAAGAACGTCATCTAGGTATATCAGTAAGACATCAAAGGCCAGATCCCTTAGAACCACCTCCATCAGCCTCTGAAATGTCGCAGGTGTGGTAACCAAATAACATTCTGGTCGACTGGTATAGGCCAAAAGGTGTGGTAACAACTGTTTTGTCCTGATCATCTTCATGAACGGCCACCTGAAAATAACCTGCTGTCAGATCCAAGGATGAAAAGAGTCTTGCTTTTCCAAGAGCATCCAAAGACTCCTCAACTCTGGGCAAAGGGTACGCATCTTTTTATGTGACACTATTTAACTTGCGAAAGTCACAGCAGAATCGCACAGAGTTATCTCGCTTAATAACAATAACAGCCGGGGAGGCCCAAAGACTACAGCTCTCCTTGAGGACCACCTGTGTAACCAAGCCCTGGACATGTCACTTAAATTCCTGAAAGATGTGAGGTGGTACACGCCTATGCCTCTGCTTAATTAGCCTCACGTCGCCAGTCTGAATGTGGTGAGTCACGGTAGTGGTATACACAAAGTCACTGTCATGCTGGGAGAACACACTCCTACGTTTCTTCAGAAGACTATCTAACTTCTGCACCTGAGGTAGGGTCAGGCCTTGAATATTGGTCTGGACTGGGACGGAGAGGGGTGCACCTCCCCCTGCGAATGGGACTTCGTCACAACTGACTTTCTTCACATACAACCCCCCATTCAGCTCATCAACAGACACCACCTCCTTTGGTAGAACTGTATCTGGCTTACTCAGCTCTGCCACCCTGCATCTTGGAAACAGTGTTATGGCCTTCTCGCTTGAATTGAGCACACGCACTGGTACTTTCCACTCAGCAGCCTGAGCGAGAACGTTACCTATTAGTAGATGTAAGAAATTATAGTTGCCCTGTCTGAGATACCACTAGGAAATGTGGCTTCCTGAATGGTAATCCCATTATGTTAACAAGAACGGTACACATTCACTCAGCCCCCAGATACCTGGGGTGTGAAAACACCAATCAATTGTAGTATGGGTTGTGGAAGAGGTCAAGTAAGAACCAACACAGACAATGTTTTAAGTGAATGTAATTACTATGCAGAGGGTAACGGTTTCTAAAGTAACTGAGACTGCAGGCCTAAGTACAGAGAGTAGAGAGAGAAGTTACTAAAGTAGTTGAATTTTAATACAAAGAGCCCAATTACTGGAATAAAATATGATTGCTGCATCAACCAAGAGACACACAAACCTTTTTCTTACATAGACCATAAGGAAGGTTCGCACTAGGGGATGCCTCAACAAGCACCTTGCACTTCACCCTAGGGGGTATCCGACAACGACCTTCTATTACCTTTTCACTGTGTGGAGGGATTGTAACAGCCTGTTCACCTGCTACTTTCACAAATCCAATTCGTCCGTTAGGGCCCGCACATCGATCTTCTTCCTCAATGGTAGCAAGCACATGACCATTTCAATACCATTAGCAGCTGTTTGGGGGACCCATTTGGCTGGTGACAGAGCATTCTGCCTCTTGAAAATGTTTCCTGAAATAACTCTCGGGGATAGTAGTGACCTCAGAGCCAGTGTCTAAGGGCCCATTTCCACCGCACTCTCTGCGTATTCAGCGTGTGGCTGTATTCTGTCCGTATTCTGTCCGTATTCATTTAGAATGCACGTTAGCAGATGAGACCATTCCCACCGCAAGCGTGTTCTGAGCGTATTCTGAGCATGGACTACGCTCAGAATATGGACTGCAGCTAGAGAATAGAAACCAAGTCTATTTTTCTGCGCGTATTCTGCACGTATTCAGCTAAAATCCCATTGAAAGCTATAGGCACAGCTATACGATTCATGTCAACTGTGCTATAAATGCATGTATTGACACAGGGAATACCTCAAAAACCTTGCGACTGTCTGCAAAATATTACCATTCGCTTACAACTGCATGAAACAAACGCCGGAAAGCTATATTGGCATCATATCAGATCTGCACTACAAGGGCATTGAATATCCTACATAAACACACAAACTGAAATACCTTTGAAGTTGTCACGCTGTCCAGTCAAACATGTTGTAGGTAATAGTGGTGGAGCTTTTATGTTCTTAATAGGAAGAAGCAAGATATCGCTTTAGATTTCTTCGTCTGAGTATTCTTAATGCAAGAAGAGTCTCAATCGGTCTTCCGTCGACCACTCGAGCTATAAAAAAATAGTAACCTCGTTCTTGTCATTCAGTGTTTCCTACTTGGTTTGATAAATCTAGTCAACAAGCCACTAGGCAAAACTGAGGTCCATAAGTCACTACATTTAATACTTTATTTACCCGATGTAGGCAAAGTGACTGTTGGCAAAGAGGTAGAGTTTATCATAACTTTATGGAAGGGGTTAAAACGCGTTCGCTTTTCTTGTACCGGGAGTGAATAAAGGCTTTGACAATGATCAGCCTACATGATTTAGAACGAATTCAAATATTCCACTGGCCTTATCAAAGTGTCAAGTTGCACTATAGGTGCAGTGCTGCTTTCTAAACAACGTTTAAAGTAAGGAAATAAAACCAGAGAAACACATGTTGTGTTTACTAAAGTGAGAGATAGGGAAACATGGCTATGTGCACTTAAAGACATTGGCCAAGTGCATTTAAAGAGGGGGCTGGCAGCTGAATTCCCGCTCCCGCGCTGAATACGCAGAGATGGCCGGTGGAAATGGTCATACGCTCAGAATACGCCCACGCGCTGAACACGGCTACGCGCTGAACACGGTCAAGGCGGTGGAAATGGGCCCTAAGAGGCAACTGGCCTTTTAGGCCCATCTATTACAACCCCAATTCCGATGAAGTTGGGACGTTGTGTTAAATGTAAATAAAAAAGAAATGCTATAATTCTCAAATCATACAAGCAATATGTTTGAGAATAGTCCAAGGACAACATATCAGTTATTAAAAACTAATTTTTGTTTGTTGTTGTATGGGATATTTGTGCTCATTTAAAATTTTAGACCACCAATGTGTCTCAAAAAAGTTGGGACGGTGTCATTAAAAGGCAGGAAAAGTTGAGTAAAACTAAAGAAAAACAACGGAGGACACTTTTTACATTACATTACATTACACTTAGCAGACGCTTTTATCCAAAGCGACTTACAAAAGGAGGACATAATAGCTAACAGATGTGTAGAGAACATCGAAGGTACCTATGTAAAGACATGGTTAAATTCCACTTAATTATGTTACATTGGACACTTCACAGTTAATTATGACTTAATTATGTAGTTAATTATGACCAAAAATGGCTTTCTTTATTGTATTTGACATGATTTCAGCAGCCCAACTGGTAGGTGTCTTCTTTATCATGTTTTCCTTTTTATCAAGCTTAAAATGTGACAGATCTGAACAGCACGCCGGCCATTTTACCATCTGGTTGCCTTTATAATGGAGCCACACTGTTGGAATTTTGTATGGAATCCAGTTTGACCTCATTGTCTGGTAATATTTAAGGTCTACCTTCAAAATATAATGTATGAGTGCCATCTTTTGCAGTGAAAAACTATTTCTCCAGATGAATAAGCACACCATAACCAAGGCACTACTGCACCCCCATACCATCATAGATGCTGTCTTTTGAACTTACCACTCAAACAAGAAGGATGATTTGTCTCCTCTGTAGCTTGGATGATGCAATACTCTATTAATTCAAAATGAATGACACATTTTCAACTTTTGTAATTTGAGATGGACCCAGAAGACATGGGAAACTGTCCTGTGTTACAAATTTGTCATTCATGTTGAAATAATGGAGTCTTGCATCTTCCAAGATACAGAAGAGATAAATCATCCTTCTTGTTTTAGTGGTAAGTTCAAAAGACTCTATGATGGTATGGGAGTGCAGTAGTGCCTTGGCTATGGTGTGCTTATTCATTTGGAGAATTGAAATTAATGCTGAATGATATATATAAGTTTTAAACTGCAAAAGATGGCACTCAGACATAACATTTTGAGGGTAGACCTTAAATATTACCAGATAATGAGGTCAAAGTGCATTCTATACAAACTTCTATAGAATTTTCTATACATTGCATTCTATACAAAACAGTGTGGCTCCATCATAAGGGCAACCAGATGCTAAAATGGCCGGCGTGCTGTCCAGATCTGTCACATTTTAAGCATAATAAAAAGGAAAACATGATGAAGAAGACACCTACCAGTTGGGTTGCTAAAATCATGTCAAGGACAAGAAAGAAAGCCATTTTCATATGAAATCATCTTTTCAGTTAGTCTTACTCAACTTTTCCTTTACCTTCTATGACATATGTAGTACATAACCCTCTACAAAGTTATTCAAGCCATCTTCACCTAAGTTATATCCCTCACAGTTTTTTCAATTTCACCGCTCTGCAGGTTAGTCTCATAATTTTAAGTCTCAGTTTGTTCATACATTCCCTCAGAACCTATTAAATGTCACCATTTTAGGGTGTTTTCATCCAGATTTTCTCCTGGGAGGCATGCCCCCCGGACCCCCCTACCAGGGGTGGGTTTGCTGATTTATCCTTACCACTACCATTTACCCAATGAAGTGACCCTGTGTTGTAGAGCTTCCTGCATGTTCAGTGTGCTTTCAGTTCAGTCTTGATGTTCCATATTTCTCAAAAAAAGGTCTTTGAGAATGCAGTATTTGACCTACATTGTTTATTGGGTTGGAGGTGGGCCGTGAACATTTTTGAGATGTTCAAGTGGGCCCTGAGTTAGAAAAGATTGGGAAGCCCTGGTCTAGGCTATGCTTGGTCAGAGTATGTTGTCTTGTATGTTGTCTTGTTTAGGGGACAACATACAAGACAGAAATCCAGGAACTACAATTTCACAAAGCACCACAAACTCCAATTGGACATGGCCACAAAAACACTTTAGAGCACTTTAAGATGAAGTTTAATAAATAATGCATCATTACTGGAGGGAAAATAGAAACCTGACAGAGCTGTACTAGTTCTGAATAAAAAGGGAGAGATCTAAATAGGCTATGTCACCTTAGTCGTTTTGGCCAAGAGAACAAAAAAGGGGCAAACAGAGACTTAACGGTTTGTGAACTGAAAAACACTGTGGACTCCATGCTATACCATTGTTTATTCCATTATTTCTGCTGTTCCCACTGCCATAATAAATATGCTGCTGTCTGACTACATACTCTTCAGTGATGCAAACTGAACAATTCTTCAAAGGCTGTTTTGTCTTCTTTTGTGTAAAAATAAACGTTTGAGCCACAAAATTGCGGAATCCTTAGACTGTCGTGTTTATAATGGAGAAGAGAAAAATATGTACGGTGACGCGGAATGGCACGCCGCTGACAGCATTTCATAGAATAAAAAACTGAAGTGAACGGAATTACGAAGAGACTGGTAGCCAAAGTGAAAGACTAGGCCAGGCCACCTTTTGAATGAGATGGGAAATTAAGTCAGTGACGTAAAAATAATGGGCGGGGATTCCGTGGATGGCTGAGGAACCATGGCTTCAGTGGAAACTGAGGTAAGAGAGAAGCGAATATGCATTGTAAGTTTGTTTCTCGGCGATGTTGCGCTCTCATTTCGGTTTGTTCGGGTTAAATGTTGCATACGGCCTACAGTGGTAACCCAGGCAGAGAACAAATGTTTAATGACAATTACTAAACCTCAATCTTCATTAATTTTCAAACTGCCCGCCTGATACTGTCGATCCAGAAACTCTCGGCTTTTGTGTGTAGAACGGGCGACTGACTGGGCATGAATCGTTGTTGATGATAATAATGGGGGCGGCCGCTTGGTCGAAAGATACTTGCCCCTGCATCTGAATAGCTCATACAAACTTATTGTATGTCAACGGGCAGATCACAGTATTCTTGTTCCCGGGTGTCTATACTATCCGGCTTCACACAATCACTTGTGCTGTCACATTAAGGAGGATAAATACAATGGTCAAACACACAAGAAACGCATTTTGCAGCCATTTAAACCACTATATTTTCTTCCTTAAAATGAGTGTTGGTGGAAGTTTCCATGACTTGTGCAACGTGAAATTAAAGCAATTGCATTGCAGAGATAGAGCACAGGAAGCTAGCTAGCTAATTGTTAGCTGCTAACCATCACTTATGTTAATTGAACATTGTTTGGCGCAACTTGTTTGACATTATGTCCTGAAACACTGTTTGTCAAGAACGAGAGAGATGATTCGAAATTTTGAGTTAATTGCCAGTAGCTTATATTTTGACTCTTGGTCGCGTACCAGTCTTGTAACAGATTGTAACAGTGATGGCTAAGTTCACTTAGCTGGCATTCCTTGTATTCGAGAGGATGCATGTCAGCTCAGTCATCATATCAGTTTGTCTCATTGTAATTGCTGTATAAATTTTACCCCAAACATATAGTGAACTGGTGCAGACAGGTGTGTAATACCGGGCATCGATAACCTCTGGCTCAGGTTCATGGGAGCGAGTTACTCGACAGCTTGCAGTTGCACCTGAAATGCATTCCCCTCTCCTTTCAGTAAGAGTTAGTAAATCTCATGCAAATCAGAAACAACTTGCATCTTTGGACTAAAACCCCCTATGCACAAAATGGCTTTGAATACACAGAAGCCAGAGAGACATTCGAGTTCACAGTAATCAAGGGGGGAATCCAGCAAAGTAGCCTAACTTTGATTACTTGCTTCGGCAGTGGATTAGAACGTTTACCCTTTTATCATTCTGCGTGTTCGTGATATTGAACCTTTTTGGTGATAATGAAATGTGAGGTTACCAATCATACCCTGAAGTGCGCGGATTTTGGAATGCATAATAACCAGCGTTAACATCATGTAAGGGTTCTTTTCAATTCACCCATTTCACTCGTCACTGAAGATGCGTAGGAGCAGTTGTCGACACACTGTGGGATTGATCATTATCCAGTTCAGGTATTTGTTAGGGAAATGGGCTGTTTGTGGACTATTTTTCGTCCGCCAGAGGGCGCTCCGAAGTAACAGGAAGATAAATGTGGTTTTCGCGGCGGGTGGGAAGCTCTGAGCGTTGCATTTTCTGTCTATTGTCGACCCCTGTGACCTTACAGTTGTCTTAAGTCTTCGTATCGTTTGAACACTAGGTATCTAGCTCTCTGATACACAACACTGTCGTTAAGTTAACCATGATTAAGCAGAGTAGCACCATTGGTGGTAATTTGTAAACTATGCACCAGGTGCATTACTGATTTGGCAAGGAGTAGCTCATCTTTAATCAGCAATCAACCCATCAGCTTTTAACTTGCCTGCGTTGAACCTCTTCATCAAATCCAACCTATGGGACATTGCTCAGTACAGTTGCAGAAGGTTAATGGGCACCCACTGGTCTTATACAGTAAGTCCTTATTAAGATGTTTAATAAATATAGTTGGTAGGGAGAGAGATTGTTTTTTTTTTTATTAACATAGGCTAGGTTAAGTAAAAAGTATGGATGCTGGTGGAAGGCTACATCAAACCCACTTGTAAGGTTGAAAAGAGAAGGCTAGTTGTCTAAATGAAGACACTATGGCCTGGCCTAACATGTCTGCTCTGATGTATATGCTTGTGAACAACCATATCAGCAGCCAGTGTTCTCAAGGTCTTGACTGTTAAGACAGTGGACTTTATTAGAAATGTGTTTGTAACCAGCCATTATTACAAAATCAATGGTTCTGGGAGCAAAGTGCCTTAAAAATGATCAGCTCAGCATTTATTACAAATATATTGGCCTCAAGTCAAGTTGAACATGGATTTGTTAACAACCCTTCATGGCGTGTAAAGAAAGTGTTCGTTCCTTGCCTGCAGCAGATGATCTATTTCAGACTGTGTGGTGGACTGAGCATGCTCAGCACTGCGCAAGGGTGCTCCTACTGGAGAGAGGAAGCACTGGCCTCGTAACGTAAAAACAGGCCTTTGTGGCCTACATGGCATCGACTGGTGGCTTCAGCTCATGCTTTTAAATATGGAAGGCCTTCCTCCTGAGAAAGGTATGAGAATTGCTGGTGTGATCTCTGGCATCTCTCTTTGTGCATGGTGAATCTTGCTGTGTATTGTGCTAACTGAAGATCTGCCCATGTGAAGTAATTGTTTTTTTTTTTGAAAGAGCAAGCAAATTAAGAAGTGAAAATGGTACAAATGATACCTACCAATCTTCCCACTAGACAGCAAGCATTTAAGTCAGCCTACTTATTTAAAAATATAGATAGTTATTTAAATTGGTCCATAGAAGGTTTTTTTTTGTCTGTTTGGGTGTTAATTGTGTCCATTTTTTGATGTGAATTGAAAATGTTAGCAACTTCAGGTATACATTATTGTGTATGATTTTCAAGCTTCAGAGACAAAAAGTTCCGTTTTTATGTCTTAAAAGCCCACTTTCATCTAAAGAGAGTGGCACTGATCACAAAAACATTCTGTTAGTGTCATTCTGTTGATGGCAACTAATAGTCTAGCTGCTGTTGGGTTAGGCACTGCATGTTTAATTTATTGTGTTTTGCACATTCTTCTTTCAGTGGACTTCAGTGTTGATGGAGTTTTGACAGCATTATGTTGTCTGCAAGCTTTTACACGGTTCAACTGTTGAGATGTGCTATGGTATAGGGCTGCACAATATATCGAAAAATATTGTGATATTGCAACATACAGTATGGTGATACACATATCGCAAAACATGGCTTAACTGGAATAAATGGGACATAACTGTGAAACAGTTTACAGTAATGTCCCATTTATTCCAGTTAAGCCATGTTTCCACATATGAAGATATTTGGGAAATCAAATGGAGTCTTACTGCCCTTAATATCCACCCCATAGGCTGAGCACTGGCTACGGCCTAGCGGTGGAGATTAAGCTGAAAGATGTTAAAACTATATTTAAATATTTGTTTATTTTTCTCAAAACATATCATCATCGCAACATTCAGCAATGTTACCGCATATCGCACATTTTTTAAATATCGTGTAGCCATACTGTGGTACTACACATTGAATGAAATTTTGGAATAAGGTGATTGGGAATACGCTGATTGATCAAAATATGTCAGGATGATCTCAACAGTTTCTTGTGCTTGTAGATTTATTTTAAAACATCCATCCAGTTTGAGAGAGGAGAACAGTAAGCCTGCTCATTAGTCAAGCCTATTGGGCATGTGAGAGTTTTGAAATAGATTTAGGCCTAGGCCAGCTAACATTTGTACTGATGGTGTCAACAATTGGTCAGCAACTACAGGTTTCCTTCAGCCTTGCTTCATTGATAAAGACAAAGGCAGCCTGACTGGCCTTCAGGGCAAAGCAGCCTGGTGATATGAGTTATGGATGAGAGATTCGCCACCTTTTAGGAAACTGATGATATTCATATATTTTTTTCAGGCTACTTCGAGGCAATAGACTGGCTCATTTTTTTTACCATTGTTATGATGACTAAAGTTAAATTGTTTGACTTGTCCATTAATGCTATTCAGTACTTACCCTATTGATTATTTGAAAGTAAACCATGCTTTGCAAGAGTAGCTGTTAAACACAGAGTTCACCTTATTTGTTGTGGTCCTCAGACGTGTGGGAACATTGTACGATTCCCACCTCATCTTTTACTGTCTCTCTCTCCTGTGGCTGTTTGAATTTAATGACAGTTACAGTTCTCCAGGGATTAGTGTTTAGTTTTATTAATGTGTTTTTGTTTTCTGTATAGCTTATATAAAGAACAGTAAGAATTGCCAGCTGCCATATGGCTATCACATCTTTCTTTTGAAAATGGTATGAAGTGCCACTGTGTCCTGCAACACAACCACACTGCAGCTCTCCTACAACCTCATTTGGTCCTTTTGCCAATGATTTTTTTTTTTTACTTCTGCAAACTTTCTGATGCTGTTGGAGGGAATAGGCTACTTTTCGTAATATGAAGCTCCCTTTCTGACTCTTCCTTTCAGTCTCAACGTAAGTTCTTCATTTACAGTCCATTCACTCTAAAGTTTTCATTGAATTTGGGGGTATTGTTCTTCCATTTCTCTTAGCATTCAGTCTAGAGTGGGGGAAAATCTTGATGTTACAGTGCAGTCTTGGACCTGAGATTGTAAGACAAAAAGTTGCCCAGGTAATACACTATTGCTGTAGATCAACAATTTTCCAACTGCTGTGTAGTATAGGGAGGAAAGTCAAATATGGACCTTTTCACCAAGGTAATGCATTGTGCCTTTACAAGTGGTTCACTAGTGAAGCTGACCTTACTTCTCTTAACTGAACATCCAAAAACAATAAAGGGTGCTTGAAGAATGTCTACCACACTTCCTTCCTCTTTGTCTTCTTATGAAAAACCTCACTCATCTTTGACACAACACATGTAGAATAATGAGTGAATGCAAGTGTATATCGAGCAAACATTCACAAGCTTGTCTCTATAAAGGGAATATCAAAACAAAATATTTAGTTTTGTGTTCATCTTCTCAACAAAAGGGAAACCTCCTTTTTCCATATATGTTGTTTTTACAAATATTCAAGTCCCAGAAGGACCTAGTTTAGTAACAAGAATTGATTTGCCCTTGTTAGACTTGTCCTTTCAAAGAAATGTTGTGTGGGGACAGGAAGTTAAAAGGTGCTGCAAATGTTTGAAAGTTTTGATAATATTTATAGATAGATTTCACTATTTCCATTGAATCCAAGATAATAAATGAAACAAAGTCAGTCAATAATCAGTAGACAACAGAAATAAAAAACAAACACCACCTACTTTTTTACTGGGGAAACACCATGCATCATCCCTGGTTATTTGGTGTTAACTACATGTTTTGTTAGAGAAACTGTATGGGTTTTATAAATTGGTCATTGTTGAGCATGGTTGTTGGGTATGCTAAAATGGCTAATGTTAGCCAGGCCTGTGTCTTGTGCAGTAATGGGTCTGCTATGAAACTAGGCCTGTGTCTTGTGCAGTAATGGGTGTGCTATGAAACTAGGCTGGTGTCTTGTGCAGTAATGGGTCTGCTATGAAACTAGGCCTGTGTCTTGTGCAGTAATGAGTCTGCTATGAAACTAGGCCTGGGTCTTGTGCAGTAATGGGTCTGCTATGAAACTAGGCCTGGGTCTTGTGCAGTAATGGGTCTGCTATGAGACTAGGCCTGTGTCTTGTGCAGTAATGGGTCTGCTATGAAACTAGGCCTGTGTCTTGTGCAGTAATGGATCTGGTATGAGACTAGGCCCATGTCTTGTACAGTAATGGTTCTGGTATGAAGTACAACACAGTTGTACAGATCTTTTCATTGTTAATGTTAAACTTTTAAAGCTTTTAAACTGCAATTACAGTCTACTAAGTGCCTTGCCTACTAATTAGCCAAACTAGTTGCCTTGCCTACTTATTAGCCAAACTAAGTTTGTTTCTGATTTCAGATATCATTGGGCAAATAATGAGCTGTGTAGACAGGACGCCTTTATTTTTGTAAACTGGTACTCTTTTAATCTTAAAAAAGCAAAAAGGCAAAGAATGCTCTTTTTGATTGCTCTGAGTGTTTTTTTGATTTGTGGAGGAATGGTGACCAGGTGCACTAGTTGTTGTTTTGGTGCATGACGTATTTTTATTGTGGTCTTTTATTTATCACTATTGTCTCTAAGCTGTTGATCATTCCAGTTGATTGATTTGTTTTTTCCTTCATTAATTAGCCTAACATTAAGCATTGCTCTCACCAGCAGGATAAACCCTTTAGCTTACATATTTCACATTAGTGGTTTGTCAGTTTACTGCTTTTAAATAGCAGGTAATTCCTCAGTGTTTTCTGAGAGAGAAGTTGCATTTGTTGCATTTGTTGCATCTTTTGAGAGATGTGACAATGATCTGTAGAGTTGAACTACTCAACAACAAAAAATAATCCATATTTATGTGTAGCTTAATGAAGGGGGGGGGCTGACAGACAGACAGACAGACAGACAGACAGACAGACAGACAGACAGACAGACAGACAGACAGGATGGATCACACACATTGCTGAAGCTAATGGGTTTACTGTTCTTTCCAGCAACCACCTCCTCCTTTTGCCAGCCTCTGCATTTTACTGACACGAGGTCATTGCGGTGCAGATGTCTGAGGGGCCCAATGACAGCGGGCCAATGCTTGTTCTGCTGTCTGTTTTGTCTTCTAGCTGAGGTCCATGCCAAGTGAAGTGCTAACAATAGCTCTAGTGCATACCATAATAAGGCTCCCTTTTAGTGGAGCCTGCACACAGACATCTGTTTTCATTTGCTGTGTGTCAGTGTAACGTCATTTTCTTGATTCTTTGCCGGTTTACATTGAAGAGAGATTGACAGGCACTGAGCAGAATTTACCGGCTCGTGGCGGACGGGTGCACAGGTCTATGTGGGTTTGTGAAGCAGTAGTTTGACGAAGCCCGGATTCTCACGTGTGTTTTCTGTCTTTCACTCTTTCTCTCTCTTCACACTATTTCTTATTCTTTCCTCTCTTCATTCTATCCAATTAGAGGGTCCTGCATTTTGTCTCTATTACATTTGTCAAACAATGAAGACAACTGCATAGCTACAGCTGGATAGTCTACATTCAGTTCATGATCATTGTAAAAAACTGTTGCTAAATTGTTTGCCATCATTTTCCTTCCCCTCCTTGGGTAATGCGTCTGCCAGGGCGGGATTGCTGTGGAGCTTTTTCACCACTGGCTAGTCCTTCAAAATGGCTGACTGGAACTCTACTGAGCATGCTCCATAAGCTGACTCACCATGTTGCTTGGTGCTTTTGTCAACAGTAGGCTAAATGACGATGAGCTCCAGTGAGTTAAAACAAGTGGATAGTTTCTAAAACGGCCTGAACTTATGTTTTTTTAAAATAAAATAAGCACATTTAGTGATTTGGCTGTGGACTTATTGGGAAATGTACACTTTGCTTTAAAAATACTTTGATCAGCCTTTCCATGCATATGTCTTGAGATGGGGTATTTTTTGTCCATTTGTCCATGAAGTTTTTTTTTATTTTTCTAGAAAGCCCTTTTTCAAAGCTTTTTGTTGGCATGTCTAAATAACATCGAAGTTGTTTTGTTGTACTTTAATACTAAAGTCAGACATAGGCTACCGAGTATTAGAAAAGGTTAGTGCTCCAAAACATAGTTTATACAAGAAACAAATGCAGGGTATGCATATGACCACTACTGACAGAGCCTGGGAGCTTTGCAAGAGAGGGGTTTGGTTAATGCTTAACAAGTTCAGAAGGTGCTGCTCCCTCTCTTTTTTAAAGGCTACTTTTTTTTAGCATAGATGAGAGATATGAGAAACTGGGAGAAAATGAACGTCCCACTTAAAGGCGGTAAGAATGGTCTCAGTGTTGGAGAGTAGGGTTGAGTTCCTGTGTGCCTGAAATTTTGAGAAATAAAGAGGCTAGGCCTCAAGATAAGGTTGTTAAGCTCCATGTTTGCTGCCATATGGTAATGCCCATAAATGCAGCAGGTGAAAGTACTGCAGTCTGTGTAGGTATGGATATCTTGTGTGTTGCCCGTGTGCTGCTGAGCAACATTCAGTGTACTACTGAGACTGTGAACAGGTCATTGTCACAAGCTGTTGGTTAACCTTTATTTTTCAGCAGATATCCCTACCTTTTGTCTTGTATTGTGGATGATGCTCACAAGGGCCTAAAGAGGAAGCAGCCTACTAATTGGCACTACTAAAATTTCGGCCACATTCCCTTGTCAGTATTCTAAATCTGATTTTTAGAGCAGCACATAGTCAGCCAGTCTGATTTGCCTGTTTTCTTGGCTCATCTGTGCCTCATTTGCTGACGTCTTTCCTCATGTCAGTGGCTTGCATAAGACAAAGATCTCTCCTCTCTTGGGAGAGGGATGTGTGAAGGATCTCTGAGCTGCTGTCCCTCAGAGGAACCCTAGCCTGCCAGGAGCCTACAAACCCCACGCTCTCACCCCAAGACCACAAGATATTTGCCCTCGTAATTTCGAAGCCCTGAGGCTGTGAGATAGACACAATCATCAAGTGGGAAGAAGAGGAGTGGGGGAGGGGTATGAGAAACTGAAATTTGAACAGACTAAGCATGCTCAGTTAGTCTTTCCAAGAGGGACCAACAGAGGGAGCTGCTAGGTCACATGACCACCAGGCAGGGTGAATGTGTGCATACGGGGAGGAGGAAGACAGGAAAAAAAGAGGAACAATCTGTTCGTGACTCTCTGTTTTCTCCTCAATGGAGGCCATCAGAGAAAGCGCCAGGTATGGTGCTCCTGGGTAGACCACCTCTGACAAAGACAAGACTCCTCTCTGCCTCCCAACACAGGTTCTGAGCGTTCTTTCTGTTTACAGATGCACATGCTGCTGTCTCCTTTGTCATTCTCTCCCTCTGTCTTTCATTTTTGCCAACTGCACTGAGACTGAGGGTTGAAGGCTGCTGCTCTTCTCTGGCAGGGGATGAGACGTGGCGTGTCTGTCCTGGCTGAGAAGGAGAGCCACCACCAGACTTGAGCATCACTAGCTGCAGCTAGGAACAAAAGGCCTGACCAGCCGCACATCCACTCACCAGGTCCCTCTCTCTGAGGTAGAAAACGTCGACCATGTGTGCACACTGCTAAAGACTACTGCTCACTGGGGCCTGGTTCAGTGACATCGGCTCCAGTTGCTGCTGATCCAAACCTCACTACTCTCAATCCATCTGTTTAAGGGCTGATCTGCACCTTAGAGACAAGGGGAAAATCCAGTGGATTAAAATCCATTCTTGGGCGAAGAGATACATAGCCTAGGCACAAATGTGCTAAATTCCAGGGTGAGAGCTACGGATTGGATTTATCCTTGCGGTCTTCCTGACGTTTTTTTCTTTTCTTTTTCTTTTTTTTTCTTTTTTTTTTTTCCAATGGTTTGAATCGAAAAGCCTTTGGGTGCCATTTTTCCCTGTAGGCCAGGGGCCCCATTTGCATTTGGGTGTGGTAGGTTAATGTTTCTGATCTCGGGATCACGGCTCAAGGCTTCTTACCACACTTAGTTTACTTTACTGGTCTGAGGCCACTGTGTTTTCTAGTGTTAGAGGAGCCAACCTGTATGAAAGTTTTATTGTGCTGCCATGCAGGCTACCTTTGGAGAAGCAGGAAAAAAATGGATGTGTTCAGCTTTGCTGACTGGTCTCTATTTAAGCAAACATTGTTTGCACTTAATTTCAACCATGTCTAAAGGATGTTTTTTTCTGGCTTTTCCTTTTCAGTGTTGGTGTAAAGCAGAGCACAGTTACTTTGCCCGTGCTTTTGTCTGTGGTAGTTCCTAAGCCTCTTGTCTACACATTGTAGAGAGGCCATTGATCTTTTGCCCTGTTTTGCTTTTCATGTATGACACTTGACATGTTTTTGTTTTTTATTACTTTTTTTCCAATTCTATCTTATTGTAGTCTTGACTGCTGTCTGCTTCAGATTTTGATATGTAGAGTGTTTTTGGAGCTCTCTTATAAAGTGACAGAAAATGTCAGTATTCCTATTGCTTAGTTGTTGTACTGCATGACAGTCAATTCTTTCAGTCAGATGGATCACATGACTAGTCAGAGTGAGGCTAATTTTGTGAAGTATGATAAAAGGCAGGCATGTTGATACGGACGTTTAGTAGTGCTTTTGCATGTAACTGTTTTTTTAGATCAAGATGTAGTACTGGATCTTCAAGCCTGGGGCTCCTACTTATTGTCAGTGGCACGAGGCATCTTCTGCAGGCCTCACGTTCCCAGAGGTGTGTATCTTAGACCTGCGAGTGGGCAGCACTGACAAGGGTAGAGGTTTGTGTGGAGGCCTGCTCCACTGACATGACTTACACAGTCTTCCATTTTTCCTTGGGGTTGGTGGAGGAAAAAACATATTGATTGAAATGGCACCTAATAACTGGGCTGTGTTGGCAGTTGGGGGAGTTAGCTGTTTGCTCTGGCTTAAGAAAGCAGAATAAGATGATGTCTTTGAAACGCACAAAAATACTTCTGCCTCAGGAACTTGCTATGTGCTGTTGTGCAAACTTAATACTCCAGAGCAGAATTCTGTTGTCATTTGTAAGTAATGAAATGATAGGCTGTTTGTGGATGTTTGTTTGGTCACACCAAACACATCTGTGAGGCCTACTGAAGAATTTTATTCAATTTGCATTAATGTTTTGGAACGGTTTTTCCATCAGGGTGTGAAAAAAACAATTATTTTGACTACTTTTGAACAGCATGGAAACTATGTTTAGGCCTGTATCAGTAAGATTACCATTGACTGGACATGTTGGGCCAGACTATGGTACATTAAACAAACAGATTCACAGTCAGCAGACTTCTTTCTATTTGGTGAGTATCTCTGCAGAGCTCTGTAGCGAGTGCACCAGCAGCAATTCATGGCACACTCTGCTCTTGCGCCCCCTATCCAGTGGAAAAATACACCATCTGGTGTGCTGCTGCCAGTAAACAATCTGGGTTACGAAATGGCGGTGAACTGTCGGTTTGCCTTTCCTCCTCTCTCCCTCCCTCACTTTTTTTCTGAGCATGCTCCTTTTTCTGCCTGTAGGGGGAGGGTTTCGTACAGAAAGGCCTACGTGTTCCTTCTGATGACAGCTAGTCAGGTCTCCCTCCATGTTGTGCTCTTTGCTAGTGGTTTTTGAGACACCATTTGGAGGCCTGAAAAATCAGAGTTTTACTCACGACATGCTTTTTTGAATCCACTAATGCTTCACAAAACTAACCTCTTAAGGCCATCTTATCTCTGAAATAGGCCAATGCTATTTTGTGTCTGCCTATTTCCTTTTTTCAATTGTGAAAATATAATGAAATTAAATTACAATCTTACCAGAGATGGCAAATAATTTTAGCTAACTTAATTGTTGCCAAAAGAAAATGTGCAATCTAATTATCCATGTTTGCTATGTAGACCAGCCTTTGTCTCCCATGATAAATAATGTTTTTAATGTCAAATATTAAGCAGCTGGCCTCATCCTTTTTTGCCATGCTCAAGAAAGGCTTTGAAAGGTTTCAAGCCCTTGTACTGAGAATGCCAATGCAGGATTGGATTGCAGTTGCTGTCGCTGTCGGTTGGGTAGAGAAAGAGAGCAAACATCTACACAGTTACAGCGAGGAGGTACTGCCACACACCAGAAAGCCAGGCCTGATTATTTTTGAAAGTCATGACTTTGTTGTGTCACCTGAATCCAGTCAGGTTAACTGACATGGCAGTTAGAATACTCTTTGGTGTGGTGGAACTTTGTGGCTAATTCAGAAGCAGCGTGGAATCTGGGCCAGAATGTAGAGAGCTCTTTATGCTCTGTCTGTTCTGTGTGCCTCCTACTGTTGGATGGCATTGCTTTTAGCCCCTTCTGTGTAACTAGCTGTGGTATATATGTTGTGAGTTCTTCAGTAGTCAGAGATTGCATAAACATTCTGCTTTTGTGACAGTGTGGGGTCTGTGAATGGCTGTGTCAATAAAGACCTTTTGAATTGATCAGGGGCTTTGATAGCGGTGTGTCTAGTGTTAAGAGGACCACCTGAATCCTCTTTCTAAACTGTTTTCTTGGCCTGAGACTTACTATAGCTACCCTCAATTGTTGCAGAAGTTTGTTCACTGTACAGACTTGCCTTTTGGTTTCAGCTGTGACTCACAACTGAAGTATTTTTTAACCAAAAGCAGTTGGCTACTGCTGTGGGTGTCCTAATTTCTGGTCTTTGTCCAGTCTACTAAGCAACTCTTGGCCTTGGTAAAATGTGCTGAACTGTCAGCAACCTTTTTGGCTAAAGGCAAAGGCCATCTCACTCCAGGAATTACACCACAGCAACATTAACAATATTTGTATTTGGTGCAGACATTTCAGTGTCTTAAAACTGTCTGTTCAATCCACCTACATGGAGTCTAGCTGTCTGAAGCATTGAACCCTTACTTTTAAACCTTCTCAATGAATCAAAACCTAAACTACTTTAAATATGTATCCCATTCCGTTGTCATTTTTTGAAGGTCACTCTGCGGGTTGAATCTGTAGCCTGTGTGTGCAGGGCAATGGCAACAAAACTCCCAGTGTATTGGGAAGCCCAGGCAAAGGGGTGAGCCATCGGGATTAATGAAAACCATTAGGGATTACAATGGGCAGTAGGGTGATAGAAGTACAGAACATTAGCCTTGTCACTGTCACTCTGGTCTTGTTTACTGTAATGTCTCACATTGGTCTACGAAAGGGAAGGAGAGAAGGGGGACTCTTATTATGAAATGGCTCCCCTGGTGGTGAGCGAGGGAAAGAGAGACGAAAGACGAGAGAGAGCTCCTTTGTTGAGCTCAGCAGCTAGTAGAGCAGACATTTTCTTGCGCTGTGTGGCGGAAGGCAGCTGGTGTGGCCACCAATCAGATAACGGGCTTGTGGAATGGGGTGGGGGAGGGGTGTGAGGAGAACGGAATCTTCCTGTAATTGCAGCACCTTCTGAACGGCCTCTTTCTCCTGCTCTCTCAGCTGGGCCAGTAGGACTGAAGCCCTTGTAGATCTTAAGAGGGCTGACAAATGAGTGAGTGTGCTTTCCTATCTGCAGAGGATCTCCTCTGTGGTTTGCATGACACCTATTTTAGCCACATTGTGTTTTTCCCCAGTGTATTTTAAAGGTTTAGTAGTGTGGAAATCTCTGTAGATCTCTTCGAGTAAGCTGTCAGTCCAGTGTTCACTCTCACCTACAATCATTGAGTAATTAGAGTCACAGGTAACTACAGTATCTTCTGTGAATGAGCTTGAGACCACCAAGCAGTGCTTTAGACAAAGCAGTGGCTTAAAAATTGACAAAATGGGAAGATGCAAAGATAAATTATCTTCTGAAAAGAGGTCAAACCTCTCTTTACTGTAACTTTGTCACAGTAAACCATTGTCTTTTACAGGGCAAATTCCAGATTACAGGAAGCTGTTGACTGTAACAGCACTGATGGGTTTGAGCAGGAACCACGTTTCCTTGCATTTCACAGCACACGGCTTAAAGGAAACAGTGGAGTGAAATCAGGGATACCTCAGATGGAATTATTGTATTAGGGTTGATGACTCCCTTTGGCAAGAAACCCTGTAATTTCTTACTTGTTGGATGTTACCTGAAGATGAGAGACATGTGGCATAAGGGAGAGCAGGGTTGAAGTCTGTACTTTGCCAATACTTGTTTGCTGCCTCTAACACAGTGTGTAGCTTTTACTCCAGCATGCCTCTTTTTTGCAGCTTAGTGCTTTTGATGGCCTATACCGTTGAGCTTATCAGTACTAGGCCTACTTTTTTCTGCTGAGATTCCACTTCCTCCTTGAGGTTGGATGTGAGAAGGCTGTACGGAGAAGGCCTCAGCTGCTCGCCGTGTCACAGACTTAAGTAGAGCTGAGGCTGAGGCTTCCCGAGCAGTGGGCCTAGCCAAGCAGCTGTGCGACTACACTACCTGTTTTTTACTAAACACTCTATTCAAGGATTTTTGGTCTTGCCCCAGCTTTTTTTGATGAAATAGTCCAACATTACGGCATGGTA
Organism: Coilia nasus; assembly: GCA_027475355.1. Lineage (NCBI taxonomy): Eukaryota > Metazoa > Chordata > Actinopteri > Clupeiformes > Engraulidae > Coilia > Coilia nasus. The sequence goes on from CM050209.1 coordinate 702,438, forward strand.
TTTTAGGCTCATCATTTAGAAGTTAAGAAAAGTAGTTGGGACTACCTTAATTCCAGCCATCACCTGTTTGACTTGCTACCCTTGCAAAACTAACAGACTAAAGAACTCTAAATGTACCAGACCAGTGATACTGATTTCTGTAGAGACTTCACCTCATTGTCACTCCACTGCTGCTGTGAGTGTGTGTGTGTGTGCTGCTGTCTTTGTTCAAACTGTGCAGTACCTACCTCACAGTGCAATGCTCAAAGTGCAATACTGCTGCTACTGTACTAATCTGTTTATAGCTCATTCTTCACCCCTTATTTATTACTGTGTTAGTTGTGTATTATTGTATTAATATTGTTTGTATACTCCCTTTTTCCTTGCTCTCTTTGTACTTGGCACTTTGATACTTTCATCTTGCATCTTTGTGACCTTGCTGTTTTGTTTTGTTGTACAGGCAACTGTACAATGACAATAAAGGCCTTGAAGTAATTGCTGGTGGGAAGTGAATTTGTTTTTAGGAAATGGGAGTTCTCCAGTTTGCAGTCTAACCAATCAGATGGTAGCAGGCATAATCTGTCTTTCAATCACATAGAGAATGGCTGAATTTCCTTTGTTTCTCCCTCAAATCCTGAATGAGAGATTGCTGAAGCTTTGGTTGAAGGGATTGATGAATGTTGGATGTCACGGGGGATGTAGCATCTGGGAATGTCATGGTGAAGCTATTTGAAAACAAAGAGTGTTTCTACTTCTCTGTTGATTGGCTTTATCACAGAACAGCAAGTAAGATATAGAATTCTGACAAGTCAAGAATTTGTTGACAGCTAGGCCGGTCTCACTGAATGGACACCGTAGATTTGATTTACAAATAGGAACAGAAAGATTGAGCAAGGCCCTTCAGATATTAGGCTGCTTCCTTTGCTGGAACCTTACTCTCATTGAGGATATATCACACAGTTATAGGCCTATTCATAGACAGGAAAAAAGGAACTCTTTCTATGTTTGTCATTTTAACATGCACATTAACCATACATACATTTTTTTTTTCAGCCCACAGGTCTGGCCCGAGGAGCTGTGGGGAAGGGAGAATTTATGAAAACAGACAGAATGAAGGAATCTTCCAGTGAGAGAGACGGTAGGCCTATATCTGTGTCTATATATCTTGTGTCTAAAAACTCCATTGTAGCTTATTCGTTTGCAGTAAAAGTAACCTAGTTGGTTTCATATATTCATATATATATATGTGGTTGTGTGCACCAGTTTGCGTAAAAACTTAAACACCTGTCTCGTGTAGACGCCTATCCCGAATAAAGGCAGGGTCTGTTGAGTCATTTGGGAAAATAAAAGCCCTGGTTATTACAGTATTTGCAGCTTACGGTACATTAGCATATTTTATTACGTATGCCAACATAGAGCGCCCTGTACGGTGTGACAGACTATCACTTAACCAAAATGTTTTCTATATTTCATAAAACGATGGACACAACTTTGGGGTTGGGAGGTATTTATTATTTAATTCTAACGTTACCTGTGGAAAAGTGATCGGAACAGACTTTAATGTGAGGAGTTGGTTGAAAGTCCCCCCCTCTTACAACAAGCCTGCGTCAGCTTAACTCCTCAGTCTCTTTCCTTCCCGTGTTTTGACAGTAGGTATAGAATAAAAATGAATTTTGTGGTTCTTGTTGATGCTGTTAGAACAGCCATGAATTACACAACAAACCATCGCTGATTGGAGAAAGGCAGATAGGAGTGCCAGGAGTGTCAGGTGCCATAGTAGCCTATCGATCGCTTATTCCAGGAATGTCAACAATATGGCCGCATAGAACGTTGATGACGCTGATCGAATACTATGGATACAAGAAGCCCAGATTGTGCGATTGTCAAAAACGTGATCATGTCAAAGAAGGACAGCAAGTCCCATGCAGAATTTTTCGCCAGCATTGATCAAATGCATGTAATGAGGCTTCATGAGAAGCGCAAAGAACTCCGACAAAAAAAGGGGAATTCTACTGGCCGCTTAAACGTATTGTGTTCTAGCTATGATGGATATTTACTTTATTAAACAGACATTCAGAGTTTCTTTGAAAATTGAGTGGTGATTAAGATTTAGTGTTTGAATGACAGTGCACCAGATTTGTGGTCGCTTTTTATGCGGTACACCCATGTTTAAGATTTAGCTGATGCAAAATTCATGATGATTCTAACATTATTCAGAAAAGTTTTTTCCTGGTTTACACATTTGATATTATAATGTAGGTTTACTTTGGGGCAACTTATTTGCCTAATTCTGGTGGAGTTAGGTGTCCATAACGTGAAAGAACATCGTTATAGGCTAGGTCTAGGCGTGTCACCTGTGTGTAATTCCAAGTCGTATTTTCAGTTCTTGCCTTTAAGCACAGAATTTGATCACTAGGTGATCATTATTGTTATATGCACATTCATGTGTCTTTTCCTGGTTTACACATTTGATATTATAATGTAGGTTTACTTTGGGGCAACTTATTTGCCTAATTCTGGTGGAGTTAGGTGTCCATAACGTGAAAGAACATCGTTATAGGCTAGGTCTAGGCGTGTCACCTGTGTGTAATTCCAAGTCATATTTTCAGTTCTTCCCTTCAAGCACAGAATTTGATCACTAGGTGATCATTATTGTTATATGCACATTCATGTAAATAGCCCAAGTAAATAGGATCTTATTTAAGAAGCTTGCATGTCTCAATTACATTTATTCACCATTCAACACCAAATAAAACCTCAAAAAAGTTTTTTTTCAGCCAGGTGTCCTGTTTTAGACTATAAAGACAATTCATTATTTTTAAGTCTTTTTTATATTTTAGAGGTGTTTAATAGTCAGAAGCTCCTTTCTGGGCCAAATGGGCTGTGATCAGGTAAAAAGGGCCACATGTTCAGATAAAATGGGCGGGTGAATAGATCCAAAGCAGGACTCCTTAAAAGGTAAAAGAATTGTATTTTTATTTGAGCTGTTTTAGACACAAAAGCACATTACCAATCTATGCTTTTATATTTGTCAGCTCTTTCTTAGCATGGTCTGGGAGGCATGGTCTCATACCAGATGCATGCTTCACTAGCACCTTTCCAGTTCACTGCGTTGCGTAGTTACCCTTGGTAAATTTCATGCCCTTGCTATTTCTGTGGACTGACATTCTGTCCCTGACTTTTTACTTGTATTTAAAAGGGTCAAAGTACATTAATCAACATTTCCATTTGAATAAAAAATGTAAATGTGCCAAAGTTAGCGAAGTAGCTAGGCTAATTTTCATCTGTAATCCCTTCAGGTCAGCCATCTTGTTTTTTGTCTTGCCTATTTCCTGTGCAATACAGCAATTAGAAACTTCAACACTTCAATAACTGGTAATTCAACAAGACTTGTGTGTTTTAAGTGCTTCACATTGAGTGTAATTAACCTAATCTAATGCCTATGTAGTGTGCGTGCATATGGTAGTCTACTACCAATACAATTAGCCCTATACAGTATGGCTAAAGTCACCCATAGCTTTAAAATTTCAACTGTTATTGTATCATTATTGTATTATTGCAAGTATCATTATTTTGATGGGCTGTCAACTGAAAGGTGTTTTTAAGTCAGAATTGTTTTTGTGTAACTATAACTATGTTTCTCTGATAAAGGACATCAAGACAATATCAATGATATCTTATTTTCACTACTTCATCCATTTCTTAGCATTATATAACAACCTTATTATATCAGTCATATTTTGCCTGCCAAAGCACTCACACTTAAAAAAATTCCCACCAATATCACTGTAAGGAATTGCCCCACCCACCTTAGCAACATCAGATCAAACAAATCATTCAAAACGCATCAAGCACAGTTGTAGCAACAATTTAAAATTACTAACAGTTATTGCTTATTCAAATTTAAAAAACTATGACACGTCAACCTTATTTGGCCCACTTCAGCTGATGGCCCAATTTGGCGTAGTTCACCCTATGTTTTATCTGTAGGTGTTATCAGTTCTCTACCAAGTTACTCATGAGGACAGGCCTATGAGTAAAGGTAGGCTAAATGGCCCGATGTTTCACACAAATGTAATGTGTGTTTGGGTAGGCTATAAGCTAGGCTTATTTGTAGAATTATAATGAAAATTGCTGCTGCAACAGTACAGTATTAACCCCTTAAGGACAATTAAAAAAGTTCACGGAGGTATTCGAACTCCAGATGCTTAAGTGGCATGTGGGAAGGTTAACCATTCCACCAATCTATCATTGGATCTTAAAGGAGAACTTTGGTGTAAAATGAAAATTGGCATGTTAAAACATCATACCGAGTTGGTATCTGTACTGAGGAGCAAAATTGATTTAGCCTGTTGCATTCGGAGTTTAACTATTTTTTATCGTTTGTCCCAGAAGGCTAACAATGGAAGTGGTAGGTGCCATAGACGAAGCATGATGACTACGCTATTTTTAAACCATTAAAACAGCTCGAAGAAACTCCACACTCCATCGGTAGTACAACAAAGACCCTGACATTAAAAATGAGGCACTGAGAACTTTGTAAGTGTACACAACATTTATTAATAAAACAGTTTTGACAAGCAGTACCTTGCTGTAATTTCTCATCGCCGCCATGATGAAAGTCCGCACCAGTCGATTGACAAACACGAACCAGCAGGAAGAATAGGAAGAGAGGTGGTACAATCAGCTTGTTTGGACTTTCATCATGGCGGCGATGAGAAACTACAGCAAGGTACTGCTTGTCAAAACTTTTTTATTAATAAATGTTGTGTACACTTACAAAGTTCTCAGTGCCTCGTTTTTAATGTCAGGGCCTTTGTTGTACTACCGATGGAGTGTGGAGTTTCTTCGAGCTGTTTTAATATTTTAAAAATAGCGTAGTCATCATGCTTCGTCTATGGCACCTACCACTTCCATTGTTAGCCTTCTGGGACAAACGATAAAAAATAGTTAAACTCCGAATGCAACTGGCTAAATCAATTTTGCTCCTCCGTACACATACCAACTCGGTATGATGTTTTAACATGCCAATTTTCATTTTATACCGAAGTTCTCCTTTAAGTTGTAGCTACAACATTTTAAAACATTAAGATGCAAAGACATTTTTTCCTAAATTCTTTAGGGATAGATATGAGTTCCTCAAAACGTAAGCATATGATGCAGATAAATTTTGCATCAGCAAAAAGAACTTCAGTATTATGATTTTGCACTTACACTTGTAACATACATTATTGGGGGTCCATTAATGACTCTTGTCATGACTCCTCAGTCATTTCAGGCCCAGGTTTTCATCCCAAACCTACCTGTTTTGCAGAAGTCAACAAAGCCTGTTTGGACCGGCTGAGCGATGCTTACAGAGAGGACACAGGAGTCAATGGGGGTCATGAAAATATGGAAACGGGGAAAAGCCATGGCACTGACGGACGATCGCGGCCCACAGAAAATGGGGTGATGGAGGTAGGACCCCCGCATGGCTCCATCATGGGCAGCAATGGTTACGTTCTTGGCAAACCACAGGACACAGCGGTAGGCCAGCACAGGACTAGCTGGTCACCCACAGGGACCACAACTGCTGGGCACCCCGCCAAAACGCTTCCATCGGCAGTTTTGCGTGCCTGCACACCGGGCACCCCAAAGACTGACACCAGTTTGCTACCCATGTTGGGAACAGGGAAGGTGGAACCAGAGACTAAAAATGGCACAAGCCTCAATTCCCCTTTTCCCCCTGTTATACACAGAGCTCGCAAAACAATGTCAAGGCCAGCCTCCAACCAGACACTAAAGGTAAAGCATCAACTAGTATATTCACAAGGCCAACTATGTCAAATCTGCATCGCATTTTTGTATTTTGTGAAATGACAAACCTGAAGGCAGATTTGTTAAAAGCAGCACTATGTTACTTTTTCATGTTAATCATCTTAACTTTCTCGACCACCCCCACTGTCTCTGGGCAGAATACCACACTTGCAATATCTGGGTGTTCATCACGGCACCATCAGTCTCACAAAGTCACCTTTTAGCCAGAAGCAGGATCACCTTAAAGTCTGAAGAAATTCTGACTTTACTTACCTCGGTGGACTATATTTGCTGGTTACTCTGATAAGTTGAGTTAAAAACACATGCACATGGTAAAGGGAAGGTCCATTTACTTGGAGACACTATGGGGAGCTCCATTGAGAAAAAGCCCTCAAAGTTGCATAGTGCTGCTTTAATTCCTAAATGACTTGATATCGACGGAAGTACAGTCACCAATCAAGTAATAATGATAAGCTCGCAGGCAAAACCTTAAGAAATATCTAGATGCTCTTGGAGGAGTCATGTTTACAGGGACAGGGATTAATGCACTGACTTGAAAAATGCTCTCTCCTCCCTAGATTTTAAATAGGGAAGTAAAAGAGCCAAACATAGTGAAAGGTGAGAGTCCGAGTACTCCAGATGTAACGAAGCCTCAGCAGACATCACCACCCTCCCAGAACCAGCTACCTCAGAGCCAAAACAACACAACGACCATGACGACTGCTACACCAGCCAAGTCACAAACAGGTTTTTGTCTGCACTGCGCATATGATGTGCTCTTTGAAGGACTTTTTTTTATAAATTTGCATGTCTGAAAAAATGGCCAGGGACTTTTGAATGTCAAACAAATATTTATGCTCACACAATGCCCTCTATTATTTAATTTCACATGGCACCTTTTTATTAGCAGATAGTACATTTTAGGCCTGCCACAATTAGGCCTACTACAAAATCAGATTATTACATAATCATTGCGGTTCATTTTATCACAATGGATTTTTTATAATCCTTTTCATTCTACTGCATAACGGCTGGATGAAAATCTCAAACATCATATTTTAGGCTAGTTATAACTTTCACATAATTTTCCAGTTTTCACTGCTTGGCCTTTAAAGACATCTCATCTTTGTGCCCCCTTCTCAGAGTATGGTTTGTTGGCATAGAAGTGAAGGGCCATAGATTTCATAAGGATTTTAGTTATTTATGTAATATGTGTCATGTGCAGCTTACAAAGCACGTGACACATATGCTTGTTTACAAAGCGTGAGTAAATAAATGTAATAGCTCTTTACATATTCCAGTGGTCGCTGCTCAACAGATGGTCAGGCCAGTGAGTATTATTAAGTTGTTACTAGGCCTGTACTCTAAATGAAGCAAAAAATCTCAAACACTTTTTTCTGAAAACAGCTAAAGTTTCATGACCATGATGTTCCTATGAGATCAGCTAAAAAATGTCAAGAGATTGTTCAGATCACCAAGCGCATCTCATTTTTGCCCCCCTCCTCTGTAACCTGTTGCTGCACTGTCTATATTACCCTGATGTCATTCAGCAATAGCTGTGCCGTGGTTAACTATGGTAACAGAGTAAACAGATTTTGCAGGATTTAAAATGACACAGCTAACTGGTTATGTCAAACTAGCCCTTCCAGCAAGAGTAGTCTAGGGATTTAGCTGGGATTGAGCCACTTAATTATCTTGGCCTTGTTTTAGTGAGGAACCATTTTAATGTGAGTTGAAGCACTTGAATGTGAATGAAGGGTCAAATATCTGAGGACATGGTTCCATGTTTAGTGCATTCTGTCTCCCAACAGTAGTAGTTGTGTCAAAGAAGAAGAAAAGGAAGATGGGAACATACAGCTTTGTTCCAAAAAAGAAAACCAAAGTTCTGAAGCAGAGGACCGTGCTAGAGATGTTCACTCATCTCTCTCAGTCTCCACCTAATCATCAGGTCAGTCCTCTTCTTCAAATATAATTTGATCAGCTCAAGAATCAGTATTAGTGTATGGTACTTCTCTATATAGATGCAGAGCTGCTAACCATCATCAGTCAAGGTATTCCATGGCAGAACCAACCTAAATGCACAGGAGGTGGCATATACAGTGGTATGAGAACGTTTGGGCAACCCCTCTGACGTTGTATAATAATAGACTCTGACTTCACACAAAATTATCTTGGTGGCATGTCCTTCATTTGCCCATAAATGCCAAGTGTTAGCTTGATTTCCAAACACAGATTTTAAGTATTCATAGTATGCAATTGTATGAGATTAAATCAAATGTAAAAAATAGGCTGTGCAAAAATGTGGGAACTCTTGTCGTTTTGTTGCTTTGATGGCCTGTAACTAATCATCACAAGATAATTGGACACAAAATTGGTTTGGTTAGCTCGTTAAGCCTTGAACTTAATTGACAGGTGCATCCAATAATGACAAAAGGTATTTAAGGTGGCCAAATGCCAGTTCTCATTCTGTTCGACTCTCCTCTGAAGAGCTGCAACATGGGAGCCTCAAAACAACTTTCTGATGACCTCAAAACCAAGATTATCCAGCATTATGGTTTAGGGGAAGGTTACAAAAAGCTGTCCAAAAGATTTCAGCTGTGAGTTTCCACTGTCAGGAACATTGTGAGGAAATGGAAGGCCATGGGCACAGTTCTTCTTAAGCCCAGAAGTGGTAGGCCAAGAAAAATACCAGAGAGGCAAAGACGAAGGATGGTCAGAATGGTTAAAAACAACCCACAGACCACCTCCAAAGACTTGCAAGGATATCTTGCTGCAGACGGTGTCGCTATGCATCGGTCAACAATACAGCGCAATTTGCACAAGGAAAGGCTGTATGGAAGAGTAATGCAGAAGAAGCCTTTTCTTCACAGTCGCCACAAACAGTCGCTTGAGGTATGCGAAAGAACATTTGGACAAGCCAATATCATTTTGGAATAAGATACTCTGAACTGATGAAACAAAAATTTAATTGTTTGGTCACAACAAGAGGTGATATGCATGGCGGCAAAAGAACACAGAATTCGACGAAAGACACCTGCTTCCCACAGTAAAATTTGGTGGAGGTTCCATCATGCTGTGGGGCTGTGTGGCCAGTGCTGGTACTGGGAATCTTGTTAAAATTGAGGGTCGCATGGATTCCACTCAGTATCAGCAGATTCTTGAGAATAATGTTCAAGAGTCTGTCACAAAGTTGAAGTTGTGCCGGGGATGGGTGTTTCAACAAGACAATGACCCCAAACATTGCTCAAAATCTACCCGAGCATTCATGCAGAGGAACACGTACAATGTTTTGGAATGGCCATCCCAGTCCCCAGATTTAAATATCATCGAGAATCTGTGGGATGACTTTTAGCAGGCTGTCCATGCTCAGAATCCTTCAAACATCACTGAATTACAGAGGTTTTGCCAGGAGGAATGGGCTAAAATACCATCATCCAGGATCCAGACACTCATTGGTGGCTACAGAAAGCGTTTACAGGCTGTTATTTTTGCAAAAGGAGGCTCTACTAAATACTAATATGATTTTTCTATTAAGGTGCCCAAATTTATGCACAGGCCTTTTTTTTGTTTTGGGGCATATTGCAAATTTTCTATTAACCCAATAAACCTCATTTCACTGCTGAAATATGATTGTGTTCATCAGTTATTTGATATATCAAAATTAAGTTGTGAATTAAAACACCCAATGATTGGTGAATATAAGTAATGCCAATTGTCAAGGGTGCCCAAACTTTGTCATACCACTGTAATAGCGAAGGATATTTCCATTTTAACTAAAAGTCTGTTATTTGGCATATGCCAAGAAACTGCTGAGTAAAGGCACCATTTTGGGATGTGTCAAACTACATCCTATTTTTATGCCTCTGCAGGCAGGTAGGGCTGTCGATGTTAATGTTATAGTGCATTAATGCATTCTCTCTGTTAATCCTCGAAAACCATTGTCATTAACACATATTTAGTACTGCCTGGAAGCAACTAGGATGTGCTCCTAAACCTGAAAGCTTGACTTGAATTTCCTTCTCAGATTAAACAGACACTTAAGTGTGCTATAACAATAGGCTTGTGGTCAAACTTAGCAGTGTGTTAAATGCAATTTTAACTACAGCGTGGTGTGCCTAGTTAGCTAACAGTTAACAGTAACTAAAGTAACTTAACAAACTTCTCAAAATGACAACGAGACTTACGTCAGCTGTCAGGGTGGTTTATGATTCTGGAATAAATCTCTGGTTGATACATTGTTGAGCTATACTTTAGTATAAACATAATGCTATAACTGACTTGTTACTCAGTCTCTTTTATTCAACAATATTTAGGGGCAGCTTCAAAATTCAGAGCACATCCCTCTTGCTTTCCTGTAGTATTGGTGGGAAACTGCATTAACGATGCTAAATTGTTGTAACAGTGTAAAAAGTTTTGTTGACATTTCAATATCTTGTTAACTTTTTTAATTTTTGGGTTGTCTATGTGGGTACCTACATAGTTATGTTTTTGAATATAATATCTGCATTAACACTGTGTGTGTCTAAAATTTGCTTCCAATGTTCGGTTGTGTTCAGTGATGAATTGGTAAGATTTTGTGCAGAAGTTCAGGATTACACTGATCATGGAAGTCATTTTTGTGCATAGTAAATTTCAAGGATGTCTTGAAATTGCTTCTAATTTGTCACGGCTAATCACTAGGACTCAGATATGCACCACCAAACACATCGTCTATGTTGACCAGAAATGGCTAGCTGCATGGTGGAGGCATGCAACTATTACAGTGAATTCCAACTTAAATGGCTATGTATACAGCTATTTTACTGGTGCCACATAGACGTCTACCTTAGGGCTTAATAAATGTCAACAGTTTCTGTCCTGAGTGAAATTCTTGACTCGAAAAGAATTTCCTTTTTAATGTATGCATATATGCATCATATTTAATACTTTAGAACAGCAATTTAAAAATGGTTTGTGAAAGCAAAGTGTAGGCTTCCACCCTGTCTAGCCTGTTTCCATCCTTGGATTTGCACAAAACTGGTTAGTCCAGAATTTGTCTTTCTCAACCACTTCTTGCTGAGGTGTAATTCAGGGGTGAGAGGTTGTAAGTAGAGAGCAGGTCGATCTAACTTTGGTCCATTGGGCAGTAGGATCTCCAGATCTGGCGGTAACACTTTAACTATTAGCTTAGCTTAATCAGCCACATCCAGAAATCAGCTGAATGGATTCAAAAATAGTAAAACTAAATGGATTCTTGGGGTGTTGGAAAATAAACCTATTTCACAAAAGTAAAGTGTTCCTTTAATAAAAACCTGAAATGTGTTTATATCTAAGCCACTTTTTACCATTCTGCCTCGTTAGCAGAAAGATGTTGTTCATGTCAACGGAGAAAGGGTGGAGACTGACTCTGTGGAGGAAGAATCAGAGGAAGAGGAGGACTCTGAGGAGGAGGAGGATCTAGCTGGAGAAGAGGCAGTCAACATCTCCAAAGAGGACAGTCTGACAAAGCCTCCTGCTCAGGTAGTTTTTGGCATCACAGCTTCAGGACTGGTGCAGTCTATCCTGAAACCCCAGCTAATGTTATCAAGACCCTCTGGAGTGGCCAGTATGTATACACTTAGTCAGATCTGGGTGATAGATTGGTAACAGAGGAATGTGATTTCTGTTCCCCAAGGTGTCCCATGAGGAGCAGGAAACAGAGGAGTCAGGGGAGGATGAAGGTGAAGGGGAAGAAGAGGAAAATGACTCAGACTTGGTGAGCCAACTTTAGATCATGCCAGCTTATAACGAATAGCTTTGACACCACCAATGCCTTACTTGCACTGCCGATCCAGTTTTTAAACCACTTTCTGATCTGTCACTACAGAGCACAGAGTCAAGCTTGAAAAAGAAGTTGAAAAAGAAAGGCAAAGGAGACAACCCGTGGCTTCGACCTTCTAGGAAACGCAAACGTAAGATGAAGATGAAGACGGAGGAAGTCCCTGGTACAGTGCATTTAATCTTGTTCCTGGGCCAGGGTTCCGTTCTCCCTGACGATCGGAGATAAAACTCCTAGCCTAAATGCACTTTATGATGGCATAAAGTGCTGCATCTCAACGGAAACATTGATTTAGATCACTTAGCAAAACATTTAAGAACTACTTTTACCTATTGGTCATGCTGCTGACATGCTATTTGTCAGTCAGGTGTTTTTTTTCCTCCTCAACATTTCATGCAATTTGAACTGTCCAGTCTGACTCTAAACTTGCTTCTCCAAAGATGCAGAATCCCCATTACACCATCAGTCCCCAGTGCAGTCCCAGGTTTCAGCTGAGGTCAATAAGGAATTCACAAAGGTGCCACAAGACTCCCTCAACTTGAAGGCTCAGGAGGAGCAGCCTACATCTCAAAGCAAAGGTGAGGCCAAAGGTGCCAGTTAGTTGACGTTTTCAGGTATAAAGAGAGAGAGACCCTCTTGGAATGACACATTTGTAAAGAAGGTATCAGAATTGTATTAAGGAAATTTCCTGTTCCTTGAAAAGGGTGTTTTGAATGTTATACCCATCATAGATTTTTGATCTGGTGGAAAAGTAAACTAGGTTTCACTGATTCTTTTGTCACAGAATAAAAGGAAGCTGTGAAGTATTTTATTTCTTGGAGGCATTATCTTGCATTGAGCTGTTTTGGTCCATTGTGGCAATGCGGAGTGTGAGCTGAATTGACATGCAAGGCGTGATGCATTAACTTGTCAGTCTTCACACTGCCCCCTGGTGGTAACAGGTGCCAAAGGAAGGTCATAGTGTATTGAGAGCAGGTGATGCAGTTGATTGCTACTCCATTGTATGAAATATACAGTCCCACTTTTACTTTTAAATGACAGATGCTATTGTAGAAATCACAAGTAGCCCATTAATCAACACAGTTGCATTTAAAAGATTAATTGAGAGATTTGAACATGTCTTCTTGTAGGTGTTGCCAGTGGTGCTAAGGAGATGGAGACCGATACGGTGCAGGAGCTCCCGCTTTGTAGCTGCCGTATGGAGACACCCAAGAGCCGTGAGATCCTCACCCTCGCAGATAGGAAATGCATGGCCACAGAGAGTGTGGATGGACATGTAAGATTTATTTATTTACAATACCTAACACTTTCTGATTTGTTTTGGACTTTGTGTCAGTGCAGGTAACCATAACCATTTCTACTGCCCTCTTGCTCTGTTCTCCTTAGCTGACCCGGTGTCAGAGTGCTGTTCTAAAACATGAGATGATGCGGCCGTCAAACACGGTTCAGCTCCTGGTACTGTGTGAGGACCATCGGGCCGGCATGGTCAAACACCAGTGCTGCCCTGGCTGTGGGTTCTTCTGTAGGGCGGTGAGTGACTCACTTTTTGTGTGTATTTTTAGCCTTTAATTGGTAAGATAGTGAAGAGTCAACAGGAAAAGATTGGGGAGGCGGAGAGATGCTTGAAACTGAGTGTGAGACATTTTATTGGAGAACATTGATTTCAGGCTTTGATTTCAGATTTAAGATGGGTTTATTTTTACCATACCCTGCACCTATTGCTTTGTTGATAACATTTTCCAGGAGAGATTATTATATTTTCCCTTCCGCAGTAGAAGTCTAATATTAAAGATGGGAGTTCAGTTCAACAAATTCAACATAAGATCACCTCTCTTCTGAAATAATTATTTGCTTTGAAGGAACAGATAGTTTTGTGGCAAAATGCAATTAACACCCACTTAAATACAGGACATTACACTATTGGCCCCAGCCTTGAGTCTGATTTGCTACTTAAAGTCTCAGGCCAAACCCCAAGGAGTCTTTTTTTTTTCTCTACCATCCACAGGGTACGTTCATGGAGTGCCAGCCAGACAGCAACATCTCTCATCGGTTTCACCGACGCTGTGCGTCCATGCTTAAGGGCCAGAGCTTCTGCCCGCACTGCGGGGAGGAGGCCAGCAAAGCCAAGGAAGTGACCATTGCCAAGGCGGACACCACCTCTAAGGTGCCCCCTGCCCACGCCCCTGCCACTCCGGGCACTTCAGAAGGGAGGGCAGACACCACCACTGGCGGGTATGCTTGAAAAATCACAGGAACCTCAGGGACATCAGGAAAGGGAGGAGGATGAAAAGAGCAGTTTTACTGTGAAGATCTGGGCAAAAATAGAGGAGATGCAACAAAACGATATATATATATACAGCTCTGGAAAAAATTAAGAGACCACTGCAATTTTTTCTAAAATCAGCATCTCTACATGTATGACAGCCATTCCTTTCCAGTGTCAGTTGAATTTGGAACTTGGGTGAAATGTTATCAGTAGTTTGCAGAATAAAACAAAAAATGTTTGTACTCACTTTACTCACACATATGCCTATAAAAAGTTAAATCAGAGAAACTGATAATTTTACAGTGGTCTCTTATTTTTTCCAGAGCTGTATATATTCAGCACTTTTTTTTGTTTTTGCACAATGCAGTGTCAAGAAGGTGGAAGTATTAAAAACAGTGTTAAAAATTTTGAAAACAAATGTTACTGGCTTTTAAAATTGTATAGCTCGTACTAGCACCACATTTAGCCACAAAGGTTCAAACGTTTGGTTTTGAAGAAGGCACATTAGTTCTGCCTTTAGTGTTTGAAGTCTGAAATCACAACATAACCTGCTTCTGTCCTCTTGCATTTTAAAATGCGGGTGAGTTAATAGTGGACCACTGAGGCACATTGACATTTAGACATGTACCGGTAGAGACATTGCTGACCACTTATATTCTGTTGCTGCCTGTGCCACAAGTCTTATTGTCGGAGCTACATCAGAACACATTAGCATTCACACTGCAGGTGGAATGTGGACAAATGCTTCCCCAGATCCTCTTTGTGAGTCATTTCAGTAACTGGATCATGATGAATTGTGGTGGTCATTTGCTCTTGGGTTCAAATGGATTTTAAAACCCATGGGTATACAGGGTTTATGTCTTCTTCACTTAACAATAGACAAGGGAGGCTGTTATTCAGTTATCCACATTTCACAGAACGTGAATGAATGCTGATGAAATAAATAGGAAAAAAAAAAAACAGCAGCTTGAGCCTTTGTTTTTATGTCCTACATCCAATTTATTATTTATTGGGGAAATAATAGTCTTTATCAAAACATCAAGAGCAACTCAATCAATTACCATAGCTATGCTGACGACACCCAAATTTACTAAGCTCTGTCACCTAATGACTATGTCCCTCTTAAGTCTCTCTATGGGTGTACTGACCAAATTAACAGCTGGATGTCATACAGCTTTCTTCAGCTGAATGCAGATAAAACTGAAATTATATTTTGGAAAAAGGAAGAAAGACTTTCACCACTGCTCTTGAAACTAAAGGGCTTAAAGCAAAAGATACTGTTAAAATGACAGTGAACTAACCGTCATCTCAGTGACTCTAACAGTCATGTTGGAGTAATCACTAAATCAACATTCCATCACATAGAAAGCTAAACTTAGAGGTCTTGTGTCAGAAGAAGATCTAGAAAAATGTGTACATACCTTTATTTACAGTACGGTTGATTACTACAATGGCCTTTTCACAGGTCTTTCTTAAAAGACTACCAAACACCTTCAACTGATCCAAAATGCAGCAGCAAGGGTTCTTACAAAAACAAGATCTGACCACATTACTTTAATTTTAACTTCCCTGCACTAGCTGCCAGTAAGTTGTAGAATTGACTTTAAGGCATTGCTTCTTGTGTTTAAAACATTAAATGGGATGGGACCCATTTACAGCTTTCAGCTGCTATGCTGTTTAGCTCTGAAACCAACTTTCACAAGACATCAAAAATGCTCCAAACTGTTTTCAGATGCTTTCTGTTAATGATTTATACTAATTTAACATATATCCTTTTAAGCATTTACACTTATTTTATCTTTTCAAATAATTTCTGCTATTGATTTACCTTTAATTACTCATTTATACTTATAATATTTTCTTATGCTTTCATGTCTTATTTACCTCATACTTATTTTACTTTTATCCTTACTTTTACTGCTATTTTATCTTTTGTGCTTTTACATTTTGTACATATTACATACATATTAAGCACATTGAATTTAAAACTTATAAACTTGCCTTACCTTACATATTTCTATTATTTTCTTGTTATAAATGTCTTGAAAAAACAGAGTATACCTTTTAAGCTGTAGTATATATGTGCATGATGTTGGGGCACTTTGTGTGCTTGCCCTTAATGGGCTGTACATTTGACTGCTTGTACCATTTGCAGTACTGAAACAGAAAAATCTTTGTGCTGAAGAAGTTTTTCATATTCTGCAGGTTGTCTCGCTCATCTGTTGCCAGTGAGGGCAGGGCGGACAGCACCCTGCCCAGACCCTTCGAGGGGGCAATCACATCTCAGCCCTTGACCGCTCCCAAACCAGGGGCTCCAACACTGGCCGTGATGCCCACCCCAGGACCCCCTAAGGAAACCCTAGAAAGCATTCTGTTGGCGCTGGACACAGAAAAGTAAGACTCTCTCTCTCTCCCTCTCTTTCTCTTTCCCTTTCCCTCTCCCTCTCTCCCTCTCTTTACATAACTTTACATAACATCTTCACATAAGTGTTGAGGGAGCCAATGCAGAGCAGCCAGGACTGGACTAATGTGCTCTCTTCTTTTGGTGTTAGTTAACAGTCGAGCATTTTGAATGAAGTCTCTCTGTGGTTTTCTTACGGAGGCCTCTGAAGAGCACGTTGCAGTAGTCTAACTGGCTAGACATAAAGGCATGGATTAGCCTCTCAGCATCATTTTGGTTTATAAATGAGCATACCTTTGCTATAATTCTGAGATGGAAAAACTATGTTTTTGGTCACATATGACAGTTCAAATTTAGTTATGTGTCTATGATCAAGACTTGTGACCTCAGGTTTGATCCAGCTGTTGTTGTTGTTTCCACCATGAGTAATAGTAGCTCTGATGGAATGTATTTTCTTGTTAAAGAAGAGTGCAAATTCCTAACATTAATTGTTGAGGACTGTGGAGTGGTGGTGTTAGTGTTAGTGTAGAACTCTTTCTGGTGGTGTTGGTCATAATTTTAGTGAAGTCTTTCCTTGCTAGGCAGACAATTTTGTTGTACGAAATTAAGGCATCTTTGTAGATATCACTGTGTACAGTGGTTTTTGTTTTTCTACATTTTCTTTAGGCTGATCGACTTCAACTTTTTTCTCTGGTGAGCCAGGGAGAGGCTCTAGTTGTCATTTTCATTTTGGTTTTTAGTGGGGCCACAGAATCCAACACTGATGATAATGCATCATTGAGATTTTCTACCATTGCATTTAGAGAGTTACCGTGGCTAAGTGTACAGTCTACAGTCTAAAAAGATCAGAGAATTTTAATGCGATTTTGTCATCTAGGAGGCTCTATGACTTCTTTTATAGTTTTAGTGAAGGTTATTACAGGATCAAAGAATATGCAGTGATGGTCAGAGAGAGGGAAGTCTGTTAAGCCCTTTTGTTATTACTAAGTCTAATGTATTACCATGCCGGTGAGTCTGGTTAGTTATGTGTTGTGTTGAATATAAACTATCCAGTAGATTTGTAAGCTGTATAGTTTTGGGGTTTGCTGTCTTATTAAAAATGATATTCAGGTCTCAGTTTAGGATAACCTTATATCTGGTGACAGATAATGACATTAATTCAGAGAACTCCTGTATGAATATTGGTGAGGAGGTCTGCTTTGCCTGGACCTTAATAACCTTGAGGTTATTATCTATAACATCTATAACAGTAACATTGCTTAAAGGTGTCATTGCATAATTTTTTTATTTATTGTTTTGGGGTGGTCTTTAGTATTGAAGAATGCACTGTGAGCCGGTTCTCGGCTATGCTAGCCACAGGCTACAATCATTCAAAGCCCATTCGGTCATAGCACACCAACAACACATCTACTTGCCTATATTTTGCTAGATGAATGTGTGCTGCAATGAGACTCCTCCGGTAATCACAAATATGGCATGGGTTTTTCTAATTAACGAACTTGCGTCACTTAATTTGCCTTTTTTTTATTTGCTAGTTTTTCCACCTATTTTCTCAGAGTGACCTATTGTATTTAAAAAAGACCAAGTACTAAACGGTTTCTCTGGGAATGACACCTTTAAACTTTTTCAGGTTACTGTAACTCTTCCCTCACTTTATACAATCAATTGTTTCCATTCCCAAGTTTGCAGTAGAATCCCTCCACGATTTGTTTGCCATTTTGCACTCCTTGTAGGGAGGTTGACATAAATGAGCGTACATCTATGTATGGTCATCGATTAGTGGTGAACTAGTAGTGGAAACCATTAAAGCGCCATTTTGGAAGTGATGTATTGAGCTGACCGATCACAACCACTGTGCCATCTGTAGCCATGATGCATAGTCAGAATTTTTGGAAGGTGTGGGCAGATGTCTACATAGGGCAAACATGGGGATATAAACTAACCCAGAGGCAAGGTGATGAGCACGGTGATGGGTTTACACAGAAGCCAGGTTTTAGAGTTTATAGTTTCATTGCAATGCTTTCCTTCTTTTACAGGCCCAAGAAACTTCGGTTTCACCCAAAGCAGCTGTACATTTCTGCCAAACAAGGGGAGCTGCAGAAAGTGTTGCTTATGTTGGGTAAGAATACATTACCTTACACATGATGAATTATATGTTATACATTATCCATCAGTCTCACAGTAAGGGATGTGGTCAGCTTAAAGCAAGACACATGTTTTCTAATTAAACATACGGCAATAAACTTGCTTTTTGTTCTGGTGAACAGTGGATGGCATCGACCCAAATTTTAAGATGGAGAACCAGACCAAGCGAACGCCCCTCCATGTAGCAGCAGAAGCCGGACATCAGGAAGTCTGTCACTTGCTGGTGCAGGTAGACCTATGGCATGGCTCCGTTTTCCTCATGTAAGGTCTATTGACCTATCCTAAGAGAGCATGCTGCTTTGCAGCTGTTTGACACTTGTTGTAAAAGCCCATTCTGCGTGCATGGCTGACAGTGAACTGGTAAGCAGTAAAGCAAGTGTGGTGCTGTGAGAATAATCACCTTATCATCATGTGTGACGTAGCTCTCTTTGTGTGCCAGGCGGGGGCCAACCTTGACATGTGTGACGATGACCAGAGGACACCCCTGATGGAGGCCTGTGAGAGTAACCACTTGGACACCGTTCGCTACCTCTTGAGGGCAGGAGCTAGCGTCACGCATAAGGTGGCTCAGTCTCAGCAACCTATCATTTACAACAGTTTTTGGCTGAGTAGGACAGTACATTGACAATTAATTGAATGTGTAACATATATATTCGTAGTATGCAATGCATACATTATCAATAGGGTATTTTGCAAAATGGGTCTTGAAACAACACATGGTACTTTGG
The DNA here is from genome assembly GCA_027475355.1 of Coilia nasus. NCBI lineage: Eukaryota > Metazoa > Chordata > Actinopteri > Clupeiformes > Engraulidae > Coilia > Coilia nasus. Next base: position 721,550 of record CM050209.1, read on the forward strand.
GAAGTGCAGAAGGACTGATTTTTAAGTACGGAATGCACTCTAGATTGAGAGTTAATATAAAGAGGGCTTGCAGAATGACTTGCTCGCTCATTTTGTATCCCATTTTTACGAATACCATCACAGACTCCTGAGAAGGCCTCTGTGAGCATGCGGACCATTAGCTACAATGGCAGGGTGGGGCTTCTTCAGTAGGTCCTCAACCTGAGACATTAAAGCAACTAGGTCAAGTTGTTCTCTTCCACATAGAAAAATGTGTAGTGCCTTTGTTGTGTCTATATTATATACTAGACAGTCAGCTTCTGAAGGGTGTATTGCCTTGTTATTGGGAAAATAAAGGTTTTTAACATCTGGTTAGTTGACAGATTGTGGATGAAGGGCTAGTTTTAAGTTGATACTGCATGAATTTTTTGACTCTATAGTTTTTGTTTAGCTAATCTTAGTTTATTATGTATCTGTTTACTAGAATGTTTTTTCCTTACAGGATGCTGAAGGTTCTACATGTCTCCACCTTGCTGCTAAACTGGGGCATTACGAAATTGTGCAACACTTGCTGGGCACTGGATTAATAGACATTAACTGTCAGGTTGGTACCATCTTGATCACTGATATAGTTAATGTTCGACTTCTGAGGCCTCATACACATTGCCTTGAACATATACGAGGCGTAGGCCTGTACAGCCAGTGAGCGTGTTGTGAGCGTATTTGTATTCACACTGGACATGTCAGACAGTGTCTTCCAGTGAGCATAGGCCTTATAAACATTTTATTCTGGTTTTATTTCCTTATTTTAAACAGTGTTTAGAAAGCATAACTACACATAGTACAACTTCATCACTTTGATAGGGCCGACGGAATATTTGACATTGTTCCAAAACATGTAGGTTGATTGTTGTCAAAGCCTTTATTCACTCCGGGTACTAAACAAAAGCGCAAACACTTTTTCACCCCTTCCGTAATGTTTTGATAAACTCTTTGCAGTCCCTTTGTTCTACCTTGGGTAAATAATTAAATGTAATATAGACCTCAATTTTTGCCTGGCTTGTTGACGTTAGATTTAGCAAACCAAATGGGAAACATTGAATGACAAGAACGAGTTTGTTATTTTTTGATCGCTCAAGTGGTTGACAAAAGAATAGGATTGAGGTTCTTCTTTTATTGAGAATGTTCCAAAGGAGAAATCACCACAAAGTCTTGCTTCTTACTATTAAGAACTTAAAAACATCACCATTATTATACCTACAACGTGTTTGACTGGGCACTGTGACAACTTGAAAGGTATTTCAGTTTCTGTGTCCCATAGGCAACTTACTGCACTTGTAGAGCAGATCTGGTAAGACAAGGTCAATATTGATAGCTTTCCTGCATTTATTTTATGTAATTGTAGGCGAGTGGTAATATTTTTCACACAGTCAGGAGGTTTTTGAGGTATCCCTGTGTCAATACATACATTGATGGCATAGTTGACGTCAATTGTATAGCTTTTAGTAGTATTTTGGCTGAATATGCTCACATCACGCACAGAAAAATAGACTGTTTCTGTTTTCTAGTTGCAGCTCGTATTCTGAGTGTATACCATGCACAGAACACGCTCGGATCACGCGTGCTGTGTGAATAGTCTAATCTGTTAACATGGATTCTAAACAAAAACAGACAGAAAACGGGCACTTGCTGTCTACACGCTGTATACGGACAGCCCTTGGTTTGAATGAGTCCTCAGAGTAATTTGTGTTTTTATCTCTCATTGGGTTTTGTATTAGTACACCTGTAGTAATTTCTTTAACAAAAAAATAGTTGAATTACCTTTGTCTTTAAAGTTTTTCCTTAGTTTTTGTGGTATACCAGTAATGTGTAATATTGCTGTAATGGTAATGGTAGAGCAAGGTGCTGGTAACACCACCTTTAAGAGTCTGGTTAACTCAGTGCTTCCAAATAGTAGGGCAGAAGCGGTGCCATGCCAGGAGGGCCACAGTACAGACTAAAAAACAATATTAATAAAGTTGATCTAATGTTTTCTTCTTCCTAGGGGGGCGTAACAGAAAATAATCAAGAAGCACTGGGTTAACTGAAGACGACATGTAGTGAGGTGGGGTGGGGGGGTCTTCAGAAAACAGTCTCCTATGATGTAATATTTCTCGTTGCAACATTATAGGACGATGGAGGCTGGACGGCAATGATTTGGGCCACAGAGTACAGGCATGTAGAAGTGGTGAAGCTGCTGCTCTCCAGAGGGGCAGACATCAACATCAGAGACAAGGTTGGCATCTCTGGCCCTTCATATGAGTGCTTAGGCTTAGGTCTTAGTGGTGTCCTCCATTTGAGGAAAATCATTGTCTTTCTTAATAAAAGGGGCCACTGTGTCTCTAAAGCATCTATTTTATTTTTTCCACTTAAAGGTAAACAAGGCTCTTAAAGCCTACAAAAATATTTTAGTGCTAAGCCGTCTTTTCCAGCAGGCTAAAAAAAAAGTCGGTGTGTAAAATGATTCCAGGGGCCCAGAGCTTCACAGGTACCTACAGAGGACTAAGGTATTTTTGCCAGTGGAGTATATGGACAAATTTAAATGTTTAGTTTGCCTATAGAACTGATCATATTAAAAGAATATTTGGTTTGGTTGTTTAGATTGAAAATCTGAGAAATGCTGACAGTTGGTCATCCAGTTTATTTTTTTTACAACAGGTATTTTAACTAGCTGGCAGACTATCAGGGTGGTGAAGAAGGGGAAAAAAGTTTCCCTTGTGATTCATAAGAATAGCTTATCCTATAGATTAGGTCTCCCTTGAAAATTAGTGTAAATTATTTTGTTTTAGTGGGCCCACAATTTCTAATTGTCTAGATTATAAATATTTATCTAGCTGTGTAGTAAGAGAAATAGCCAGTATCAGCCCTACCACAGAGAAACCAGGGACACCACCTAAGCGCTGAACTTGTGAAACCTGTTTGTTTCAGGAGGAGAACATCTGTTTGCACTGGGCGGCCTTCTCTGGCTGTGTGGAGATTGCAGAGATCCTGCTTGAGGGCCGCTGTGACCTGCAGGCTGTCAACATCCACGGAGACTCGCCAGTGCACATTGCCGCTCGCGAGAACCGCCTCGACTGTGTCATGTTAGTCAAACACTGTACCTCAAGCAACTAAAACATTCACTGTAGATTATTTCTGAAAAAAAAAAAAAAAGTTAATATGAAAGCAGACACAAGTACTCTTCACCCTTTGTCAGACCCACAAGTGCATTTGATGAATTTGTTGGTCTCAGTTCATTGTTAGTAACACGTGGCAAACGTACCATTCTGATCAGAGAATGCAATTTTTCTTTACCAGTATGCAGATGTAGCTTAAGGATACCAGATATTACAGAGTTAATGAGAGAGTGCCTCTTGGCAACCTGTGGCTTCTCAGTCAATAGTTCTGATTAACGCACTCCTGCTGTACTTGTAAAATGACAACTGAACTGCTCCACAGTTTGTTCTTGCCCCGGGGGGCAGACTTGAGTCTGAAGAACCGTGAGGGTGAGACGCCGCTGGAGTGCTGCAGCCACAACTCCAAGGTGTGGAGCACCCTGCAGGCCAGTCGCAGGCTGAAGGAGAGCAGGGGAGGCCGGGTCACATTCACAGAGAAGCTCCTCAATAGGTACGGCCCAAACACCCAGGGGGTGGGGGTCAGAACAATCTTCTGCATACTCCACTTTGAAGAATAAAGGCAAGACCGGATGGACACAGATAAACCAGCCTCGAGTCAATCATCGCATCCATCCTCTGCATTTCGTAGTGGTCTTCTTAGAAAGTTCAGTTATATATTTTTAGGACACATGCATGCACGCACACACACACCCAGCCACCCACCAGGATCACTGTGCTCAGACGCACACACACACCAGTAACAAACACAAACCCGGAGCATGCCTCAATCTAGCACCCAAGCTTTGGTACTGTGCTCTCCCTCTCCTGGTATGGGAGAGTGCTGTTCAGTTCAGTCGTGAATTGACTTTGTGGCTTCTTGCAGAAGTTCTTAACCAGTATGAATACTCCCTTACATGTCAGCCAAAAGCAAAATGCTGGGGTCACTTTGAGTGGCTAAGATGTGGCTTTTCAATGACTAAACCAGAAAGCTGCTTGGACTCTGGTCTTCATATCCGAACTATTGGTACATAAAGTAATTGAAAGATGAAACGGCCAACGTACATGGAATGACGATACATTTTAAAGTCTTCGAAGCTGTTGTTTTTAAATTAAAGAATCTGATTGGCCACTGCCTGCAATTTGCTGTTCATTTAAGTCTATAAGAATATAAGCTAAACATAGTTAAAATACTAAATTTAAAAAAAAAGTATATTCCTTAATGAAGGATTTATTGTACCAGAACAGTGCAGACAAATGCATTTATATTGTATAACAAAATACATTCTTTATAGAAATTACGGTTACTTTAACATGAAACTAAATTGTGGACTGGCTCATTTGTTGCATTTGAAACATTTATTTATTAGAAACATAAAAAGAAACAGGACATTCTAAATAGAGAGCTAGACAGAATATGATTTGGCTTTATACCACGGCTTCCTTCAATTTCACATTGTGAATCGTTCTTTACAACGGTTATTAATTTTCTATATAGGCACACCTATGAAGTAGTCCTTGCTTTCCGACAATATCACGTTTATGTATCAATGCGCCAAGTTCGTGATGAACTGTAAACAAACAGTAAAAATGTGACAGCTTTGACGAGCATATGGAAGAACACAGAGTTGCAACGTTATATGCCTCTGATAACGTCTTTTAGTGTTGTCATGCTGCATTTGGACTCTCTGCGAACGTGATTTTGCTAAGCAAGGCTTAACAGAACTTTGGAATAGCTAGCTTGACTACCAAAGGCATGGAACTAACGACTGGGTCATGGCCATAGCAATCATGATGCATATCCTGTCAGTAATGCCCTCTGCTCTCCTATCATCACATGCTCGCCTTCCCAACAGTGCTGTGATTGTAGGTTGTTCTGATGCACTCGTTCCATGAAGCACAGCTGCATGCACGCTGTAGAGGTGGTAAATCAGTGAAGTAGTTGAACTGTTGTATTTAAACGTAGCACCACGCAGAGTACATTTGGCTTCTTTTCGTCTTGATATGACCGCTTAATGTTTTTTGAGCTGGGACTTTCGCGTTAGCATTTCACGTTGCGCTCAGCGGCGCCCTCTATTAGCAATACCACTAGTGAAAAGCTCAATTAACTGACAGTTGACACACAATAGAATCCTAAGAGTGTAGGAATTTGGTGGAGTAAATTAACTCGACCAAATTCCTACACTCTTAGGATTCTATGGTGTGATTTTGTTGCCTAAGTGAATATTACCATTTGTTGGCTTTATTTTCTCTTTGTGTGTGCATATTCTCTCCTGTCTCTGTCCTTATGTGATGTTGTGTTGATGTGTTGCTATGTCACCTCTGTGTCGGCAGGGACATAGCACGCGGCTATGAGAGTGTGCCTGTGCCATGTGTGAATGCTGTCGACAGTGAGCCTTGCCCTGACAACTACAAGTACATTCCTGACAACTGTGTTACATCCCCAATGAACATAGACAAAAATATTACACACTTACAGGTAAGCAACGGTTTATTACACCTGTAGCCTACATTTGTAAAACTTACTATTTTATACTTGCTGAGCACTTTTGCTCGGTCTGTAATTCGTACAGAACTATGGCAGGATGACAATATCACTATCCTATCTTTATTTTTCACAGTACTGCGTGTGCAAAGATGACTGCTCCTCAACCAACTGTATGTGTGGGCAACTAAGTCTGCGGTGTTGGTATGACAAGGTAAGAATTTTGATTGCAACAAAGCAAGTACAGTTACAAAAATGGTTGCATTTTTGGTTGCAACCAAAGATGATGGTTGCATCTACACCAACAAAAGAACATGTTACAGAGGAGATGCATACTGTAATAAGTCTCATTAATTGTGGAAAAATGGGGAGAGAAAAAATGTCAGTTATGATCAATTGTGGTTTCATTTTATGTATTTTTTTTATTTACTTATTTATTTATTTATTTATGGGACAGCATACACTTTTCTGTAAATGTTCCACTGTTGGCCAGCAAGCTAATTTTTAAACTGTAGTCCTTTGGTAAGATGTTTAGTGTCCACTGATTGAGCAGTTGTTCATAAGTTTACATTGTATTGTTTACAGGTGTCATTCCCAGAGAAACTGTTTAGTACTTGTTTTGAAATACGATAGGTCACTCTGAGTTGCATATGCATGCTACACCTGAAAATAATGTTCTACCCTGATTGCCTCCATTAGTCAATAAAAAAGAAAATAGGCAGAAAAATTAGCTAATAAGAAAAAGGCAAACAAAGTGACGCAAGTTCGTTAATTAGAAAAAGCCATGCCATAGTTGTGATTACCGGAGGAGTTTTGTTGCAGACATTCGCTTAGCGAAATATAAGTAAATAGGTGTGTTTGTTTAGGAAGTTTAAATGTTCTATTTGGTGTGCTATGACCGAATGGGCTTTGAATGATTGTAGCCAGTGACTAGCATAGCTGAGAACCTGTCATTCACTCCATCTCCTCCACCAAACTAGAACAGCCTGTAACAGGAGCACTAAAGCATTTTTTTTTCACCAAAACCGGCTCACAGGGTATTCATTAATACTAGAAACCACCACAAAATGAATGAAAAAACGATGCAATGACACCCTTTAAATGAACGCAGTTACGTGTCACAGAGATTTCAGTCTTGGTTGCTTTTTCTTTCAGGAGGGCCGGTTACTGCCAGAGTTCTCCACTGAGGAGCCTCCCCTCATCTTTGAGTGCAACCATGCCTGCTCGTGCTGGAGGACCTGCAAGAACCGGGTGGTGCAGAACGGACTGCGGTAACATTTACTTACGGAGGCCCTAATCATAGTACACTCCAGACAGCTTTAGATAAAAGCACACACATCCAAAAGGCCCTTTGGTGGCAAGTATACAAACTGGTAGAGAGGAATAACTGGTGTATCTAAATTGTTCGTCTGTATTTTCTGTTTGTGTATGTTTTTTTAATGTGTGTGTGGCCAGAGGCATTGTTTCTGGGACGTCCGTTTGTACGCACATATGTCCAAGATGATCTTGTGAAAGTAGTAACTCAAGGAAGCCCCAAGGCACCTCAGTTTTCTTATGGATGTGTAATTGGAGTCAAGTCCAAGATCACTGAGCATGAAAGCCTTATTCTTGTGAGAGGTACAGCTCAAGAATGTTGCAAGAATGTAAGGTTCAAACTTGAGTCAATCATGAAAGTCATGCAAGGTCAGGAAGTTCAAGGTCACTAGTGTCACCACATGTAGGTCCCATTCTTGTGAATGTGAAGAAAACCACATCTTTCACATTTTGTCCAAATAGCTAGACTCTAAGATGAACTACATAGATTTTAGTGGCTGGAGATCAAAGTTCAAGGTCACTCCTACAATCACAGTCCCATGCTGTCTTGCTTGGAGACGGTAACATTGTAGTAGTGTTTTTGAAAAAGGAATACATTAAAGGGATATAGAGGGGATATAAATAAAGGGATATTTGTTCATTTTTGATTCTCTTTTCCTCAGGGTACGCCTGCAGCTGTTCAAGACCCGACTAATGGGGTGGGGGGTGAAGACATTGCAGGATATCCCCCAGGGCACATTTATATGCGAGTAAGTCACCCATCTGTCCACCGCTCACCTGTCTCACTGACATTTACACTTTCTTTTTATGTTGTGTGGTGGGTTGTTCTCTCATCATTCTCTCCCTGTTCTTTATATGACATTGAGACACTTGTCCACCTGTCAATAATATTGCTGTTTACCTGCACAGGTATGTGGGGGAAATCATCTCCGACTCAGAGGCCGATGTGAGGGAAAATGACTGTTACTTGTTCAGCCTGGACAACAAGGTATTGACCCCCGACAGGCCACCATCTGTTGACCCTTTGTCATAATATACAATCAGTTAAAAACTAAGCATAGCCCCACCGACTTAATAGTAGTAGACTTCACTTAGTAGTAGTAGTAGTAGTAGATCTACTGGCAAGGCTTGTTTTAAGACAGCTCAGACTCCCTTCTGAATTGGCCATGCTGAGACTTTGCTTGGGGTAAGCTTACATCTCTTAATCCACGTGTTTTTAAAAAGGGGGGGAGATGTCGAGGAGTGTAGAGGGGGATGTCCCATATCCCCTTATCAGGGACCTAGTCAAACACGACTTTAATCTTATCTATGATGAGTTCCAAAGTTCAGATATTTTTATTGTGATGACTATGGGTGCTGTACCACTGAGCCTACTAACAGTTCAACAAGGAGAGAGAGAGGCAGAGAGAGAGGCAGAGAGAGAGGCAGAGAGAGAGGCAGAGAGAGAGGCAGAGAGAGAGGCAGAGAGAGAGGCAGAGAGAGAGGCAGAGAGAGAGGCAGAGAGAGAGGCAGAGAGAGAGGCAGAGAGAGAGGCAGAGAGAGAGACACACAGAGAGACACACAGAGAGAGACACACAGAGAGAGACACACAGAGAGAGACACACAGAGAGAGACACACAGAGAGACACACAGAGAGAGACACAGAGAGAGACACAGAGAGGAACAGTCAAAGCTGTAGGTGACACAATTACAGAGTCTCCTGAGGATGCCTTTTCTATGCATTTATTGAGTGTTAAATCCTGTCTGTGGTGGTTTACCAAACCCTTGACTGAGACAGCAGTTGGTCTTATGAATTTGACTAGAGATATGTGTGTGTGAATGAATATTCAGGATTTCATTGTGTTGGAATATGTAACTCGTTTAGGTAGAGAAAGTAGCAGCTGACAGAGGAACCTCAAGAGGAGCCACCGCTTATACACTTCACTCATTTATCGCACTATGGGTTCCAGCTGGTGAATGTCTTCCTCTTCTCCTCCCAGTTGTGCTTAGTGTCAGCTGTGATTTTTGGTTGAATTGTGGAACTACCTGTGTACTAGGACATCAACAACATCAAAGACCAAATTGACCTAACTGCAAAGAACTAGCTTTGTTTAGCAAGTCCAGGATTGTGAGCAGCCGTGTCAGTTGGCTCAGTGTCAGCTGGCTCAGTGTCAGCTGGCTCAGTGTCAGCTTGCATTCCCTCACACAATTGGTTTGGTTTCCAGAAACATAGGTTTGAAATCATTCAATTCTCTGCTTCAAAGCAAACGTTGTAGTGCAGTTAGTGTGCACTACTAACATGGTTGACTGTTTGCCTTGCAGGTAGGAGATGTCTACTGTATAGACGCCCGTTTTTATGGCAACATCAGCCGCTTCTTTAATCACTCGTGTGAGCCGAACCTGTTCCCGTGCCGGGTGTTCACCTCGCACCAGGACCTGCGCTTCCCTCGCGTGGCCTTCTTTGCCAGTAGGAACATCAGCGCCGGAGAGGAGATGGGGTACGTAAAGGGCACAAACCGGCTATCTACCATACCACACCATACCATCCCACACCCCATCCCATGCCCTGCCACACCACACCACACCCCATCCCATGCCCTGCCACACCACACCACAACATAAAACTATCCAAAAGAGCAGCAGAAGGAGACATACACTGTTTTGCAAGATGGCACGAGATTGCACTCTTAATACCACCTAAAAACATTTTTACACATCGTAATCATGAATAACTTGTTGGCATGTTTAAAAACATATTAACACATTTCACTCTAAAATTAAAGGAAAAGTATTAAATCTCGTAATTGTCTTCATACAAATTGACCCAACATCTCTACTCAGGTAAGTTAGTTTAACTAAACTGGACTGCATGGCCCTCCGTCCTGCCCGCTAGAGTGCTTGAGTGACAAGGCAGCAAGTCTTCATTGCTTAGATTGCAACATTGTAATGCATAACTATTTCTGTACAACCACAAAGCTGTTTCTCGGTTTGGAAGGCCTTTCTTCTTAATTTTCTTATACACTTCTAAATTTAAATACTGTAGGAAAGAAACATTTTGGTAACACTTTTTGGGATAGTCTGCCAACAGACACATTTTTCAAACCCTAACCTTAACAAGACAGAGTTTCATCGTATCATTTATTAAGTCTCGAAAAAGTATATGGACCAACATTTCAAAAGTCAAATGCAGTCTAACTCCTCTCCTATGTTCTCCTCTTCTCCCCTAGCTTTGACTACGGTGAGCACTTCTGGGACATAAAGGGCAAGGACTTCAGCTGCCAGTGTGGCTCCACCAAGTGCAAGCACTCTGCTGCAGCCATGGCCCAGAGGCAGGCAGACAGCAGCCCTGACCAGCAGCAGAGCGCCCTGCCTGATACCAGTTCCTCCACCACCCCCTCTAGCCCCTCCTGATCTACTCATCACACAGTGTCCCACAAGGGAGCACACATCCAACATCACTGCCCCCCACCCCTATCCATCCATCCACTCCAGCCCAACACCACCCTTTACCAGCCAAACTCCACTCACTCGCTCACCTGCTCTTCCACACCAGCATGGAGGAACATACACACACACACACACACACACAAAATTCACACGTGAACACTGACATTAGATCCAACGTGGGGATGGAGGTGTCACGCCAGCCTTGTTATGTAGGGGCTCTGTATAAAGTGTCATGACTGAGAAAGTGAAAAAAACAAAAACGGTGTGGGCCAGGAAGTGTTTCCAGTGGCAATGTCTTAAAGACAGCTGGGAAGGAAGACGGTGCTGGAGTAAATATGAACAGTGTGTAAAAAGCTGTGTCTTTTTATTGTTTTTTTATCTGTAAGTGTTCTTTTTTTATGACATTGTTGAAGCATAATTTCTCTGCCACCCCTATGGACTGAAGACTTCTGGGTAATGGAGTGAAATGCTGTTGGATCTGTTGTGAATAAAAACTCCAAATTGCATAATACGAGAGTGACTGCATGAAATTTGTGCCCACAATGCATTCGTTATCTGGTACCACTGTGTCTTCTGAAAGCATCTGTCAATCACCAGACGTCCATTCTCAATTCATTTGACCAGTCATGGACTCTTAAGTCATCCACATCCACAAGATTTGTACTGATCAAGATGTTGCTATTAAAACACAAGTCAGATGGTGGAAAAAGAGAGTGCTGAAAAGGATCTGAGGCAACGCAGTGTTTCAAAGGTCTCATTTTCTCCTGTGCAAATGTTTTTCTTTTTACATAAATTGTCTCAGTAGTATATTTTACATTTGTTGCATTGCACTGCAACAATAAGCGTGTTAAATTGATGGGATTTTTATTATTACTCACTGTAAAGGTCCCAAAGGTCATGGTCGATTTAATCCAACCAAGTATTCTTTTTACTAGCAGAGGCTAGTGCTGGTCTGCCCTCTCTTGTCCTGGATTGTTCTGGGCTAACTTATTTGGAAAGTTCTTTTTGTTTTGTTGAAAGTGCTAGTCCTCCCGCATGTAAGTGTCTTGGGAAAAATTGGAGTTCTGACACATATCCACTGTTTTATGATTCCATTATTATAAATTTGGGGTTGTGGGTATAACTATTATTTCACTTTTACAACCAGTTCAATGACAAGATGGCATGTTTACTGAACACTTGCAAAAGTAAGCTGAACGTTTGTATTGCTACAAGAACGTGGGGGGGTTGTTGGGGGGACACATGGACAGAGAAAATGGTGCTGAAAATGTTTTGTTTGCCTCTGTTTATTTTGTATTGCTCACAAGAAGTGAATATAAGTTGTAAAATAATATGAAGTCCATTTTTTTTTCCTTTTTTACATTTAAATTTACCTCCGTTTTTCTGTATTAGACGTAGTTAGCCAGTATCATTTCCGTTTCATGACTTCATGTGGCTGGTCAATCTATTATTCTGTCTTTTAAATGTGCTTAGTATAGTATTGTCCCTTGTGCAAATTCTCAGAGATGTAAGTACAAAAAAAATAAAAATAAACAAAACACTTTTTCTTTGTTACATCTTTCTGGATGGTGAACCTTACAATGCTTCATGATTGTAGCTTTCTTTTTCAATAAATTTACTACTAATAAAAGGATGCTGTTGACCATTGCATTAGTTGCCTTTTTACAGTTTTAGGTTGTAGTGTCTTCCATGTTATGGAAGTTTATAGATATTTTTATAAGTTTATTGATGTTTTATATATAGAAAGATTTTGTACATTGCAGCAGATATCTATTTGATATTGTATACAATTTCTTAAAGGGTCATTTGGCATTCTGCACAGGCAACAATTTAACTCCACCAAAACTTACTGGATTTTTTAGGGTTGTTTTGGAATTGTTTTACGTGTGGCTTCAAAAGATAAGCAAGGCCCCTCAATATTATCCACTGCTATCCATTTATATCAGGAATAAATACTTCAAACCAACTGACCTCAGAAGAGTAGCTGTTTGTATAATAGGAATGGCTCGGCTAAGAGGAAAAAATGATCTTTCAACATCAGCATGGGCAGCGTGCATACATGTACTCCTAGTGTCATACGCTTTGGGCTGACATGGTTGTGCACAGCAAGGTGCACCATGTTGAGATCTAAAAGCGTTCATTAAAATGTATAATGCCGAGGAACACAAGCAAGACACTGCTTCAGCCCGAGGGCCGTGGCTGGTGGAAAAGTTGTTTCAATTAGGTAGACTCAACCTGAGCCTCTAGTTTAGAGTTTTCCAAGTGTAGGGAGAGAGAGAAATGTGGCACAAAGAGGGCAGAAGAGGAAGTCACTGCATATCAGCTGAGCTTCTTTTTCTGTATAAACTGCATGATGATTGTTCACTTCCTGGTTACCCACAGAGAAAAGAGCTCCATAGCACAGTTGTAAGACTTGTAAGAAAGCCTGACTTTTTCCTCAGATCTTTGGATATGATTATCATCTTAGCCAGCCTTGACAGGAAACTTGTGTTTTCCGCATTCCACAGGAGAAATTCATGGGCCTGATTGAGCCTCCTGTTTGGTATGTTGGTGTGGATGCAGATAGAACAGACAGATGAGGGAATGGCACATACAGAGACATAAACCTGTCCACCGAAGGCTTTTAAACACAAACAGGACACCTGGCATCAAGCTGCATGTAATTATATATAGGGTGAACTCAGCCAAATTGGGCCATCAGCAAAAGTGGGCCAAATAAGGTTGATATCATAGTTCTTTAAATTTGAAGAAGCAATCACTGTTAATAATTTTAAATTGTTTTAAATTATAAATATATATTATAAATAAATAATTTTAAATTATATATATATATATATATATAAATGATTTTTATTATTACTCACTGTAAAAGGTCCCAAAGGTCATGGTCGATTTAATCCAACCAAGTATTCTTTTTACTAGCAGAGGCTAGTGCTGGTCTGCCCTCTCTTGTCCTGGATTTTTCTGGACAAACTTATTTGGAAAGTTTTTTTTGTTGAAAGTGCTAGTCCTCCCGCATGTATGTGTCTTGAGAAAAATTGGAGTTCTGACACATATCCACTGTTTTATGATTCCATTATTATAAATTTGGGGCTGTGGGTATAACTATTATTTCACTTTTACAACCAGTTCAATGACAAGATGGCATGTTTACTGAACACTTGCAAAAGTAAGCTGAACGTTTGTATTGCTACAAGAACATGGGAGGGTTGTTGGGGGGGACACATGGACAGAGAAAATGGTGCTGAAAATGTTTTGTTTGCCTCTGTTTATTTTGTATTGCGCACAAGAAGTGAATATAAGTTGTAAAATAATATGAAGTCATTTTTTTTGTTTTCCTTTTTTACATTTAAATTTACCTCCGGTTTTCTAACTGTATTAGACGTAGTTAGCCAGTATCATTTCCGTTTCATGACTTCATGTGGCTGGTCAATCTATTATTCTGTCTTTTAAATGTGCTTAGTATAGTATCGTCCCTTGTGCAAATTCTCAGAGATGTAAGTACAAAAAAAATAAATACAAATAAACAAAACACTTTTTCTTTGTTACATCTTTCTGGATGGTGAACCTTACAATGCTTCATGATTGTAGCTTTCTTTTTCAATAAATTTACTACTGAGAAAAGGATGCTGTTGACCACTGCATTAGTTGCCTTTTTTACAGTTTTAGGTTGTAGTGTCTTCCATGTTATGGAAGTTTATAGATATTTTTATAAGTTTATTGATGTTTTATAGATAAAGATTTTGTACATTGCAGCAGAAATCTATTTGATGTTGTATACAATTTCTTAAAGGGTCATTTGGCATTCTGCACAGGCAACAATTTAACTCCACCAAAACTTACTGGATTTTTAGGGTTGTTTTGGAATTGTTTTACGTGTGGCTTCAAAAGATAAGCAAGGCCCCTCAACATTTCCTGCCTGTAGCCACCAGTCTTCATTATCCACTGCTATCCATTTATATCAGGAATAAATACTTCAAACCAACTGACCTCAGAAGAGTGGCTGTTTGTATAATAGGAATGCCTCGGCTAAGAGGAAAAAATGATCTTTCAACATCAGCATGGGCAGCGTGCATACATGTACTCCTAGTGTCATTCGCTCTGGGCTGACATGGTTGTGCACAGCAGGGTGCACCATGTTGAGATCTAAAAGCGTTCATTAAAATGTATGATGCCGAGGAACACAAGCAAGACACTGCTTCAGCCCGAGGGCCGTGGCTGGTGGAAAAGTTGTTTCAATTAGGTAGACTCAACCTGAGCCTCTAGTTTTGAGTTTTCCAAGTGTAGGGAGAGAGAGAAATGTGGCACAAAGAGGGCAGAAGAGGAAGTCACTGATTGCATATCAGCTGAGCTTCTTTTTCTGTATAAACTGCATGATGATTGTTCACTTCCTGGTTACCCACAGAGAAAAGAGCTCCATAGCACAGTTGTAAGACTTGTAAGAAATCCTGAGTTTTTCCTCAGAAGTTTGGATATGATTATCATCTTAGCCAGCCTGACTGGAAATGTGTTTTTTCCACATTCCACAGGAGAAATTCATGGGTCTAATTGAGCCTCCGGTTTGGTATGTTGGTGTGGATGCAGATAGAACAGACAGATGAGGGAATGACACATACAGAGACAAACCTGTCCACCGAAGGCTTTTAAACACAAACAGGACACCATGGCGATGAGGAGGGCACAACACCACTCCAGATGGGCAGAAAGGACATCTACTGTGGTTTATGGTAGGAATGATATGGCTCTGGACACCTAAGAGGTGCTTGAGTCTTAAGTTTAACAATCAAGGTATTATTTTTTCACCTCTTAAACCTTATTCAGCCTTCATTCTGGTCAAAATCTTCAGCTTAATTTGGTTAACTAGTGGGCTTATCTGTTTATGAGAACTTTCTAGTATCCAAATACAAAACCACGTTTTTCCCCTGATCAGGAGAGTTTAGTGGGAACTATGGAATTTAAATTTACAACCGATCTCAACCATGCTAGCATGACCATGTTGTCCACATTTCAATTTCAATAGTATCGAGGCTTTTCACATAATTACTATTCTGTCTTTTAAGCTATAAGATCGGCCACATTTGGGACTTGGCGGATGCTGACCTTGGGTGCTGAATACAGCTCGTGGGCTCGAACAGACATCTCCAACAGCCAAAACGACAGGCACGCAGCCACAGGTGAGCCCACTGTGGACGACAGCCTCCATGAATCAGATGTGGGAACTGATGAACCAACATTCTACGACTCAATCTGTGAACTCAAGGGGCTGCTCGGTGACAAAAATGTTCCAAGTATCGTTGATGTGCACGAGGCTTTCTCTGAGGATGTTATCAATGCACCATGGTCTCCAAGGTTAGTGGTCATTCCAGCTTATATGGTGCCTTTTTGGTGCCCGCCCTACAATTCCTATAAAAATGTGGCATCAAGCTGCATGTAATTATACATAGGGTGAAATCAGCCAAATTGGGCCATCAGCAAAAGTGGGCCAAATAAGGTTGATGTCATAGTTCTTTAATGTATATATAATTTATCTGAGGTGCAGAAGGCAAATCTGTTGTATACCAGGCTCAACAATTTTCCATAATGCCTGAAAATTGACAAATTCAATAAGGCCAAAATCTAATTAAGCACTTATCTTTTTGATTAAACAAGGTACAATAAATAAATCTTATATGTATTTTCAGGTTTTCATACACTTCAGAATTGAAGAAAATTCTATACCTATATAAAACCATGAAGTCATAAAACCTATATACACAATTAACCCTTGTGCCCCTCATCTTGAGTTTTTGCTCAATATTGTACTTAAAAGACTCATGTTCACACATACCTGACCTACCATCAAAGTCTTGATTTCTTTGGAAAGCTCAGTCCTTGTAGATTCGATTGATGTTGCCAAATAATTCTGTGAGACGCTGAAAAAAAGCCTACAGACAGAATAATAGTTTGGCAGTGGATTTATTGGATTTATCAATTTTGAGGCATTATGGAAACTTTTTGAGCCTGATATTCAGCACCCTTGAATACCCTTACAACTCTTGTGTACCAAAAAATGAACACTATTTAGGGTTCTTTTTTAACTGACTTATGACTTTATAGCCGACAGTGAACAACTCATAGTGATCAACATCTCAACACTCAACGTTGCCCTATGAATTTGGTACAAAACATTGCCTGGTGGTCATTTATTATCAATTACTAAAAAATAGTTTCTGGGTGATAATAACGTCTTATTAATTATGTCAACTACTTTCTATTTTGTTTTTATTTTTTTTAAGTGCCACTACACTTAAACAGCCACGAGAGGGAGTGGACGTTCTTGGTAATCTCAAGTGCGAAAGGTCCTCGCTAGAGGTCACGTCAGTCCTTACAATTCCTTCAATATTCCTTCCTTCAATAATTTTGAATAGACTTGTTTGAAATGACTGGCTGGCTTGGTGGCTTGTTTAAAGCAACGCATGCTGGGCTTGAAATAGTGACGTTTTCGGACACTCTCGTCCGAACGGCAGCGTACCACATGGGTACAAGTGTGGTCAGGTGACGTTCGGACGAGATTGTCCACAAACGTCGCTATTTTAAGTCCAGTATGCATTACTTTAAGTCAACCGCCTATTTCAAACAAGCCCAATGGTTTGTTAAAGTGTCCAAAGTGACAGTTACACTTGAGTATACGTTGATCTGAATTTGAATTGTCATGTCAGCACGTTTTACGAATCAGGCAAGATTGCTGCCCTAAGAATCCAAAAGCCAGTAACGTATTTTAACTGAGTGTAGACTGGAAATTGACGTACCTCTTTTGTTTACTGACTAAATCGCTTGCTTCTTCCTATTAGGAAAGTACACAAAGCATCATCATTGTTATACCAACAGCATATTTCACTGGGCATTATGACCACTTTACTGCACTTTGCCCTTGTAGCAGAGCATGGCTGGTAGGGTTAGATGACAGCTCGAAGTAGGCTAGTTCTTATAAGACTCGGAAAGACATTACGAGATGTGCCTGTGCTAAGAGCTAGTGTGCCTTGATTACAAAAAAAAACCCTTTGTTTTCACATTCTCGAAAGGCGTCTACTGACTGTCTACTAACAGGTTTTCTGATGCTACACTCTGTTCACTGCAATGTAGCCTATGTGTGGTTTCCGCTTCTCAGTTGGTGTGCGCACCTGTGGCATTAAAATTCGTTCGGGAGAGAGATTGGAAAACGCACACACACACGCACTTGACTATAACGAGATTGTTGTGCAGAAAAAAACAATAACGACTGGGTCGCAAAATAAAGAATCTTAGTAAATTGAGAATTAAACAAACCGTATTGATCGGATGCATTAAAGAATCCACACTCTCGATTCTGGTGGAGAGTCTTTGTGCAGGTGGCCTTGCCGATAGGCTAATTTCAGTCACATGCGTCTATTCATGAGGACCAGCGCCTCAATAGACATCGCAAGTGCCCAAGTGGAAGTACCAAGGAAGACGCTGTTGACTGTTTTCAATTCGTTCATATTTTGCTCATGAAGAAGGGATACATTGTCCACGCCGCCGACTTATCACAATAACGGAGAGTTACGAACATTTTTGGATTATTTTTGTATATTTTTTTAAGTAGCCTACACATATTTAATTTCAAAATCGGCAAAATTGACAGTGTCTAACAATGACAATTATGAGCACATTTACCTGTCGGTTTCGTGTTTTTTTTCGAGCTGGAATGTCCTTCTTTGGATATACGGACTAAATTATTTTGCTTTTCAATGAATTGCTGTTCGAAACCTATGTCTACGCGAAGTTTGTGATTAATTCGCATTACGCCGAAGGATGGATTGATAGCGTGTAAAACAAGACATAATATCTAAAGAACACAATCCAGCAATTCTCTCCAGTTGCCACATCACACGGAACAGATGGAGGCTCTTGGTATTGATAAGTGTGTGCGTTGTAATGCTTCTATTGTCTTTTGTAAGTAACGTCTTTCTGGATATTCCTTGGGTCTGTTCGTTTGTAGAATGGCTCGCTTTGGAGATGATCTACCCCGTTATGGAGGCGGAGGTCCGCCGGGCGCTGGAAGAGGGGGCGCCCGATCGGGTGGTCCCCCAGGCGGCCAGAGGATGTACAAGCAGTCGATGGCTCAAAGAGCCAGAACAATGGCTTTGTACAACCCAAAACAGACAAAACAGAATTGCTTTACTGTAAATCGGTCCTTGTTCATTTTCAGCGAGGACAATGTAATAAGAAAGTATGCCAAGAGAATTACCGAATGGCCATATCCTTTACGATGAAAATGCCCCTCAAAATCAAAACAGGTTGCAAGTGTTTTGAGTGTACATCTGTGTGTGAAAAGAACTGTCCCATAACCCTTGGTTCCATATTGTAGGCCTATTGCATTATTCCAGGCATAAGAGTCTCCCGTGAAGCTACCTTTCCAACAATGTATTGTAACCTTCACGTAAGGGCAACGGTGTGGCAACATGTAGCCTGAATACCCACCATTCCGCATACATCAGGTAACCTATCCAACACGCGAAAACCCTCTCAGTCAGTTTTAGTTTTGGGCGGTAAGCAGTTATTCCAGGCGTGTTATGGTATTATTACAGCAAAAAAGCTTGACGAAGTAGAATATGCCGTTTTACAGTTTCGCGGGTGCTTTCAATCTCGAATCTGTAAGCAAATCTGTTTTTTTTCCTCGTGAAGAAAATTAATCGTGTCAAATTGTTTATACCGTTTAAAAGTTTAAACAGTGTTTGTCTCCGTCTCTCGAATCTATATTTATGAGAAGCTACTTCTAGAGTTCACGCCACAGCTGCCTGGTGACTATAGTGGGTATAGTTGTGACACATGCAGTAAGCTACATGCAACCAGCATGGACGAAAGGCATTTCAAGTATTGTGAACTCATATCGCTTAGTTTACGTCTCCTGACTGTCTCATTTAGTATGAAGTATGAAACACGTGACAAGCATAAACGGTTTCACCTAAAGTAAAATGAAGTAATACATCAAAATTAGGCCCCAAATTATTGGTGTTCAAAGACGCTCTCCATGGTCCTGAAATTTATGACTCCACTTCGCGGGATTCAGCAAACGAACATATGCTACCGATTTCTATCCCTGAACCATGCAGTGAGCTTTTGATGCTATATATGAAAAAAAAATGGATCAGTGTGTATGTTTGCCCCTCGGGTTACCAGAGTACAACTTAAGAAGTCAGTGGATTTGGTCAGTGGAATTTGTTTTCGTTGGAGAAAAAAACTCCAGCTATAGCCCAGCAGAACAGCAGTGCTTACAGTACTATATTTCTGACCATAAACAGAAGATCCAGTTATCCAATGCATTGGTTAGCAGCACTCTCAGCTACTAGTTCTATCCTGTTACCCTTTTGTATGACAATGAGGTGTTGCATGCCCAGATTGTGTCTCTTTGCCCTTCCTTGACCATCACACTCCATTCGAGTACATGATCCTGGCCACCATTATCGCTAACTGCATAGTGTTGGCCCTGGAGCAGCACCTTCCAGCTGGAGACAAGACCCCCATGTCAGAGCGACTGGTAAGCACAGCACACAGCACAATGCCTCTCAGTCTCACAGGCTACTTCTTTCCTGGTGCAGGTGTTCTGTCCAGTTGAGCTGCTTTGTCAAGATGAGCTACCCGTAGCCAAATTTTATAACACACTACTGTGTAACTAACCCTACTACTAACCTTTACCCTAACCTTGACCCCAACTTTCCCCGACTGTGCTTGTGTGGTAGCCCACAAGTCGGCAAGTAGCCCAGTTTGACAGAACACAGGCTTTGCTTTTTAAAATCTGTTATATACTTCTTCTTTGCCTGGTGTGAATCCTCTCACCTGCAGCATAGGTTTTGTGCATTGTTATGCACTATTAAGTTTGTGATACATGGGTTAACGTTTTGAGCAACATTATAGGGCAAACAACATGATAGGGTCCTAATATTCTGATTGGATGGTCACAGCAAGTTGTATGCTGGTGATGTAAGTTCCTCTGATTAAAAACTGTCACCTGATGTCAGTGAAAAGGTCCCCAAGCAGCATCTTTAAGTAATGTTGCCCTAGCCTGATAAACCAGCCCCTTGTACTTCATTTCATTTTGTACAGAGTACAAACCCCATGGTTAACCCTAACCCTAACCCTGTACAAAATGAAATGAAGTACGAGGGGCTGGTTCATTAGGCTAATGTTGCCTATCAGCGTTGCCCTCAAAATGTTGTCCTGTGTATTATCAGCTTTATGATCTATTACAGCATTTTCTCATGTAGGTATTTAAGGCCAGCTGGGTGAAAGGGGTATAGAGAGACAGAGAGAAACAGGCCCCTGTGAAGACAAACCCTAGCTTTCTCCTTCTCACTCTTTGTGACTCTTTCTGTCTTGTTGTTTATGTCTATACTGCCATGATACACATCATCTTAAGGCACATGCATTGGTCATTTTTTTGCTGCTGCACCGGTTATGGCTGGGCAATATATCAGTGTTATGAGCTATTTTAGAAGGGTATATGTAGTTAAGACAATATCTCTATACTGACACAAATTTGATGCTGCCATACCACTTCATCAAATCCACTTGCTGTTCTGCATTCAGACCATTCAGACAGCTGCAACTTTCTCGCATTACTGAAATGTGCACCGTGCTTGTTATTGTTAATTTTTTATTTGCTCTATTATAGCTGTCTAATATCCTTCTAAATTAAACAGGTTGTGTTTTCATACTTGTGGCATTGAGTGAACACTTTGCTCATTCTGCTGTAAATTTTGATACATATATGGCATATTGCTCAAAAATTGATATCAGTTTTAGTCCATATTGCCTAGCCTTAGCGCTGTGTGGCCTGGTGACCAGAGAACCCATTAAAGGGAACGGCCAGGCACAGGGCCACTCTCCCCTTCCCTCCTGCCTGCCTCTCTCCGGGCCTGTGGGGACTTGGCTGGTGGGCTCATTAGCACAGCCTCACCGTAGAGAGCAGTCGACACACGTGTCCCCGCTGGTTCTCGGCTAGCTTCCGCGTCATCGCGGTAGGCCTGGCTTTGATCCAACCCCGGCTTACTCGCCCCAGCTGCCCAGATGGCTAATTGAACTCTTCTCCCCGTAGAGCTTCAGTGCTCAGCTGAGCTGATAAAACAGAACAGAGCGGGAGTTATTCAAACAGCATCCCTCTCCAGCTATCAGCAATTTATATTGAGGCAGGTCATGGCATGCTGTGCATTGCAGCCTGAGCAGGCATGCAGACCTCGGCTTTAGTGCTGTAGCCATTTATAAGGTACAGTAATGTAATTGTCTTTTTTTATCTGAACCTGCCATGGTGAGTTGGGGGGGGGGGATTAAAGATTCAGAGGCTTGAGTGTTTCAGTAGGATGAGGAGCCCCAGCTGAGGTACATGTTCAGTGGGCGCTCTCCCTTAAACATGGCCACCTTTTTATAACTGTGATTAATTCAGCAATTACTGTTGAGCCCCAGCAAATGCTGCTAACAGCACTGGGTTCTTGACATTGAGGCTAATGGTTAGGGAGTTCAGGATCAGAGGGTTGCCGGCTCAATTCCCATACGAATAGAAGAATGTGGGGCAGTGAATATCCAGCCACCCACATCCATGGCTGAAGTGCCCTTGAGCAAGGCATCTAACCCTATGTTTCTCCAGGGGAACTGTCCCTGTACCTACTTCACTGTAAGTCACTCTGGATAAGTGCTTTGGCTGATACTGACATGTAGTGTACGATACTGATCAGAACTTTTACACTACTAACTACTAACATTGCTTTTTATTAGGGGTTTGAAATAGCCTAAAGAAGCGATTATAAAGAACAGGGTTTACATGTATGTATGAGTGTCTGTATGTATGAATGTGTGTGTGCATGCATGCAGTGTGCATGTGTAACACTCTGACTGAGTATGAGTTGACTGAGTTGGTATGGAGTGAAGACATTTCAGCCATTATCCAGAGTTTATTCATGCCAGACACATTGAATAGGAAATGCTCGCTCTGTGCAAGTGTGGGTTGAGTCACTGGAATCTGCAGAGACCACGACTGTTGCAGGCACAGATAATTATAACATAATTCAATGCCTCACAAGTTTCGTGATTTGCTTGTGATTTGGAAAGACAACATTTTCTGATTTCCTCAGGGATTTCACATAAAGCTATGGGGTGGGGGTTGGGTCTGTCTCTATGTTGGACATTAGCCTGCATATTGGAAAGGAGGTGGGGCATGATGAGTTGAAAGGGGTTAAAGGGCATCATTATTAGGGCAGCTGAGACCAGAGATGGGGACTCGAGTGCAGCGACTTGGACTCGAGTCGCACTTAAGTCGCACAAAGAAAGACTTCGGACTTGACTTACTTGCCCTCAATGACTTCAGACTTGACTCGGACTCGTGTGTTGTGACTCGTTAACAATCTTCATTCATTAAATTATGTATTTCATTTAACTGAAATATTTACAAGGTGTGAAAATCGGAGACAGAATATTTTCCTCCCTTCATACGCGCAACGCATGCGTGCAGGGGATGCAAAGATTTGAAATACAGACAGACAGACCATGGCGGCAGCGGGTTCGGCTGGGGCTGTCCCATTTGTTATTTGATTTGGTTTTAAAGACTTAGTACAGGCAGGCAACAAACGGACAGCCTCGTGTAAAGTGTGTGGGATCACCATCCATGATGCTGGCTCAACTACATCAAATTTCATCAGGCACCTCAAAACCCACAAGGATAGGTCAGTCTAACACTTTATCACATAGGGAAAACTTGGCCCGTATGGACAGATCGCTAGCAACCGAACCACAGGTTTAGGTTAAGCATGCTGAATGACAGCTTTATTGTTCCACACCCGACGTTACAATTTCATTTGATTAATTATGAGTCATTTATTTGTTGTTTATCTAGATCCATTGGTAGCAGACTATGAGGCAGTCGACGTTTTGAGCTAACCGAGTTAGTTAACAAATAGGTAACTAACTAGCTACCTAACGTATACGGGCACAAGTACACTTCTTGCAACTAATATTTCAACAATGTAGTTAACATAAATATCAATGAAGAAATACACACCTTGATGTCAGTTATGTGTTTTAATTACAAAGACGAAGAAGCCCTGTGGCAATACAAACAGGATCAATATGTGCAGAAACTCGTAATTCATACTGACACAACATGTAAAGGCAGGGCCTTAACTAGCTTAACAATAATAATAGTAATAATAATCATAATAAACCAGCAGACATTAATAATGGGCACTGCTTACAAGAATTAAGACTGCAGCTTAAAATCCAACTGTCACGAACGTAGTTCTCAAGTAAACAATGACATGGCTGGTCGCTTTAGCAGCTGAGCCACCCGTAGTACTGTAGAATCTTTGTTAAGAAGTGAACTTAAAGGGAAGGTGGCCACCTAGTGGCCATCGGTAAACTCTTCAATCAACAGGGTTGTTTTTGTCAAGTTACTCACACATATAGTATTTTGTTTATAAATGACAATATTAGCTTTGTCATGTACATTTTATAGTAAGCAAATAAATTAATTTACATGTTCATCTACAGCCACTTATGTATGTGGGTAAGGGAGAGATGGTGGTGCATAGTTTTTTCGTACACAGTGCTAAGTGACCATGCTCTGATCTATTTTGATACTGCAGTGTATAATAATAATAATAATAATAATAATAATAATAATAATAATAATAATAATAATAATAATAATAACTCATGGTACAGTATGCTTTTAATCTGATGACAGAATGTTCATTTCAGTCATTTGAGACTTGAGACTTGACTTGGACTTGGGACAAAAGACTCGAGACTTGACTTGGCTTTGCCCTCAAAGACTTGAGACTTGACTTGGACTTGACTACAAAGACTCGAGACTTGACTTGGACTTGGAAAAAATGACTTGTGAGCATCTCTGGCTGAGACTCTCTAAGAGAAATACCATTTCATGTTGCCTATTCTGATGCTTATTCTGAAGTTCATTGTCATACGTACAGTTAGGAGCCACGTTTCCCTGCACAATGAAATTCATAAACCAAGACATAATAAATGACACAAGCCATAGTAAAAGCAATGTGTGCACAGATCATCCAGAATGAGGATAACACATTTAGATCCATTTCCTAGCCCTTCTGAAGTGTCAGCCAGATAACTTGAATGATGCCTTCGGACAGCCCATTAATTCTAAGCTTCCTCAAAAAAATAAAAAAACTAATAAACTGGACCCTCCATGCACACATTTGAATTTTTCGATTTCCCCTGCTGTCAAGGGCTGGGCTTGAGGGTGATTCATGTCAAGCTGCCATTTTAAGTGCAGAAAGTCCATAAGAGCGGCAGCGTGTACACCTGCAGCAGTGGCACCGCCAGCAGCTCAGGGGGCGTGTGGAGGAAGAATGTGTTTGTACTTTCACATGCTAATTGGCATCCCAGCAGGCGTGCTGCATGTTCAGTGTGTCGCTCACGTGTGTGTGACTGTTTGGCCAGTGCCAGTGGGCTTTGCTGGCATTCATGCAAGCCAGGGACAAAGATGTGTGGTCTGTGCATGTGCACACACACATACACACACGCACACACACGCTAAATACATGCGGTCGAAAGGCTCACCTAATTTCTAACTTATGTTCTCTTTCTCTCTCTTTCTCTGCCTCTCTTTCTCTCTCTCGCTATCTCTCTCTCTCTCTCTCTCTCTCTCTCCCCCTTTCTCTCTCTTTCACACACACACAGACACGCACAGTCTGACAAATGAAGTTCCAACTAGTTACACAGCAGGCATTTCACAAGGTACAACCTGCGGAATCATTTCAAGCTGCTCATCTGTCAGCAATATTGGCTTTTCAATTAGTGACATGTGAAAATTCAGTTCATCGCCTATAGCAGTTTACAGCACACTGTTTCTAAATGAGAAGGCACTTAAGGCAAGGAAAGGGACAGTTAAATCCCAACCCCCTAGCGTGCGTTTGTGTACAGGGATGGACAGTATTTCCAATACATGTATTTGAAATGTGTATTTAAAATACAAAATACTATTTTGCAATTTGTATTTTATCGAAGTTAACAAAATGCATTCATATTTTATATCAAAATACTTCAGTGTCATGTATTTAGTATCAAAATACCGCAAAATACTTTCTCTCAGACAATGTAATGACATAATTGGAAGACTAGGTGCTGCTGCAGATTAAACAACATAGTGACTGGGGCTAGCTAACTCACATGCCTGGATTTGTTAAGCTCTGACTGTAGCGGAAATTCGATCGGGTTGGAGGTAAATGGTTTGATTATACCATTTATTTGTAATATTTTTTTCTCCATGAATCTGGACAAGCTAGTTTTTAGTGTAACATTAGGGTTTTTTGTTGATGTCAGATTATTTAACCAGTGAATATTTGTTGGCAACTTTGTTAATGTAGCTTGCCAGGTAGCTTTGTTTCAATCTAATTACCTTAGGTTTACTATGACACTGTAAAGTTGGTATCACTGTGACTACATGGGGTAGCCTACGTTTGTTTAATGTAGTGGACCTTTGAGGTTAACTGTTATGAACTAGTACACTATTTTCCACCATTTGCAGTAGGCCTACACTTTTGTTGTTGTTGTTGTCATTATGGCTTAGTTGTTTACAAAGTACGTAACAAGAGTGGAAATGTATTTTTGGTATTTTGAAAATACAAAAATACAGTATTTTATTTCAGTACACTTAGTGGGCGTCACTGGAGGGATTGACCAGGTATTGCAAGGACTTTGTTTGTCTGTGTGTGTGTGTTTGTGTGTGTGTGTGTCTGTCTGTCTGCACAGACGAGAGAGAGGAGGGGGGCATTGGCATTGCCATCTCTGATTGCGCTTCATTATGCTTGTTTTGATACAGTTTTGAGTTGGGTATTTGCCATTTTGATGTATTTTTGTCCATCCCTGTGTGTGTGTGTGAGAGAGAGAGAGAGAGAGAGAGAGAGAGAGAGAGAGAGAGAGAGAGAGAGAGAGAGAGAGAGAGAGAGAGAGAGAGAGAGAGAGAGAGAGAGAGAGAGAGAGAGAGAGAGAGAGAGAGAGAGAGAGAGAGAGAGAGAGAGAGAGAGAGAGAGAGAGAGAGAGTGTGAGAGTGTGAGAGTGTGTGTGTCCTGCTCTTCTGTAGTGAGATCCCTGTTTTTGTGCCCTGTTGTGTGTGTGGGTGTGTATGTGAGTGTGTGTGTTTCTCCCATCTCTCTCTTTCTCTTGTTCCTTTCATCTGGGAAGATGTCTATATATTCCTTGACCCATTCTGTGTGTGTCACAGAGAAAAGTGAAAGGGACCATCTCTTTCATTCGCCCCTGCACTCTCTGAGCTCTTGCTGCACCTTTCACGCTTCATTAGTCTCTCTTTTCTTTCCAACAAAAAAAGTCACCCATATTCCTCTCCTCCTCCACCTCTCTGTAGGACGACACAGAGCCCTACTTCATCGGGATCTTCTGTTTTGAGGCCGGCATTAAGATCATCGCCCTGGGCTTTGTCTTTCACAAAGGCTCCTATCTCCGCAACGGCTGGAATGTAATGGACTTCGTGGTCGTCCTCACTGGGTGAGTCCTCAGGCTGCTCTGGTGCAAGATGCGAAAGAAGTGCCACAGATGGAGAATGCACAACAGTGTGACATCATGGAGAAAGTAGTGGAGAAAGAGTATTGCCAGTGTTGTCACTGCTGAGTTGAAATTCTTGTTTGTGTGTGTATGTGTGTCTGCTTATTACCCAACTGGAGACAGGCGGGGCCAATACACAGTGGAGAATGTGGCTAAATTTGATGACCAGGTCATAATGGTCATAATAATCACCACAGTCCCGTAAATAATTGTTTGTCTTGGAAGCTGGTGCCTCTGAATGCCATCTTTTTTATTTTTAGTCATTTATTGAAGGTAAGCAGAATCGTGTTGCCTTAGTGTATTTTCAGACAGCACATTGGAGAATGTGTCTTCAAGAATGTGTGTGTGTGTGTGTGTGTGTGTGTGTGTGTGTGTGTGTGTGTGTGTGCGTGCGTGTGTGCGTGCGTGTGCGCGTGCGTGTGCGTGTGTGTGTGTGTGTGCGTGTGTGTGTGTGAGCAACCACTGTCTCCCACCACACAAAATCCCCAACCTCTCTGTCTCCCCTCTGTTGAGCACCACAATTTATGGGCATCCACATGTTGTTCAGACCTAGGTACTGTGAGAATGCCAGATTGGATTTATTGAGTAAATGATGGGCCATTCTGGAGAGTGAACAAACACATAAATCAGCGTGAGAACCAACGGCCAGCCGTCCCAGTAATGAAAATGGAAGGAGAGTGAGCTGAAATGAAAGGGTGAAAGAGGGCAGAAGAATGACAAAAAAGCAGGGACTGAGACCGCTGGATTGATTTACCATGTCCAGCTGTGCAAACGACGGTTGAGAATCACAGAAGTGCAGAGCAGGCAAGATAAGACAAGTGGTTCAGAGAGGTAATCATTTCTCTGGTTAGATAACGAAGCCATTGTCCGAACTGAACATGTGTGTCTGTGTCTGTGTGTGTTTGTATCCATGAGGGGGTTGTTGTGGAGGGGTGGAGTTTGGTCACCTGGGAGACTGCCGTCTTGCGTTGCCCGGGCAATGGCCCTTGCGTTATCCTCGGCTGACCCTGTAGAGTGAGGTTAACCGCGTGCGTCGAGGTCTACGCGGCCTTTTCTCTCACAATTGCCCTCTCCACTCTTACCCCCATGACCCTCTGCATCTGTCCAGTATCGCTGACGTAAGTGTACCAGAAAATATGTAGGAGGTGTGGGGCACTGTGAGACACAACATCAGCTTTTCCTTTGTGTCAGTCTGTGTATGTGTTCTGTGTTCATGCATGTGTGTGGCTGTTTATGTGAGCATGTGTGAGGTTGCAAAACAAGCCACACACATGTGAATCACACTCAACAAAAATATCCAACTGGGTGGAATCACATCCGAGTATGTCTTCATACAAGAAACTCTGGGCTTGTGTTTTTTACATTACACTTAGCTGACGCTCTTATCCAGAGCGACTTACAGATATTTACAGGGTTTCAGTTACAGGCCCTGGAGCAGTGTGGGGTTAGATGCCTTGCTTAAGGGCATCTCAACCATGGGTAGGGTGGGATTTGAACCGTCAACCTTCCGATTGCAAGACCAACTCCCTGACCACTACGCCACAGCTGTCACAATTTTTTAAATGACATTTTTTAAATGAAAGAAACTGAAAAAGCATAGTGTACATCTGGCTATGGTGATGGACATTCTCTTTAAAGGGAATCTAGCTCATAGTCTTGGCACGGGGGTGCTTGGCTCGCTGCTTGCCCAGCTTAGCCACTTGCTGACTCATCAACATGCATCTGACGGTGCATGTGTACACTAAAGCACCATCCAGAATGGTGTACCTGCCTCTGTTTTATGACCAGGATTAGACCTGTTTTGATTGGTAATGCATTTATAAAAGACACAGCTGAGGATAGAATATTCTAACTTGGATATTCAAATGTGCTAGCCTTCTGTCTTAATTATTTATAAAATGTGAAGCTGAGCTGGGAGACCAGACCTCCCTATTTTCCTGCAACAGTCCCTGCAAAAAAAAACCACTTTGTCCCCATTTTTTGCAGCTAAAACAATACGTTTTTAAAATGATATTGAAGATTAATGTAGAATCCCCAGATTGTCCCCAGATTTTCAGGAAAATGTTCCTGGTTTTCAATTCAGAGTAGCACATAGTCATTGGGGAGGGCAGACAGAAAGCAGGTCAGTGCCAGAAAAAAAGTGCTGAGATGTGGTTTTTAATGTCAGTTTAGCACCAGCAGTGGAGCAGAGGTATGCACCATGTACGTGTCCTGCTAGCATGGCCACACACCTGCTTGGACAGACTTTGTTCACGGGTTTACCACATTTCCTCAGTCTCCCGCATATTGTTTCCCACCAAGCCTTCAAGACGAATCCCTCCACTCTCACACTTGCAAGTTGTGGTGCGGTTGGGTTTATGTAATCCCTGGCATATGTCTCTTTCTGTTCTTGCAAGCAGCAGTGGGCTAATGCAGCCTATCAGCTCCCTGGGCTTCCAGAAGACCTCTTCCATTCAAGTGACGCATGCGGTTCAAGGTGAAACCTCTTAAGGGATCCGTCTCTGCATCGCACAGCGACACCTCACTGATTTATCTTCCAATGGAGGCTCAGTCTCTCACTCTCTCCCCCTCCTCCCCTCCTCCCTCCCTCCCTCCATCTCTCCACTCTTCCTTCCTTTCCCTACTGTGTGCGTACATGTTCATGTACCTTTCTGTGTGTGTGTGGGAGAGAGAGAGGAAGTGCGTGTGTGTGTGTACATGTCCGGCATCCGTGTGTGTCTGATGCCTGAAAACGATGCTTGTGTATGGTAGTGCAGGGATGGATGGGTTTTAATTGAATCCACGCTTCCACATGAGTATCTGAGGCTAAGCCTGTCTAAAGTGGGTAGCCTGTGGGCTTGTGGAGCAGGAAGAAGAAGAAGGAAAGAGAGAGAAACAGAGAGTCAAAGAGAGGCAGAGAGACAGGAGCTCAGATGAACAATGTAGAGGAAGTAGTAGGCGGATGATAACATTGAAGGACAGGATCACTGGCATCATTTGGAATGTTACAGGAGAGATGAGAAAGAGGTTCTTTTATCTCTGTGTTTGTGTGTGTGTGTGCATGTATGTGTGTAGTGTGCATGTACCTGTGTGTATGAAAAAAAGGTCTCACTATATGTGGCTGTGTGTTTTATTGCTTTGCAAATTAACAGAATAGGTTCAGGTGGGCTCATGCTGTGTGTATGCTGAATGTGTACAGAAGTGGAAATGTGGACTGATTCTTGAAATGCTAGTACAAGCAATGGATAATGCATGTGGGTCAGTTAATGTATATCTATCAAGCTAATCTGCAGTTGTCAAACTCATTGCTTCTGAAATACACATAGTGATACATGTGAGAGACGAGAGACCCCCCCCCACACACACACACTAACAATCGATCAGTTTCTTCTCAAACGTAACATGTTTTAGCACCAGGACTGCATGGTATATCCACCAAGTCGTTGGATATTGATCTCCCCACAAATTAGGTTCAGAAACAGACATAAATATCCTTACAGTGTCCCTGCTTGAAGCTGGAGTGATGGAGCAGGCTAATCGCACTGCACTAGATGTGAATACCCTATGGTAGATGTGAATACCATCTGGTAGATGACCCAGTCTATATGGAAATACTGAGTCCTGTTAAAGTTAAAATACTGCTGAACCTTTAATGTGTGTGATGATCTGTCGCAATAATTATGGTTAGTATAATGGTAAAATGATAATCAGTTACAGGGTTTCATTTAATATAAAAATGGCGAATCGGCACATGACAGCGTATCACACAAACCCGTGTTCTTCAAGTGGACACACCTGGATGAAACCTGTTAGGGAGGTATTTAGACAGGTAGTGATGAGAGCGATGGAGGGATTTGAATTTCTGTTGCTGTTCTCTTCTGCATCTTGTCCGCTCTGTCCTTCTCTCTGGGGAGAGTAGCCTCCTGTGTGACCTCCTGTGTCCCTAAGCGGAGTTGATGCTCTTTAATGAAAAGCCTGGTAATTGTGCTGCTCTGGGCAACATTGGACCTTTCGGCCTTGGCCATCAGACATTAGGAGTTCCTAATAAGGCAGTGATTACAGCCTTTCAATCAATGAAGCACTGATCACAGAAGAGTGAGAAAGATATATAGAGAGGAAGACAGGGAGAGAGAATGAAAAAAAGAAAGAAAGAAAGAAAGAAAGAAAGAAAGAAAGAAAGAAAGAGAAGGAGAGAGTGAGAGAGCACTGAAAGGAAGCGATCTCATGCGCCAAAGGCAGGAGTGGAGAGAGCACTTTGTTTTGTGTCACTTCTACTTAAGAAGTGCAATGCCTCATAAGAACCGCGGTTCAGTGAGCATGACTGCACTGGAGCTGTGAACAAGGCACATGGTGTCACCCAGCCCTGCAACTGATGTCTGACCAGAGAAGCACAGGCTGTGAAAAAACACAGACAAAAAAACTTTCTCTTTGTTGTTTTGTGCTGTTTTGAAGTCAGTTGTGTATGACACAATCAAGGAATGATTTTTGTGCTTTTCAGTGTGTTTGTGTTTTTTGTATCACTTAAAGGAGAACTTCGGTGTAAAATGAAAATGGGCATGTTAAAACATCATACCGAGTTGGTATGTGTACGGGGGAGCAAAATTGATTTAGCCTGTTGCATTCAGAGTTTAACTATTTTTTATAGTTTCACCCAGAAGGCTAACAATGGAAGTGGTAGGTGCCCTTAGACGAAGCATGAAGACTACGCTATTTTTAAACCATTAAAACAGCTTGAAGAAACTCCACATTCCATTGGTAGTACAACAAAGGCTCTGGCATTCAAAACGAACCACTGAGAATATTGTAAATGTACACAACGTTTATTTAAAAAGCTGTTCTTACATGCAGTCGTTTGCAGTTGTTTCTCGTTGCCGCCATGATGAAAGTCCAAACAAGTTGATTGTACTACCTCTCCTCCTATTCTTCCTGCTGGTTCGTGTTCGTCAATCGACCTGTGCAGACTTTCATCATGGCGGCAACGAGAAACTACAGCAAGGTACTGCTTGTCAAAACTGTTTTATTAATAAATGTTGTGTACACTTACAAAGTTCTCAGTGCCTCGTTTTTAATGTCAGGACCTTTGTTGTACTACCGATGGAGTGTGGAGTTTCTTCGAGCTGTTTTAATGGTTTAAAAATAGCGTAGCCGTCATGCTTCGTCTAAGGGCACCTACCACTTCCATTGTTAGCCTTCTGGGACAAACGATAAAAAATAGTTAAACTCTGAATTCAACAGGCTAAATCAATTTTGCTCCTCCGTACACATACCAACTCGGTATGATGTTTTAACATGCCAATTTTCATTTTACACCGAAGTTCTCCTTTAAGCTGGGAACAGACCTCCCGATTTCTTCAGTCATTCTTAATTAGAACACCAAACCTACAGATAGTGTCGGGTGCTATTTTGAGTTGGCTGTAAGCACAGACATAAAAACTGGGTGAAAATACAACGGACTTCCATGTCACAATCAAAACCATGGCAACATAGAATAGATCGATATAGATGAAATGAAACATGTTTAAATTAATTGAAAATGCGTCAACAATGGAAACGATCATATTAGATTAAATCGGTCTCCCCACATGACGACTGATGTTGTGATTCAGCATCCCAACTGCCTCCGAACTGGGCCTGGCCCTGTTCCATTCTATCCGAGTAGGGTTAAAAATCAGAAGGTCTGTGCCTAGCTTTAGACAATATGCAGACTGACTGTAAGGGCCATTGCATAGACATATACTGTCGGTGTATGCTCTGGTCTCTTTCTGCCCACCTGCTGTCTGATACCTTTGTTTCATTACCCTCCATCTTTCTCTCTCGCTATCTATCTCTTTTCTCTCTCTCTCCGTGGCTACCTTGCTGTTAGATTTGGTTCAGTTTCTGTGTCTACACCTCCCAGACAGCATGTTGGTTTTGTGTTTGTGTCTGCGGAGCAGACCCTTGCCTCAAGTGAAAGGCTTGACATGTTGTTTTGGGGCAAGTGGATGAGAGGGTTTGCGCTGTGGCCCACTCTGATTTAGCATGAGCATGGAGTGTGAAACGCCAGGGGGGCGTAGACTGACCGCTGCTTCCAGCTGGGTCAAGGTGAACACAAGAGCTTTCCCTGGACTGTGAGATCCAGAGGGCTTTCTTTATGCTGGCACCTCAGGGGTTGGTGTGCATCCATGTATGTGGGTGTATGTTTTGAGTCAATGGTGGCTGTCTGTGTTGCTTTATGTCCCACTTGTTGCCTCTCAGCATGAGGTTTGGGATTTGGCTGACACTACCCTCCCTCCCTCCCTCCCTCTTCAACACATTTTTATCCAGGCTGCTACCGGAAAGCTGACTTGAAAGGGCCACATTAAATCCCATGTGCTTTCATTGGCCCTGGGGCACAGTCAACAATGGGCAGCTTCAAAGTCGCCCCTGCACCTCACCTTTCCCTCAGCCTGGGCCTGCATGTGACTATTCATGTTGGAGTACCTTTTGAAATGGCCATTGTTGGCCGACTGACATACAACACTAACTCTGTTTCCCTCACCGCCACTGTTTTGCATTGTGTCCCTGTGTGTGTGTGTGTGTGTGTGTGTGTGTGTGTGTGTGTGTGTGTGTTTATCTCACTCCTCTTCGCTCTTTTCTCCCTTTCTCTCTCCTTCTCTCTCTCTCTCTCACTCTCTCTCTCTCTCTGATGCTCTCTCTACTCCCTTAGCTACTTCTCTCTTATCTTTCTGTTTTTTTTTTTCTGCATCTCTCTGTATGATGTCTGCTGTGTCTTGTGATGGGGAAGATGAGTAGGTGGTTGGTTGTGGATAGATGTGTTTGCTTTGGCATGTGGTTTAAGGGATGTGGACTTTCTCACCAGAAGCCTGTGTGTGTGTGTGTGTGTGTATGTGTGTGTGTGTGCGTGCGTGCGCACGTGTATGTGTTTGTCATTATGTGTGCATAGTGGCAGTTAGGAGGTGACTGTCTAGTAACTAGTAGACTCTAGTTGAAATTTCTGTAGTACTCTTTTTGTCTCTCCATTCTTGTCTATTTCTCTTCATACATCTCTGTTTCCCTCATTCAACATAGTTGATTTTTTAATACTAGAGTCTTATTTTTGTTTAGTTTTTTGTTTAGGTTTTGTGCCTAATGTTTTTTACTTTTCATTTTCTAGCTTCTCCTATCCTCTACTCTCCTCTCCTCTGCTCTCCTCTCGTCTCGTCTCCTCTCCTCTCTTCTCCTCTCCTCCTTTCTCCTCTCCTCTCCTCTCCTATCTCCTCCTCTCCCCCCCCCCCCTTCTCCTCTCCTCCCCTCACCCCCCCCCCCCCCCTCTCTCCTCTGCTCTCCTCTCCCTCTCTCTCATCCTTTGTGTGTCTCTTTCTGCCTCTGTCTGTCTCTTTTTACCTTCTTTCCTCCACTTCTCTGCTCTGTGATTCATCATGTTCACTTGAGTGAGAGAATCCTTTCTGCACGCGCCTCATGTGCCCTGTCTGCGACACCTTTGTAAAAGGCTGTGCTGAAGTAGAGGGCTATAAAAGGCCTGTAGAGCATGACTGACCTGTGTGCTGTAGCTTAGAAGATTACAGCACCAGCAGCCAATGGGGATTTGTTATTGGCTATGAACTCCTCAAGGATGTCCCATTTGCTTCTGGGGAAGTGACGTAGATGTGGCCGCTGCCACAGGGGCTGCCCCTCTCTCAGATGGGGTGACTGTTCATAGGGTTATGTTGCAGTGATCTGAGAAGAATAATATGAAAATGTCTTGAGTGCTAAAGGTTAGTATAGTTCCAGCCGCCTTCAAACAGGCTAGGGTCACACCACTACTCAAAAAGACCACACTCAACCCCGCCCAGGTGGAGAACTATTGGCCAGTCTCACTGCTTCCCTTCCTTTCGAAAGCCATCGAGAGGGCGGTTTCTAATCAGGTTGTTAATTTCCTCACCCAGCACGACCTACTTGACACCAAGCAGTCTGGCTTTAGAAGCGGCCACTCCACTGAAACAGCACTGCTTTCCGTCACAGAAGCCCTCAGAGTAGCCAGAACTGAAGGACAATCATCAGTACTTATCCTACTCGACTTATCGGCGGCCTTCGATACAGTCAACCACAGCATACTGCTAACTACACTCTCACACATAGGCATCACAGGCATAGCACACTCCTGGTTTGAATCCTACCTCACTGGACGCTCCTTTGAAGTGTCATGGCAAGGACAACTGTCATCAACTCACACCCTCTCCACAGGGGTGCCCCAAGGGTTGGTGCTGGGCCCCCTTCTCTTTGCCATCTACACCACCTCGCTGGGCCGTGTCATCCGCTCACACGGCTTCTCCTATCTCTGCACGCATGTCTGCCTGTCTCTCCGCACTCTCCGCATGGATGAAGGAACACCAAATCCAGCTCAATCTGTCTAAGACTGAACTCCTGGTGATCCCAGCCCAGGAGTCAATCCACCATGATATCAGCCTGAATATGGACACTGTCACGATTGCTCCGAACAAGGTTGCTAAAAACCTCGGCGTTGTGATTGATGACCGGTTATCTTTTTCTGACCACATTGCCTCCGTAGCGCAGTCGTGCCGCTATGCGCTATATAACATTAGAAAAATCAGACCGTACCTGACCCAATATGCTACTCAGCTCCTGGTACAGGCTATGGTCATCTCTCGCCTCGACTGTTGCAACGCCCTTCTGGTTGGCCTTCCTGCTTGTGCAATCAAACCATTGCAAATGGTCCAGAATGTAGCAGCACGACTGGTTTTCAATCAACCCAAAAGGACGCATGTCACTCCTCTCTTCATCAACCTGCATTGGCTCCCGGTGGCTGCCAGAATTCAACACAAAGCTTTGACTCTAGCCTACAAAGTCGTCTTTGGATCTGCCCCCACCTATCTTAACGTCATACTGAATGCTTACATCCCATCCAGAACGCTGCGATCCTCTAATACGAACCGCCTGTCCGTACCCTCTCCTAAGACAAAGCGAGGTTACTCCAAACTTTTCTCGGTTGTTGTCCCTCAGTTGTGGAACAACCTACCAGTCCCTACAAGAGCAGCAATATCCCTCTCGAGAAGACCTAAAAAGCTCGTGAAGACCCTTCTTTTCCGAGACTGCTTAACAAAACTAAATTCTACTAACCATCTCTTTACATAGGTACCTTCGATGTTCTCTACACATCTGTTTGCTATTATGTCCTCCTTTTGTTAGTCGCTTTGGATAAAAGCGTCTGCTAAATGTAATGTAATGTAATGTAATGTAAAGGGCTACATTAATTGTAATGCAAAGATGGGAGGACATGTTGGATGAAAAGCATTAAAATCATATAACATGGGCTTTAGGTTTTTATGCTTTTATGTCTTTTATTTTACCTCATAGTTTTATTCTTTTACACTTATTTTATCTTTTTTTATGCCTTTACATATTGTTCTTTGCTTGTTTTAATTTTTATTTATTTATTGTTAAGCACATTGAATTGCCTTTGTGTATGAAATACGCTATACAAATAAACATGCCTTGCTTTGCCTTGCCTTGCCTTAGTTTTTTTCACAAACCAAAAATGATATTCTCTTTCTTCTTGTTTTTTAGTCACAGCTCATATCATTAATACATCAGCAATGGTTGGTGGCTCTTCCTTTTAAAATCTCCAACAGAAAAATTCTATTGCGTCATTTTAAAAATGCTTTACAGCTTTCCACTCTGCCTGTTCTCAGGGTTTTACCCTCCATCTGCCTCTCATCGTATTCCCTCTCTTTCTCTCATCCTCACGTTCTTCTCTGTTCAGCATAGCGCAGGCTTTTCTCCCAATTTCTTTGACTAATAGGTGGGTTACATGGGCTGGGTAATTTTATGTCAATGAAGTCTATATGGAAAAGAGTGTACACTTTCAGCATTTCAGGCACAGTGAATAGGAAAAGTGAGCAGGGAAATAAAATCCAGAGCAGATACACTTTAACATGTTGTAATGAGACAGTTAATATTCCCAATCATATGGAATTATATCATCATTTGTGACCAAATCTGACAAAATGAGTCACAGTGACCCAAAATTCAAAATTGAGATGACAGTGAAAAGACAAGACCATACAATTTAAAATGATGTCTTGGTCAGACATGCACCTTTAACACTTGTCAAGATACAGTAATTTCAAATACGACATCCTACCATCTTTTTTTTAAATTCAAAACCTGAGAAAATCACATTTATTTTGGACAGTTTGGTAATATTTCAATGGTGCAATTAAACTTCAGATAGCCCAATTTTGAAGCTTAACATAGTTATCTTGGCACTGAAAAGTGGGGAAATGTTTTTTGAACAGCTTTTGATTCATAAAAGAATACTAAGTAGAATTTGATCTTTTGAAGGTTTTCTACCAAAAATTTGCCTGTACCTCAAAATAATAATTTGCGACTTCAGACTCATTTTGCCAGATCGGATCACATTTGCATTTCAAAGGAACATCTTGGGACCAGACGAGTTCAGTCAACTTGGTTAATGCGGGCTCTTGCATGACGCATTAATGTAATGTCATAGTGACGCAATGCCCCATTTATGCGGGCTCTTGCGTGGCGTATTAATGCACTGTCACAGCAACGGAGTGGTTCAGTCTATCCAGAAAATCTCTTAGCAAACAGAGTAACTACCATCTAATTCATTTCATGTCCTGTTGTTCACATTACACTCCATTTCCATTCGTAGTTTTTAGAATTAGATTTAACAATGATGCTTGATATATTTAATATTGATATATTTAATAACTTCAAACATGCATTTTTTTTATTTGGTCTTGACTGACCTTTACTATTACTTCATTGCTAAACTAAATAAAGATTCAGAACTTTTCTGTGCATTGTTGATAAATAAACAGCAGACTAGTAAGTGCCATTTGAATGATGCTGGCAGCTTACTGTCCTTGGCCTTCGGGGAGGTGTATTGGGGCGTGCAGCCAAAGCCTCCTGAGGCCACCCTTTCCTCCTATTTGCACCTCTCCAGGTGTGCTATTCTCACACTGTCTCCTACTGTCGTCTTCTAGCAAAGGTGTATGTAGGTGCTCAGGTGTGTGTGTGTGTGCGTGTGTGTGTGTGTGTGTGTGTGTGTGTGTGTGTGTGTGTGTGTGTGTGTGTGTGTGAAATCACATGAGCTTTTACGTGTAAAGTTTTTTTCTATGTGGATAAACAAGTGTATGCTTGTTTGTAAGTGTGTGAGAGGAACAGAGAGAGAGGGAAATCTAGTACCTTCATACTATAGTACTTCCATCAAACTCTTCGGTCCCCAAGGGGCATAAAAAGATTGGTCTAAGAGTTGAGATCAACAGCACACATACAACAAAAAAATCCATTCTCACATCCATAAATCTCATTTTCTATTATTTTGCCCCTATCTCTGTCTGTCTCACACACTGCAGGGTGCCTATGCAGGGTGGGCCAAAATACCACACACACACACACACACACACACACATGCCCCAAAACAGACATTCACACACAACTTGACCAGCTGTCTCTGTTTTGATAGTTGCGGATATAGCAGCAGATAGTGAAGATCTCATATGTGGCTCAACTGAGCAAATGTGGACAATAAGTGATCTTACAGTATAAACTGCTTTTTACCTGCAAGCATTTATTCATCCATCCATCCACTTCAACTTCCTCGTCAGCTCCTTCTCTCTGTCCTCTCTCTCTGACCTCTCTCTCTCTCTCTCTCTCTCTCTTTCTCTCCTTTAAGTGTTTTTGTTCATTCACCAGTCATGTCTTGCCAGATGGTCCTCTCTCCTTACTTTGTCACCATATGAGGTGTAGCAGGTGTCGTAAGGTCTTAGCTCTTTGTGTGTGTGTGAATGTGCTTGTGTGTATATATGTGCATCCTTTTCTGTGTGTGTGCATGTGTGTGTAAATATCCTTGTGTGTGTATATGTGTGTATGAGTGTCTGCAAGTGTGTGCAGTCAGGGGACTGTGTGTGCATGCATGAGTGTGCATGCCTGTGGCAGAGTGTTTGGCACTTTCAGCAAAAGAGGTTTCAGTGACCCTGTGCTTGACATTGTTTTGCAAGTCATGTGAAATGAACGTGTATCTCTCTCTCTCACGCTCTCTCTCTCTCTCTTTCTTTCTTTCTTTCTTACTAATGACCACCTCTAAAGAGGGATATTAGTCTGATGTCTCAGACATTTTTGATAAGACCTCTTAAGACATTTTCAGACCATGATGTACACATGATGCACATTACACCAGATACAAAAAAACTACGCCAAATGCTCAAGAGTTACAAAGTGTACTTTTTAAGTGGATCTTGTGTTTTTTTATTGCTTACTGTGAGGCTACAGGATAGGAAAAAAAGTGACTCGGTTGCTGACATTGGTTGTTGTTGGAATATGTTTTGTGGTGGGAAGCAGGCATCCTTTTAAAACAGCAGATTTTACAACAACAACACAAATTAGCAACATAATGTTTTAAAAAGGACGCACATTAAATGTTTTCTAAAAAAACAACCTTGTTTTAAGTTGGAAAAGGCTTTGACTTTAATGAATCAAACCATTTGCTGTTACAGATGGTTTAGTCATCATTCAGCTTCCCTGCTGCTGCTTCTGTAGCTGTTATGCTGGCAGCCATTTTGGCTCCAGAGCTGTCAATCTTAGCGTTGTGTAATGAAAATACTCCAACCAAGTGTGGCAGTCAGTGTGTGGCTGTGCTTAGGGGTTGGCTTCTAATTCAGGAACTGTAAAAACTTGACATGTCCTTCACATATCCTTGACATAGCTATGGTGTTAAACGCAGAACGTGCTTAACTACAGATGAGCCTGACTGATCTAGTCAGTGATTTCGAGTTCTGCTTAATTAAGATGGATGCCCTTCCCGAAGCCAGGTGATGTACAGAAGTGCACTATCTCTGTCACATGACAACACCTTACCATCCCCCTGCTACTCTGCCTAGTCAGGATTGCTTTCATCTCTATGTTACCATAGCCATAATATTTTTTAATGACCACTGCTGTGAGACTTGTGTATAATTCATGTGCCATGAATGTTAAACCTTAAAAAAAAAACATCTTTTGTTATCTGGGTGGTACTCTTTTTCTTGTTCCTTGGCTGTGTCAGTATAGAAATGATTCTAGTTTCAATTATTATTTTTGTTTGTTTTGTTTATTTGTTTGTCCATCTGTTTGTATAACTCAAAACGTTATGGATTGATTTTGATGAAATTTTTAGGATAGGTCAGAAATGGGCTAAGTGAGAAGTGATTAGATATTGGTGGTGATCCGGATCACCATCTGGATCCTGGATTTTTTTAAAGGATTCTTCACCATTGCGAGATAGGGCAAAATTGTTCCCCACAGAACTGTCGCCTTATCTTAAAAGTGATTATATATTGGTGGTGATCTGAGCTGCCTTGGCAGAGGTCTGCGCTCTCTGAGTGCGTTTCTAGTTATTATTGAAATGAAAAATCTAGCTAAACCAAAATTTCAAGGGGAACACTGCATTTTCTTCCTTTCTGTCTCATTCACACAGTAGCTGTAGTTCTCTCATCAGGTGTTTGGAAAGAGGAGGGGTGTGTGTTTAGGGGTGTGTGAAATAAGAGGGTTGAATAATTGATGTGGTAATTGCCATTTGTGTACCTGTGGCCCTTTCTTTAATTCTACACGGCATGTCAGTGTTCCCAGGGAGCTGTGTGGAGCTGCAGGAATCTTGCTGAAGAGACATGCACACACACTCACAGAAGGTTCAAGGTACCCTATATGTGCAGGACATAGAGAAAAATGTAAATGCTGTTTCTCTTCTCTCTGACAGTAATTGCAGGTAAACATAAACCTAAGGAACATAATTACTTAGACAACAATAAATATAGACAATACAGTAAATATAGTCAAACAGAATAGACAGACAGTGAGACAACAGACAATAAAGTAGGTAGTGCATAATGAAAAAATAGTGTCAGAGTGCAGTTGTAAACGAATAATACAGTATGAAATTCCAGTGGAACAGTGGAAGAGGGAACACACAAGGAGAGAGATCCCAGAGCAGGGACATGTAGACTAGAAGACTTTTTGTGTCGTGCAAAAAAAAAAAAAACAATGGGAGAGGGGAGTATGCACAAGGGCATATAACCAAAAGGGATCATAGGTGTGTATGTGTGTGAATTTCAGAGGGGCAGGGGGAGGTAGTGTTTGTGTGTGTATGTGTGTGTGTGTGTGTGTGTAGTTTAAGGGGGCAAGAGGGAGGAGGTAGTGTGTGTGTGTGTGTGTGTGTGTGTGTAGTTCAAGGGAGTGGAGGGGGGAGGTAGTGTGTGTGTGTGTGTGTGTGTGTGTGTGTGTGTGTGTGTGTGTGTGTGTGTGTGTGTGTGTGTGTGTGTGTGTGTGTGTGTGTGTGAGTTCCAGGAGGCAGAGGGGCGAGGAAGAGTATTGAGTTCAGCATTCTGACTTCCTGATGCATAAAGCTGTTGTCCAGTCTTTTGGTGCAGGTCGGAGGCAGAAGGCAGGATGCTAAAGTGTGAGTGTGAGGGGTGGGAGGAGTCCTTTGCAATGCTGATGGCTCTGAGGGTGAGGCATGTGTTGAATATGTCCATGATGGAGGACAGAGAGGCACCAGAGATCCTGCTTGCTGTATTCACTATGCACTAAGTAGAGTATTTCAGCATGAGGCGGTGCTGCCTCCGTGCTACACAGTAATACAGCCAGTGATGACACTTTCAATGATGCCCCGGTAGAAAGAGCACATGATTGGGGGGGGGTGGGGGTGGGGGGGGGTCTCTTGCTTTCTTCAGCTTGCATAGAAACTAGAGGTGTTTTTGGGCCTTCTTAGCCAGTGATGGGGTGTTGGTGGTCCAGGAGAGGTCCTCAGAAATGTGCATCCCCAGAAACTTGGTGCTGTTCACCCTCTCCACAGCAGCACCATCAATGGCCAGTGGGGGATGTTGTGGGGGTCTTTTTCTGAAATCCACAACAATCTCTTTGGTCTTCCCCAAATTAAGGAAGAATGTGTTGTCCTTACACCACTGGGCCAGTTGCCTCACCTCACTCCTGTAGTTGGCCATATTATTGTTGGTAATGAGGCCCACCACAGTCGGGTCATCCGCAAACTTGATGATGTGGTTGGTATATATGTTGGTGTAGATGGGTATATAATCAAGGGTCAGCAGTGGGAAGAGCAGTGGACTCAGCACACATCCCTGCGGCGTGTCTGTGTTCAGTGTAATGGTCTTTGAGGTGTAGCTGCCAACCCGCACATGTTGTGGCCTCTCTGTTAGGAAGTTTTTCAGATGATGGTTTGAAGGCACCTGCCTAAAACATTAGTCAAAAAACAACTTATGCCAATTAAGTCCTTTCAGCCTCATGGGTGTTTTAACAGTAAACATGCAGATGGCTAAAAAGATACAGTATTGTGCAAACATTTTAGGCAGGTGCCTTCAAACCAGCATCAATTCACACAAAGGGGTACACACAAAGTCAGGGATTTTGTAGGATTATAGTGAGGTATATGATCAACCAAGTATACCAAATTGGTTGTATATGTGTGGAAGCCTAAATCCACAGAAGATCTGTGGTTAGTTCTTCAAGATATTTGGACCAGCCTACCAGCTGAGTTCCCTCAAAAACGGAAGTCAAATGGTCACACCAAATATTGATTTGATTTAGATTTCTCTTTTCTGCATTTTGTTGATTGATGAAAATAAATGATTAACACTTCCATTTATACAGTATATATATACAGTATATATATATATATATATATATATATATATATATATATATATATATATATATATATATATATATGCCAGATGTCTGAGATCTGTGTTGCTGAGAAGACTCCTCATCTTGGCCAGTGTCAGAGGGTGCTCCAAAGTATTTAAGTAGGGGGAATTATGAGAAAAATCGTTACGCGGTGGATAGAAGCGTGAAATTTGGTACATATTTCTCTTGGGTGATTCTAAAACATTCTAGAAGGGGTGCCCAAAAAAATTAAACAGGAAGTGAGTTTTTGAAGAACGTAGGATAAGGAAGTGAATATTTTAAAGAACTTTGAGATGGCCACTCAAAGACCTACAATTGCCAGGTGATTGAAAGCCTACCAAAACACCTTA
The DNA here is from genome assembly GCA_027475355.1 of Coilia nasus. Lineage (NCBI taxonomy): Eukaryota > Metazoa > Chordata > Actinopteri > Clupeiformes > Engraulidae > Coilia > Coilia nasus. The sequence goes on from CM050209.1 coordinate 764,479, forward strand.
CAAAATGAAAGAAATATGAAAAGGCTACCTTCATGCCATGTGTCTTCAAGACCTTGTGCACCTCATGCAGACATTATTAAACCATAAAATGTATTCACATTGTATTTACATTCTCCAGCACATTGACAATACTGTGCACAGCAACCCTGCATGCTTATATCTGCACCTTCAAGAATGTTTCATGTCTGGCTAAGCTGTTGAAAAGGACACACAGTCATGGGAATGAAGGCATCTTTTACCTCTGGAAATGATTTCCATACAGCCCTTGCAGTCTTTTTGCCTTTGCCTTAAAATTGAGAGGTTGTATCGCAATCTGTGTGTGTGTGTGTGTGGAAACCTGGGGGTAACATGTTTTCTTCCCAATGGTCTTTAATATACTGTTGATATATAATTCTTGAAAGTTATGCCCCATACAAAAGGCAACTGACATATCAATGTATGGGTAGCTGTTCTAAGTAGAATTCTCACTCCTATCTACAATATCTGTCTGTCTGTGTAACAGATGCCAGCTTGCACAGCTCAGCATAGAAAGGGAGTAAACTTCCTCCCCGACACCTCAAAACGATATGCTACTGACTGAGCTCATAACCCTGTTTTTAGTTCACTTAGTAGCATTTAGTATGTCTCTTATACTGGAGTTGTTGTGAGGTTGTGGGTTTGAGACTAAGCCTTAACTGCCGAGGAAGACCTCGTTTACACCTAATCATGGTCATACTCTGACACTGAAGTGGGATGACTAGATGAAACAACATGTCAACCCTTGGTGTCATATCCTTGCTTTTCTTGTTGAAATTGTATTGACTTGATGCTCTCGGCTAACATTTCTAAGAATTCCTCCTTATTCTTTGAGTCCTTCAGAAAACCACATAACTTGTGGAGAAGCTTAGTCATTGCACCAACTTTGAGTGCCAGAGTGTGACCATGAGGAGGAAGACAAAAGAATATACCTCCACATGTATACCCAAATTACATTATTTATATAATCAGCTCTTGCAAAAATGAATAGTTTTACCCTCTCCATTGATGGCTGCACCATACCCTGCTCTCAGGTTAAGAGCCTGTGAGTAAACAGTATGCTAACCCTCAATGCACACACTTTTTAATCTATGGAACATTACAAGACTACGCCTAGCTCTTTCACAGCTGAGTTCTGAAATCCTGATCAATGCTTGTCACATCTCGCATTGATGAGCTCAATCTTGTCTGGTATCCCCAGTGAGCTACTCCACCAGCCATTCAAAACACTGCAGCTAGTATCATAAAATGCTCAAACTCCTTAAGCCATGCAACACGACTACTTATGCAGCTTCACTTGCTCCCAGTTGCATACAGAGTAAATATAAAGTCCTGCTCCTAACTTACAAGGCCCTGCATAACCCTGCTCCACCTTATCTCAGTGATCTACTAGAGCTCTACACCCCTCTCTGCTCACTGTGATCCTCCTCAGGAGGTTTACTGAGAATACCATTTATGAACCTTAGCTCTATGGGAGAAAAAACATTTAGTCATACTTTATTATTATTATATGCCAGTTACTCTACAAAACAGTGCACTGGAAATAGTTAAGACAATGGATGTAGACATAGTAGTTCCATAGTTTTTGAACAGCTTCTTGACAACTGCCTGTATATTGGTATGTGGGTTACCTTCGAAAACATGTTCAGGGAAAAGGCAGAAAGGCATGGGCTGCATGGAAATTGTTTCCAGATGTAACACATGCCTTCATCCCCATTACTGTATGTCCCTTTTGACAGCTTAGCCCGAGATCAGCCACTTTTGCAATGGTAGATGGTATTGTAACTGAGCAGTGTGCCAAGCCTTTAAAGACATTTTTACCAGAGATAGCCACATAATGTAGAGAGGTTCTTAAATGTGGCTGCAAAACAGCATTTCTGCTATCAAAGGTGCAAATGCAAGAATTCAGGGTTGCTGGGAACAGCATTATGCCAGTTTGACAGGTCTTTGAGACAGGATTGCATTTGCATTTCATTTTGTAAGGTGTTTTCGGTAGGCTTTCAGTCAAACCAATTATACGTCTATGAGTGGTCATTTTGAATAAAAAAAAAACCTCACTTCCTGTTTCAGATTTTTGGGACTCGTTTTCCTGGATGTCTTAGGATCACGCCAAGAGCATATATATCAAATTTCATGCCTTTATGAGTTTGTTTTTTGTGTGTTCTGAATCAGATGTCAATGGCATGGTTGGCCATTTTGAATTTATGCAAAAAAAATTTACTTCCTGTTCAAGAGTTTTTGGACAAATTGTCCAAGATGTCTTAGGGTCACCCCAAGAGCATGTATGCCAAATTTCATGGTTGTATGAGTTTATTCTTGGCGTGTTCTGAATCAGTTGCCAATTGTATGGGCGGCCATTTTGAATTTCTTCAAAAAATCACTTCCTGTTTGAATTTTTATTGCACCCCATCTACGATGTTTTAGAATCACCCAAGGGACATACATATTAAATTTCACCCTTCTATTCACCATGTAAAATGTTTTATATAGGCCTACTTTCCCCTATTCATGCTAATGCTAACATGGGCATTCATTTTTGTGTATCCCACTTTAAGGCTTTATTTCTGCTCACAGGAACATTTTACCAATATTCTACTCTTTGAAAGTTATAGCTACGTTCTTGTAAAAGTTTTTTAAGGTGTTTATGTATGTATTTAGCAAATAATTCCCTTTCAAATAAGGATCCATTTAAAGAGTCTTTTTAGCATTTTCTTTGCTTTAAAGCTGTATAAAAGTATGTAACATTATTTTTATGGTACAGGTATATATTGCACATATTATGTAATGGCAGTTTGTGTAGAAAAAATATAATGGACTAATAAGCCATAATATCCAAGCTATGTAACATTTTGTTAATGTTGAGTCGGTTTTGGCAGCCATCTCAAATTTTGCCTTTAAAAATGATCTTAAGAGACTGGAAATTTTGGGCACCCCTTCTAAAATGATGACATGATAAATGTTCTCATCATAAAGAACATCTATATCAATTTTGGTGCTTTTATCCACCGCGTAACGATTTGGCCCTTTTTTGTCGATAATTCCCCCTACTATTTCAGAAGTGCCCCTGAATAGCATCCAAACCCAATATATAATGTATATATGCTGATACATCATGCATGCATCATTTTCATAATAAAATCAAGCATCCAATTTATGAAACATTTAGAATTATATGTATAACAAACATTAAGTTATTTTATATATCACAAAATCAGTGAAGTAATGCATTACTGTGTAATTAGAGTAAGATGCAGTAAGTGCTCTGGTTAATTAGGGACCGGACAAATGGCCCTACGCCCGATTCTCGGGCTGCTCTGGTGGTCTCATTAAGACTAGCATATCCACACTCAGGGGGCCTATGAATCAGAGGCTCTGTGTAAATGTGTGTGTGTGTGTGTGTGCGTGTGTGTGTGTTTGTGTGTGCAAGGGACTGTGAGGGAGAGACAGCCAAAGACTAAACAAAAGGCTGAAAGTGATGCATGCCAGTGACAGGAAGAAAGATTGAGAGAGGTAGGCAATCAGAGAGAGTGAGATAGAGAGAATGAAAGAGAGAGAGAGAGAGAGAGAGGGAGAGAGACAGTTTGGTACAATAGTTCAGAGGCACGGCTGTGAAGAAGGAGGTAGAGTGGTTAACAGATGAGCAAATGAAAAACAAGGAGAAGGAGTTAGACAAACAAGGGCTAGGAACAAAAACAGGAGAAAAAAACAGGGAGATGTAGAGGCAGAGAGGGAGGTGGAGAGGGAGAAGCGGAGAGTGAAAGAGAGAGGCGGAGAATTGAAAGATGCATCCTACGTGTAATGACCCTTACTGTCTCGTGCATCAGCTGGTCACACCCTTATTCAAAATATTGAACCACAATGTTAAGAATTTCTACACATGCATGCATGAACACACACACAAACACACATGTGGGTTCACAGAAATGAAAATACGAATGTTTTTTGGGGAACAGCTAGTGTGAGGTCATGTCTCAAAATACTATTATTATGGATTTGCTAATGTTGGCATGTGCTATGTATGTGTTTCTGTGTACACATGTATTGTACACATATGTAATTATAAGTAGTATAGTGTGAGTGGGTTCCTCTTGTTTGACAGAAGACTGTTATTTTCTTTTTTTCTTTTCTTATGCAATCACACAGGTTGAAATATGAGCGAAACAATGTGCTATCTCAGTTTTCATGGCCAGATTGTTAGCAGTGCGGGGTGTGATGACAAAATGTAAATAGGGGATGAATTTTTACAACATTTGTGTACATTTTATCTAAAACTTGCAAGTAACATATATGACAGTAAACCATATACAAGATACTTAGTAATTACTTAGTAATATTCTACAAAGGGAAACATGTATTTTGTATTACATGTAAGTCTTACACTTTTGTTGTAGAAGCTGTGACCATGGGTAAGTGATATATATTAGGCAGTGAACACAACGTTTTTCTATCGTACCCATACACCCATGGAAGACCTACTCTGACTGGGCACCGCTCACCACAGGGCCACAGCACTAGGCGATGGCATGTGCACTGCGATGGTCAACATGGCCAGATTAGCTGTGGCTCAGCTCTGCTGTGTAATTACTGTGCTTTGATATGTTGAAATCGCAAAGAAAAATGTCTTCTCATTGAATGAGTGCGAATAAAAAAAATATTACCCATGTTATTATGAATCAAGTGGACCTTATCAAAATATGAACAAATATGACAGTGAGAAAATGTATTTCTGTAGTATTTGTGAGTAGTAAAGATTGTGTAGTCACTGTTATTCTCTCTTGACAGCATGTATTGTGGTTAGGTGAAGGAGGTAAAGGAAACATTGACTCCCTATTTGGAAGTCAGTGGGCTTATCAGAGAGTTAGATTAAACAAGTTAGAACAGATCTGTTGGATCATGTAGATCAAGTAGATAAAGTGGATTGAAAGAATTGACAGGATGGAGTGACTCTGGTGTAAGCAGTAACTAGCTGGCCAACATCTGTTAGAAACTTGCCATGGGGGTCTACTTAATTGCAAATGGTGTCCTTCACTGCATATCACATGCATATGCAAGAATAATGGTACTTCAGGTTGTATCCCTCTAAACTAGATGACTTTAATTAAAACACCACCCTTAACAAAGAGTACTTTGCGTAACCCATCTTTAGTTAAAGAAACACACTGAAATAGCAAGCATGTGAAATGCACGTGTCGATGTTCTCATGTGTTCTCATGAGTGATTGTGACATGTTTTAAGGAATAGCTCTCAGAACACTAGGGGGCCTTTTAGTCGCCATGGCAATTGATTTAGTCATGTGCCTCCATGCTGAGTTGGAAATTATTGGGCGAAGATGGGGAAGACAAGGAAGAGAGAGCAAGGTAGCGAGAAAGAGGGGGGGGGGGGGGGGGGGCATGGAAAAGCAATGAAATTACATAATCATGATTTCCTTCTCAGATATGAAAGAGTAATATTTCCTGATACGGTATACCACTGCTCCTTTCCAGTGGCGCCGCCAGGCGTACGGCCGTACGCACCAGGCGTACCTTGGGGAGAGAGATGTGGTTTTTTTTTAGTTTTTTTTTTATTATTATTATTATTATTGTTGTTGTCACCGAATGTTTTGGCAATGCAACATATGATGTCATGCGAATAAAGCGCATTACATTTAAATTGATTTTGAAAGAGACAGAGAGAAGTAGAGAACTGGGCGCGATTTAAAGCACCGAGTTTATACGAAAACACTTACAGTATCCTTTTGGCGGCTACCCCTCCCCCACTCTCATGAAACAAATGATACATTAGTCAAGAATTCCATTGCAGACTACCTCCAGTCAACTACTGTAGACAATGCACAACTGGATGAGGCCCAGGTCCTGGTTGCTCAAACAGTGAGGACTGCTCGCATCCAGAATATACCAACATGCTTGGCTTGTAATAAAAGAACTCAGGTTAATGTAATTAAAGTGCAATAGCAATTGTAAAATTAAACTAAGCAAGACGTCAGTATCACTAGCAAGAAAACAAGTGGATCATAGCTGCCCCAACTTAAGGTATGACAGCGGGTTTCCTTTATAATATGCCCGCCGTGGCACTAGTTACCAAGACAGTCACAACACGATAAATGTTATTTTCATTGTATCTTAAGTCATTTCACGTAGGATTTACCGTCTATTTATTGTGACTTCTACTAGCGTCAAATCCATAGCATCACGGGCTATCTGACAGCTAGCACCCCCTTAAGAAAGGCGCACTTTTGACCGCGCCTAAACCTTTAGCTAGTAGCCTAATAATCTGTTGAATATACAGATTATAATCTGTTGAACAAGGGGGGTTGTAGTGTTTTTGATTGCAACTTAATTTACAACGTAGTTCTGTAGACGTCCTTGAATTTACTTTGTTGTTGGCAATGTGTATAGCTGACAATTTAACAGTGTCTTTCTGCTGGGTTGCATACTGTGGTCACACAGAGTTTATGCTTAGTGTGCCAGGCAAACACGTCTTCTGGAAAGCCGTAAAGCTATACCGACGCCTGATTCATATGGATTCATGTTCGAAGCAGCACACTCTGGTTGTTTCAATGCCTATGTTATGCATGGGTTGTGCTATGCTATGTTGCTAACTGGAAACATTTAGTACTGCAGCAATATTTTTTTTTTCTTGTTTGGGGTACCTCGGACCCTTTTCTATTTTTTCACTAGTGTTTATTGTTCATGTGTAGTTTACGTATCACGTATGTTCATATTGTTCATCTTCAAGTTCAAGTTAGTCGTTGTGTTGTATATAGATTGACCCTTCATAGAAAAAAAGCAGCATAGCCTGCAGCACGCATGCTTTTTTTTTGGGGGGGGGGGGTCACACACAGCTAGTGCGTACCTTACAGTTAAATCCTGCAGGCGCCCCTGCTCCTTTCTGCCCTGCCACACACCTAATCCGCCTCCCCACTATCCAGAAATATGCACTATGCCTGGGGAAGCATGTCATTTCTCAATTGGATGATCGAGAGAATGTCATGTAGGAGTATTCGTGAGGGAAAGCGGGTGTGATGCCAGGGCAACAATAGGCACAGTTTCAATATTTTTAAAGAAGGTGAAAATTTTGTGTTGGTACATTATACTACGGAGTCCTCAAGGCTGTACAGCATAAAGTTTTTTGGGGGTGTCAAGAAAGCGTGCGCTCACTTTGCAAAGCGTGCTCTCATTTAACTAATTAAGTCGCTCACCTTGTGAGCACAATTTACTAAAGCGTAGCCACAATTTATAAAACATATTAACGTTATTTGAAAAAATCAGTATAATTATAATCAAAATTCTTAGCACGAATAAGTAAAGCATGGCCACGATTCCTATAATGTGCTCATATAGACAACATTATGAGCCCGATTTACTAGTAGGTCAGATGGGGTTATTTGCCCTTTTGCAATGGACCTAATAAGGGTTTACCATGGGTTAGGTATAGAGCGTAAACACATACTTTCAACGCTAGCCTCCCGGCATGGCATTATCATAAGTCTAAGTACGTTGAAAAGAAAGCTGAGGGCAAACAGTGTTCGCTGCCAGATGTATGATGATTTGGGTCCTGTAATTGACTTTATTTTGAACCAACTCCAAGGCCCAGGGAGGTTTAAAAGTAATAAAATTACTTTTAAGTTGAATTTGGAGACTCAGTCAGCCTAGTGGTTTCGAATCAAGTACAAGGTTTATTCTTAACATTAAGGACATCACAGACAGACAGACACACACACACACACACACACAACAAGACAAGACTAAAGACAAGACTAACTCAAACAGTGGTTATTTTGACCTTAAATGTCTGTAGACAGCCAATGGCTGCACCCAAGGTTACACCCAAAATGCATATGCAATGTCTTTGTTGAGTACTACAGTCTTTTCCTAATCAGATCAGAGGTGCCAAATTGTCTATATGCTAATCCACCAGACAGGGACGGTTATTCAGAATGGTTAAGGAAACCAGTTATTCACACCTCATAGCTCAGCCAGAGACACATACAAAGCTTTTGATTCTAATACATAAGTTCCAAAACCAACCAAGGAATTTGAAATAATAATAAAATGTTTCAACATTAAAATGCTATTTACAAGATTATTATTATTTCTCAAATACCATCAGTCCCCCTTTTCAAGTCTAACTGACTTGACACACAATCATAAAAACAAAAGGTATTTGAAATAATAATAAAAATGTTGCAACATTAAAATGCTATTTACAAGATTATTATTTTAACTCAAATACCATCAGTCCCCCTTTTTCAAGTCTAACTGACTTGACACTAAATCATAAAACAAAACAAAGCTCAGCACCATGAAATTGACAGTAAAGTTGGTTCCATGCAAAGATTACAGATAGAAGTTTGGTTCCATGACAAAATTACACATCATAGGTTGGTTCCATGAAGACATTCATCATAAACAGCTTGACATGTTGACTATAGGATGCTTGAAATGAGCAGTATGAATTTTTGTCACAACAGAATGGCAGACCAGTTCATTATGCTCTGTGATGTTGTATCTTTTCTCTTCGTGTGGTGCACAGTGTTAAAAATGTGTGCAAACAAAAATGTTGTCCACTTCTTCTGGTTCTGGTATGTCCTCTTCAAATGATCTGTATTATGCTATACCTAGGCTAAATGTGAAAACCAACTCTAAAGATAGCATAGCATCACGTCAGACATACATCCACAACCTTAACTGCACACTTCCTCACACAATTTCAACATTGTGAACAAAACAAAAGCAAATGTCAAATAAAGCACCCAACATAAAAGAAAGAAAAATAAACTGAAAAGCAAATAACAAAATCAAATGTGTTTTTTTTTATGTCAAATAAATCACCCAACATAAAAGAAAGAAAAGCAAATAACAAAATCAAATGTTTTTCCACTATTGGTAATTTCTTAGGGCTTTAACAGGCGTCTGGTCTAAGGTGTGATATGTAGGGGCCTCCCCCTTTCCAAATCTGCAGACACACAAACTACTCCCAAACTGTAAGAGCTCTCTTTTCTTTTAAAACACAACATAACAAACACATAACAGTTTTTCTCTAGGGAGACAGTTTGATAGGGCCTGTACACATTGTTAGCCTTTGTAGTTGTCAATTTGAGAAAATAAATAAATAAATAAAATATTATGACTGGTAGTATCAGCAAAACTAGGCATAAGTACAAGTCAGAATCACCAACCCCCCTCCCTCCGTCCTCCACTGAAATGTAATGGCCTAATGACCACAATTCTCCCCCCTTTCTGATCTGTGACTGAACAGCTAAGCAGATCAGTATCCTTTGTACTCTATTTCAGTTAATGTCTAACTTTTTGACGGGGAAGAACCAATTGGTGTCCACTATTAATTTACGCCATTAGTTTCAAAACCTTTGACGGGGAAGCACCGCTGATTTCCACTATTATCGTACGTCATGAATTAAACTTTTCACTAAATATTCAAAGGACAGATGACATAATCCCAGGAGTGTGCCAAAGCTATGTAATGTGCTATGAGAGTTAACCTCTGCTCCCTAGTCCCCCACAAAACCTCAGCTTACTCAATTACAAGATTCATCACTTTAGCCCAGTCCCTTTTAGGCTGTTTTGTGACCTGTGAGATTCCACTCACCAACACCTGGGCTGCATGCTTGTCCAAAAAGCATCTTCGCCTGGCCCATTCGTAAAAGAGCAGCTTGAATCAGACTGGGTAGCAGAGTGTGCATCTCAATATTGTCTTCCTTCTTTGTTTCGCTTTGGTTTCTGAAAAACTTAAACTGTTTAGATAACACAGACAGAATATTGGAGAACACCCAAAATATCACACAACTAGAGGGTGGAAGTGGAGTTTGAGAGCTGACTGTACTTTAGCCATTAAATCTAAATGTTAAACCTGGGCTTGCATTGTAAACATATTACAGAGTAACACACAAAACCCTTCTAGTTTCTCTTATCAGCTTGAACATATAGACATGGAGATACAACTACTAAAGACAGAATGACCAACCAGACTCATTAGTGGAGTAAACAAAAACAAATTATGGGATAAACTGCAAAGCAAAATAAATATATGAATCACTGCATTGAGTATATAAAGCAAAATAAACAGTATAAGGAAAGCATGACTTAAAAAGATTCTTTCCAGGTTTTCCTTATTCACAAACACCTTTTCTGGCAAACAAATGGCAACTGATTTGCATATCAACTAAGCAGGACACCTTCTTGAGTTGTCCTGCTAGAAAGGAAAATGGAAGACCGGCTCATGTATTCTGGAAGAACACAAACATGTTATATAGGGGCAAAACTTTTGAACAGATATACTCAGGGTGATTCATCAGAAAACGGATTTTGCAGTGACAAAAAAGAAATCTGACATCTTGAGTGATGTCTAGAACAAAATAAATCAAACATTAAATCAAATCAAATTCTCATTCATCTGATAGCCAAATCTTCACAAACCAAAACAAAATAAATGGGTGAAAAGGGTGAAAATAAAATATCATGACAAAAATCCATACAGCTTTCCAAGTCTAATTTGAACATTTTTGTGCACAAATGGAAATGGTAGATAGTTACTCTGGGGTTTCACAGAAAGACAGCACACAAACGCTTATTCTAGCTGGCCAGCATTTCACACCTTCACTCACTCACTCACTCACTCACTCAGGGCACACATTTACATAACAACAAGGACAGGGACAGATGCTAGCTCATGGTAGTTGTGACACCTCTATGACAACAAGTTTTTTTACTTTTCAATTAAAAATTTTAAGTCTATTCCATTCTGGGGCATCGACTGCTCAGTGATCAATCAGCATGGATATTTTTTTAAATAGGCATCCCTGCCTCTTTCCTATATGGCCATAGCTAATGCTGTTTGATCATGTTCAGCTGCCACAGATAGACATTTATCAAATTAAAGGCATTTGTTAGTTCTCATGAGTCACAACAGAACACAAGACATGCAGTGTAAGTAAAGGACACACATATAACCATGGTTTAGACATTAAACAAAGATGCACATGCAGACATTTGAGCTCAAGACAAGACACATGAACTTGATTAGCCACTGTACTGACCAAGCCTTATCCAATTACTTAGCACAGAATTTAGGAGCTAAAGTTTGATCTCATACACAGTTTGTTGAGAGACAGTACTTCTATCTAGCTAGGCAAGTACTCAAAACAATTTTCCAAAACCGGTGCGGGCCCACACCATAATTTTTCCGCGGACAGCCTTACGTACAGTTACAATGCCAGAACTGCATTGCCTGTACCGCAGATATGGAGGAAAGCTCCCTCTGCAAACAACACTAAGCTGCCCGCGATCGCCTCGTCAGGGATTACCAGTTTTCAGACCAAACAGAGTCGGGGTAGAAGAGAGAGAAAGTAAAAATAGAAATAGAGAAAGATAGAGGACTCTGTCTGCTTACTAACTCACACTACTAGGAACAAAGTCCGCAGTTCTAGCGATTTTTACTCGTCTAGCTGCATTCAAACCTCAACTTATGCTCCTACCTCAACTGGAATCCACCAGTTGAACTCGCCAATCTTCGTCAAGATTCAGCCAGGAAATTTTGCTTAAGGATCTTACCTAACAGCATTCAAACACTTCACAATAATACTCACTTAAAACTGTTCTGTCAACAAAAAGTGATGAGAATCTTACCACAAGCTCATGAATCCAATGAAATCCAAGATTGTATCTCTCGGTCCGGAACCTCCATTTTAAAAGTAATAAAATTACTTTTAAGTTGAATTTGGAGACTCAGTCAGCCTAGTGGTTTCGAATCAAGTACAAGGTTTATTCTTAACATTAAGGACATCACAGACAGACACACACACACACACTCACACACAAGACAAGACAAGACTACAGACAAGACTAACTCAAACAGTGGTTATTTTGACCTTAAATGTCTGTAGACAGCCAATGGCTGCACCCAAGGTTACACCCAAAATGCATATGCAATGTCTTTGTTGAGTACTACAGTCTTTTCCTAATCAGATCAGAGGTGCCAAATTGTCTATATGCTAATCCACCAGACAGGGACGGTTATTCAGAATGGTTAAGGAAACCAGTTATTCACACCTCATAGCTCAGCCAGAGACACATACAAAGCTTTTGATTCTAATACATAAGTTCCAAAACCAACCAAGGAATTTGAAATAATAATAAAATGTTTCAACATTAAAATGCTATTTACAAGATTATTATTATTTCTCAAATACCATCAGGTTCCATGGGTATCGTTGGATGTACAGTATATGAAATGTGTAAGGAAGGGGCTCCGGGGGAAGAAAGAAGATGTGTGCATCATCTGAAGTGAGCTAAACTAGGCAGAAGCCATAGAGAGATTTAGATTTACCCGACGCTGATGCGCACAGATATGGGAACGGAGAATGTGGTCCTCTGTGACATGCAAGTGTAGGGGGCCGAGGGGGCCAGTCAAGTGTTTTGATAGGGAGAGGTAGTGTCAATCAAACAATAGAGAGTTGGTGGGGTGTAATGAGGAGAAAAGGAATTGAGTACTATATCCAGATATTTGGAAAACTTAAACACAAAGGTTTTCTTTGGAAGACTTTGGAAGACTTCTTGGACAAGGTATCGATCCAGCTGTGTTTCATGGGACCTATCCAGGTGTGCCATCTCGACCAATATTTTTTATATATAGGATAAATGTATAAATCTTAAATGCATTATTCTTCCTAGATGTATTATTGTTGGCAGAGGTCTACGTTCTGAGCGCTTGTCTAGTCGCCTAAAAAGGAGCCAGCATCTGGAATACCTGGCACTGTATCTGTGGGGGGCTGAAGATAAGCTCTTCTATCTTAATGAGAAGGATGATCTAGCCGTCTGTAAAAAAAATGCATATTCCTCAACTCCGTGCCATTGATGTGTTTGATTTTTGCGCAAGTGTGATGCCTGGAAAGGAATTGCAGTTGACCAATTGTCTTCACCAAGCACTTGAATTATTTATTACATTGAAGGGCATTGTTCGTACTCTAATAACTGTTTAGATAGAACACACACAACCATTTTCAATAGCAAAATGCCTACCATTGTTTTACTTCAAGCAACTTCACAATAGACTGCACCATGGGGCAAAACAATGAGCCATGGGGCAAAAGAACACAAATGGGGCTTTCCCTTCATTGTCTATACCCTTCTTTAGGGGTCCTGGTTGGAATGGTTTCAGCCTTCATCTAGAGCGTGAAGTGGGAAACAATACAGTGCCCACGATTTGTTACAAACGTGGCCACAATTAAATTAGCACTCAATTTAAATAATCACAAGCTCATTATTTGAAAAAAATGTGCACTCAATTTACTAAATTGCATAATGACTGAAGAAAAAGGACTGCACGGTAGGGCTGAACGATCTATCGTTTTGGACCGAAAATCGCGATCTCAGACAACACGATTTTGGGATCGTCAAAGCCACGGTTTTTTAGTGCTCCTAACTGACCCGGGTTTTGTTTCGTCAACTATTGCATATCATGTATGCCGCCTCCTTGTCTGCTGCCAACGCGTCGTGCTGCGCGTGGACAGGTCACGTGTTCTCTACTCCAATCAGAGTAGCTGGGCATGCATTTCAGAAATGGCTTCAGCGGGAGAAGTCTGGGGTTTTGGTCCCTAAGAGGAACAGCACGTCTGTCATTTGGCAGTATTTTGGGTTTTCTGCTGCAGACGAACACCGAACACGGGTACTGTGCAAAACATGTCGTGCGAAAGCAAAGCATTTGTGCGAGTGTGTGTTTGTTTATTAACCAATTCATACAAATTTAATATGATGATGAATGGGTATTGTCTAAAGTAGGCTATTAGCAAGTCCTTCTATGTAGAAAGTCTCTGGTCTCTGCCTATAGTCAGTAGTACTCTGCCCTCACTAAACCATAAAGTCAGTCAGCAATCAGAAGTAGTTTGCCTTAGGTAGGTCTTTACTTTATTTCGTGAAACTGAAACACAGTTAAAAAAACGACAAATAAGTTAGCTGTCGGACTGTTGTTAGGTGACAAACTGTTAGCATAAGGCTAGTTTAACATTACAAACGCCTTAGAAAGGCTAACGCGATTAGCATCGCTATATTTAACATTTCAGTTGCATTGATTTTACATACGTTAGTTAGAAAATGCAACAATACAAAGATTTACAATATACAAAGATGTAACTCGTCGACGAGGATCATCTGCATGTTAAGACAGGTTGTGATTAGACCGAAAAACATAAGGAGTAAATTTCACCCTGTTATGGTTATACTCTCTAGTTAAACTTTGTGGTCTCCAAAGCAAGGGCTTAGCTACGGCAAACCTAGAGGGACATAACACAATAACACATCAGCATAGTTTTTCTAGTAATGTTTTTCTTTGAAGCCCTTGCAAATACAAGATGACAGATTGTCATCAGTCGTAGATTATTAATACTGTGTGTGTTATGAGATGTGTTTATATCTTTATGGTTTTCTGTTTTTGCTATAATTATTTATTTATAATGCATTACTCTGTGAAGTGATGTGGAGATGTCAGGGAAGCAAGTAGTATTGTTCATTTTGTTTGTTCTGCACTTTACCCTAACTTGTAGTGTATTTTTTTTGTTGCTTACAAAAGGCGTTCACTGTTTTTGCTATATTAAGTGCAATATTTTGGTGCAGCTGAGCCACTGATGACTGACCTACCTATTTTAATTTATTACATATTTTGTAGATGGGAAAAGTTTACGTTTTTTTTTAAAGTTATGTACAGCATATTTTTTTGCTAATAAATATGACTACATTTGAAATCAATTTTTCAAACATTCTTGCATTAGTTATTGAATTTAGTGTTTAAATGATGTAAGTTTCTGTGATGTTTGCAAATCATCATCATGTGCACTGAAACTTGATTTTTTTTTTAAAATTGTGGATGAAATCGAAATCGCAATATCTGCCAGAAAAATCACAATTCAATTTTTTCTTAAAATCGTTCAGCCCTACTGCACGGTTTAGGTTAAAGAGCGCACGTTATATTTAAACGAGCATGCGATTTCGTAAACTAAGGGCATGCTTTGCAAAGTGAGCGCACGTTTTCTTGACACCCCCCAAAAAAGATTATCTGTGAGCCCTCATGGGGCTCCGTATTACACCGATTTATAAACTGAAAATGTTTTTGATGGATAAGTTTGATCTGATGTGTTAAAGACATTTTTTTACCGGGAAATGAGCATAAACTAGGCTTTTCTGTGTGTCTTTCTCTGTCTCTGTCTCTGTCTCTCTCTCCCTGTCACTCTGCCCACCCCTCCCACCCCCCTCTCTTTCCCTGTCTCCCTGCCCCTCCCATTCCTCCCTCTCCTCTCTTTCTCCATCTACTTCTATCCTTTTCTCTATATGTCTCTCTGTCTGTCTGTCTCTCTCTCTGTCACTCTCCCTGCCCCTCCCATTCCTCTCTCTTAGTTTACCCTTTGGCACCCCCTGCCATCCCCTTATCTCTCTTTCAGTCGGCCACTCCACCTTGCCAATGTTTCACGCACCCCACCCATATTCAGTGGCCCCGCAACTGACATTTAAATGTTACCGCCACCTCAGATCTGACAGAGATCTGCTGATGCCCCACTGTTGCCTGTGCCTGTGTTTTGTGGCGCACGCCACCATGTTGGTGTGTCTGTGCATGTGTCTGTGTGTGGGGTCTGTAAGATTTATCTTTTTGTCTCGCTCTATCTTATTTGTGGCTGGACATCTCCATGTCTCTCATCTACAGCTAATGGACTCTGCTTGCAAACTACTGGTAGTTTTAAGTGTCTGTATCCCTTATTTCTTAATCTCAAGCTGCTTTATTGATATGCCAAGGGTGATATATATGCTGTGGCAGTCTTCACTTACACGTCAGGAGACACACACACAATGAAAAACCCAAACCATCACAGATTACACACATGTGTGTGTTTGTCTGTTTTATCGTCTGATGCATATTGTTTCTTTCAATATCCCTCTTCCCATCCTCCATTTATATCTTTGTGTTAGTGTGTCTGCATGCGTGCCTGCATGTGTGTGTGTGTGTGTGTGTGTGTATGTGTGTGTGTCTGATTTATTTGATCTTTAAATATCATTGTGAATCATTGTGAGTGTGTGTGTGTGTTTGTGTGGTATCAAAATGTGTATATTGAGCACATTCATATGACACAAGCAGAGCTACACACAGCTACTGACTGATTGATCGAAGGAGTCATGCAGGGCTGTATGTATGTGTGTGTGTGTGTGTGTGTGTCTAGGTTCCAGTGGTTTGCTAACGTTTATGACTCTGCTGTCTTTTTCCACTGGCGCCACAGTGACATCACACCGCCGAGGGCTTTATGAGGGGGCCATATGGGCACTATGGAAACAGTCATGCGTGTCAGATAACAAACACACACCACACAAACACACACACTCTCACACTTACATAAACACACCTAAAGAAACAAACAGGCATACATGCACGTAAGCCTTTTCTCCCAGGTGCTCACTCTTTTTTTGCATAGGCTGATAATGTCTTTCTTCATGATTTCACAACACTGTTATGTGGGTGTAGCTTTAGAAAAAACAGAGGACACTCTGTGTTTATTTGACCACATTTGACTTAATGGACCAGTTCTTATGCCATGCTGCTGTAATACAGTAGAGCAAAAACAGACATGTGATTCATCTGCCTCTATCTCCTCCCCTCTCTCCCTCTCCCCCTTTCTCTTTCTATCTCTCCATGTCTCGCTCTCTGTCTCCGTCTGTCTCTCTCTCTCTCTCTCTCTTTTTTTCAGTCTGCTCCAATAGCATTATCATCATGTCGACTTTCTGTTTCTATGGTGACGATTTAGGAGCGGTTTTGAGTGTGGCAGTCTAGCTCACATGTCAGTAGTACTAACACACCCACCCACACAAACTACAAATATTCTCTGTCTCTCTCATTCTCTCTCTCTCTGTCTCTCTTCACTCACTCATTCACACAGTCTAGAGCAGGGGTGCCCACTATATTTTGGCTCGTGAGCTACTTTTAAAATGGCCATGTCACAGTGATCTACTACTACTACTGCTGCTGCTGCTGCTAATAATGTTTCATATGTCTATGCAGTTTGTTTATTGATATACATGAATAGTAACTTTAATACATTTAAAAAAAAAAAATCAATGAACCTTTACAGCACAATTCTAATACATTTGTATTACTTTTGTAATGAATCTTTACAGCACAACTCTAATACATTTGTAATTATGTATTACCATCTCAATTCTACAATGACCTGCACTGGAGGCAGCCAGACAGAGTTGCATAGTCCGAACAGTAGCTGCTGTGTGTAGTACACACTGTCAATTTGCACACATGCCCTCCGTTGTTTCTCCAGCTCCGATGGTTTCAGAAGTTTCCCAAATCATAGCGCTGCAACTTTGATGGCAGCAATTTCATTTCTCGTTTAAATGCATTAACTGAGCTGGGGTCTGTGTCCCAAAAGCATAGGTAATAACTTTGTTAGCAACTTACTTGGTTCAGACTATGTAGGTGCGACGCAAGTGTTTCTCAAAACCTTCGCTCATGTGAACCAACATAGTTTGAACCAACATAGTGTAAACCAACATAGTGCCAACATAGTGCGACCGACACAGGCATTTTCCAAAACACAAACATTCGCAACAAAGTTGGTAACTACTGTGGTTTGCAGCTATACCTCTTGGTGCTTAGTTTCACCTAACCAATCAACATGGCGGACCGAATGTTTTGAAATCCTCAATCATTTGAAATATCTTGGTTGTTTGACGTTGTATCCCTCAGACTTTACAAAACCAGGCGAGAAATATCCAGTGAAGAATCTAAAAAGCCCATTATTAAAGCAAAACAACTGATCTACAAGGATATTTGCAACTTGTTTGGCACCCTATCTTAAGCGACTCCTGCAGTAACTGGCTTCTGTGGTGGCGGGGGTTGAGCACAGGTCATGCACACCTGTGCTTGTTGATGGTACTCTGGTTGAAGCCCGGTATGGTGCATTGGCAGGGTAAAATATGAAATTGTTGGTTCTCTCAACTGTCACTTTTCTTGTAGTTTCAGGATGAACGTGTATCTCCCCTGTTGCACGTTAACGTAGTTTGGCTACTTTATTCCAGCCTGTATATTCTTGGGCTTGTGTTCATGAACTTCAGAATGCAGGTCGCCAAGGGGAAAATAGACCTCCAGTTCCTCCATCATTACATGGATTGTAACCAGTAAGCCTACTGTTGAGCCATGTTGCCTTATAAGCACATGCATTTACAGATAGGGTGTCGCCTGCTTGTTGTCTATGTCATCTTACAGGATTTTGAAAACTATTTTAATCAGGCTAACTATTATGGCTAATTACAGGCTATTTGTACAAGAATCCTGATTCCTCTTATTTATATTACCTAGAACAGTAGACTACTCTTGCGACATGCATAGTCACAACTCAGCTGTGTTCTGCAATGATGGTGCATATCCAGCCTTCCTAAAATTGAACACTGAAATCCCTTACAAATCTCACTATATTACAAATGAACACTAACCCAGCAGTATATGCAAGTGCAGTAACACTTTGCTGTTAGAGTCATTAAAATTCTATTACACAGTTATTCCAGACATTGTGTGAAATAGCCTATTAATAGGCTATAAATAATTAGCTACATAATCAGTCATCTCTGTTAAATTTCATTCACAAGGGTCGCCGCCTACTTTGGATTGTTTCTCTCTGTTTCTGACAACAACCTCTCTGAACACATCTTGAAACATTGTCATTCAAACTATGTTGGTTTAAACCAACTTGGTTCAGACAACTAAGGTACGACAGTGTTTGGGAAACAGTCGCAGTTTAGATGTTGGTTAGTTCAATGGTTCAGTGGTGTATGTGGTTTAAAGCTAAGTTGGTTAGTTGTTTGGGAAATGTACCCCTGGTTGGTAAGTTCACCAACAGAAGCCGTTTACTTGCTTTCTAGCGGTGCTAACATTCTTGAGATGGCAATATTTCATAAAAATCACTCTTGTATGGATAAAACGTCTTTATGTGTGGTTTTTTTATATGAAGTATAATATTGTGTATAATATTGTCCGTAAATTTACAACACGCCCTATTTGTATAGGTTGACAACCTGTGGCACTAGCCTAGCCAATTGGTGTCAAACAATGAGTGTTATTATCACGGTGACAAGGTGTTATACAAAAGACACAAAAGGCATATCTGTTGGAAGAGTTATCAGACAGACACACCATGTTCTGCGTGTGAGAACTTGACAGAGTTAGCGACGGTAACTGAGAAAATTCTGAAGATGCGGCAATAATTAAGCTGTGGTGGCCCGCCACAACAAAATGTACATAGCAGAAACCCTGTTATTAATTGCCATTTAACCAGTATTTAATAAAGGTTTTTTTTAATTTGTTAAAAATCGCTCAATGTTTTGGATTTTTACAAAAATCATTGGATGGTGGTGACTTGCACTGCAACATTGCAACACACATGTACAACAGTACGAGAGAGAGATACAGTGGAGGAGATAGAAAGATGCTGACAGGACCACACACACACATACATACTGTACACTAGAGAGAGAGGGGGATGAGGGCAGGGTGTTGTAGAGATAGACAGCTAGCGAGATACACTATCAGGCACTGTGAGTGAAAGACAGGGCAAGAAGGAAAGAGAGAGAGAGAGAGAGAGAGAGAGTGCTGTTTGTAATTTTGACAGAAACTCATCACTTTAATTGAGGATGTTTCCTTCACTGCCTCCATCTGATTGGCACTCATTGTCTGTGGCTTGTTATACCCTCTGTTGAGTGAATGCACTATTTCTTTCTCTTTCTTTCTTTCTTTCTTTCTTTCTTTCTTTCTTTCTTTCTTTCTTTCTTTCTTTCTTTCTTTCCCTCTCTCTCTCTCTCTCTCTGGGCTCTATTTCCACGATCATATGTGCATTGTCTGAAATCTGTCACTCTTTGCAGGCGTTCCCTAAACAATATGGTGCATTGTTGCATGGCCTGATGCATGGTTCAAAAGGGTTGGTTTTAAGTTACCTAATTAATCAAAGGTGTGTTTGGGGTGTAACGTGCAATAAACCAATCAGAGTTTATACACTGTTTCCCTTTGAAAGCCAGCCACGCTTTGTTCATGGCCTGTTGCTATTACGATGGCGGGTTTGCCAAGATCAACATCAATCAATTGGACATCAAGAGTATTTTTCTTTGAAGACCAATCTGCTTGTGCGTGAGCAGCTCGGGGATGGAAGAAACCCACCAAATTCCTCATGCATTTGTTATTTTAACTTTTTCTTTAGGTCTGCTTTTTTCACTTGTGTGAAACATGTAATTTCCATTTGGCTATAAACAATGTGTATATGTTTATTTTAAAAAAGAAACAGATTGCTCAGTAAATGTGCATTACTGTGAAATATTTGCCAGTGTTTATGTCTTTGTGCTTAGTAAATCATTAGATTAGGCTAGTTGTATGACTCTCTTTATTTATTTCTGTCTATCGAGGTAAAGCAAACGGCTTACAAGATCTGACAGTGAATATTTGGGCAAAGCCACTCATCACTCAACATCAAGAAATTCTCCTGTATGGAATGGGATCTGTGACACTGGCATAAGCAGGCATTGCATTTATTAAACCTTAAGCGTTAAAAGCACAAGTATACAGATGACTCCGGATAAACAGTTGAAGCAAGCAAGATGGCACTGGCATTATGAGGAGACAGATCTCCATCTTACCACAAGATATTTTGCTTTTACTGTCAAACTTTCCAGCCATGTAAGTAAATGAGGTTGGCAGATGGTGTTGATGCTGGTGTGCCATTTAGTTTTCCCATGGCAACTCTGTGTCAGCCTTCACCTTAGCTTATCCATCTATACCAGAACATTCCCAGCAGCTGCCTCTCAACACAGAATTTCACTAAATAAAATAAACAAAACGGCAATATTTATGAGCGCCGCTAGCGAAGCTAGCTTATTGACCCAGCCCATAAACACTCACTTAAAGCATAGCGCCACCTAGTGATATGGGTAAATGCAAAAATTGGGATTTTGAATTGCCAATATCTTGGACCAAGAATGTGGGAACTGCACAAAATACTGTATGTCATGCACAATCAGCACAAAGACCTCTAAAAGCACAGCACATGCTATAAAATTTGGTCCATTGGAGGCACTGTAATTGTACCAAATGTCATTTTGCCTCTTTCACTGTGTGTGTGTGTGTGCATGCATGTTTGGTGGAGGAGCTTCCAAGGGTGTGCATTACATCACATTACATTACATCCAGCAGAAGGTTTTAGTAAAGCTTGCTCTATAACAAAAAAGCTTAATTAAATGCAAAGAAGCTTTCTTTACACAACCAATCTACTCATAGATGAATTGGGGGGATTGAATGGGGACCTCCCATAACCTTTGCACAGTGCAGGACTTGCCTAAATAGTGGAAGATATTCTTAGTTAGGTATGCCTGAATTCACTACTCTATATATGCAAAGCTTTGCTTTATTAGTGTGACACAAGTATTGTAATGTGTATTGGATAAAATCAGAGTTAGTCATTTCTGTGTGTATGTGTGTGTGTAAAGAGGGTTCTAAACCTGCCTGTGTTTACCTGGTTAACTTTTGTCTCACCCATCCATCTTCTTCCACCGCTTACATGGGAATAATCATTTCCATAGCTTTTAAATAAATAAGTGCGGAAGCCCTGCTCAGGGATGCAGGCAATGCCTCACTGATGGTCTCCTCTGTAATGACAGCCAGCCATTAAAGGTGTCATTCCCTGATAAACCATTCAGTACTTGGTCTTTTTTAATATATTCAATAGGTCAATCTGAGTTGCATATGCATGCTGCATGTGAAAATGTTCTTCTACCTCGACTGCCTCCATTAGTCAATGAAAGAAAATAGGCGGAAAAAGAAAAATGACTGAATAAGAAAAAGGCAAACAAAGTGAAGTTTCTTAATTACAAAAAGCCATGCCATAGTTGTGATTACAGGAGAAGTCTCATTGCAGCACACATTCACCTAGAAACATATAGGTAAGTAGGTGTGTATGTTTACAACATTTAAATCTTCCATTTGGTGTGCTGTGACCGAATGGGCTTTGAACGATGGTGGTAATGTTAAATTAAAAGTACTCATTTCACTGACAATAGTTCATAGTTCTGACAACTGAAAGTCCCCTCACTCAAACTCTCTTTTATGAACCGTTCGACCCAATTCAACAGTCACTAGCCTACTTCAACAAGATTGGCATGCAGCACCCTAGGGACAGGTGTTTGTCTGCTATGGTGCTTGACTGATTTTTAAAAATGTCTTTTTAATTGAAGCTCTAAAAAAGCAAATCATATTAAGTATATGTGTACATTTTTAAGTATATGTACACTAAAGGTAAAACAATCTTGCCTTTCCACTTTGTTGTTGATTTAGTTTAGTGCCTTGTAATATTGTGTTTGTTGGTTGACTACTTGCATTACTCAGCTATTCAAGGAGTACTGACTGCTGGCGATATTGACTGAGTATAAGTTAAAAGATATTGTCATTCAGTACATAGGCAACAAACAGCATTCTGTGTAAGCCACGTAGTGACAGGTGCTGCTAAATGATTCATTTAGTCTTTTCTCTCGTCTGTCATCATTGGCTGAGGACACCTGCAGCTCTGGTCTGTGATTGGTTGTTTAACCAAGAACTAGAGGAGATCTCTCAAGCATTGGTCCCATCAGACTCCCTCTCTTGCGAATAACGGCAGACAACACACCCACACATGCTCTCTATCTCTCTTTCTATTTGTTATACATATATCACACACACACACAGACCCATGTCCTAATGTGGCATTCTTTTAACATGCTTTCCCATTTACTGGCACCATCACACACACACACACTCTCACATGCACATACATAATGAGACACAGCACAAAGGATGTTGTGCTGTGTCTCATTATGTATGTCCCCCCTGAGATATCCGAAGACAGCCTGCATCCGTAGTCAGACATAATGTCACTTTGACGTACGATTCACGCACCAGAGTGTAAGATGACATTTGTTTTTTCAGCTGTGTCACACCACTTTACTAAATCACAGTTTGTCATGGCTACCAACTTCACTCAGGACCTGCCCCTACTGACCTCATCTCTCCCTCAATCTTACTTTTTATTTCCTGACATTCCATGCACTTACTTTCAACCAGCACAGAACAACAATAAGTCACCACCCCCAGCTCTACTTTCATCATGCCATGTGCCGTACTGCTCATTATCCTCACAAATACACACATGTACACACACAGACACACACACACACACACACACACACACACACACATACATGTACATATACATGCACACACACACAAACACATGCACACTCATGCACATACACAGAACACACACACACACAGACACACTCACACACACACACACAAATGGCTGTATTCTAAATGCAAGTCTATGTTTGGTCTATCCATTCTTTCAGCACAGTGCCACGGTCTCATCCCTATCTCTGGCAACAGCTCCTCTGTGGACTGTTTGAGCCCCACAGAGAGTATTGGCAAACTGTGCTAGCCCTCACCTCCTCCTCTTCCTCCTGCTCCTCCTTGGGAGCGGTAATGTGTTTATGTCAGAGATTAGCCCAGGAAATGGACATAGGCTGCAGGGGTGGAGAGCCTCCCACAGCCTACCACAGCACAATTAAAACCATGGTTACACTGCTGCTAAACGACCTTGTTATCTTCCTCTACTTCTCTCTAACACACACACACTCTCTCTCTCTCTCTTTCTCTCTCTCTTTCTCTCTGCCCCCCTTGCTATATATTTGTGCTTTCTGGCTCTAGATGAGATGAGACTGCGAGTAAATATGTGTTTGAAGTGAACGTGGTGGAGTTGAGCTGTAGTGCTGGCACAGGAAATGAATCCTGGCCCTCATCAGAGCCATACACCCAGCCCAAGGGGACTGCAGAACAATATTGCACAAAGAGAATAGATAAGCGATTATTGTTGGCCACTGGCTTGTCTGTGTGTGTGTGTGTGTGTGTGTGTGTGTGTGTGCCTGCATGTGCATACATGTAGGAACAGTTGTGTGCAAGAATAAATATGTGCACAGGCCTGTGTTCAAAGAGGGTCAAAGTCGGGCCACTTGATATGAACAATCAACAACATCTCACCACATCAGCTCATCTCGTCTCACACACTTTCTCAGAATTGTAGCTTTCAACCCCCCCCCCCCCCCCCCCCCCCCTTTTTTTTTTTGGTGTTGCGCCTCAGTGAAGAGCCCCGCTGTGTGACACTAAAGCCTTGATGAGAGCAAGCTTTCTCCAGCGACAGCAATGCCATCAGGGTGGCCTTGTGTCTTGCTAAATCACTTTGCGTCTCTTCTAGCCACTTGGCTTTTGTTTTACCCTGTCACCATCCAGCTGTTAGATGGCTTCTTAGTTGCATATTGGCAACTACAAATCCAATTCTGCGTGTAAGGGCAGAATTAAGCTTTAGGATAACATTTTCTTGTGTTTTGATCTATGGATTAACTCTCCACACTCAGTTCTAGCCAAAATTCTAAAATAATATAGCTCTGGACGTCTATTTAAAGTGCTGCAAAGTCTCTAAACTCATCGCTGAGAGCCGTCCCACCACCTGCCCACTGGACCCGGTGCCAACCAGCTTGCTTCGAGACATTGCTCCAACAGTGGTCCCAGCAATAACATCCATCATGAACTCCTCGCTATCCTCTGGCACCGTCCCCTCTGCCTTCAAACAAGCAAGGATAACACCTCTACTGAAAAAGCCTACATTCAACCCAGCACAGGTTGAAAACTACCGCCCTGTCTCACTGCTTCCTTTCCTATCCAAAACCCTGGAAAGGGCAATTGCAAAGCAGGTTACCAACTTCTTAAATCAGAATGGACAACTGGACCCAAAACAATCTGGCTTCAGAAGTGGCCAGTGGCCAACTGAAACAGCATTATTGTCAGTAACTGAAGCTCTGAGGACTGCAAGAGCGGAAGGGCTATCCTCTGCCCTCATCCTACTAGACCTATCAGCAGCCTTCGACACGGTCAACCACAAGATTCTCCTTAGGGTACTCACATCCATGGGAATCACTGGTGCTGTCCACTCCTGGTTCAACTCCTACCTCACTGGTCGATCCTTCAAGGTGTCATGGCAAGGAAAACTGTCTTCAAACTACACCCTCACCACAGGCGTTCCCCAAGCATCAGTGCTGGTGCCCCTTCTGTTCGCAATGTACACCACCTCCCTGGGACATGTCATTCGAACACATGGGCTCTCCTATCACTGCTATGCCGATAATACCCAGATGTACCTGTCGTTCCAGCCAGATGATTCCACGGTTTCGGCAAGCATCTCAGCCTGCCTCACCAGCCTATCAACATGGATGAAGGATCACCACCTACAGTTGAACCTATCCAAGACTGAACTCCTAGTCATCCCAGCTAAAGAGTCAATTTGTCACAACATCAACCTCAAGATGGACTCTGCCACTGTGGCCCCAAACAAAGTCGCCAAAAACCTTGGCGTCATGATCGATGACCATCTGTCATTCTCCAACCATATTGCATCAGTCGCCCGGTCTTGCCGATTCATGCTCTACAACATACAGAAAATCAGACCCTACCTAACCCAACATGCAGTGCAACTTCTAGTGCAGGCCATGGCTATCTCCCGCCTGGATTACTGCAACGCCCTCCTTGCTGGTCTACCTGCTTGTGCAATAAAACCACTGCAGTGACCAAATCAGTGTCATTTGCACCGGCTACTCCCGGAACACCTGGCCACTTGGGCCCTGGAATAAGCTAACATCTGGCCATTCTGTCCAGGGCGCACAGTTTAACACACACACACACACACACACACACACACACACACACACACACACACACACACACACACACACACACACACACACACACATCTTTGGGAACAACATGGGAGGAGAGGAGAGAGGACATGGTGGAGCCCACTAGCTTTAAGTGTGGGAACTTGAGACTTTTTGAGGTCAAGCAGCAAAGCTGCAAAGGCACCCATTGTGTTTCTAGCTTTTCGTATTATTGGGGGACAAGCAGCGAATCTACAAGGGCACCCACTGTGTTTCTAGCTTTTGTTATTATTATTATGACTGCCGCTAGCGAAGCTAGTGTTACTGGTGATGGTAAATAATTTACTACAGGTAAATTTGGAGACTCAGTCAGCATGGTGGTTGGAAATCAGAACCAAGGTTTTATTAACATTGATGTATTGATGGAGAGTCATGGTTTGAGACAAAGTTTAGCCAGCGTCACTTCCAAAGGGCAGAGGCCTAGGCCCTCGCCTTACCAGAGATCAACCAGCTATCCAGGGCCTTCAATGCTACTGTCTATTCCTCTCCCCATCAGACAGCTATCTTCCCCTTAAACTAAAAATACATGCAAGCGAAATTTACTGCCTTCTCTCCACTTGCTCTGCTTTGAGTGAGCGTGTACCAAACGTAAGTTGAAGGGACATTACATTACATTACATTACACTTGGCAGACGCTTTTACCCAAAGCGACTTACAATAGAGGACATAAACTTACAATAGAGGACATAAGTTTAAAAGGTTAAAGAATTCTGAATGGTAATGCTTATTACCTCCGCCAGGAGGTTACATAATCATTGGCTTTTGTTTGTTGGTTAGCAAAATAACTCAAAAAGTACTGGGTCTATTTTGATGAAATTTTCAGGGTAGGTCCAAAATAGGTTAACTTAAAAGTGATTAGATTTTGGTGGAATCTGGATCCAGGATTTTTTTTATAGAATTCACCATTGCAAGATAGGGCCTATTTGTTCCCCATAGAACTGTCTCCCTCTTGTGGTGACATACGTTTGCTCGCTAAATCACCTTCCTGGTCATCACCATTGTTACCTCCGCCAGCAGAAGTTTCATAATCATTGGCGTTTGTTATTTGTTTGTTTGTTTGCTTTTCTAGTTTTGTTTTTGGAATGGCAATATAATGTTAATCAATGACACTGTTTAAAATGTTATGCACATCCATTTTTAAATGTTTATCTCCAACTGACAAGAATACAATTTTTGAAACAATGTCACTGGTTACCGCTCAGCAAACACCGCTACTCATTTTCATTAAGTTCAACAATGCTCAACTTTTTCTGCCTGCCTCGCTCGCCTCACTGATCTCCATGACCACCTGCCGCCTTCTAGCTGAAAAGAATGGAACGTTCCGCTTCGCTCGCTGGCATGTATTTTGCCTGTTACACCTGCATAGAGCTAGCCTTATAGCAAGTAAAAGAGGGAAAACAGCCCATATCATCTACAGTGATACAATAGATTTTGTTCTACCACCAAAACATTTAACTTAACTCTACTTCTATTTCGGCATTATTCCTGTTTCAAACCAATGGGGAGCCCTGTATTACTCATGCTATGTAACCTTAAAGGTCTCATTGCATTGTTTTTTCATTAATTTCTGTATTATTAATGAATGCCTTGTCAGCCAAAAAAATGCTTTAGTGCTCCTGTTACAGGCTGTTTTAGTTTGGTGGAGGAGATGGAGCGGGGGGAATGACAGGTTCTCAGCTATGCTAGTCACAGGCTACAATCATTCAAAACCCATTCGGTCATAGCACACCAAATAGAAGATTTAAACGTTCTAAACAAACACATATACTTACCTATATTTTGATAAGTTTTTCCTCATTCACTCTTGTTCCCGACTTGGAGTGACCTGCCATATTTCAAAAAGACGAAGTATGTTACGGCTGTATGTTGTGTTTTGTCTCTTGTGCTGTTTGTCCCTCTGGCTCTCCCGTACCTTCTACTTGCTCCAGAGATCCAGCTGATTGACCTGATTAGGAGCACCTGGTCATGTGATCAACTACTGCTTAAAACCACCTGCTTTCTGCTGCAATAGGAAGAGGCTTTTGGTGTGGGACTGCTGGTTGCTGGCTGTTGCCTCTCAGCCTGGGATTGTCTGTGTATTATGATTTGGACTTTGTGTTAATGTCTTTGTCTTATGTGTTAATAAATCCCACTGGTTGGGTTACATTTTAAAGGTGTTTAAAGGTTTTACTTGGGTCAGTGGTGGCTTTGTTGTTAGCCCCAGTAGCCCCCCCCCCCCCCCCCCCAGTAGGGCCATCCAGTAGTGGGGCGTAACAAAGTACTAAACAGTTTCTCACGGAATGAGACCTTTGATGTAACTTCATGGAGTTACCCCAAGTTAGCCTACAAGGTCACATTATTTAAGGCGATGATTTGTCCCATTACACATATTAAAAAGTACATTCTATTGTTTAAAATATTTACAGACACTAAAATGCGAGTTTAAAAGCATTTACATTTCAGTTACATGCACTTCTGTTGGGACATTCAATTGAAACTGGTACTTTGGCCAGGAATCTGTGTGAATGGAATCTGGTCTATACATCTTAAAAATAAAAGTGAAAGAGAATAAAAGAGAAAACGAGTGTAACTGACCACACACAAACGATTGCAAACAATTGCATGAACATATTTTGTTCTCTGAACAACAATAACAATGATAATAGTTAGGTTTACACCATCAATAATAGTAGTCAAATCTACAGAATTGTGTTGTATACAAATATGAATACTTTAATGTCCACAAAGTGGAAATTTGTCTTTGGTTCCACCACATACAGACAACAAACATTTAAACATTCAGCTTACTGACATAGCACCACACAGGCATCACAAAACACATTTTCTGCATACACAACACTGCATTTTTTAAGTAACAGAAAAACACCAGAAATGTCACCTATCATAAAAATTAGCCTGTAATACGAATATGTAAGCACAGAAGTAGCTAATAGATAAAAATACTATAATGAATAAAATAAATAAAACAAATAAACAGACCTACAAAGGACTGGGGTGGATTAGGCAATAGTCCCTATGCTATTTATTGCCCTAATTCCATTGGTGACTAAGGAGTTTTAAAAAATAATCATCTTTGCATTGGGCACTCTAAAGGGTACTCCCTGAGGGTAAAAGCTCAAATTCACAGTGTAGTGGGTGAGGGGGATAATTTATGATTTCCCTGGTTTTAAGTAAGATCTGCTCTTCATACATTATACTTACTGTAGATGCTTTTGTGGCTTTCTTATTATCCTTGTGTCCATATTCACTATTCTCTTATGTATTTCTCCTCTGTATGTTCAGGTTACCATACCACATAATCATAATAAAGGACAGGATGCTTTCAACAAGGTTTTTATACACTGTTTGTAGGATATCCTTTTTCACACCAAAGTTTTTGAGCTTACAAAGTAGGTAGAGATGTTTTAAGCACTTTTTAAAAATAAAATCTGTATTTTCTTTAAAAATAAGTTTGCTATCTATAAAAATGCCTAGGTCTGTAAAATCATTCACAACTTCCACTGCCTGTCCCTTAATGATTATTGGAGATAACTGTATCTTATCATTTTGAATGATAAGTTCCTTAGTCTTACTTACGTTGATTTCTAAAAAGCTTTTTTGGCACCAATTCTGAAGAGATGATGCATGGCGGACGTAAGCGTATTCTCCCTCTATATCACTCTCCTGTAGCAGACCAATCAAAGGCATATCATCGGCATATTTAAATAAACTAAAATATTCTTCTTGGATTTTAAACTTGTTTGTGAGGTCCGACTCAATATTTCCTACAATAACTCTTTGAGGGTGGTCAGAGAGAAACTGTCTAACCCAGTGGACTATTCCACCATTAACCCCTAAATCCACAAGTCTCTGCAACAGTACAGTACATGAATTTGCATAGCAGATGTAAAATCTATAAACAATATTTTAACATAATGAGAAGGGACTTGTAAATGTTTAGCTAGGGTGTTAAATAGTGTTACAATTGCACCATCTGTGCCCCTTAGACGTTTATATGCAAACTAAAGCTAGTCTAAAGTGTTGGATACACTGGGTGTTATATGCTTGCTCACCACTCTTTCCATACATTTGCATAGAATGGATGTGAGTGCGATGGGTCTAAAGTTGTTCAATTCTGTTGCACCAGGTGTAATGATCAACGCACAGTGCGTGATGACGCAAGCGTAGGGTAGAACTTGAACACTGGAAGAGCGACATGTGTGTATGGTCTAAGTCAGCGTACCCAGTAAAGAAGACATTGAACTCCAAATCCTCTCCATCTCATTTATTTAACACTCACACCGCTGCGCAAACTGCAATCATTACAGCGGCGACAAGGATTCAAAATTGGCAACAAGAGAGACTAACGACGCTTTCGTCCAATTTTGGAGGAGAGAGAGATCGGAGTATTGGAACTTCGGAACGCGTGAGTCTAGCGTGCAGAAAACAGCTAGTCAGCTAGCGCAGCAAATGCCTGTCTACTGAAGCTAAGCAAAATGTTTAATTCATCTATGGCAAGCCACGCTATACAGCTGTTTGATACCGAGACAGACCCAAGTTCTGTAGGCTCGAGATGGAGTAAATGGATGCAGCGTTTTGAAAACTCTCGTAGCAATGAACATTGTGAGTGACGCTAGGAAGAGGGCATTGCTTTTGCACTTAGCTGGGGAACGAGTACATGATATCTATGATACTCTGGAGGGTGAAGAGGACGATTATGCAGCTACAAAAACGAAGCTTGATGGCTACTTCTCCCCAAAGAAAAACACACAGTATCTTGTGTATAAATTCAGAAAAGCCATTCAGCACCCTGGCGAGTCCCTAGATACTTATCACACCAAGCTTCGCACTCTAGCCAAAGACTGTGAATTCATCAACGTCGACAGTGAAATCAAAGCACAGCTAATACAGAGCTGCACATCTCAAAGGCTCCGCAGGAGGGCGCTCTGAGAACCTGAAATGACATTGGAAAGGCTGTTAGACTTCGGGAAACACTGGAAATTTCCGAAGAGCAAGCAGAGGGCATAGAGAAAGGAACAACCACTGTCGTTAACATGCTGGAACACAAACACAAACCACAAAATGATTATCAATGCAAAGACAGAAATAAAGCAAACACAAAATGTAGAAATTGTGGCAGAATATATCCTCATAAAACAGACTGCCCAGCAAAAGGGAAGGAGTGTAACGCCTGTGGGAAACCCAACCATTTTGCCAAGGTGTGTAGGTCCCGTCAAAGAAAAGCACACGCAAACAAGAAAACAGATTCTACTGAGAGGAAGCAGTCAAGCAACAAGAAGATAAATCAAGTAACTGGGCAACTGTGGCCTAGTGGTTAGGGAGTTGGTCTTGCAATCGGAAGGTTGCCGGTTCGAATCCCGCCCTACCCATGGTTGAGATGCCCTTGAGCAAGGTATCTAACTCCACATTGCTCCAGGGACTGTAACTGAAACCCTGTAAATATCTGTCGCTCTGGATAAGAGTGTCAGCTAAGCGTAATGTAAATGTAATGTAAATCAAGTAACTTGTTCTGAGTGCTGCACACACAAAGGTTCATCTAGCAGTGATGAATATGCGTTCATGGTTAACCGTGAGGTCTGCTCAAAACACCCCCAAACGAACGTCATGATAAATGGCATCAAGGTAAAAGTTCTGATTGACTCTGGAGCTTCAGTCAACGTAATCAGCGAGACAGTCAACACGTTCAAGCCTGCTCCAAAGCTCAGTCTAGCTGAGATCAAGATATTCGCATATGGTGCAAAGACTGCTCTGCCCATCATCGGTGTGTTCACATGTTGCATCCAAGCCAAGGGCAAAAGTACAGAAACAACATTCTACGTGCTTAAAGGAAATGGACATTCACTTCTCAGCTATGAGACCGCCAAAGAGCTTGGACTCATTCAAATTGTCAATGCTGTCAACCTCACCAGACCAAGTGTGGCAGAACAACTCGTTGATAGTCACCCAGAGCTGTTCACTGGAATAGGCAAGCTCAAAGACTTTCAGATGAAGCTTCACATAGATCCTGAGGTACAACCAACTTGCCAACCACAAGAACTACAAAAGCTAGAAAATGATGACATCATTGAGGAGGTCACCGGACCAACACCCTGGGTGTCTCCGATCGTGATGCCCCCAAAGCCCAAGGATCCTGATAAAGTCAGAATTTGTGTTGATATGCGACAAGCGAACATGGCGATACAGCGAGAGCGACACCTCACGCCCACGATGGATGATGTGATCCATGAGCTCAACGGTGCGAGGGTGTTTTCCAAACTGGATTTGAATGCAGGATACCACCAGCTTGAACTTCATCCAGATAGCCGCTATATTACCACTTTCACTACTCACCTAGGGCTGAGAAGATGCAAGCGTTTGAACTTTGGCATATCATCGGCTGCTGAAGTTTTCCAAAATGCCATATGTCAGACTTTGCACGGCATACCAGGTGTCAAGAACCTCAGCGACGATATCATTGTCTATGGTGCCTCTCAAAAAGCACATGATGTTGCCCTGACAGCAGTGTTTGCAAGACTCAAGGAGCGTGGTCTGACACTCAACCGCAACAAATGTGAATTCAATAAGCAACGTCTGGAATTCTTCGGCTTTGTTTTCTCCGCTGACGGCATCTCTGCTGACCCACAGAAGGTGGCGGTCATTCATCAGGCTTCTACACCTAAAGACCCTGCCGAAATCAGAAGCCTCCTAGGTATGGCCAATTACTGTTCCCGCTTTATCAAGGACTTCTCCACCATTACTGCACCCCTAAGGGAACTTACAAAAAAAGGCACACCCTGGAATTGGGGTGAGGAACAGTCAGCTGCACTCAACCTGCTCAAGGAGAGACTGACCAGCAGTACCACCATGTCCTACTTTGATCCAAACAAAGACACGGAACTGATTGTTGATGCAAGTCCCATAGGCCTAGGAGCCATTCTCACTCAGAAAGACAAGGGAGAGAGAAATGTCATAGCTTATGCCAGCCGCGCACTCACTGACGTTGAGAGAAGATACTCACAGACTGAACGTAAAGCCTTAGCAATTGTATGGAGCTGTGAGTACTGCACCTCTATATCTATGGGCATCCGTTCACCTTGGTCACTGACCACAAGCCGCTTGAGCTAATATGGAACAACCCAAGATCAAAACCACCTGCCCGAATAGAGCAATGGGGTCTCAGGCTGCAACCCTACAATTACCGTGTTGCCTATAGAAAGGGAGTTGACAACCCTGCTGATTATATGTCCACACACCCTAGGCCAGCACAGACAATCCGGAACAAGAGCTTCTAAGGTTGCAGAGGAGTACGTCAACTTCATCTCGCTGCAGGCGACACCAAAGGCAATGACGCTGGAAGAGATTAAAACTGAAACATTGAAGGATACCACTTTGCAACAGGTCAGTGCATGCATCAAGAACAACACCTGGCACACCATCGCACATGACATGCCAAATGCAGCAGCGCTACAGCAATACAGACATGTTAGCAGAGAACTCACACTGTCTACAAATGAGGATCTCATACTCCGAGGCTGTAGAATTATCATACCCATCTCTCTGCAGAAGCGAGAATTACCACTTGCTCATGAAAGCCATCAGGGCGTGGCCTAGACCAAAATCCTACTCTGTGAGAAAGTGTGGTTTCCCAACATTGATCAACAGGCTGAGGCTCTCATTAGAAACTGCTTAGCCTGCCAGGTTAATACTCCTGCCACAAAGACTGAACCCCTCAGAATGACTGAGTTGCCTGAGTCACCATGGCATTCTGTCAGTGCAGATTTCTATGGCCCACTCCCATCAGGAGAGTACCTGTTAGTTATTGTGGACGACTACACACGATACCCCATCGTAGAGGTCTTTCGCTGCATCTCAGCAAATGCAGTGATACCATGTATGGATGCCGTCTTCTCCATGTTTGGCATTCCACAGATCATCAAGACTGACAACGGACCTCCATTCAACAGCACACGGTTTTCCCAGTTTGCCAGCTACATGGGTTTCAAACACAGAAAAATAACACCTCTGTGGCCACAGGCAAATGCGACAGCTGAATGGTTCATGCGGACCATAGGGAAAACAGTGCGAATTGCACAAATGCTAGGCACTTCCTGGAAGCAGCAGCTGAACATCTTTCTGCGTGAGTACAGAGCTACACCCCATAGCACAACAGGAAGACCACCGGCTGAATTGATCTTTCAGAGAAAGATGAACATCAAAATACCATCTGCCAGTCCTGTTACCATTCATGTTGACAGTGATGTACGCCTTAAAGACACTGAAGCAAAGGCCAAAATGAAAGCGCATTCCGATGTCCGACGACATGCTGCGCCATCCAACATCAGGCCAGGTGACATCGTGCTTTGTCGCCAACTGAAGAAAAACAAGCTTACAACGCCTTACTGCAAAGAACCACTCACAGTCACACAGGTGAAAGACCCAATGGTGACTGCAGGACGGAATGGCTATTCCATCACTAGGAACAGTTCATTCTTCAAGAAGGTCCAACCCGATGCACTGCAGGATCCGCTGGTGCTCCCTGATTCAGACTCTGACCCGGATCAAGACGACGGCGATGCTGCAGAACCAGCACCAGATCGGGAACATGGTGTCAACGCTGAACCAGCACCCCTGCCACGTAGATATCCTTTCAGAGTGCATAGACAGCTTCCAGCATATCTGCGTGACTATAACTGAAGAACTGTGATTGACCTTAAGTCACTGAGAGACTGTTTAGAACTCTTTAAGTTGTGTTCAAGGAAGTTCTCTGTTGGCACCATACTTTGAGTTATTTAGATGTAAGCTAATGAAATGCATTTGTGTTCTGTAGTACCAATTTGTTCACTGATGGCCTAAGAGCAAAGTAAAAATAATGAGTTTGAGATTAGACATCCGTATCAGGCACGGTTGTCTGTAGGCCTCCTTTGAGTATATTAATGTGTTGCTCTGAATAGGTTTATTAAAAAAAAAAGGAGTATTGTAATGATCAACGCACAGTGCGTGATGAGGCAAGCGTAAGGTAGAACTTGAACACTGGAAGAGTGACATGTGTGTATGGTCTAAGTCAGCGTACCCAGTAAAGAAGACATTGAACTCCAAATCCTCTCCATCTTATTTATTTAACACTCACACTGCTGTGCAAACTGCAATCATTACACCAGGTTTTTTAGGAATTGGCACAATGTTGGATTGCTTCCATGTGTTTGGAACTGTAGATGTCTGAAGCAATATTTGGAGTAGTTTTGTCAGCACACCCTTTAACTGGTGAGAGCAGAACTTGAGCACTTTACCACTCAAAAGACTGGGGGCCTTATTAGGCTTAATAAAGGCCAGGCTTGAAAGGACTTCATGTTCGATGACAGTGATTGAATTGTATGCTGGGACGGTTTTCCACACCTTCTCCTGCTCAGTGCTGAAGTCTGTTTTATCAAAGCTACTGTAAAAAACATTCAGGTCATTTGCAAAAGATAGGTTAGGACAAAAGCCAGTTGGGTGCCTCCTTGTTTTGTTTCCCTTCCCATCATTTGATTTAAACCTGCCCATGCAGTTTAGGCATCAAAAACTATATGATACCGTTAGGGAAAGACCACATACTGATAATTGAGAAGGCTGCGGGAGTGTTGGCTGATTGGTGGGCGTGACATGCCAGAGCTTCAAATTGAGAACAGGTGATTTAACCTGGAGAGCTGTTTTTCCCCAGGCGAATTTCTCCCAGACAAAAAGCTGCGTTTCGTGGGAGCCCCAGAGGACAGTATTTTTGTGTTTACTCGTTTTGTGGATACCGTCGAAGAAAACTGAACAGAGTTTGGGCTGGCCGCTTACAGGAGTGACGACTGGGCTGGTCGAAGTGTGTCTGCTTATGGTGAGCTGTACAACTGCGGTCTTCTCATGTCGTAGTTGCACTCATCACCACATACACCACTGATAATGGTTCATTCCCAAGTTAGACACAGACAAGCAGGGCAAGTTACAATCCATAGTCCTAATTAGCATATATAACACCCCTAGACAACGTTAAAGGTAGAGCTAGTTTTGTACCCTTTGTTTTATTCTGTTTTCTATAGGTGGATAACTGTAGTGTTGGTGGCAAACGCTCGGTGTACTGTAGGGTGGAGTATAGGGGTTTGTAACAGTAGGGCTGCTCGTCCGGGATTTGGTTAGTTTTGTTACCTGTGGCGTTCTGTGTTTAGAGCTGCATCGGTGTTGAGATTATAGTATTCTTAAATTAGTTTGGGTAACAAGCTGCTAATTTGTTTTGAACGTGTGACGTTATTTCTTTGACTAGGCCATTTGTGTGGTATTGATTTGTTTAAATCCTTTTTGTATGCAGCTGTATCACTCTACTTTAGCGAATCAAATTTCTGCACGAAATGAAATGAAGTACGAGGGGCGGGTTTACCAGGCTAAGCCTACCTCGCTTTGTGTATGTAAGCTTCAGAAAAAGCTTTACAAGGGAAGTCACGTCACGCCTCAATTTCAATTTGGCAAAAAGTAGTATATTAACATCAGTGACTATTACTAAGGTAAGGTCCATACTCTTAATTACAGCTTACCAGGTAGGTCTTTACTAGGCTTTCAGGCTGTTCATTTACGTAGAGGCATAGCCCTTTGATGACACATTCTCTGCGCATCTCAACACTGGGATGATATTTTTTGAATAAAGCAGGGGTCTCCAACAAGGACTGGAATACTTATGAGAGTCAGTGTCCGGTTCAAATCACAGTTAAGTATGATCGTTACCTTTAAAATAATGAAACAAAAAACATGGTTAGAACACCACATGAAAGACAGAAAGAAGCCCTTACAGCATCTCAGGCTTGTGGAAGTCACTATATTGGGGACCCCTGATACTCAATGTTGTGTTTCTATTACACAATTTAAGGCATGGCAAGGTACAAATTAAAAACAAGTGCAATCAGATATGGCAACTTGCCTCTCCTTGCCAACGCTGTAGGCATATCATGCGACACATAGATGTTCATGCGTGTGTTTGCCCAAGACAAGTGTGTGTATGATCTCCTTGCAGGCGACACAACAGGCAGACAGACATCACTGTCATATCTATGTAGATAGCGTGTGTGGCACTGTTGACTGAGTGAAAAGGGCATAGTTTAAAAATTCTACTTTCTGGAAGATTGTCACTGAGGCTGTCAGTTTCACCATAGCCATAGCACACAGGTGTCAAACTCAAGGCCCGGAGGCCAAATCCTGCCCGCCGTGTCATTTTATTTGGCCCGCGAGATCATTTTAAATGTGTATTGCAGTTGGGCCACATACACCATTAATATCTAGTAATATGCCCAGGCCCAGTAACAGTGATATCTCCCATTCACAGCACAGATCAGGATTATATATATGTATACTGTATTTGTGTAGGCACATTTGAACTACCATGAGGGGAGTGTTTGTGAGATTTTTCTAGTTTTAAGTATTAGGTACATGCATGCACAATTTCAGTCAATTTTTGAGTAAATAATGACTTTGGCCCGCGACTTAGTCCCTGATTTTGATTTTGGCCTACTGTGAATTTGAGTTTAACATCCACCTTGTCAACATCAACTATGTAAGAGTTAATTGAGTTAGTCTGTGTAGTGAAAAGTTCTCAGGCATACCATTATTCCTGCAGGAAAGACAGGACCTTAACCCATTGTTAAGGAAAAAAAGCTTCTCTATAGAGTTATTCAGCAGAATGAAGCATGAGGTTCATTAATGGACTACAAATGTCACATTCCACATATTCTTCTGTATTCTAATTTTCTGAGACACTAAATTTTGCGTTTTCATCATCTGTGAGCCACAATCATTAAACATCAAGAAATTAAAGCATGCAATATTTGACTCCATGTGTAACAAATCTATACAATAGATGGGTTTCACTTTCTGAAATCAGTGACAAAGAATATTCAACTTTTTCATGATATTCTAATTATATGACCAGCACCTGTATATGCAGAACAAAGATGCACAACAAGAACACAATCTACATTACCTCACTCTCAGAAAAAAGAGCTGGCCATCTGCTTTTGAGCTCTGTGATGAAGGGCATGTCCTGGACAATTCCCTGCCTTCTGTAGGCAAATGTTTTTTCCATTTTAATTTTCACTTGTTGCTGGTTTTTCTTCTGCACCTCCAAAAGAAGCGTTTCTCGTTCCTCTTCAAAACTGTCTTTCGTTTCACCCACAGGATAGGCAGGACAGTAATTAACTTCCGCTTTGCGTGGCTTTTTCACCTGGTTGGGGCTTCCTTGGTTTGTGGTATGTTTTCCCTTCATCGAATTTATGCTGGGCAAGTTCTGGGCAACCAATGCTCCTCAGCCTGGTTCTGTAGTTGGACATTTTATATTTTAAACAAATATTCCACTCATATTAGCCACATGCAGACCCTTGCTCCTTCAAGCATGTGGTTGATGGTCTTACCACACTGCTGTTTCCCAACACCACCATCCAGACTTAGCAACTAACAATGTTTACAACTTCAGTAGTCCGATGGATCGTTCAACGACGCAAGTGTTTCCCAACAACAAAGTCTGGACGATCCATCGGAAGTTCCATCGTGAAGTTCTGCAGTTGGAACGATTAGCATGGACCTGTTGTGAGACCATCGTGTTTGTTCACGTGATGTCTTGCTCGTCACCTTTGGCCTTTTTGGGGCCAATTCGGCAGCCGTCTGTGCGTTATTGCCACCATCTGTATGAATGTTACTCCCAATACACTTAATTTTCGGTATTGCATTGCTAGATCATGTAAAAAGAAGGTAGAAAACATACCCGATAACACACAAAAAGCTGTTGCAAAATGTGGTTGGATCAAAGTTAATACGTCAGTGATGTTAATGAGCACTTTTGTAATACTGTGATGTATGTGCACTGATTACTGACCCACAAGCATGGTTATTCCATTGTCCCATTGATCATTTTCACCTGTTACAAATTGATTACTATTCAGCAGGATTCAAACCTATATCTCACCGAAAAGGGTAGCACACTTCCTTTCACACACCGACAAGCTAACCACTTATCCACCACACCACTTACCTACATGGAGGGAGTGGTTATATTTATAGCTGTAGTTCATGTAGTATAAATTAAATACACAGACATATGATACAAACTGACAGTCAGTTGTTGCTTTTAATGAGTAAGGCACATAGTTGTTATGACGGAGATATCCCAGAGTTTCTACAGCTGCCATACCGGCTTAAATGAAATGAGACTACGTTTCGTCCTTATGTAGTTCAATCGTTTCTGTCATTATCCGCCACGAATGCACCCGAATACTCCCCGAGCACTTCCGAAACATCTGGGTACTTTCCCGTTTGCAAGTCCAAACTAACAACAGTTCAGACTTCCATCGTACTTTGGTGGTTGGAGATTTTTGGGAAACAGTCGGTTGTGGGGTGCTGAGTAGTTTGAACCTACGTTGTACAACGGTGGTTTAATGCTAACCTCCGTCGTTGTTTGGGAAATGCACCCCTGATGTGTAGCTCATGATTCTCTTTGTTTTTGAGCTGGAAGGCTCCCGGTTTAACTTCTTGTGACTGGATATCACTAAGCTGAGCAGTGCAAAATCGACAGAAGTACTTAGTGCAAACAAAAATCTGGGACACAGGTACATTCAGCCCGATGACGGACTAAACATAAAGGCTTGGAGCAGATATTCGGAAGGCATGGACGTTGGCATCAAGCCAGCACAAACCAATGCCGTGTTTGCATGACACTTCATTTATCTACTACAAACGTTTTTGTAGTGTTCTTACCGTCGCTTTGTACAGCCAACGGTGATGTTAATTAGGATGCACGACTTTTGATTAATAAATCATTTGCACAGGCTAGTCCTTTCATAGCCACCATCTGCCACTGGCCACAAAACCAAAATTACATACAAATATACCTTGCCTAATGTAGAACATCCACTGTTTCATTCAATATTGTAAAAAATATATTGAACTTACCAGGAAATACATTGATGAAGACAGATGAAAATTTAAACACATTACGAAGAAAACCGTTAGTGATCTAGATCAAGCCAAGCCGAACCATGTGCTGGAACTCAACAAAATGGCTGATGCTTTCCCCCCTCTGCCTTACTGAGCGTGTGCAAGAGAAAGTACGGAGAGCGCATTGGGACAACCTCAAGGCGGTTTAATCAACTGCATTACATAAATCCAACTCAATAAGGTCTAATAATCCTAAAAACCAATACGGTTAGGTTATTACAACAAAACTCACTTGATTTAATCGTTAAACACGACAATATTTAATCAATTTAACATGAAATATGTATGTTGCTCCAGCAACATGTTTCATTTTTTTGAGTGTATGAAGTCTAGGTGTCGATTGCTCACTAGGAGAAATCAGAGTGGTGGCTATCAGCCAGTGTCCCTAGTGTCCACTGAGTAGGCATGTGTTCTCTCCAGAGCCTGAGCTATGTCCTGTGTCTGTTAGTGTAGACTTGAAGTCTATAAAAGTTGTATCTCAGGGTGTGGTTGCAGTGGAAGAAGAGGGTAAGGAGGTGCCTGTGACCATACTGCGCGACATGGGTGCTGCTCAGTCTCTGATGGTCTAGTTTGGTTACTGGGTTGCACTGTAAAAAATGATTTTGTGGGGTACTACATTCAACTGATAAAAAATGTTTAAATATTACTCAGGAATATTAGTCCACAAAGACAATGTAATGCAAGGGGTAGAATATACCTTCACTACCTATTATTAAACAGTATGAACTGCCACTGGCGAGAAACGAGTAAGGTTTACTCAGTTTGTATTTATACACTGTAACAAATAATTTTGTTTACAGTCTATGGGTAGTACATACAACTCATGAAAACTGTTTAAATATTTCCCAGGAATCTTAGTGAGCAGAAAATGTAACATAATGGGTAGAGTATAGCCTCATTACCCATAATCAAACAGTATTAACTCCAAGTAATGAAACATGAGTAAAATATACTCAATTTGTATATATACGGGCAACATTTCCAGGGAGTGAACTTGCATGCTCGTGTGTGGAGTCAGTTAGTGCTGCATGAAGGAACAGAGAGACAAGTTGTCGACCAGTCGTGACCAATTGTGAAGGTAAGTTGACCCTATTGTGTATTTAACCTTGAATGCAAAAAACCTAACTTGTTCAAGAGGAAATCTATCACATTCGAGTTGTAGTTGCCGTGGTCTGAATAAAACTATTGTAATTCAGATTTCACGATATTTAAACATTGAGATAGCTATGCAGTGAGTGTGAGGTTAGCTATTTTACCACCCTTCTCACAATCTAAAAACGTCACGAAAACCACCACAACAACCATGCCTTTAGTTCAGGGTTAGCTATTTTACCAATACCGTTCTCACAATGTAGAATCTGTGAGAACCGTCATCAACCAAAGACGTTTGCAGCCCAGTTTGCCTAGCTTGTCAAATGCTAACTGGTTGGATTTAGTGGTAGGTCTGCTTTCAATGGTTAACGTTACCTGTTAATCCATAACAACAGGTATAGCTGTTCTTTGTGACAATGTATT
The DNA here is from genome assembly GCA_027475355.1 of Coilia nasus. Lineage (NCBI taxonomy): Eukaryota > Metazoa > Chordata > Actinopteri > Clupeiformes > Engraulidae > Coilia > Coilia nasus. The sequence continues at coordinate 805,809 of CM050209.1, forward strand.
ATCAAAATAAATTCGAAGATGGTGCAGGAGGTAGCTCAAATAAAATGCCAACGTCCTAAAGATAGCACTTTAACCTTACTTAACATTTAGAAGCCCCAGTGATGGCTATTGTGAATGCGCCTGCACGTTAGCTCTCAGCCGTTGAATGCCTATTTTTTCATAGTTCACCCTATGGTTAGTTTTCCGGTTTGTTTTTTTCCCTTTCACTGTTAAGAATTTGGAAAAAAACAACTTTACATGTTGCGCATCTGAAAATATGCTTTTGTTTTGTCATTTGACAGGTGCTGACCTCCTCTAACTGGGCTACAGGCGTTGATGAACCCATCTCTGAGTATTTTTTTCACATCATCATCTCTGGTTGCTTAATTAAAAACAAACTTACATTTAATGTCTCTTCTGTGTCTGGTCAGTTATTTTATTCTAATAATAATACCACTACTAATAATTAATAATTATCAAATGATAAATAAATAGTAATACTAAGAGATTATATTAAAAAGGGTTTATTTTACCCAATTTTTATGAATAGTATTCCTTTGAGATACTGAGTAAAGACCATGTGATTTTTTTTAGTGTGTCATAGCTGCTGAAATTGGCTTATCTTTACTCAAAAATATGGGGTTAAATGTACTCAAATGGAGTGAGTGCAAATTGTTACCTCAATTTTATTGAGTAAATTCTATAGGTTGTTTTTTATAGTGTGGTCACGGTGGGTGTAGTACCCTCTTTGCCAGTAGAGAGTACAGACCTACTGATGGGCAATGATCTTGCTGGTAGTCAGGTCTGTCTGACCCCTGTTGGAAGCTTTTCCTGCCTGTGTAGTCACTTGTTCTCAGTCTCGGCAGGAAGCCAGTTCTCAGATATCAGCTGATCAGCCTGTCGAGCTAGCAGACACCTTTTTTGCATGGTAAACAAGGTCACGAAGACAGATGCTTTTCCTATCCCGCGTTTGGAAGATTGTATAGACCGCATTGGTCAAGCTCAGTTTTTGACAAAGTTAGATCTCCTGAAAAGAGTTCCTCTCACTCCCCGGGCTCAAGAAGTATCTGCATTTGTAACATCAGCATTTTTTGGTATGAAAAAATGCTCCAGCGACTTACCAGCGAGCGATGAATCAGATTACGGCTGGATTGTTTAATGTTGTAACATATATAGATGACTTGGTTACATACAGTATAACTTGGCATGATCATATCCAGCATGTGCGTGCATTGTTTGAGAAACTCCAGCAGGCTAACTTGGTGGTAAATCTGCCAAAGTGTGGGTTTAGCAGGCGACAGGTTACATACTTGGGTCATTGCGTTGGCCAGGGAATAGTGGCGCCCAAACACGCTAAGGTGCAGGCCATTTTAAGTTTAGCGGTGCCTAGAACATGGCGTGAGCTTATGAGGATCCTGGCAATGTGTGGGTTTTATCGCCGTTTTGTCCCGAATTTTGCCACCGTAGTGGAGCTTTTAACAAACCTTCTCAGGAAGGAAGTCGAGGTAGCAGGTCAGGTCAGGTAGCATTTGACAGGCTGAAAGCAATCTTGTCCTGTGAGGCAGTGTTAAGAGCACCAGACTTTGATGCTCCATTGAAGTTGGCTGTGGATGCGTGTGAGGTTGGGGTCGAGGTGTGTTGCTGCAGACGATTCTCAGGGGTTCAACTGACCAGTAGCTTACTTCTCCAAGAAGCTTGATGAACACCAGCAAGCATATTCGACTATTGAGAAGGAAGCACTGGCACTTGTTCTTGCACTGCGTCACTTTGAGGTCTACGTGTCTAGCTCTGGGGGGGAAATCACAGTTCTCACAGACCATAATCCTCTCACATTTGTGGCTAAATTTAAGACTTTGAATGCCAGGGTTTTCAGATAGAGTTTGGTTCTTCAGCCATACAGTTTGGTTGTGCAACATGTTGCTGGCAAAAATAACATCATTGCGGATACACGGGCATGAAGCCATTTTGTTTGAGTAGTCGATTTTCAGTATTATGGCAAGGAATTATATTAAGTTACCTACAGTTACTTTCTTTTGAAAGTGTAGGGTAGTAGTGATTTTAATTCAATGTGTGTTTCTATTTGTAAAAGAAGAAGAAAAAGTAATTAATAGAGAGACAACGGGAATAAAACAACTTAAAAACAAAAAAACTTAAAGAAAAAAAACAGGAAGAGAAGTTAAAAAAAAAGAAAAATGTTGTCCCATGGGGGAGGAATGTTATGCAGGCCTGTTAGGGAAAGAGCACATACTGATAATTCTCAAGGCTGCGGGAGTGTTGGCTTATTGGTGGGGGTGACATGCCAGCGCTTCAAATTGACAACAGGTGATTTCACCTGGAGAGCTGTTTTTCCCCAGGCGAATTTCTCCCAGAGAAAAAGCTGAGTTTCGTGGGAGCCCAAGACGACTTCATCAGTATTTTTGTGTTTACTCGTTTTGTGGATACCATCGTTAAAAAGTAGAAAGTGCGTCTGCTTTTGGTACTGTGGTCTTCTCATGTCCTAGTTGCACCCATCACCACATACACCACTGATAATAGTTAATTCCCAAGTTAAGCACAGACACGCAGGGCAAGTTACAATCCATAGTCCTAACTAGCGTATATAACACCACTAGACAACATTATAGGTAGAGCTTGTTTTGTACCCTTTGTTTTATTTTGTTTTGTATAGGTGGGTAACTGTCAATATCATTATAGCCTTCAGACAAGTTTCGCAAAAGTTACTAGCTTTACCATATGCAAAATTTTAAGATAATAAGTTATTATGAAAAGTAAAGCAAAGTCCTTCTAGACACGTACCTGCGCTCGACATCCATATTGGTAACACCTTCAACCATCTATTTTGGGTTATTTTGGACTGTGCATGTGTAATGCACTACACGGGAAGTTTGGTACAGTGGAGCACGATACAACAACATGATTGGAACTTTGTTTGTACAGTGTGGTAGATGATTGGCTCTTGGCAGTAGAACAGGCGGGATATTTGCAGACTTGCCATCTTGGCATTACGAAGTGTCCCCATGCATTTCTATGGTCGATTTCTTCAGTGCTCTGTCTCCTCCTATGTAAAAGTCTCTGAGTAAAGTTTTTTTCTCAGCAATGTTTTGACATATGCTTGCCAAACTTGAAATATGCCATTGGGAACTTGTAAGCAAAATTATCATCTTCCCACCGCTAGGGGGAGCCGCTTGACCCATGTTTTGTTTTTTGTCGGCACGTAATGTCATTCCTGAAAGAACAGTTACACCATTACTTTTGTGGTTGTCGTAATGACAAATGTCTTTTTAAAGATACAAGTAACTAATTGCTGCTAATTGATTTTTTTAAATTAACTTACACCTAATTTGCAGAGTGACGTATGTAACTATCACATTGTTATCTCTCTCCCTCTCTCTCTCTCTCTCTCTTTCAGTGGAGATAGACAATGGACTCAGTGAAATGTTGCTTGTAAGGTTAGAAAAGGCTGACAGATCTTTTTTTGTTCCTTCAATTTTCTCAGCAATTAGAGAGAGATTATCCAAGGAGCCTTTAGGAGCCCAGTGTTAATAAGCCTGCTGTTTCACAGAGAGGAGAGATGAAGGAGCAGGTGGAGGTGGAGGAGAGAGGGAGACAGAAATAGAGAGATTTAGAAAGGAAAAAGGTGGAGATTAAGTGGTAAGAAAAACAACACGTAGAACAAAAAGTTACAAAAAATCTTTTATAGTCACTATACGAGTACAGTGAGCAAGGGAGCAACAGATGCACTGAGTAGATTAAATCAGTTAAATAGAATTAAAGATAATAACAATGTACAATAAATATATACAAATAACAATTTAAAAATATAATATATGAACATACCTAAATATTTGCAGTCAGGTGCAAGCTATAAATAAAGTGGAGAAGTATTGCATGACAGCAGAGTAGTACTGATGTGCATTGATGTAGGAGACAGGAGGGGAAAGACAGGAGGCGCAGAGAGTCAGACAGAATGGGGGCAGAAGGTAGTCATGCAGAGGAGAGTCAAGGGTTGAGTAGGCATGCACTTGAGGGGCACACAATTGTGGTTCACGTTCCGAAATTTGAGTAAACAGAGCAATTATTAAAATAAAGAGAATTTGGGGCGCTTCTCTTGATCCGGGGGCTCTCCGCGGAAGAGCCGCCTGCTGCGGCAGGACGGATCAGAAAGTGCATCCGCCGTTCCTGACAGAAGACTGGCAGGACGTGCGAGCACCCGAGAAGCATTCGGGATCGATCTCAGGTGGCGATGAGAAATGAGCATGTACAAATAAAGTTGGTGAGCATCTCTTGATCCAGGCTCTACGCGGTAGAGCTGCCTGCGCGGCAGGACGGATCACAAGGTGCATCCACGAGGCCCCAGCAGAACGACTGCGCGGCAGAAGTCCGACGGGACACGCGAGCACCCGAGAGGCATGATCGATCCCGAATGAGATTTAGAAAGTACTCATGAGATAGTGTGAAACATTTTAAATTGATGGCGAGTGAGACATTTAAATGATATGCGAGTAGAGCGTATTTGGGCAAGGTCGCAGGCCAGGGTCCTGATGTGCTAACAAGTCTTCGCATGACCCTACGCAGGCAGGTGTCATGAGAAAAACCGAGGAAGCACCCCAAAAGAGGCAAATGTTTAAGGGACCCTTGGCCAGGACCGTGCAGTACGAATCACAACGTAAGTGTTAGCTGAGCTTTCTTTAGATCTGATGGATTACATCAGATGTATAACTGATAAGCATCCGAGGACCATCGGCCGAGGGTTTTGAATAATAGCTCAGGGAGACCGTTAGATGCTGCGGTGGTGGTTGTGCCAATTCGAGAACAGTGAGAGGATTAACAATCTGCTGGGATTCTTACTTAGTTATGGATTTAAGATGAGTGTGGCTGTCTGTCGCACATGAAGAGGGGATCATTCTGAGAGGTGACGGAGGCACAGTAATTGATATAATGAATGAATCTAGAATTGTAGGTCGCAGACGCATAGGTGAATTTGACAGTTGAAACTGGCACTGGAAGTCGTGAATTCGTTACATCTAAGCAGCCCAAAATACGCCAGAAAGAACATATATCAGCGTTAGGTCTGTATGGGGGTTGAACGCAGGAAATCAGCAAATGAATGGTGATGTCTGTCTTGACAGTCAAGAGTAACCGGTTTGGCCTTACGGATACCTTTAATCATTAGAGAAATGCAGTAGCTAGGGAGCAATTCGCTACTACTAGTTCTAATTCGCTAAACTAGTTCTGCTACTACAGCTAAAGCGTTGGTCAGAGTACGCAGGTACTCCTCGATTTCCTTAGCTGAAATAAACAGGGCAGACAAAGCGTGCATGGGCACAGCCCGATAGCCTCAAATGTGTAGGAATTTGCGATGGAGAACATTGAGGCATTAAACCGAAGGTGCTTCTGTCAATGATGGTACTGGAGTCAGGTCCGGGGCCACAGCCCGAGCCAATATCCTGAATTCTGGAAGGCAAAGCGAAATCACTGTCCGTGAGGTGAACTAGTTCTGCTGCTAGAGCTGATGCATTGACCAGAGTACGCAGGCACTCCTCAATTTTCTTAGCGGAAATAAACAGGGCAGACGAAGCGTGCGTGGGAACTAGCGCGATAGCTGCCAGTGTGTGGGAATTTGCAAAGGGGAGCATTCTGAGGCGTGAACCAAAACAGATGCGTTGCCCTTTGATGTTTTGCACGAAATAAATTACTCTTTATGTAGCCACCCTTTTTATTTATTTATTTATTTATTTATTTATTGACCTACAGAACATGACTAAATTATTTCCGATTATTTATCAGTCACACTCAGGGAAAGGCGAAAACCCACGTTACCCAAAGAAAAACCACTCTCTTGCCAATTTTGTGGAAAAAACATTGGGAAGTCTGGGAAAAATTCCTTTACCAGCACCATTACAAAATGGCTACTCAGGGTCGGACAGCCAAGAGTGGACGTGTGCTACACCACTGTTAAGATTATGAAAAATAAGATAACCGTTACAGGCAAAGCGCTATTAACCTACGTGTAAAATTATTCGATTTCAAAGTAGCGCTAAAAAGAATAAAAGTCTATAAAATACTAAAGGCTACCGGGCCATTTCCAGGAGGTCCCGTTTCCTGTTGGTGGTTCAACCTCCAAAATATATTCCTGCCCACCTGCCCAGGATGACACAGTAATGCAGTTCAACATCCAGCAGTCATGGGGGCCACGGTTCCAAGCCTTACACTGGCAGGCAGTGTAGCCTAATACAAGCAGCGGTCCAGTTCAACATTCGTCGCTCTCCAATAGGGGCACTGGTTTCAAGCTCTACGCTAGCAGCAGCAGTGTAGCCTAAAACGAGTAGCGGTGCAGTTCAACGTCCGGCGCTCTCCAACAGGGGCACAGGCTCCAAGCCCTACACTGGCAATGTAGCCCAAAACAAGCAGTGGTGAGCATAGAATAGGTGCCGCTGTGAAGATAGCCAGTCCCACCATGAAAGTATTTATTCAGTTTGTGTTGGTTTGCAACAGGAGGTGTCTCCTCTCTCCTGCCTCTTCTCTGCGTGCGTTGTAAAAGTGATGGACGCTGTAAACAGCCTGGTTTTGAAGCTTCGTTGCAGACACGATAGAGAAAATAGCAGAGTGAGCATGGTGCATCAAACAACTCGTGCCAACGTGTGTACACCTGTAAACAATGCTTTAAACTACTGCACAAGAGATCTGCTGACCTGTAGTGATTGATAAAGTAGTTAGCAAGCGTACTCCGTCTGCAGCCACGCAGGCTGCATTGTAAGGAATCCTGCAAGTATCAAACTGATATGCATGCCAGTATCCAACAAAACTGCATATTATGTGCTAGCCGGCTAGGTCATTTAAAAGAATACGCCTAGGCACACTATAATGCACACATTGTAGCAAAACATGGGAGACTGTCTCAGGAACTTTGCACACGTCGCATAGTCCATCTCGATGTTTATGAATCTTGTGAAGACTAGAATTTAGGGCACAATGCCCTAATCTGAGACGGGATATCACTATTTGCTGAGACCTATACCCAGATAGAGTACACTGTGAGCTTACAGACGGCTGAATTGAGTACAGCTGTCTCCCCTTTGCGTCTCTGTCCCACTGGAGTTGCCATATCCGGAACACCTCCTGCATGAGTTTGCTCCGTAGTTCAGTGCGTCCTGGACTGACTAACAAAGAAATTGCGTCGTCTCTTAACCTTTCTTTGGCACATTCATCGGCTAGCTCATTCCCCATAAGGCCTATATGAGCGGGGACCCACAGAAAGGAAACTTCGCAGCCACTCTTGTGAAGGTTGTACAACAAGAATGTCTGAGATTAAGTCAGGATGAGCATTTGAAGAATTTGCTTTGAGGCAGTGTAGGACTGATGAGGAGTCAGAGCAAATTACCACATTTCTAGCCTGCGCCTCCGCTACCCATTGTAAGGCTTTTAAAATGCCCAGACTCTGCTGTAAATACACTCATGTAATCACTTATTCTGTGCCCACATTTTACATTTAACTGTGGGATGCTAAAAGCACAGCTTACTATTCCTGAATCGGGGTCTTTAGATCCGTCAGTATATATTTGTATACAGGAGTTCCAGTGAAGCTGAATGTACTCCATGGCAGAGTCACTAGAGAATTCAACCTCCTCATTATGTTTATCTTCATACAACCTAAAATCAATCTGGACAGTGGGGAGGAGTCAGGAAGGAACTGGTCCCCAGTAAGAACTTTTAACTGGGACCAAATCAACTAACTTAAAATCTTTGGCCCATTTCATACATTGTTTTAAAAAAGGCAGATTCCTCACCTGAACAGAGGCAAATTCATAGCAATCAGTGAGTACATGGCTTGCGGGGCAGGTAGCAGTTTTCTCCCTGAGTGTATTCCAGTAGTGCAAAGAGAGCTGAATCCTTCTCAACATTAAAGGCTTCTCTCCTGTTTCAACAAGAAGAGCAGAGGATGATGTGGTAAACGCACCGCAACAGACTCTTAGGGCCTTTGACTGAATGACATCAAGCACTCCTACTACGGCTGAAAACCACATATTTAGATTTAGATACAGAGATCTTAAAGCCCCATTTCCGAGCCCAGTTTTCTACTATATTCAACTCTCCTTGCATCCTACCATTATATGAAGGGGATATTTCTGCCCTTGACCCATCATCAGCATATAAAGACTTCCCAGTGCCTGGACTAAGATCTAAAAACATATTGTTAATCATCACGTTGAAAAGTACAGGGCTGATTACGCTTCCCTGCGGAGTTCCATTATCAACGGAGACTACATCTGAAGTGGCTTGTCCTACTTCTACCAGAATTGTACGATCTTCCAAGAAGCTCTTGATCCACTCAAACATCCTTCCACTGATACCATACCTGGACAATTTCACAAGAAGGCCGGCCCTCCACAGCATGTTGTACGCCTTCTCGATGTCTAGAAATACAGCAATAAGAGATTCCTTGTTAACGAAAGCCCTCCTAACTTCGTAATCTAGGGCAACCACATTGTCCATAGTACTCCTTCCTTTTCTAAACCCACTTTGGTGATCTACCAACGCTCCCTTTCTTTCTAAAAAGTGGACCAATCTGTCCGTCACCATTCGCGCTCCATCATCTTGCACACAACAGACGTGAGGGCTATGGGCCTATATGAAGAAGGGGAGCTGGGATCTTTTCCAGGCTTCAATACAGGGACAATGACAGCGTGCTTCCATGCCTTTGGCAGCCTGCCTTGCCTCCAGCTTTCATTCATTAGACTGAGCAGTTCTTCCAAGAAGACACCTGAGACATGCCCGAACATTTCATAATGCAGATTATCGATTCCCGTGACTGTCTTTTTGCCTGCAGCTATGGCTCGCTCTAACTCATCTAACGAAAAGAAAACATTAATGTCATTGCACATTGGCTCCAGGGGACGTTCAGAACCACTCACAGACTGATCCCTTATTTCCCTACTTACTTCATCTAAATTATCAGAACTGTGCACCTTTCTAAATGTCTCCACTAAGAGATTGCCTTCTCCACAGATGTCACAGCGATCTTAGCCTCATCTACCAAAACAGGTATACTCACTTTCCTTCCTACACCATTCATCCTCCTTACTGTGGACCACACTTGGGAGATAGGAGTTTCATCTGACAGGGAAGAGCAGTACTCCCTCGAACTACTTTTCTTGGCAGACTTGATTACCCTCCTAGCCTGAGCCCTACAGTATTTATACTGTATAAGATTATCAACGGTGGGGAATCTCCTCAAGACTCTAAAGGCTTTATTCCTATTCCTAATTGCCTCGTCACACTCCTTACTCCACCAGGGAACCATTTTCTTCTGCAGGCCTGTGACTTTCTTAGGGATAGCTGAAGCTGCTGCAGACAAAATTATGCCTGAAAGACCATTATTCCACTCATCTATCGAGTCATCCTTAAGGCCTAATAAGGACTCATCACATAATGTTTCAAACTTTTTCCAATCTGCTTTTAAAAAATTAAACCTCCCTTCTATCCTATCCAACTCAACTGGCAACCTCAGCCCAAAAGAGCCTAAGGTTGGAAAATGGTCACTGCCTAAGTTAAAAGGATCGAGCACTTCCCATTCGCACTTACCTGCCAACTCACCAGAGGCTAACATAAGGTCCAAACATGAAGGGGACATAGATCCTAACTGCACTCTAGTGGGATGACCATCATTAAGACACACCAAGTTAAAATCATGCATAATACCCTCAACAACTTCTCCATTGCTATCAGTCCTACTGCTTCCCCATAGAACATTATGTGCATTAAAATCCCCTGTCCATATAACAGGAGGGCGTACCTGCGTTATTATGTCTTCAAGCTCGACAAGATTCAAATGTAAACATGGGTTATAAAAATTGAGCAATGAGATTCTTCCAGTAGTGCTCCAAATCTCTATCACTATTAGTTCTAGAGTGGGCTCAATTGGTAAAAGCCTATACTCAACACCAGCCTTAATAAATGTTGCACACCCACCCCCTATACTGTCACACCTATCTTTGCAGACTGACACAAACCCAGGCAAGACAAATTCTAAAGTAGGATTGAGCCAAGTCTCCTGGACACAAATAACATCACAACTAATTTCACTGAAAGTAACAAACCGTTTGAATTCCTGACCATTACCAATCAGGCTACGAGCCATTGCAGCAGATTAAATGACATCTACCCATCTCCTCCCCCCTCGCTATTTTGAGATAACATAGTATGGCCCTCCCTATCTTTAAGGAATTGGAACAGAGATTCAGGAGAAATATTCATTTGTAAATACCTCCCTGCTGTAGTTGAGACAAGTTTAATTACATCAGATCTATTAGACACCTTAGAGAACTTCAATCCTAAGACCACTTCAGATATAAACACCAGGAAATCAACTTTCTTAATAATGAAACTATCGCTTGGAGGGGAAATAACTTGAGCGCTAGGGGCAGGTAGCTGCTGAGATGGACGGGTACCGATATTTTTCACTCTTTTCAAGGCCTCAGCATAAGACACATGTTCATTTATTCTGACTTTTTGGACTTCCAGAGCGTTCGCATAATGGCTACACACACACACACACACACACACACACACATGTTGACATGGGTACAAACACACACACACACACTCTCGTGGGTGCGTGCACACACACACATATATTCACACATGCACACACGCACACATACTGTTGCGTGCGCACACATACACACACTGTTGCGCGCACACACACATGCTCGCACACACGGGGGTGGTGTGGTCATGGTGTTTAGACTTGGAATGGAATTTGACAGCCTCTGTCAAATTGCACCTCACCCACACAGGCAGACCAGCACAGCCACACGGCTCCCCAGAAGCATCCCAGGAATGCAAGATTCCATTAACACCTCCAGCCGCATGTCCCTGTGTGTTTGTGTGTGGTTGTGTGTTCCTCTGCCACTGTGTGTGTGGTGTGTGTGTCTGTGTGGGCGTCTCTGTGGTTGGGAATTGTGGTAGAAAAGTTCCTAAAGGTTTTTATTTTCATCTCCATCCAGTTGCTGTGGAGCGATGACAGAGACATCAGTTTAGCTCACCACTCACCTTGACCCTTCTCTCTTATTTGGCTGCTAGATTTGCCTCTGCTTGACTGTGCATCGCTAATGCAGGAATGTCCCCACTGAATGTGTGAGAGAGGGAAAATGTTTGTGAGACTGTTTGTTTGTGGTGTGTGTGTGAGTGTGAAAGAGTTGGAATTGGAATATGTGTAACTGCACATTTGTATTGACTTGCATACAGATGCATGCACATGTGTCCTTTAATGTAAGTTGTGTTTGTTTGTGTGCGGGTCAGTGCTCATTGTTTGTGTCCATCTGTGTGTTCATGTTACACATTATGAGTCTCCGTATAAGGCTGCATTACCAGACAAGCGTATTTGATGCAAATGGCCTGTGACAGGCAGGATGCCTTCATCTGGCTCCTCTTCTCTGCGACTGCGGGCAGATGCCAGGCTGCTTGGCCACAGCCCAGGGCTTGATCCAGTGCCATGCTTGGCATCAAAGCCTCTGTTGCTTCGGTTAAAAATCAGCTGAAAGCCTGACCAAATCCTGGGGCTTAGCTCCAAAGCAGAGGTGCATTGCGGAACATAGCAGCAGCAACAGTGAGGTTTACAGACTTGGCCTGGTAATAATATCGATTTGAACCAGTGGTAACCAAATGCTCACACAGTCGCTTGGCCTGATAAGATACTAAGCTATTCCAGTTGTTTAAATGTCAGAGAGTACAAAAACATTTTGGTATTTAAGTTTTACAGCAAAATGTTTTGATTGCAGTCATGTGAGATCTCAATATCAACTTAACTGAAGTTATCATCTTCTGCCTCATGAATCTTGATTTTGCTCTCTCTTTTATGCCCTCTCCCTATTTGTATTTGTGTGTCTGTGTATAAGTACAGTTGTCTGTGCTTTTGTGTGTGTGTGTGTGTGTGTGTGTTTTTTTTTTTTTTTTTTGCTTCTTCCACCCCAGTGACCCTCTGTCTGCTCATTGACTCATAGTAGCCATATTTGGGAGCATTTCTTCAAAAGCCATGAGAAAGCCCTCAAGCTGTGGCAAGACTCCTCTACGTATCTGTTCTCTCCTGTTTTCATCCTCTCATTTACAGCACACTACTCTTGCTATGCTTTCTTCTTATGAACATTAAAAACCTAAAACACATAGACAGAACTAATAGCTTGGTTCTCCATTTAGCTCTATTCATCAAATGCTTTTGCCTATTGTTCCAAATCAGAATGACAGATTCTTGTTGAGGGTCATTCCGTGTCAAATTGAACGATGGCCGACAGTCACCCTCTCCAAAAAATCTGAAAAAAATCACAGCTGTTTGTACATCCAACCTATGTATAAATCTTAAATATTAAGTCTGTATCACTAATAGCTCCAAAACTACAGCCCTTTGAAATTTCAGGTCATTTTGGGAATTCTGGTGAACAAGCCTTTTGCTCAACTTCCGACATTGCTGGGTCTTTTAGTATTCCACACACATTAGTGTAACTATGTGAAAAGAAATGCATTTTCCTGTAGAATTCAAAAATCAAATCAGATCAGATGTACCTTGTGTAATTCTTCCTCTCTCTCCAAAGCTGTGAAAATGGCTATAGATTCAATATGTGAAATGACACCACCACTTTGGAGGGCTTCTCGTTCAAAGAGTATGGCACACAAATTTCTCGGATTATTTTTTCCAGTCATATACGGATTATAATGTCATGCCTATGCATTAACCTTTGTTGATATTGTTTTCATATGGTCAGTGTATTTTCTTGAAGTTAGGCTTGATTTTCAAAAAGGCTGTTTTCATCTTGTCATTTCACCATGTGGACAGTTCACAGGATTTTTTAAACATTTTTCCACAATCATCCTGTAGGTGAGGATCATTTGTCCAAAATTTGGATTTGTTGCTGAGCCTCTTTATTGAGATATGATGTTTGAGAAAAAAATGTCAGTAATTCCATGGAGTTGGATTGATCAGCAGTACCTCTTTCCACCACATGTTGTGCTCTTACAATGGAAGTCAATGATAGGGTAGCATGTCATTTACAGGAAAAGCTGCCAAACAAACTTTGTGTTACAATTAAACCAATTGCACTGTCAAGGTCATTTTTGAGCAGGGTTTTGTTGTATAGCACACAAAAAGCAAGGCAAAACTAAAAAAATGGCATTATAATACAAACACAAAAGGACCATAAACAGGAATGCTATCAATTTAAAGATCATAAACAGTAACAATATGCTATGCAAACATCAAGAATGTGAAAACTAAGATCTCATATTTTTATAGTAATGAAACGCAAGACACAGACATTCACACTCATGATCACAAAATATCATGCACATCTTAAATGTAAACATTGAAAAATATGAGATCTTAGTTTTCACATTCTTGATGTTTGCATAGCATATTGTTACTGTTTATGATCTTTAAATTGATAGCATCCCTGTTTATGGTCCTTTTGTGTTTGTATTATAATGCCATTTGTTCAGTTTTGCCTTGCTTTTTGTGTGCTGTACAACAAAACCCTGCTCAAAAATGACCTTGACAGTGCAATTGGTTTAATTGTAACACAAAGTTTGTTTGGCAGCTTTTCCTGTAAATGACATGCTACCCTATCATTGACTTCCATTGTATTAAAAGAGCACAACATGTGGTGGAAAGAGGTACTGCTGATCAATCCAACTCCATGGCATTACTGACATTTTTTTCTCAAACATCATATCTCAATAAAGAGGCTCAGCAACAAATCCAAATTTTGGACAAATGATCCTCATCTACAGGATGATTGTGGAAAAATGTTTAAAAAATCCTGTGAACTGTCCACATGGTGAAATGACAAGATGAAAACAGCCTTTTTGAAAATCAAGCCTAACTTCAAGAAAATACACTGACCATATGAAAACAATATCAACAAAGGTTAATGCATAGGCATGACATTATAATCCGTATATGACTGGGAAAAATAATCTGAGAAATTTGTGTGCCATACTTTTTGAACAAGAAGCCCTCCAAAGTGGTGGTGTCATTTCACATATTGAATCTATAGCCATTTTCACAGCTTTGGAGAGGAAGAATTACACAAGGTACATCTGATCTGATTTTATTTTTGAATTCTACAGGAAAATGCATTTCTTTTCACATAGTTACACTAATGTGTGTGGAATACTAAAAGACCCAGCAATGTCGGAAGTTGAGCAAAAGGCTTGTTCACCAGAATTCCCAAAATGACCTGAAATTTCAAAGGGCTGTAGTTTTGGAGCTATTAGTGATACAGACTTAATATTTAAGATTTATACATAGGTTGGATGTACAAACAGCTGTGATTTTTTTCAGATTTTTTGGAGAGGGTGACTGTCGGCCATCGTTCGATTTGACACGGAATGACCCTTGAGAATTCTTGAGACTGGCATGGGCATGTGCTTTCCCTATGTTCCCTGTGTATGTAATTACAGGATTTCCCCAGCAGGGAACCACCGACCAGTAGGTATATTGTCATACTGATTATTGTCATACTGGCATACCGGTACCAGTTGGTGTGCAGGGATCTGTAGGGAAGGTCAAAGAGAGTGTGTGCAGGATAAATGCTTGGATATACTCACCGCGCGCGCGCAAAAGTGACGTAAAAATTACATCGGTTCACATCTGGCGAGACGTTTTCTAGTGTGCGTTTGCCGTGTCTGCACCTCATTTTTTTGTAACTTGTGCGCGGCAGTCCATTAACAATAGGCAATGGTTAGTCTGGTTTCAGCTAACTTTAGCCTAGTAACTACCCGCCTAAAATTTTATTTTCCATTGCTACAAATCAGCTAATATTACTGGAAACTCACAAGAAATACAAACACTGACTAAAGACTAGATGCAAACCTGCAGTTCGTTTATTAAGCTAACTTATTTTGCCTTATCGTATCATCTCTCATAACGTTTTACAGCTGAAAACACCGTAAATATACACACTGACTTGAACCTTTTCAGATTTATCCAGTTTAATTCCCAAATCAAGACATAAACCTGCAATTCAGTCATGTTTCACTCCTCTGACACGCAAGGTTCCTGAACTACTGTGGCATTTGACGGCTCTAATGAGGAGAGGATTGCCGTGTGTGTCGAGTGAAGTGTAAAGGTTCTGGTGCATCAGTGACGTCACTTTTGCGTGTGCAAGACTGCACGGTGAGTATATCCAAGTCTTAAGAGGGGACTTTGATGATGTTCTCTGCCTGCTTCCTGGTTCTTCCACTGTACAAGCCCTGGAGGGAGGGCAGGTGGGCACCAATAATTTTTCTCTGCTGTCTGAATTGTACGCTGTAGTCTGTGATTGTCCTGTTTTGTGGCAGCTATAAAACCAAACTGTGGTGGAGGAGTGGAGGAGCAGAGGTTGAATTCCATGACAGCAATGTACAAGGTGACCAACAGCTTTTGTGGTAGTCCATACTTCCGCAGTTGCCGTAGAAAGTACATGCTCTGCTGAGCGTTTTTGAGGATGGCGTTGATGTTGGACTGCCACTTCAGATCCTGGGAGATGATGGATCACAGAAACTTCAATGAGTCTACATTTGACACCGGGCTGTTGGATATTGTGAGGGGGTGCAGCAGTGAGGGGAGCTTCCTGAAGTCCACAACCACCTCCACAGTCCTTAGAGTGTGTTGGCTGCACCAGAGTGTCAGCTTGTCAACCTCCTGCTGATATGTCTACTTGTCACTGTCCTGGATAAGCCCAATGACAGTGGTGTCATCTGCAAATTTTATGAGCTTGACCGCTGGGTCGTTACAGGTGCAGTCATTTGTGTAGAGGGAGAAGAGCAGTGGGGAGAGGACACAACCTTGGGAAGCACCAGTGCTGATTGTCCATGTTCCGGATGTGACACCTCCAAGCCGCACACGCTGACTGACTCCTGTCAGTCAGGAAGCTGGAGATCCACTGACAGATGGCAGGAGTAAGGATTTCTGGGGTTATGGTGTTGAATGCTGAGCTTAAGTCCACAAACAGGATCGTAGCGTAGGCCCCTGGCTGGTCAAGATGTTGCAGAATGAGGTGCAGCCCCATATTCACTGCATCATCCACTGACGTATTTTTCCTGTGGGCAACCGGCAGGGGGTCAAGGAGGGGACCTGTAATTTTTTTTTAAATAATTGAAATAACTTGAGTGAGTAATGAATCTGAGGTGTCCATTAACCCAAATCTATTGAGTCCTAACTACACCATAATCAGTCATACGAGCGGTTTTGCACAGAGAGTTAGGATTTGGCAGGTTAGCTTCAGCCAATTAGCAAGGCACTTCCTCATTGCCATTGTCCAGAAATTGCATCATTTCCACCCCCATTCCCCCCATAGTGATTGGTGGGCTCTGCCCTTTCAGCTTATGCATGAGTTGTGTAATGCTGTGCTCAAGCTCCCTCACATGTGCATGTTAATGGTAATATATTCATAGGAGACGGCTACTATACTGCCACACAGGTGGATTTCTGTCCCATTCCTCTCCAACTAAAATTCATCTGTCTGAACCCCACCCTGTGACAATGTTTTTAAAATCCTCCAATTTTTAAACCGGGGAAAATTATCTCTGTGCAATACATTGGATTTTAGAACATTGCTTTTGGACTTTAGTGTTACATCAACGCAATGTAGACTAGCCTACGTAAGACACAAGCGAATTAAACAACTGTCGCTTTCCACACATTGTCTAGGCTACTGGGTCACTTATTAGGCTTTCCTATATGCAACTCTACCACAAAACGAAATACAGCATTAAACACCCAGTTTAAGCACATTCTCACATTAAATGTAGCCTGTTGCTGATGAAAAAAATAATCTCACCTTCTATTTCATGTTGCCTTGTGGCTGTTCCTGACTTGCCTACGTTGTGATCTTTTTTATCCACATGAAATGCATGCTTCAGTATAAGGCCTAGATATTTTCGGTGGTTATTCTTTTCCGAGCCTATGCTGCTTTTCGGAAATTAGCAGTAGCAAAATGTAGGCAACGAAATGCATTTTGCATCTTCATGGAAGCATCAACTATGCCTATAAAAGACATGCAGGTCTCCCAAACGTAGACTATGGACGGCTTCTCTTTTGCTATACCGGTTCAACTAAAGCTATCGGCTAGATAAACTACACACTCTTGCTGCCAATCATCTGAATGATTGTGTGTTTAACTGTCTGGCCAACAATCTGCTCGAACCGATTTTTGTGTTTGCGTTTTTTAATGCTTTCACTGTAACACCGAAACAAGGACAAAAAGGCCTAGATGCCTAAAAAGGAAATGAATGTTTAACATAGTCATTGAATGTAATGTCAGGATGGGGTAAATGGGGTAAATATTTCCACTCCACCCTCCTATCCTTAATTCTACTATGATTAATGGTGAATTACTAAATATGATAATTTTATCTATTGCTGTATTATTTTTTAAACTAACAGGGCCTAACAGGGGTTTCCAATGCCCATCCATGGCATAGCTTTGTTACCCTTACCTCCATTAGCTAATTGGCTACATAAAACAATGGTGGAAATGAGACCCATGAAAATCCATTTTGAAAACGGACAAAGTTGTTAAATTTTGGTTCAGTTTATCAGACTAGCATTTCCCATTGAAATGAATGGGGGCATGACTTCCTTCCTTTCCTGTTGCCGCGAAATTTTTCCCCTTTTTTTTTTTTTTTTTTTCACCGATTTTTCGTCAACGATTCCCGGGACACTGAAACTCGGGGGGACATGAATGTTTGTAGACATGTAGCCCTAGAAGTTTGTGAGCAAATAATGCCTTTTGGTCCCCCAGGGCCAGTGTCCGTTAAAGAGGGGGAGACCGGCAAAAGTTTTTGCTGAATAACTCAATGAACGTTTCACCCAACAACATGAATTTTTAGTGATATGTCGGTGTTACAGAGACGTATCGACCCAGCCCATAAACGCTCACTTGAAGCATAGCGCCACCTATGGTAATGCAATGCAAGCATAGCGCCACATATGGGTAAATGCAAAATTTGGGATTTTGAGTTGCCAATATCTTGGACCAAGAAGGTGGAAACTGTGCAAAATACGTCATGCACGATCACCACAAAGACCTCTAACACCACAGCACATGCCATAAAATTTGGTCCATAGGGGGCGCTGTAATTGTAGAAAATGTCATTATCTAGAGAATGCTTACGTTTACAACAATTTTTTTTTTATCGTGAAATCTATTGACCCTCACGAACTCATCATAGGCCGTTCATGTGAATCTCACCAAATTTGGTATATGCCATCTACAGACAATGCAGACAAAAAGTTATCAAAGGATTTATCTTGAGATAAACCCTTCCGAAGTTACACGTCAATGAACAAATAACACGTAGCTTTAAATTCTTCAAATGTCCATATCTTGGGTTTTAATTGCTCAAATTTGGTCAAAGTTGACATGCCATTTCTAAACAGCTTTCTTTTCATGTGTACTAAATTGTGTGACATTTCGTCATAGGGGCGATGTTTATTGGCGAAGCTAGGTGTCAAAAAACAGTTTTTGTTAAATAACTCGTCAACAATTTTGCCAGAGACAAAGATTTTGTGTTAGTATGTAGGTGTTACAGAGGCGTTTCGACCCAGCCCATAAACACTCACTTGAAGCATAGCGCCACCTAGTGATAAGGGTAAATGCAAAAATTGGGATTTTGAGTTGCCAATATCTTGGACCGAGAAGGTGGGAACTGCACAAAATACGTCATGGACGATCAGCACAAAGACCTCTAAGACCACAGCACGTGCCATACAATTTGGTCCATAGGGGGCGCTGTAATTGTACAAAATGTCATTTTGCCTATTATCTAGAGAATGCTAATGTTTACAACCATTTTGTTTTTATCGTGAAATCTATTGGTCCTCACGCATTGAAAACACTGGTTGACGCCCACTTCCAATGAAAACTATTTCCGTGAAAATTTAACATTGCGAAAATGAATCTGAACGAACTCGTCATAGGCCGTTCATGTGAATCTCACCAAATTTGGTATATGCCATCTACACACAATGCTGACAAAAAGTTATCAAAGGATTTATCTTGAGATAAACTTTTTCGAAGTTACACGTCAATGAACATTTAACACGTAGCTTAAAATTTTTCAAAACTCCATATCTTGGCTTTTAATTGCTCAAATTTGGTCAAGGTTGACATGCCATCTCTAAACAGCTTTCTGTCCATGTGTACTACATTTTGTGACATTTCGTCATAGGGGGCGATGTTTATTGGCGAAGCTAGGTGTCAAAAAACAGTTTTTGTTAAATAACTCGTCAACAATTTTGCCCAAGACAACGATTTTGTGTTAGTATGTCAGTGTTACAGAGGCATATTGACCCAGCCCATAAATACTCACTTGAAGCATAGCGCCGCCTAGTGATAAGGGTAAATGCAAAAATTGGGATTTTGAGTTGCCAGTATCTTGGACCGAGGAGGTGGGAACTGCACAAAATACATCATGCACAATCAGCACAAAGACCTCTAAAACCACAGGACGTGCCATACAATTTGGTCCATAGGGGGCGCTGTAATTGTACAAAATGTCATTTTGCCTATTATCTAGAGAATGCTAATGTTTACAACCCATTTTTTTTTATCGTGAAATCTATTGACCCTCACGCATTGAAAACACTGGTTGACGCCCACTTCCAACGAGAACAATTTCTGTGAAATTTTAATATTGCGAAAACGAATCTGAACTAACTCATCATAGGCCATTCATGTAAATCTCACCAAAGTTGATATGCTATCTACAGACAATGCTGACAAAAAGTTATCAAAGGATTTATCTTGAGATAAACCGTTTCGAAGTTACACGTCAATGAACATTTAACAGGTAGCTTAAATTCTTCAAAAGTCCATATCTTGGCTTTTAATTGCTGAAATTTGGTCAAAGTTGACATGCCATCTCTAAACAGCTTTCTTTTCATGTGTACTAAATTTTGTGACATTTCGTCATAGGGGGCGATGTTTATCGCCGAAGCTAGGTGTTGAAAGCAGTTTTTGTTAAATAACTCGGCAACAATTTTGCCCAAGACAACGATTTTGTGTTAGTATGCTGGTGTTACAGAGGCGTATCGACCTAGCCCATAAACACTCACTTGAAGCATAGCGCCACCTAGTGATATGGGTAAATCCAAAAATTGGGATTTTGAACTGCCAATATCTTGGACCGAAAAGGTGGGAACTGCACAGAATACTTCATGCACGATCAGCACAAAGACCTCTAAAACCACAGCACGTGCCATAAAATTTGGTCCATAGGGGGTGCTGTAATTGTACAAAATCTAATTTTGCCTAATCCTTGCCTTCACAAATCACTCCTACACACTACACAAACACACATAATGTCATTCATTCAAAACCCACCCACTTCCAGAAAATCATTTCCACAGAAATTCTCACCTCACAACACTGCTCTACCACAAACTCATCATACCAAGAGTTCCCACATTTCAATATACCGTGGCGGTCATACCATGTACTGCTATGCGGTACATCTAGTTATAAAAACTCTAGCACACAGTAACGAGACAAACCCGTGCCAGCAGGTGGGCTACTGGGATCATTCAGGAATTTGTGGTCCCATCAGAAACGTAGGTAAAGCTGAACACATCTGGCCAACTGAGTCTGCTGCTACAACGTAGCAACGTACATCGCTGGAAAACTTTATAGGCCTTTGTAGGCCTAGTGAACGTGCACATTAAGGTCAAATGTCTTACATTATCTTGACTGTAGTTGCAAAGACTTACTATATTGTAAGGCAATGATGCAAGCTTCATTGTTTTTTTGTTTTTTTTCATTAAACTCAGTTTCCACGTTTACATATGTTTGTAAGATGGCAGACAGGCTAATGTATAGCCTCTACTGGCCAACACAGTCTATGTGGCATCTATGTTTTCCAATATCTACGGTTCCACATGATCTTACAAGGACATTATTAGAAGAATGATGAAAGGAATGGTAAAAAAAACAGGGATTAACACAGAATAACCATGCTACCCTGTTTATAGAAAAGAAGCTTTGTTGGAAGAAATTCTATATATGGAAATTGTTTATTTTTTGCTTACTAGAAAAAACTGTTGGCTACATTTTTTAGATACAGATTTGTTGGTAAATTCACAATTTGCTTGTGTCCATTACTTTCCAAAAGTGCTTTCTACAGAATGACACAGCTACTGGATCTGCTGCCATAACATCCTGCTTAAAAGTCACAATAATTATAACTTAATTATTGTTTTTATTTATTACTTTGTTTACTTACACTATATTTAAAGAAAATGGCCATTGTGACAGAATTTTATCTTCAAGATGTTTTAAATATATATTTGAGTATCTATTATTAGCAGTAAGAGCTGTTGATGAAGAGTCTCTTCCAACGGCTATAATTAAACTTAACACACCACCTTCTGTGTAACACATTAACAGAGGTACTCTGGAAATATCACATAAGTGCAGGGAGCATCCTCAACTGTGTACTGTTGTTTAAGGTTATTTACAGACCTGGGGCCTCATGTACTAACACTTGCGTGGATTTCCTACTGATTCTGTGCGTACGTGAAAAATCTGGAAAGATGAGTACGCACAAAAAAATCAGATGTATCAATCCGTGCGTAAGCAGGTTTCCACGCACATTCTCTTTGTACATGTGAAATCCAGCGCACATGCATAAGCCCGACTCTCCGCCTTGTCTCCTCCCTCAAGTACCCCACATTGAAAATTCTAATTAGTATAAATAGGCCTGTAGTAGTGCTCCCGTTGAGAGAATGGATATGGAGAAAGGAAGGAAAAAAACGTTTCGTCATGCGAGGTGGATGTGCTGATTTCGGAGGTGGAGGCCGGACACAAAATCTTGTTTGGTTTACTTTCCACCGGAATCAGCACCAAAACAAAACCACTTGCCTGGACAAATGTGGCAAAGGCAGTGCGGTAAGGTCAGAAACACGGGCCGTGCTGATGTAAAAAAAAATGGTCCGACATAAAAGTGGATGTGAAAAAGAAAATCGCTGTCTCCTATGAGTGATTAGAATAATTACAGCATAAACTATACATCGTGTGTATATTTTCCAGTACATTCACTTTAGGTGTTAAATTTCTTACCAAGTAGCTACCCATTACGCACTCTGCCAGCTTCCAGCCTATTCCCAACCACGCTTTTAGTCCGGATGAAGGAGTCATGGGTTGCCCCAGGCCACCTTGCTACGATATTTGTAAGGCGCATTTGGGCATCACATATTATTTGTACGTTTATTGAATGGAAATGTTCCCTGTTCACATACGCATATTTCCCCTCAGATGGCGCCTTTATACCAATATGTGTGCAGTCGATAGCTCCGATTACATTTGGAAAACCGGCTATTGCTGCAAATTCCGCTTTAATGTTTGATTGATTGATTTCAAGTAAATATGGCTTATGGTTACTCCACGCAACACCAACAACTCTAGTCTCATTATACTACTGTCAAGAATTGAGCGACAAGCGACAAACGGAGCGTTTTTTGCGTACGCAAGCTTTGAACATGAGGCCCCTGGTGTCCAGAGGAACCCACATCCTCTTTTATTTCCCTGCCGGTTTCTCACTGCTGTGGCACAGAAATAACTATTGATGGGACTGAGCCATCGGGAGTTTAAAGGTCTTATTGCATTGTTTTTTTTTGTTTTTTTTTTGGTCTCTAGTATTAATGAATGCCCATTTGGTCATAGCACACCAAATAAAAGATGTAAACATTTTAAACAAACACATACCTATATTTCGCTAAGTGAATGACTGTTGCAACGAGACTTCTCTGGTAATCACAACTGTGGCATGTTTTTTTCTAGTTAACAAACTTACATCACTTTGTTTGCCTTTTTCTTATTTGCTCGTTTTTCTGCCTATTTTCTTTCATTGACTAATGGAGGCAATTGGGGTAGAAGAACATTTTCATGTGCAGAAGGCCTATGCAACTCTGAGTGACCCATTGTATTTCAAAAAGAGCAAAGTACTAAATGGTTTCTCAGGGAAAGAGACCTTTAAGTGCTGGTTGTTGGCAAGCCCAATACAGTACATAATCAGGCGTCTTTATTGTTGAAAGTCTTTTTTATCTATGTATTCCTCTGACTTTTTTCCTCTTTCTCTCGCTTTGTCACACACATAGTTACTCCCTCACGCTTTCTCTCTCTCCAAGGGGTCCTGCTAGAAATTGTGGGCCCCACCCCAACCATATCATAGTTCTCTGTGGGCCCCTGTAAAGCTCTGGGCTCCCTGAATCATCCTGATCTACCCCACCCCACACCCCTTAGTGGTGCCCCTGTTCTCTCCTTCCCTCCCTCTCTCTCTCACACACACATACACACACTCACACTCCCTGTGTGAGGTCTGTCTCAGGCGTGTCCATTGCACAGGAGGTGCATCTGACCCTGTCAATCATGTTCACTGTCGGGGAATGTGTGAGTGTGGCACTAGTGAGTAAATATAGACCTGTGGGGTCTAGGGAATGCACCTCATACACTAGCTCATCTCATACTAAATTAGTAAATCTGTCTGTACTCCTGTAGAGTCCCAACTGGCTATCTGGATATTTGTGTGGCTTTCAGTGAAGTAAACCACTCAGTCATCATCACTTTCAGAACGAGTGCCTCAGTCATAATGTAGATCTGCAGTGTTATTTTAGAGACTGATCCACTTAGGTCATTTTGCAGAAGAGTTCAGGAGATGAGGGTGAACCTCAGTTGTTCTAAGAATAGGAATATACATTTGAGTTTTTAAAAGAACATAAAACATGTAGGTGTTTTATTTGTAGAATTGTAGAATAGTATGATATGATTGTACTCCATTATGTATTTTGTTATATGACACAGCTGTAATAACAGTGTTTGAGAATATGTAACAATCTTCAGATGTTGGAGAAGTTGGGTCTTGAGTAGTCTGTGCAATGGACAGTTGATAAAATCACCCTCCTTATTTCCTGTGTTGGATGTCTGGCCCACACAAATCTACTGTGTCGACGATTAGCAGGATATTGCAAAAATGAAACCTCTATAGAATTTTCTAGAATCATATAAATTCTGACTGTTTATCTTGTGCTGGCCTCATGATGAACATAAGCCCCCCGCATCACCCCCATACACCCACCCACCATTTCCCTATCCACAGTGAGTCATCATTTCAGGACAGACACCCCTTTGGGGTATTATTTTTAGCTTTTGTTATTGGTGGGGACAGTGCAACAGCAAGGATGAACTGCTGACTTCACACCAAAGGAAGTGTCCGCTTTATTACTTTTGATGGTTAGCTGTGTGTGTGCGTGCATGCGGTGAAGAGGGGGTTAGGCAGCACAGTGCTAGCTGTTGTTGTACAGTACCATGGCTTCCTTCAGTTTCACATTGTGATGCGTTCTTTAAAATGGTAATTTCCTATATACGCAGACCTATGAAGCAGTCCCTGCTCTCCGACCGTATCATGTTTATGTATCAATGTGCCAAGTTCGTGGTGAACTGTAAATAAACAGTAAAGATGTGATAGCTTTAACAAATGATGAGCAGATGGAAGAACACAGAGTTGCAACGTTATATGCCTTTGAGATCGACTTTTCGTGCTGTCACACTGCATTTGGACTCTCTACTAACATGATTTTGCTAAGCACCACTTCACTTTGTGGCCACATTACCACCTCAAACATGCATTAACTTTGTGATATACGAACACCGTGTCCTACATTATCCCTTACTTATCGTATTCTCTATAAACATTCTCATTCTCAGAAATCACTTTTGCAGAGTTTTCAAATTGTTCTAATGTTGCTTACCTCTCTGACTGTGTATTGAAACTGAGTATGATTTATAGTTTTGCAGCTTCTACTGATATAGAGATAGACATTTGAACTTCAGCTCTGTTTCAGTAAGTATTAATTGTGGTCAAGGGAAGAAAGCAGAGAAAACAAGTGACCCGGAGCTATTCCAACAGTCAAAAATGGCTCACCTGTTACTGAAGGAAAGTCTGATTGTTTCTATAACCGTTGGCATTATTTTTATTGTGGGACATTGTGAAAAGCAGATTAAATGTTATAAAGGACATGTTACCTACCTCCCTTCTTACCTTGGACTCACAGTTGTTCATGTGTGGAAGAGCACTCAATGAAATAATGCTTTACTCAATGAAGGGCAACCTGGCTTCAGAGGCTACAACCCAGTACCATGTATTTTTCAGCCATTCACTGAAACAGATGATTCTAATTAACACAAGTACTCAGACGGGTAGAACAGTTCACAGCTAAAACCAGGTGATTTGGCATATGTGGTACTAGATTGTAGCTTCTGAATCCAAGTTGCTCATCACTGGCTGTAGTCTTTGCTCATGTGCCATTAGTTAGCTTTAACTGTGTTTGTGTATATGTGTTGGTGTGTTAGTTGGTATGTTTGTGAGACCAGGGGGCCAGAAGGCAAAGGGGGGCAGGGCAAGAGCCCATGTATAGGTAATTAGCTCAGTGGATCAAATGTTCCAGCATGAGCACACCATTTATGCAATTATATAATTCCAAAGCAGACCTTCCCAAAAATATGTTACAGTGGGTAACACTAAGTCACATGTAAAAGGATTTGTCAACATTTGTTAACCATTTTTTCCACATAATTTTACTTCAATAAATCTTTTATGATTATATTTATATTCTGTCGGCTTGTCTGTTGGCTGTCTGTATAAAAGAAGAAAAGAGGTGGGCACATCCAAAAATATATAATCACATTTCGTTTCAAAACTTTGCCTTGTTTTTTTTAATAAAACCTTTTCCTGGACCAAAACACTGTTCAGACCACCTCTTGTGATATACCTGCTACACTTTTCTAGCACATGTGGTTGTATTTTTTTGGATGTGCACACCTCGTTTCTTCTTTTCTACAGACAGCCAACAGACAAGCAGACTGAATATAAATTGTTTCTAAACGATTTGTTAATGAGAAATAACGTGACAATAATGGTTAACAAAATTTAATTTAATTTAATAAGAAACAAAGTGTTAAAAGTAACAAATGCATTTATACATGATTTACGGGGAGTAGTTATTCTAAAATGTTACCATACGCGGTAGTTACATTCCAGAATCCTTCGCGATAGGTGAAAATCTGTGACATAACAAAACATTTTATTTTATAGTTTAAGCCTTAAAGCACACCTTCTACATGCTGTTTTAATGCGTTTACTGTATGATTATTGAACTGTTACTGTATTTTAATGAATATATGTCACACTTATGTGCCAGAAATTATAATATTGTTCTGGCGAGCTTTTCTTTAGCACGCATAGTGACACAGCACGCACTTAAAGAAAATCATCTGCGATTTAGCAGGACTGTGAAAGGTGAACCACGATATAGTGGGGTATCACTGTATACTGACCCCTGTAATCACATTAAAAAGGCCAATTTTGTGGCCAGGGGCACTTGTAGTCCATAATCTGTCCCTGGTTGCAATAGCTTTGCCACATTTAATGGAGCGCGCCACTCCAGTGTTGTCCTTTGTTTGTTGCACAGGCTGATGAGGGATGATTTTTTTTCTCATGTTATGGCTGATTGTGTCACTGTGTGTTGAGCACAAGAGCTCCTACGAGCACTGCTCAGCTCCTCTGCGTCTAACTGGAAACTTGTACAGCCTGACATCGCTGTGATGGGATTAGATTAGATTATGTTAATTTTCCACTCTGGCTGCCAGGCCAGTCTGGAGTCAGCATGGTCGCTTGTCTGGCTGTGCTGGGTGTTGCTTTGTTAAGCTTCCTCGCTGACACCCAGGAAAGGGTGTATGTGCATGTGTGTGTGTGTCTGGTGGTATATGAATGTCATGTAGTCCTGTCGTAGAAGTTGCAGGTGTTTAGTAGTAGTAGAGCAGAGTAGAGATACTCTAGGTGTCCAGTGGCATATACGCATCATACATACATACACATAGGCACACAGACATATGGCATACACATACATACTACAGGAGTACAAAGGAAGACATCTATTGTGGACCATAACAGCAGAATTAGGATTTGACATGGTGCAGTGTGCAAGGTGTGGTGCTATGATATTATTGTGCAAGGGAGTGTCATTGCAAGTGCATTGCTAGTGCAAGTGCAATATCCTGGTCAAGCACAGCAGGCTACACAATAAAACAAAGAATAATCATAACTATACACAGACAAAAATGTATTGACCATACAGATAGTGTAGAAGACTGAGCAAGTGGCTAATATATCCACTAAGGGAGTTTAGTTACCAGGTTCCTATCAGTGCCAATAAGTTCGGTCCAGGGTAGTGTATGTGTATGCATAAGTCACCCAGATAAAGGCATTGTCTAAAGGGCATTGTTCAGAAACAGACTCAAACATTTAAGTCAATCATGTTCCTTCCCTGAACTACTGAACATGTTCTTCAGCTTGGAGAAAGTGGTGTGCAGGGGGTGGCAGTCATTGTCTATTATAGAGAGCAGTCTTCCTGGAGTCTCTTGTCTGCAGTTGATGTCAGTGAATCCAGCTCCATGCCCACTACAGAGACAGCTTTTCTCACCAACCTGTCCAGCATCCCTTTTCTTAGTGTTGCCTCCCCAGCATAGCACAGCATAGAAGAGGACACTGGCCATGACAGACTGGTAGAACATAAGCAGGAGTTTGCTGCAGACACTAAAGGACCTCAGTCTCTTAAGGAAATAGAGACCGCTTTGCCTTTTCTTGTAAAGTGCATCAGTATTGGCAGACCAGTGCAGTTTATTGTCAAGATGTACCCCCAGGTACTTGTATGTCCTGACAGTCTCCACATTCACTGATTTATGATTTTTTTTTTTTATTCAAAAGGTGCACAAGATATTTATTTTATTCAAAAAGTGCTTTACAATTTCTCTTATGAATGCACACAATGAAAGAAATAATAACAACTTCTCTCAGTATTAGACATAACACATAACAGTTAACAATAACTCTCAACAACACTGATACTCAGTAGCCTCAATTTCAGTCATACAATGTCTGTTGTAGGCTTTTGGAAAAGAAGGTTATTGTCTTCTAAAAAAAATAATAATAATAACTATGGTGGTGTTTCACAGTGTGAAATGACCAGGTAGCCTCCGCTGCATTCACAGCATCCTCGTTACCTGGTCTCACACAATACATGCTGATGGAACTGGCGCTGCTCTCGCCTCGAACACCCTTTTTATGTTTTTCGGTGTCCAGGTGGAATTTTAGGTCCCTGGCACCACCACTGGACAGCAAGACATAAGTGCCTGCTTTGCACAATGTGCACAAGGCTTCCCACTTGTCTCGCCCCGGTATGTAAACGTGCACTTGCGCTTAGGCATGCTCCTGCCGAGGGACGACCACGCTGTCTGACGAGGGCTGCCTGCACTGACGCACCAAGTGGCTCAGGGGTGACGTCGCATATAGTGCCGTGCGCAGTGCCCTAGTGCCTGTCATTTTACTGGTCCAATGAAAGCAAAGCCGTGTAAGAAAGGAACTGAATGAAAGGTAATTTTAAAAACCCGGACATTTCCTCATTTTCTAAAAAAAAAACCAGGACACCCCGGACAGGACGTAAAATACGGACATGTCCGGGGAAAACCGGACGGTTGGTCACCCTATCCTACACCATCCCACAAAGTTTTCCACAAGGCCCTGTGATGCCGCAACCTGTGAGCGCATCATCACGGCGTCCTAATGATGGACGCCATTGCTCATGTGACACACCTGTCCTGCGTCTGAAACCTTAGTAGGCACTGCATTCTATGCAGTGCTCACCACTCAACCGTTACTGTAGTAGTTTCCACATAGCAAATTAGCCAGTAGCAGGTACAATTCGGACGTATTACAACGCTGTCATCTTGCCCGTCCTCTGATGTTTACCCAGATGTTTACATCAACATCATGATTTTGCCAGCTTGTAGCAAAGGGTTAGCTATCACCGCTAGTTAGTCATGCAATCATGGCCATCTTTGCTGCAGTCTCATTTTATCAGATAACCTTAACGTTTATGTGCATTGGTGACGTGAACAACTATTTACATGCCGTCCATTCCGATACCCTTACTAGCCACCTGCATAGGAGGCAAAAATGTGGAAGCCTCGATCTAGAATGTCCAAATACCTTAGTAGGCTTTCAGTAGTAGGCGAAGCCGGGCCAAAAGTACAGGGTGACTTGCTATTTCCGGTAGTATTTTGCAGTGTGCAATCAAACTACACTACGCTATCCCAGAAGTCACAGGGAGGTTAAAAATCATAGAAGAAGAACCCAAAACTTACCGCTCGATAAAAGTAATCAAGATGGCGGAGATACCGGTCGCTTGTCTGACGGTGTACAAATGTGCACTTCAGTAAATAAAACCTACCCCTGAAGGGAGAGCTTCATGGTGGAAGGACGTGCGTCTAACTGTGAACTGTGTGAGTTGGTTGAATCTTGTGAGCCTTTGGCTAGTTTTTCTGTTATTGTTTCAGCTTCTCACCGCCTGTTTATTATCTTGTGAATAGTGTATATAGTGTTAATAGATACTTTTTCCTAAGTTTTCTTTTGGGTTTTTGTTAGTCATTGGTTCACTGTTCACTTGTGGTGTGCAAATAAACTGGCACAAACACCATCTCTCGTCACGTGTCACGTGTCAAACACCACGTCTCGTGCACTGTCACCAGAGAACTTCTGCATATGGCACAACTCAGAGTTGTACTGGAAGTCTGTGGTGTATAACACTTTCCTGTGGTGCCCCTGTGCTTCTGACCACAGCCTATGATGTTAGGTCCCCCAGTCTAAGAAATCTGTAATCTGTGATCCAGGGCATGTATTTATCAAGTGTCTTAGAATGCCATTTTAGTGTTAAGTGCTGAGCATTTGTGAAATTGAGTACTACTCTCAAACTTAGACCTCCAGAGGTGTACTAAGTGGTTAGGAGTGGGCAGTAGAGGATGGCACTAAGGCATTTAGTGACAACTTCATCCTATGCTTTTTTTTAAATGGCATTTGTCTGAACTTGCCTTGATGAGTTTCTTTCCTTGGCTAACTCAACTAATTGTAGTATATTCTCTCCAGTTTGGTTTTCTTTTTGATACCATGTAGGTGGACTGCAGTATATAGAGTCACTCAATTGACCGCACACCAGTTTAAAGTTAGTTGCCTAATTAATGAATTAGCACTGCCAATGTATATGTTTTGTATTATTTTGTAGATTACTGTCAAGATATACACTCCCATTGCCCATTTAATGAGGAGTAAAATGTGTGTGAAAGTATGGGTCATCATTTTCATGAAACGTATGGAAACAAGGGTATTTGGGTTCAAGTGTATGTCTGTGTTTATGTGTGTATGTGTGTGTGTGTCAGAGAGAGACAAACAAAGGAGACAAAGGGACTAAGAAAGCAGTCTTGTATTAGTATGTATATACAGTTCATGAAAATGCTAGTTTACACATGCAGTCTTCAAGTGCATGACTATTCAATATCTCATCACTCAGGGGGTCCCTGGTCACCCTCTTAGATATTGAATATTTGATTTTTTGATGAATTTTATACATTTTGATAAACAAACCTTTTGCAACTGTGGTTATAGCTGACTTTGTGAACCTGTCATGTTTTTAGAAGGACTGTCTGTAAGTGGTGACCTAAGAATTTATCTATACACCCCATTATTTGTTGTAATGGAAGGACCCAGCAGCTGTGTGAATAGAGATCAGGAAACTGATGCTGTATTTCTCTGTGTTCACAGAATCCTGACCGTGGCACAGAGCACTGTGGGAAATGACAAAGTGGGGTCAGAGTTCGACTTGAGGACCTTGCGAGCCGTGAGAGTGTTGAGACCACTGAAACTGGTTTCGGGTATTCCCAGTAAGTGGCTCTGTAAAGAGATCCTACTTCACTGCTCATGAAAAAACTAATTTAAACTATTTTAAGCACAGTAATATTACAAGGTTAGACACACACAGAGAAATATAATTTGCCTATTTCTTCTCACTTCTTTTTTCTGTTTGTAGGCTTGCAAGTGGTCTTGAAGTCCATCGTGAAGGCCATGGTTCCTCTTCTGCAGATCGGCCTGCTGCTATTTTTTGCCATTGTCATGTTTGCTATCATTGGTGTCGAGTTCTACATGGGCAAGTTTCACCACGGCTGCTTCAAGAATGACACAGGTGACTGAAGGGCTTGATAATTTGGCTTGCTGTAGTAACTCCATTCACTCACCTGACAAACTGCTGTTACTGTTACCCATGGGTGCATTGTCTCTAATACATTTATTAAGGTGTTGGTGAAGAAAACTTGTTGTAGAACTCTGTGCCTGCGGCTACCATTCCACATACGGTATCTACCCACATACTAATGCATATGGACGTTTGTGAAAAATCATCGGCAAAGGTGTTTTTTGTCTTCCAGCACACACACAGAGTACTGCATTTGTGTTCTTGGGTAGGAAAAAATAGGTCTGCTCAACTCGTAAGATGAGAGTTTCTTCACATTTTTTAAAGTTTAACTCGACTTAAGATTCGGTTTTTACTTGCACCCACTCTCTTTGTCTTTTATCACACTGGTTTATTGGTCCATGTCCACAAACAACAGATGAGTTTTGGCACTAGGCCATCATGAGTGTGTCGCCTAGTGCTGAAACACGTACATTGTTAACGAACATGGTCCAATAAATCAGTGTTATACAAGACAAAGAGAGTGTGTTTTTTAACTTCAACTTAGCAGGCTTAAGGTCAGTGAGATTGGGAGCAGAAGCTTTAGTTGGTGGTGCATCAGTTTGTCGTTTGGAATTCATTGCCAGCTGAAAAACCAAAAAGTCACACACACACACAGCACATAGAGTTTTGGGAAGAGTTCTTTCTTTTGAGGCAATCTCTCTCTGTCTCTCGTAGCAGAGTTACAGGAATCTGTTTTTTTCAGAGCCCACTCACCACCTACTGCCATGGAGATGTGTGGAGGCCTGTTTTCTGATGCGCACGTTCTCACATCAAGCCTATCTGCTGTTCACTCGCACCCCTGTAGAGAGCAGAAAGCACTGATTTAATGTTAACATTTGTTGGTGCTGTTTTGTTCTGCTTTTCAATGTTACAACACATTATCTTGAATATGTGTGTGTGTGTGTTTGTGGGGAGGGATGGTTGGAGAGGCGCTGTGCTGGTGTGGCTATAAATATTCTTGATCAGCCCATAACTTTTGCAGACCCTTTTAAATTTCTTGGCTCTTACATCGGCAACACTCTAAAATCGGTTAACAGCACTAATATAATCAAAAAAGTACAAAAAAGACTACTTTTTAAGGCCATTTCATGTGAGTAGACATTTGTTGGTGCATTTCTTAAAGCCATCATTGAGAGTGTCATCATCTCTTCCATCATTGTCTGGTATGGCAGACAGTCTCACCAGGAAAAACCTGGAGAATATCAGACATCATTGGTTGTGATCTCACTCTAGTCCAGGAGTGTCAAACTCATTTTCACAGAGGGCCACATCCGCATAATGACTGCCCTCAAAGCTAAATAAGACAGTATAAATGCAGCGGAAAGTAACTAAATGTAATGTAAAATAAATGCAACTAATCCTTAATGTTAAATAATGTTAAATATTTTTTTTTTACTTATTCAAATTACAAATATTTCATATATATTTGCATAGATGTAAAAAATGCTTGTTGCTCTGTTAGTCCTTTTAATTTGTAAGTCCTTTTAAATTGTCAGGTTGTGAAACCCACATTACTTCATCAATCAAAGATCAAATTATCCAAGTGAATAAGGGTGTAGTCAGGCTAGCCTTACAGCCTGAAAGGCAGGACAGCAAGTTGATGCATGATGGTCGAACTGGGTTTTATTTTCCTTCCCAAGCAGGAAAAGTGTCCAGAGAAAAACAAAAGAAAGAAAACTCCAAACAAAATAATCAGTCAGAAATTAAACTATTCAAAATGCAAACTAAACTTTTTAAGGACAAAGTAAATTCAATAATATAAAGCAAGAGCAAAAATATTTGCTGCGCAATTCTCTCTCTGGTTGTAGTCAGGTGTTCACAGTAGTTCACCTCAAAACCAACTGACTGCCATTTGGTTTTCCCTGGGTTTTCCTAGCCCACGGATCCAACCAAAACATGTGCAAAATCAATCATGTTTAAAATGCTAAGAACCAGTACAAAAATAGACATAAATACTTTGTTTAAAAACAAAAAATACTCCGGTTTTAAAATACACCAGTACACCACACACTTCATAAACACCATAAAATATATAAACACGAAATACCACTCTTTCCCACACACTGGTGCAACATGCATACCTGTGACATGAGCTCTCCAAACTATATTTGTGCCTTGAGAGCTCCCGTCGGGTCTTTCAGTCAACATCAGGGAGTCAACTTGGTAACTACCAAGGGGGTAGGAATATATCCGGAAGTTGAAGCACCCATGGGGAAATCTCAACCCGGAAAGGGCCCAATAGCATGTAGCATTCCGTTGACTTCCATTCGTTTTAGCGTCACTTTGAAATCAAACAACTTTATATGAGAAGCCATCGGTATCTTGATATTGGCATTGTTGTAAACCGGAGAGGACACAGCAAAACATATTTGCTTCGATCGGAAATCTGTCATGTTATTGCCTTGTAAGAAACGTTTATCTGAAATTATGTTAAAAATGACGCCATAAATCATGCGACGGCTAGTGAGTTTCTGTCGCACAGGATAAAATTTACCGTACTGATTGGATAACAAGCTGTAGCCACAGTCATGCCCGTTTACTTTTCTATTCGTGTTGGGGAAACATTTATATCACTATTTCCCGAAAAATAAGCGTAGAACTTGGTATTTGTTTGTAAGCAGAATCGCTCTCTTTATGGATTTTACTATTCGATGCAAGTGAATTGAGAAAGATGGCTAAGCTAAGCTACACGCTATAGCTTGTAGTTCACATGCTAACTAGCTAGCTCCTTTGACATGCTGGCTTGCAAGACTGTCTGGAACCAAAATTAGTTGACGAAGAATCAAGTCCCCACGTACAATATTAGCCTCCCATTCCACTAAGTGATTGCAGCTATAACGGTAAAAGAATACTTATTAAGAAAATTGTCGTACGCTGTATGATTTGTGATTGAGCATCTACCACTCAATTTATAGTATTTGGGTTCGCTGGCCAACGTGACCGTACGTCACCCCGCGCTTGCGCAGTTACCTGGTGACCAATTAAAAATCTCAAAATCGTGCTTCAACGGCTCCCATTGAAAACGACGCCATCCCACGGTCCATTCTCTACTACTGTCTATGGTAACTACAAGGTAAGCTGTACTCGTTTGTAATTAGCTTACCAGTTTTCTAGCTCAATTGTTTGCCAAAAGTAAAATGTTTTTCATGTCCATAAGTTATTGATGAAAGTTCGTTTGTTGCTGATGCTGTACTCCCGTGACTGCCAGATGCATGCTCACCTTCGGTGGTAAAAAAAATAAAAATAAAAGGGCTGTGTTTAAAAATGTGTGTCTGCGTGGTGTATCTTAGCACAGTAGCGTGGTGCACCGTTACAAAGGAAAAACAAGTTATGACATTAACATGGTCAATGCACCTTTTTGAGTTATTATAAGAAAATCAGACATTTTAATGCTTAAAATTTAAGCTCTCGCGCCTTTGAGTTTGACACATGTGCTCTAGTCCATTCTATGTACACTGAGCGCTGCTTAAGCCGAGCCTCCAAAATAATCAAAGACCCTTCTCATCCATGTTGGATGGAACTTCTGCCATCTTGATTTGGAACTTCTGCCCTTTGGAAGATGGTTTAGGTCCATCCGCGCAGAGAAAACACATTTCAGAGGCAGCTTCTTCCCTTCCGTCATCAGACTCCTGAACACTGCTAAACTGATCTGAATGATCTACTTCTTATTTTTTTATTTATCTATGTAGAGACACCATTCCAACTCTGAAACGTTAAGCCAAATCTGGACACCATTATCGTGTACAGGATTACACTACCCCTTGTTGTTCGTTGGTTATTGTCGTTTTTCTGCGATATTTTGTCCCATTAAAATTAACTGTAGAACACTCAGGCTGATGATGTCGTCATGCTCTGCTCCACTGTGAGTGAGTGAAATTATCCGCAACAAATGCATCCAAATACTCTCCAAAAACATCTGGGTACTTTGCCACGAAAGTCCAAACTAACATAGTTAGTTTCCATTCCACTTCCATCGTACTTTGATGGTTGGAGATTTTTGGGAAACAGTTGGACTCAGGCTGCTGGGTCATTCAAACCTACGTTGTACAATGGTGGTTTAATGCTAACCTCCGTTGTTGTTTGGGAAACGCACCCATACTCGGCATTGCATATTTTTTTCAATGGGCTGCTTCGCATGACATCGCACGCAGATGATTTAAAAAAAAAAAATGAGGTGCACACACAGCACAAGCCCACTCAAAAACACCGCATCACATGTGCACTGACGTCATTTTGATGTCACTTTCTCATGTGTGACATGGCGAGTGTAAAACAAGCTTCAGAGGTACGCATGTAATTTTCAAACCATACATCCAATGTTAAAAAACTTGGAATTACTAGAATCCTTGAGTCACGCCAAGTTAGCCAATTTGCTAACTTTGTTAAGAGTGCTAATTAACTAACTTTGCTAATGTTTGCTAGCAGTTATGCTAACAATGTTATTTAGTTAATTATGCTAATAGTGCTACTCATTTAACTTAGCTAACTATGTGTGCAGTCATGCTAACAGTCCTAACAATGTTAACTATGCTAAGTAATTAATGGAGTTAACGGTGTTACTTAGTTAACTTTTATGGTAACTATGCTAAAATGTTAAGTGATTAACTGTGCTATTTTAGCTACTTTACACTTATGCTAACAATGGTAAAAATGCTAATTATTTACTAACTAATTCACTTCACTAACTTAGCTAATGTGTGTTAGAAGGTGTGCTCAAAATGTTAACTGTGCTAACAATGCTAAGAACTGGTCAAATCAACAATAGAAAGTAAATTTATGCATGTAACTTTTGAACCGTACATCCAATTTAACAAAAAAAAATGATAATAAAAACTCGGTATCACTGGAATCCTTAGAAAAGTCTAACTTCAAATAACCCTATGATGTTCCGCTCTTTTTTGCTCCAATGAATCTTGGCACATGCAAGCACACTTTTTGCTTTTCTGTGGGAATGCAGTCTAGTTTTAGGTGATATTCAACTGTTTGGTCACACTGTACATCAACAGTCATGTTATCAAAGCAACTTTAAATTGAATTGAAATTGACAGAAAGAGAAAGAGACAGATGGAAATGCATAGAGGAGAGGTACAGAGAGAGATTGAGTGCAGCTGCAGTTGTCAGTTTAAGCAGCCATGCCTCATAAGCAGCATGGTTACACAATAATGGGACACCAGAGTACAGCTCCTGATCAAGGATGGTCAAATGCTCCTGATAGGGTTGGCAGTAAATGTACGCGGAATTTTTTTTTATATTTTCTGTCAATTGATTCTGAGTTTTTATCCGTCCCAGCCCTTTCTTCTGATACAAAAGCACTCTTAACACCCCACTCTGCAGTGCAGATATGAGGACAAGCTGCTTTAATTATGCCGGCTCTCGCTGAGAGGAGATGGGTCACACTGCCATGTATCCCTGCACTTACTCACACGCACACATTAACCATGCCCGTGTCATCACTCAGGTGGGTGAGATTTGATCCCAGGCCTTGATAATTGGCAATGAGACCCATCAACGTATCACACCCAATCAGTTTACCTAATCATGCTTGGGGTGTGTCCTGATCACTCTCTGCGTGAATGTGACATGAGAGAACTTGACACTGTGTGTTTGTGTATGTGTGCTTCCCCACACATCTTTAATTAGCAGACAGTGGTAACACTTGCAGCCTCTTGTGCCATTATGGCTGACGTGTTGACAGTGATACGTGCATGTGTTTACTTACCTGCAGCATTAGCAAAGGGTATAAACATGCTTGTCATAAGAGTTTCATGAGCTCTTTCTCTCGCTCGTTCTCTGTCTGTTTCTCCCTGACTCTTTCACACATACTCTCTCTGTCTCTCTCACACACACACACACACACTGCTTTTCTTTTGCTCATTTTCTTTCTCCCCCTCCTTCTCTTGTTGTAGGTGAGGTGCAACAGGAACCTAAGCACACCTGTGGCCCGGAGCGGCCCGCCCGCCCCTGTGAGTCCGGCACTGTGTGCAGAGAGTTGTGGATTGGCCCAAACTACGGCATTACCAATTTCGACAACATCCTGTTTGCCATCCTTACCGTCTTCCAATGCATCACCATGGAAGGATGGACGGGCATTCTGTACAATGTGAGTGAGGCTATTTTCTTTTTTTTTGTCCGCAGAAGTAGCGGAAACACTTG
This sequence comes from Coilia nasus, assembly GCA_027475355.1. Classification (NCBI taxonomy): domain Eukaryota; kingdom Metazoa; phylum Chordata; class Actinopteri; order Clupeiformes; family Engraulidae; genus Coilia; species Coilia nasus. The sequence continues at coordinate 843,082 of CM050209.1, forward strand.
TCTAGGCCTTCCAATTAAAAGGTATACCAACTAAAGCAACCAACCAAGCACTCGGAGAGCACAGACCTCCGGCAAGCAGTTCAATATCCCCATCAGTGACAGTATTGATATACTGTAAAAATTTCAGAACAATAGGTTCATGACTTTGAGTTATTTTGCTATAACAAACCAACAAAACAAACAAGCAAACCGTAGCTTTTTGAAAACTATGTTGCCACCACTTAACCTTCATATGCACATCCCACAACAACAACATCAAACTACAAACAGTTTTGTCATGAGCTTTGTCAAGGAGAACAGACTTACAGAGTAGAGAGTAGTGCAAAAGACACACACAATAAATAAGACGTTTATTACTTAACAAAAAAAACTCAAGAACAACTGATCCAACTAATTACAGATTACAATCTAGCAACAGTATAATCTAGTAACAGAAACACACTCACAAGTAAAAGTTCAAAGAAACAGTTACTAAAAACAGAAGCAAAACACTTACTGACTGTAATAATTCTGTGCTCTTCTCCTGGTTAGTGCATAAGCTGTGTCCTGAATGTCCAACTTCAGACTAGCTATTTAAACACTTCAGTGAAATGTTCTGCCCCCAGCAATTAGTGCACAAAGGCTAAGGGTGTGACCTTCTTGATGGCTCTAACTAGGTGTGATAGGTTATCAGCTGACTTCTATTTACCAGGCAAACAACATCAGCTGATCCAACTAATTACAGATTACAATCTAGCAACAGTATAATCTAGCAACAGTAACAGAAACACACTCACAAGTAAAAGTTCAAAGAAACAGTTACTAAAAACAGAAGCAAAACACTTACTGACTGTAATAATTCTGTGCTCTTTTCCTGGTTAGTGCATAAGCTGTGTCCTGCATGTTGGCAACACATGCTAGCATGGCACTTTGACCCTCAGAACACTCTCACACATACACATTATGAAAGCACACAGTCACAAACACACAACCACTCTCTCGCACACAGCAGACTGTTCCAGATCTACTACCATTATAGTAACATCAGCAGATCTAACACAGCGAGTGTTGATAGCCGTGTTATCACTTTCTCCTGCTTTTGCCCTTTCGCTTGTTTTCACACTCACTCCTCCTGTTTTCTTTCTGCTCCAACCGCGCTGTTGTCTTTGTCTTTCTCTGTCAGTCCACTCAAACCTTCTCTCTCTCAATTATTCTCATCCAGTGGCCTTTTACAGAGGATATGTGACGAACAAACAAAATGTTAAAGGAGAACTTCGGTGTAAAATGAAAATTGGCATGTTAAAACATCATACCGAGTTGGTATGTGTAGTGAGGAGCAAAATTGATTTAGCCTGTTGCATTCAGAGTTTAACTATTTTTTAAAGTTTGTTCCAGAAGGCTAACAATGGAAGTGGTAGGTGCCCTTAGGTGAAGCATGACGACTACGCTATTTTTAAACAATTAAAACAGCTCGAAGAATCTCCACACTCCATCGGTAGTACAACAAAGGCTCTGGCATTCAAAACAAAGCACTGAGAATATTGTTAATGTACACAACGTTTATTTAAAAAACTGTTCTTACATGCAGTAGTTTGCAGTTGTTTCTCGTCGCCGCCATGATGAAAGTCCAAACAAGTCGATTGTACTACCTCTCCTCATATTCTTCCTGCTAGTTCGTGTTTGTCACTCAACTTGTGCGGACTTTTATCATGGCAGCGACGAGAAACTACAGCAAGGTACTGCCTGTCAAAACTATTTTATTAATAAATGTTGTGCACACTTACAAAGTTCTCAGTGCCTCGTTTTTAATGTCAGGGCCTTTGTTGTACTACCGATGGAGTGTGGAGTTTCTTCGAACTGTTTTAATGGTTTAAAAATAGCGTAGTTGTCATGCTTCGTTTAAGGGCACCTACCACTTCCATTGTTATCCTTCTGGGACAAACGATACAAATAGCTAAACTCTGAATGCAACGGGCTAAATCAATTTTGCTCCTCAGTACACTTGGTATGATGTTTTAACATGCCAATTTTCATTTAACACCGAAGTTCTCCTTTAACTCACTGCCTCAACATCACATGTGCCAACTGTTTTGTAGTGTGTATGCATGTTTTTGTGTGAAGTAAATGTATGAGAATTACCTGTGATCAAACTTACCTTACAAAGTAAAGCTACCCTGTGTTTTTGCTGTTTATGTTTTAGCCATAGAAATATGAGAGCACTGCTTGACATGACTTGCTAACTGAGGAGACACTGGACAGTTTGCCCCTGACATTGTGCCCATCTTTGTACTGGAAATCCAATTCAGCTTGTTGACTGTGTGTTAAAGGAGCTGCCTCATGATCATAGTAAGGAGAAAGATTCCAGCGTAGTATATGGTTTTTGTGTGTTTGTTTGTGTGTGTGTGCAATGAAAAGAGGGGCTCCACCACACTGTAGGCAAGGCAAGTTTACTTGTATAGCCTTAAAGTCAATTCTATAACTTACTGGGAGCCAGTGCAGGGGCCTTAAAACCGGATTAATGTGGTCAGATCGTTCTTGTTCTTGTAAGAACCCTTGCTGCTGCATTTTGGATCAGTTGAAGCTGTTTGATAGTCTTTTTAGGAAGGCCTGTGAAAAGGCCATTACAGTAATCAACCCTACTGGAAATAAAGGCATGTACAAGTTTTTCTAGATATTGTTTTGACATAAGACCTCTAAGTTTAGCAATGTTTTTTTAGGTGATACAATGCAGATTTAGTGATTGCTTTCATGTGACTGTTGAATGTTAGTTTATTGTCAATAAAGACACCAAGATTTTTAACAGTATCTTTTGCTTTAAGCTCCTTAGTCTCAAGAGCAGTGGTGATCTTAGGTCTATCTTTCTTTTTCCCAAATACAATTACTTCAGTTAATTCCGCTCTCGAGTCGTTTTCTCTCTTTAGCCGTGGAGGTCCGGCGTAGTTTATTTAGTCCGCATACAAAAGCGCATGGCGTGCTCACTAACATAGCATTGCAATACTGAACCCCGCTCCCGCCCTGTAGTTCTGATTTTATGTCATCCCACAATTCCCAACATCCTTAAAGGCACACACTGAATAACTAGACATCACATCCCTCCAACACCCCCCCCCCCCAAAAAAAAAAAAACATAGAATAGTCTTCCTATTCCTGTACTTGCACAAATAAGCAGGAAATTTCAATGACATTAAAAATCCATATTCTTACAAATAGCAAGTGGTCATGCAACTAAACCATCAAACTTTGCACATTTCCCCACATAGCACTAAATCATAAACTTTGCACATTTCCCCATATAGTCTTAAACATCACATCCCCAATCACTGTAAACACATTTTTTTTTTTGGATGGAGGCCCAGAGGAGCAAACGTGGACCTCTGCTATACCGCAGTCCAGGTGTCATGTTAAGTGAAGGTACAAAGTCACCAAGGTAACCAGGTCGCTTCTTGGGTAGTGAGGGGTGTTTGAAGCCAGGGGCTCTGACAGTGCAGTTGGGTTTGGTTCATCACCATTGACACAGTCTCTGGGTTCAGTCTCTCTCTGTGAAACCAACTGCTATGCAGACAGGGGGCGGCAGTGCACAGTGAGGGGCACTTGAAGAGGATTTGAGGGGCGACAAAAGTGTTTGTTATGGTGCCCCTTCATCTTTTCTTTTGCTTGTGCATCTCTGGTTCTCATGAGCCTGTCTGGAACTACTTTTTGAACACTAGGTAATGTTGTGCGCATCTGCCTACCGAAAAGGACCGTTGCAGGTGGTGACCAAGTGGTGCTGTGTGGAGTTGCTCTGTAGGCTCTCAGAAGGTGATTTAATTCTTGCTGAGTGTGTTTATGCTCAAGTGTGGCAATTCTGATAGTCTTTTTCAGTGTCTGCATAAAACGCTCAACTTCTCCATTTCCTTGGGGCCAGTATGGAGTTACCTTTCTGTGGTGGAAACCCAGGTGCAAAGCAAACCTGGAGAAATCCTCAGAGCTGAAAGGTGGCCCATTATCACTTTTGACGATGTCAAGTATTCCAAATAAAGAGAACATGCCATCTAGCTTTGGTATAACAGCTTTGGCAGATGTGGAGGAAATTTTCTCTACTACTGGGAACCGTGAATAGTCATCCATCACCACAAGTAGGTATTCTCCAGTTGGTAAGGAACAGAAAATGTTAAAACATCATACCAAGTTGGTATGTGTACTGGGGAGCAAAATTGATTTAGCCTGTTGCATTCAGAGTTTAACTATTTTTTATCTTTTGTCCCAGAAGGCTAACAATGGAAGTGGTAGGTGCCCTCAGACGAAGCATGACGACTATGCTATTTTTAAACCATTAAAACAGCTCGAAGAAACTCCACACTCCATCGGTAGTACAACACAGTTCCTGACATTAAAAACGAGGCACTGAGAACTTTGTAAGTGTACACAACATTTATTAATAAAATAGTTTTGACAGGCAGTACCTTGCTGTAGTTTCTCGTCACCGCCATGATGAAAGTCCAAACAAGTCGACTGTACTACCTCTTCTCCTATTCTTCCTGCTGGTTCGTGTTCCTCAATCAACCTGTGCAGACTTTCATCATGGCGGCAACGAGAAACTACAGCAAGGTACTGCCTGTCAAAACTATTTTATTAATTTATTTTATTGTTTTGGTGTCATGACAGCTAGATTTTTCAGTGTAAAGAGATATCCGGCACTGCACTGTTGTCACTGGGGTATGAAGACGCACTATTTCGCTCTGAACTGTCACCTGGATGCTGAGTTTGGACATAGTTCATGCTTTGTCTTGGGTGTGATCGACACACTTTTGAGATGATTTTGTTTTCCACAGTTGCAGCATAAAAGCCCACGTGCTGGACAATCACCTTGATGGGTGAATGGGCCTCCGCAGTTGAAGCACTCACGGCCACGCATGCTTCTGGCTGCTGGTGTGTGCTGCTGTGCGGTAGTGGCGGGTTGCCTGCTTCGTTGCCTGCTTCGTTGGCTGCTCTGATGTTGTTGGCGCAGAGCGAACACACCATCTGAAACGGTGTCTACTTGTTTTGCCATTGCATGTGCCTGTTGTTCAGATTCTTCTTCCAGCCTGTCTCCTTCCAGAAGTTTTGTCAGGGTTAAAGTAGCGTTCGTGAGAGCCTTTTTTTCTCAGTTTGTGCGATATGCAAGTTTGCACAATGTGACGTCTTATCTCTGCGTCAGCGTCATGGAATTCACATGTTGCAGCCAGTGTGCATAAACGAACATAGTACTCCCCAACCGTTTCATTTTCAGACTGTGTAGATTGCCGAAATTTGTATACTTCAAAGTCAACATTTTTCTTTGGTGAAACGTACTTGGCAAGTGCCTGACTGGCTTTGATAACGTCTTTACCTTCACCTCGGTCGGGTAGAGTAACAAAGATGGCACATTTCCTTGTGTTGTCCTTAATGTCCATGGCAAGCAGGAAATTTTCGAAACGAGCCATCCATTTCTCCCACCTTGGTCCTAATGTCCCTGGAGCACCTCTGTGTACATCGAAAACAGGGAATGTTTTGCCGACAGAAAACTTGGCCATGGTCAGGAAATGATTATTGGCTTGTTGCACTGGCTGGCTTGATGCACTTGACTTAATTGTACACTTTCAGTTTGTTACTAACATCTAAACATAGGTCCATTCCACTAAATCCTTGTTGCCATTGTAATATCCACACTTGAGTCATTTTCTCTCTGTAGCTGTGGAGGTCCGGTGTAACGGCTTGGGCTGTGGTCAGCTTGACTGGTGAATTTCACTGAATATCCATGAAGCCCCCGCCTAGGCTACAACACGTCCCTGCCCCCGGATCACCATATGCATGAAGCATGTGCCTCCCGCCTAGGCTACAACACGTCCCCGCCCCCGGATCACCATAAGCATGAAGCATGTGCCTGAGACAACGGTACAAAGTTTCGCCGAATAAAGAGTCTGTCTGCAACGAAAGTGCAATGAACGACCACACACAAGTGTCATCTACACACAATAAAAACATGTTGCATGAACAGTAACAAAATTCACACACATTTAAAATTGTCGTCCGAGAGAGGGCTCGAACCAAAGAAATGAGATCACTAGAGCCAACACCATCGCCAGGCTGAGCTCGATCCTGCTACGCCACGGATCGCCGAGTCAGCCCTCTTCCTGACTGGTACATATCCAACACTGACCTAATTTGACACAAGTTAACATAGGTGAAAACGTAAACGCCCATGTTAACTGGTGATATCACAAGTTAACATGGGCGTTCGCAAGTTAACATAAGCAAACGCTGCGGCTTTTTCAGGCTTTCAAAGCGGCCCATATTGTCCAAACAATGAAAATGCAACTAACGATCACTCCAGTCTCAACCACACACAATAACAAACACGCTGCATGAACAGTAACACAATTCACAACCAAAAAAAAAACATGGTCCTCCGAACAAGAATCGAACTAGAAATGCAAACCCACCACGCAGTGCACTCAACACAAGACCCTTGCACATTCCCGTTGCGCCACGACCTGCCGTCAAACGCACGTCACTGTAACACACTTCAATGCTCACCTCAATCGACACCAGTTGACATGCTATGAAAAGAGTATACGCCCATGTCAGCTTGTGATATGCAAGCCACACACAGCAAACGCTGTGAATCCAACGTTCAGTCTTCCCACATTCAGGCCCAACGAAGCTAGTTTATTATGAGAAAAGTATGACCCCACTACAAACGTTCAGCCACTTGGACGACCGCACCTGTGTTCCCTGGGTAATTCCACCGAACACTGTTTCACACCAAAGAACCTGACATGCAGAACACATTCCCACTGTAGCCTGACACCCCACAATATGTAGGCCTGAAAAACCTCTAAAACACAGCAAGTCAACATGGGCATTCAGTGTCTGCCTGAGTTCATCACATATTCAGGGTGCAAGAAGTAGTGTGTTTATGTATTTCGATGATGTTCATTTCGAGTGTCAGTGTGACAAACGGCCATAACAGGCACCATTCAGGTGTGTTTGGAGTCATCAGCAATAAGGTTGCCAAAATCTTGAAGTCAAAAAGCAAAAAATAGCCTTGCATATCACAAGCTGACATGGGCGTATACTCTTTTCATAGCATGTCAACTGGTGTCGATTGAGGTGAGCGTTGAAGTGTGTTACAGTGACGTGCGTTGTTACTGTTCATGCAACATGTTTTTATTGTGTGTAGATGACACTTGTGTGTGGTCGTTCATTGCACTTTCGTTGCCGACAGACTCTTTATTCGGCGAAACTTTGTACCGTTGTCTCAGGCACATGCTTCATGCTTATGGTGATCCGGGGGCGGGGACGTGTTGTAGCCTAGGCGGGAGGCACATGCTTCATGCATATGGTGATCCGGGGGCGGGGACGTGTTGTAGCCTAGGCGGGGGCTTCATGGATATTCAGTGAAATTCACCAGTCAAGCTGACCACAGCCCAAGCCGTTACACTGGCGTAGTTTATTTAGTTCGCAATACTGAACCCCGCTCCCGCCCCGTAGTTCTGATTTTATGTCATCCCACAGTTCCCAACATCCTTAAAGGCACACACTCAATAACTAGACATCACAGCATCCAGTTCTTAAGTTGGTCAATACACCAGGGGCGTCGCCAGACATATTTTACTGGGGCACATGGGTCTGTAGTGCCCCAGTATAAATTTCACCAGTAAAAAAAAAAACTTTGACTCACTTTAGACTTTTAGGTCTACATGACATAATCTACAGAATTCGCACACAACTCATTGCTACTTTATTCACTCCATACACAATGCACACATGGCTACTTTATACGGTAATTTATTCACGCGACTTTGGCTGTGACTTAACGTCTAACACCGGTGTCTGAGCGCTATTTCTTTCCACCTGTCTTACAGGTTAGTACCGGGTAAATTGACTAATGTTCTTTGTTGTCACCCCTGTGTCGCCATTTCCATGTGGATTTAAATGTTACCACTTTACTTTTTACGTTTAATGTATGAGGCAGCTGTCATGCAAGCTTGTTCTGGCCGTAAACTGAAGTAGCCTACTGGAGACGTTAGCTGCTGTCATTTAGCTAACTGGCATATGCCTATTATCGGTGTTGATTTATGTAAGGGTTAGCCTAGCACTGTGAGCTCCCACAATCGGTTTCTGGAGATTGCTATCTTACATCTACGATGTTTGATGAGCATATCAACATAGTCTGATATGATTGTTTAGTTTGAAGCACTATTTATGTTTTTTTTATGATAAATAAGTGCTAAGAATGTTTTTGCTTTGAGCGCTCGCATTAATTGTCTGTGCCCCAGTTGTGCCCCAGTACAGTAATAGGACTAGTGACTCCCCTGCAATACACCCATAGGGAGACTCAAGGGGGGTGTAGTCATTAGGTGACAGAGCTAAGTAAACTTGGGTGTCGTCAGCATAGCTATGATAATTGATAGAGTTGTTGTTGATGATTTGCCCAAGCGGAAGCATATAAAGGTTGAATAACAATGGTCCAAGGATTGATCCCTGGTCCACAGGTCAAGGACATAGATGCTGAGGTACAGTTTCCAATAGCAACAAAAAGCTCCTTTGTTGTAAGTATGATTGTAACCAATTGATAACTGTATCAGTGAGTCCAACCCAATGTTCCAGTCCATGTAGTGATGAACAGTGTCAAAAGCTGCACTAAAGTCCAATAACACTAAGACTGATGTTTTGCCAACATCAGAATTAAGAAGTATATCATTTATGACCTTAAGAGCTGTTTCAGTGCTGTTATTGGCACGGAAATTTGATGTGAGCAGTTAATTGATTAAAAAGTATTTTTTCGATTATCTTTCCAATATGGATATAGTTATTATCCACTGAAGCATCAAGGTTATTCCTTTTGAGTAAGGGGTTTACAACTGCATTTTTCAAAGAGGAAGGAAATATGTCTGTGGTCTGTAGTGATGTATTTATAATCTGAAGTACATCAGCTGATTTAAGATGAAGAACAGATTTGAAAAAATCTGCAAAATATCCAGTTCAGATGTGGAAAAACTTGTAATGTATTGTATTGTATGTATGTTTGTATTCTTGTAAATTTGCAACATACCAAAAACTATTTATTTTTGTGCAAATTAATAATCTCAACATTATTTACCATTTAATTACAGGCAGAAACAATCTAATCTTGCGACAACAGGCATAATGGTCAATTTGGGTATGTTGCAAATTTGCAACAGCAGGCATAATAAGATAACACAGTAATATAACAGCAAAAAACTGTTTTATTTATTCACCCATTTTTTTTACTTATTTATTTATAGAAATCTGAAACAGCAGGTATTCAATAATAAGAATTATGATCACTTTCATGTCACCAACACAATATACACAAACGTTACTGTTAAGGCTATAGGAAACATTGCATTAATTTGAATTGTAGATTGATTTGAATTGTAAATTTAAGTTTTCAAATGTATGTTGCTGAACCTAAAAGAACGAGAGGGAATGCACAGAAGCAGTTCTTTTTGATATAACAATGTAACATAATTTTAAAAAGTGATGTTTTTTTTCTCACTTGTGGAATGCACAGAAGCAGTTTTTGTTCTTGTTTAATTTTTTCCCACCTGTCACGGGGCTTCACATCAGCCACCTGCTGTACACGACATGCATTAGACCAGTAGATCCTAGAGCGAGGTAAACGGATAACACTCATGTACAAAACAGTTCCAATGAACTGCTCCAATTCCTTCTGATCTAACTTTAGGGCATGGTTTGGATTTTCTTGTGTACTGTACAGATTGCTCTGATTGACAATAAGAGCCAAAAGTTTAGTGTCAAAAAATGTCTGAAATAGTCAATAGGCAGTCTGATTGAGTCACGGTCTGGGAGAGCACCTTGCCACACTGGTACATTTTTTGCAGAGCTTGGAGTCTGTTTTACCGGCTTCCACGCCACTTTTTCTTTGTTTCGTTTCTTTCTTGCAGCTTGGGCACTGGTGCTAGCAACCTCCTCATCACTGCTGTTCCTGTTGCTCTCTTCATCCCCTGGCTTGGGAACACATTTGCCATTGCTGCTCGCACTGCCCACATCTTGGTCTTGAACCTCCTCCTCACTGCTGCTCCTGTCGCTCTCACTACTGCTCTCACCATCACCTGCAGGTGTCAAAAATAACTTTTAGAAATGTGAAAATCTACGAATCTATGGATAAACTGGTGAAATTCACTAGCCATTCAATATGAAATCAGCATTTTCAGTCTAAAATCTACAAGCCAACATCAAAATTTACCAGCATTTGGCTGGTGCTAATTTTGAATCCTGATTCACCTGGCTTGGGAATATATTTCTCATCACTGCTGCTCCTGTCACCCTCACTGCTACTCTCTTCATCACCTGGCTTGTGAACATATTCCTGATCGTTGCCTGCACTGTCCCTGAGACAACTATCTTCACTGTCCTCTGGGGGAGCTCTAATGTGAGGTTGCTCGCTTAGGCGCTTGCCATAAAACATGGAAGGTTTCATGTTTTCATGGAGAGGGTTAAGAGTTTTAAATTCCTTGGAGTCAACATCAATGAAGATCTAAGCTGGTCTCATCACATCAACTGCATCACTAAGACGGCAAGACAACGACTGTTTTTTCTGAGGCGGCTGCACAGCTATGGTATGGAGAGCAGGATACTGGCCAACTTCTACCGCTGTACAATAGAAAGTATATTAACTGGTAACTTTACAGCCTGGTATGGCAACACCACTGCAGAAGACAGAAGAGCCCTCCAGCGAGTCATCAGATCTGCTCAATGGGTAATCAAATCTGAACTGCCCAACATCCAGGATCTTTACAATCAACGGTGTATAAGGAAGGCCAAACAAATAATAATGGATCCACACCATCCCAGCTACACACACTTCACCCTACTACCATCTGCCCGCAGATACAGGTCCATACGCGCCCACACCAGTCGGCTGAGGGACAGCTTCTTTCCTCAGTCCATCAGGCTGTTGAACTCCAAACCACCATAGGAAGGAACCCACTTTCACTCATCATATCATTTCTCCAACCTGCCTTTTTTAAAATGCAGCTTCCAAAGTTTTTAATATATATATATATATATATATATATATATATATATATATATATATATATATATATATATATTAAAAACTTTGGAAGCTGCATTTTAAAAAAGGCAGGTTGGAGAAATGATATGATGAGTGAAAGTGGGTTGAGTGAATATATATATATATATATATTTTTTTTTTTTCCCCTTACTTTTACTTTTGCCTTTTTACTTTTACTTTTTTGGGACTCTCTGAGCAGGGAAGTTTTTCATTGCACATGAATTCTAGAATTAATGTACACATGACAATAAAAATATCTTGTATCTTGTATCTAGTATTTGGATCTACATAAAAATACATAGCAGTTGAATTCATATCCCAGCATGGTGTATCCCAGCATGGTGTCCAGTGCCGTAGCTCCGCACACGCACAGTACGCACAGTGCGTAGGGCACCAAGTGCTTGGGGGGGCACCACCAAAAAAACAAGCTTGTGAAAAAATCATCACAATAAGCTACGTACGATATATATATATATATATATAATATATGTAAAACACATTCATATTTATAAGTAGGCTAATACAAAAGCAACATAGGCCAATTTGCTCCAGAAAAGATGAATCTCCTTTGCGGCCCTGTCTCCATTCTCCTCCTGGTGCCCCCCCTCCACCTCCCAATGGCCTGTTCGATTATGGCTCAGTCTCAATTTTGGCAGACACCTGTTTAGACATGGCCTCGAAAAGGCATCAAGAGTCGGGAGCAGAAAAAAGAAGAGAAAGCGTGATGAAGCTCAGGTAAGACAGTGTTTAAAATAAGTAATAACAATAAAAGTTTATTTTGTAGCCCTTGCCAGGCAATAAACTTACCGTCAACAAACTGTAACGTTTGCTCCTAGGCTACTAGCCATGTTTAGACTGTGTTAATAACAAGTGAATCAGTTAACACAGTTAACAGCTCAGACTGTGTTAACAAATGATTGAAGCTGTAAATGATTGATGCTATCTACCTAGTTTACGTTGTGGATATGAACATAAATTATGGAATATTGAAAGCAATTCATCATGGTCACTTGACTGTTTTCAGTTAACGTTTGGGTAAGACTAGCGCTTCCATTCCTGAGGTTGCTAGCTAGCTATGCTATTTCTGATTAAGCTTAATTTTCTAGTGTTAATTTTGTCACCCTGTTTTAAATTTCGTCTTCGTCTTCATCTCGTGACGAATGCTCTACAGTGTTTTCCCCAGAAATAAAAAGAAGGGTTTAAATTTTGATGTAAATACGATGACGTGGTGGCACGGTAGCTAGGAGGATTGGTGGGCATGCACCCTGGGAAAAAAAAAATTCTAGAGCTAAAATGGTGCATTCTAGGAAGATCTGAAGCTAAATTTTGGTCCCAGAAGGCTGGTGGAAACATAACACTTTTAATAAAATGTTGCATTTTTTGGCACAAATAGAACAAAAAACTCGTTGCACTTGGTGAGTTGAAAGAGCCAAAACTCCCAGGTGGGAAGGCTAATTTATTGTCACACAAGAAATACTGCAAGCACTATATAATGTCATGAATTTGACTAGGCTGTCACTAAAATGTCTAAACTATGTTGAGCCTCCTGTTTTTCTGGGCCGCCCACTTGTCTGCAGCAGCCTCCAACCACATCTCTCAGAAAGCTGAATTGGTACCACAGATCTTAGATTCTGCAGATAATAATTCAGTGTAGTGTAGTATTATGTAGAATGATGCCTGATGACAACAAATTCTTATTTCAGTGTTCCTGTAACAAGCTAACGAACTAGCTCATTGAAATGATTGGTAATGTGGTAATGCTAACAGTCATCGACTCACCTTGAATTTAACACGCTGCAATAACCTTACAACTTTATATTACTTTCTCCACTTCAGCTAATATCAGTATTAGTATCTAGGTGGGTGTTGGTGAGTAAAGTGGCAGCGTTCAGTTTAAAACATTATGTTAGTGTAGTTCGCTAGCGTTAGCGCGCTAACAACCCCATACAGGCTGCAGCCTGGTCTGAAATGAAGCTAATTTTCTGGAAATCCAAACACTAACAACATACACTTTAGGCTTGAAATAATCACAAATAATTGCGGATTGTGACACTTTGTTAAAAAGAACCATCAACAAATCCAGAAAGACGTAAGGACCAATTTATTAGTTAAATTCCACGAGTGTCCCATTCAATGAAACAGTCTTGACTCTGCTCTACATAAAGGAGGATTTGCCTTTCACGCTCTCTCACTCTCTTTCAGCAGCTAGATGATCCGATCGCATTCTGTACACTGTGGAGAAAGTTTTCTTGCTACATGAGCATGTCCCAAGGAGAGCGTTCTCCTTCCTTCTTGTGTAGCATTTACAGTCAAAGTCAGGCAGTTGTAATAGCCCCGAGGTTTGCGTTAAAGATCTTAGATTCTACAATACTCTCTGATACAGCTGACTGGTGGAAAAAAAACAAAGGAGCACTGTAATCGGCATGTGATTGGCCAGTTTCGCCAGTATAGTAGTTTACACACCCACCACGGAAGTTTCCTAAAAACGCAGCCTACATTTGACAACATTGGGGCTTCTTGTTCGGGGAAAATCCCGGGGGGGGAATGTTTTTGTGCATGATTTTTAAGCGTATCAGCATTTTATGAAAGCGTCTCGGCAAAACTTGATGCGTATCGGCGAAAAAAGAAGCGTATCGGTGCCGATACACTTAGACGCTTTGGGGAAAACACTGCTCTATTAGTTTTTGTTATTAGGCCTATTATAGTCATTCACAAACTTTTTTCACAAACAAATTTGTTAGTCAAGTTCATTGTAAACAAAGATTCTGCCTTATAGAAACTTTGAACTGTTTGGTAACATTTTCAAGGCGTGACCGGTTATGGTCAAAAATTAAGCTAGATTTTATCTTTATTTCGCATGATACTGCATTTCAGGATATCTATAAAGACGCATTTTTATTCAAGTAAATGGTTCTCGTCTATTGACTGTATATATACAGGCTATGTTCTCGTCAATTTTCATCTGTTCATTTGTTGGTGAAACTGTAATATGAAACGAATCAATCTTACAGTTACGTAGATTTTCCCCATATGTTGTCCCATATGCCATCTCTATAAATTTAAAATAGGGTTTTGAATTTTTAAATGTACCAGGGATTTACACATAGGCCTACATAAACCTAATTTATATATGCATTTTTTGTACTTTGTTAAAAACTGTATTTCAGTAGAATCCCTGAATATTTTGTCTTTTAATTCTGAATGCAGGGTCAATGCTTAAATATGTGCAAGGAGGACCTCAAGGTTAGGAGGAGGAGGATGAACCATCCACCAGCAGTTCAACCAATTTAGATCAACCATCCACCAGCAGTTCAAGCCCTGGACATCAACCATCAACCAGTGTAGACTCTGCAACAGTTCCCAGCCTTGACCAGCAACAACCATCAACGTCCAGTTCAGGTACAGGTGCAACTCCACACACAACCACCGCGACAGTGACGAGTCCTGTCACTGAGAGGCCATCAGCAAGGGACACTGTGGACGCATGTGTGCCCCCTCCATATGATCCTGCTCTATGGTTAGCTCACATTCTAGATGCTGATCGTGTGGAAATTGTACAGAGAGGTCAGCTCTGATTTTAGTTCAATGTTCAGTTTGCAGTCATTGCACAAGTCTTTGTTTAATAATGTTGGTGGTATTTATTTATTTATAAACATTTTAAAATAATTTATTATTTTAACTTTAATGTTTGGTGTGTTTGTTTCAAAAATAAAGTGAATGGCACTGATAAATTCTGAAGTATAGTTTACTTTTTTTGGGGGGGGGGGGGGGCACCACAAAGCATTTGTGCTTAGGGCACCCAAATGGCTAGCAACGGCCCTGATGGTGTCTGTATAAAGACTATTGAAGTAAACTAAGCAAAATACAAAGGATTACCTAGATAAGCCCTCCAGAAAAGCGTTTTTCTATATAGCGCCGGTTAGCAGTTAGCATTAGGCTTATGGCCTACTGTCGCTAATATCCTATAAAGCAAAATATTATAATTTCATATAATTTCAATTATTATAACTTCAAAAATACTTGTCACACATATTTCACGTTATTACCTCAAGTGAATAAGCACACAATAAACAATAAGTATTTTTACCTTAGCACAACGACACATGACTGCATCTTTTTTCAAAGGAAATATTGTTAAAATACGACTGAATATAGTTTCTCAGTTGCAAATAGCTACCAAATACCAAATTGTGTCGGGAACACCCCCAAAGCAACTTGCGTGACAGACTTTAGACAATGCGCATATAATCGTGAAAAGCCCATAGACCTATTTTCAATGTGAGGGGACATACAAACATCAAAGAAAACACAAAAATGATCAGATACGGCCATAACAGACGCATAACAGTCCATAACAGTTGTAGAGACATTAAGACCCTTTGTGATAACAAGGTCAAGGGTATAGCCATGAGAGTGTGTTGGTCCGTTAACATGTTGTGTTAGGCTGAAGGTATCGATCAGTGTGAGAAATTCATTGGCGTTTTAAGACTGTCAGACCTCAAACAAATGTTCGACAACAGTTCACCAAATTCTTCAAGAAAAACTGTTGCTGAAAGTCTTGGTGGTCTGTAGATAGTCAATAATAACATACTAGAAGAACACTTAACGAGTGTACTTAAGTACTCAAAAGATGTAAAGTTGCCAAATGCTGTCTGTTTGCACTAAAAAGATGTTTTGAATATGTTTGCTATTCCGCCTCCCCATTTATTAGTTCTTCTGGCTCTCATGAAATCGAATTTTGGGGAAGCTGATACAATAAGGGTAGTGAAACTGTTTGCTTGTTCCAGTCAGGTTTCAGTAAGAAGTATAAAATCAAGTTTGTGTGTGTAAATAAGATCATTGATTAAAAATGACTTGTTAGAGAGTGATCTGATGTTCAGAGGAGCCAGTTTTACATTAAGCGTGGGTGTCATATCCACTGAAGCATTCTGAGGTTGTTTCAGAACTGTGTGTTTGTGTGCGAGTGTACGCGTATGTGTGCGCATGTGTCTGCATATTTCATGTTTTTGTCCATACTGTATTTGCATCTCGCATACTCCAGGCAAACATTAGACTCACGCCAGTAGCTCCCTTCACTGAGTGCTGTTGCTCATGCTGCTTAAGAGATGTTTGTTGGTCTGTTTATTTATTTACTCATTTATTTATCTATTTATTTACCTGGAAATCTATGTGCACCCACACAGCTTGAGCACACAACATTTGGGAAGAGAAAGACTTGTGAGCACTTTAAAAAAAAAAGGCTTTAAATAGCTGTATGGGAGCTCACAGGAGATAGAATGCAGTTTTCTAAAAGAGCTCCTTTATGAAAACTTTTGAAGTGAAATATTAGCTATCCTCCCTTTTAAAATTTTGAATTTCTTTGTTTGCTTTAAATGAGACTCTGCTGGATAGAGCGCCCGGACGCTTGCCCACTCTGCCATTGCCCTGCACTGAATAATCCTGTGTGCGGGGGAGGAGAGAGCAAAGGGAAGAGGAGAGAGAAAGAGAGGCCAGACTCTGATCAGACCCTGAGCAAGTAATGCATCTCAACTGGTACATGCCATGGAGATCTATGCTTTGCCTTTATCCTACTCCTGTAGATGTGAAGAATGAGTTAGGAGTCGGACTGTCTGTTCACACAGCCTTGCCTTATAATTCATAATGGATGAAAAATTGCACTGCATTATGGGTATTGGCTTCAAAGCCCCACGTTATTGATCTGCATCTCGCTTGAACCCTTTCTGATTTCAGCGATCGAGGACCGGTGGGGGGGTTGGGACTCTGGACTTTATTTATGTTGCTTCAACAGCTTCTGTTTTATCTGAGTGTTTAAATTTGAGTTTTCAAAATGGTGTAGGTGAGAAGACTTGCACTCTCAGATATGAAATCAACCATATTCATGAGGTCAGTATTGTTAAAACCTCATCCATTCTGTTGAGCTATGCAGCTCAAGCAAATCAGTACATTAGAAATTATAATGTGTCTCATGTTTTCACACTTAGAATTTAGCATTGCTGTATATGTAAGTGTTACAGATTACTTGTTGAATCAGTTGTGGGGTACAGCCCTGACTTGCTGCCATGCTGTACTAGTTAACAAACAGTTCTTCACCCTTTCGAGTGGCTAGTTTGGACATGCAGTTACCTCCACATAACCTCCCCCATACCAAGGCCTAATGCTTGGTGCTTATTGAACTACCATCCTGATAGGGGTAGTCCTGTCTGTAACCTGGTGCTTTACCCAGGGGACTAAATGGTCACGGACTCTCTCACACTCGCTAATACACCTCTAGAGAGCTTTTAAGGCAGATTTATTGTGGCACTGCAATGACTGGCCCACCTGCATGACATTAAAATCTGCTGGTCAGGCCTTCATCATACAGCCCTTGTTCCTATGGAGATGTTATAATATCTGGAGAAAGGGAGGAAGTCTGCCCCCATTCATTTTAATAGGAAATGCTAGGCTAGTGAATTCAGCTAAAATTCAACAAATTTATCAGTTTTTAAAATGGAGTTACATGGGGCTCATTTGTGCCGCCATTTTATTTAGCCAATTAGGTCCCATGTTACTGTGGCACAAAGCTATGTCATGGATGGACATTGGACATTCTCACAGGGAACACGCGTCATCCTCTGGCTCTTCCCAAAATCACAGCTTGTACAGTAGGTATTCGGCCCTGCCCATAAGTGTTAGTTTAAAGAATAATAGAGCAGTAGATAAAGTGATTGTATTTAGTAAGTCACCATTAATCATACAAGAAATAGGGAAAGGAGGGTGGAGTGGAAATATTTATTCCATTTGTGTTCCTGACATTACATTCAATGATGTTTATGTTAGACGTTCACTTTCTTTTCAGGCACCTATAGGTATTTCTTTCTTGTTGGGTGTTGCAGTGAATAAAAGCATCAAAACATGAAAAAACTAAAAAAATACCTAGCAGGTGCCTGAAAAGAAAGTAAAAAAAGGAAGTCAGACATGTTGTCTAGACAGTTAAAACACACTTTGACCGATGTGCGGTTTATGTAGCCTACTGACAACTTTGGCTGAACCAGTATAGCGAAAGGGAAGGTTCCCATAACCTATGTTTGGAAGATTTGCATGCCTGTTTTATAGGCATAATTGATACTTTCATGAAGATGCAAAATGCATTTTGTTGCCTATATTCTGCAACTGCTAATTTAAAAAAATCAGCATAGGCTTGGAAAAGAATAACCACCCAAAATATCCAAAATAACGAAGCATGCATTTCATATATGTTGATTAAAAAATCGCAACGTAGGCAAGTCAGGGACAGCCACAAGGCAACATGAAATAGATGGTAAGATTATTTTTTCATCAGCAGCAGGCTACATTTCATGTGACAAAGTGGTTAAACTGGGTTTATGCTGAGATGCTGTATTCGTTAAAGTTGTGGTAGAGCCTATATGAAAGCCTAATGAGTGACCCAATAGCCTAGACCCTATATTATCCTCGATAATGTGTGGAAAGCCATAGTTTGTAATCGGCTTGTGTCTTGTACATGGGCTAGTCTACGTTGCATTGGTAGGATGCTAAACTTTCAAAAGCAATGTTCCAAAATGCAATGCATTGTACAGAGATAATTTTGCCTGGTTTAAAAATTGGAGCATGACGGAACAGGATTTTTTTTTTTTTGGATTCACTGTTTTTTATTTAGAAACAACCTTAGAAAAAGTAACATTGCAGTCAATGATCAATTCCCACCCACCCAACCCCCCCAACCTTAGATATACATCATATGACCCAATAGGTCATAAATGAAATAAAATGGCAAAAAAAGAGTTTAAGAGAATTTTTAGTCGAAGTGTATTACTTAACGTATCATGACATTAAGCATCAAAATGGGGGAAAAAAAGACAAAACATGTTTGACACTTCATTGCGTATGATTCGCCAGCAAGTCTGGTAACCCCCTCTGCAGTTCTTTCCCACATTTGTATTGTTAAGACTTTTGCCCCATGACGGAATAGGATTTTAAAAACATTCTGTCCCTGGATGGGGATTTTTAGTTGGAGCAGAATGAGACAGAAATCCACCTGTGTGGCAGTGTAGTAGCTGTCTCCTATGAATATATTACCATTAACATGCACATGTGAGGGAGCTTGAGCACAACATTACACAACCCGTACATGAGCTGAAAGGACAGAGCCCACCAATCACCATGGGGGGAATGGGGGTGGAAATGATGCAATTTCTGGACAAATGCAATGAGGAAGTGCCTTGCTAATTGGCTGAAGCTAACCTGCCAAATCCTTATCGGCAAGCAGATGCAGTTACTTTGTAGTTCGGGCCCACCCACAATGCCTGTGACGCTACATTAAATTTCACATTCAAGTCAGTCTGGCCAAGCCAAGGGGTCAGAAACATATGTGGAAGTTGAAACGCCCATGGGGAAAGGGCCAACCTGGAAAGGGCCCAGATCTATTCCATTGACTTTCATTCATTTTAGGTTCACTTTGAAATCAAATTAAAAAAAAATTCATGATTTACGATCTTTTTTTTTTTTTTTTTCAGATC
Source organism: Coilia nasus (assembly GCA_027475355.1). NCBI lineage: Eukaryota > Metazoa > Chordata > Actinopteri > Clupeiformes > Engraulidae > Coilia > Coilia nasus. Next base: position 862,639 of record CM050209.1, read on the forward strand.
CACCCTGTAGCATAACATATCCTGATTGGCTGGGAGTAAGTGGCCTGAGTGCAGCATGCTGTTGCTTTAGTGGACTGGAATGCTCTTTTCATACAAAAAGACAGAGAAAGAGAGAGAGACAGACAGAGAAAGAGAGAGAAAGTGCTCCAAAGCATGGTACTCTCTTTGCACATAGAGAGAGAGTGAGTGAGAAAGAGAGAGATGTTCTTGCTTGTAAGTGTTATGTAAGGGGCTTGCAAGCTTGTCTATGCGTAAACAAATGCATTTCTGTGTGTGTGTGTGTGTGTCTGCACACACACACGTGGGTGTATGTCAGAGTGTGTGTCTGTGTATATGTGTTTGTAGTGGTATAAACTGCCACCCCCCTAGCGCTTAACTCCGAAATACAGCACGTAACTCAACATGGGCGTGATATATGTAAAATGAAAGCAACGTCAGTGCCAAGTGCAAGGATTACGGCTACCAATAAAACATGAGACATGGACAGAGACGTTGCAAGGCGTTGAACTTTCACCAGGTGATATCTAGGTTGTAGAAGGGGTGTCTCTTTACTCCGGGCGTCCAGAAGAGGGGCCGAATTATTGGCAATGCCCCCCTAATTATAGGAGCTGACTGATGTGACGTCGATGTCATGACGGCCCCGGAAGTGTCGGGTTACTGGGAGCTGTAGTTTTAGCGGGGACTGTGGACGTCCCTACTCTAATTTCATGGTAGTATGAGTTTATTCTTGCCGTGTTCTGAATCGGTTGTCAATTGTATAAGCGGCCATTTTGAATTTTTTCAAAAACTCACTTGCTGTTTGATTTTTTTTTGGGCACCCCTTCTAGGATGTTTTAGAACCACCCAAAGGACATATGTACCAAATTTCACCCTAATATCCACCACGTAAAATGTTTTATATAGGCCTACTTTTCACTATTTATGCTAATGCTAACATTGGCATTAATTTTTGTGTCCCACTTTAAGGCTTTATTTCTGCTCACATGAACATTTTACCAATAATCTACTCTTTGAAAGTTATAGCTAGGTTCTTGTAAAAGGTTTTTTAAGGTATTTATGTATGTATTTAGCAAATAATTCCCTTTCAAATAAGAATCCATTTAAAGAGTGTCTCATTTTTCTCTCTTTTTTAGCATTTTTTTGCATATTTAACATATTTGTTCTGTTCTGAAATCTGTCATATTATTGCCTTGTAAGAAACATTTATCTGAATTTATGCTAAAAATGACGTCACAAATGAAGCAATGGCTAGTGACTTTCTGTCACACAGGAGGAAATTTACCATATTGTTTGGATAAAAAGCCATAGTCATGCACATTTACTTGTCTATTCATGTCAAGGAAACGTCCTGGAGTATTAAAAAAAAAAAAAAAAGCATTGGAATTGGTATTTGTTTGTAACAGGAATTGTTATCTTGATGGCTTTTATTATTTGATGCAAGTGAAGCCCAAAGAAAGATGGTTAAGCTGAGCTACATGCTATAGCTTGGTATATACATGCTAACCAGCTAACTCCCTTGACATGCTAGCTTGCAAGACTGCCTGGAAGCAGTTAGCAGAAGAATCAAGTCCTCAAGTACAGTATTAGCCTCCCACTCCAGTAAGCTTGGTTGGAGCTGTAATGGTAGAAAAAAATATTCATTAAGAGAATTATTGTACAGTGTCTGATTTGTGATGGAGCACCTACTAGTCAATTTATCGTAATCGGGTTCATTGGCTGATATCACCAGGCAGGCTCCCGAGCTTGTGCAGTAGGCTGTAGTAGACACGCAACCAAGCTGAGAATTGAAAATGTAGCTTCATCGACTTCCAGTGAAAACAAAGCTATTCCTGTGTCCAGCCGTCCATCCGAATACCCTTATTAGCCGCCTGCATAGTAGGCAAAAATGAGGAAGCCACGATCTACAACCTCCGAATACCTTAGTAGGCTTTCAGTAGTAGACGAAAGCCAGGTGAAAGGTATGTGGATGACTTGCTATTTCCGCTAACAAACTACACTACGTGATCCCAGAAGTCACTGGGAGGTTGAGAATCCAAACTTCTCACTCTCTAAAAGTAACCAAGATGGCAGAGACACTGGTGGGTAGCCAGTGTTGGGAAAGGAGCGAAGGAGAGGCGGGCTTCCGGTGCGGCGGACGGAGGGAGATTCAAAATCGGTTTGGCGGTCTGTGGAAAAAACGATACAAGCAAGTAAAACTTGAATCGACTTTATCTAACACTGTACAGTGAATGTGAAGTGGTCATGGCGGAAGAATCAGATGGTAGATTAGGAAGTTTGGATGACGATGATATGTTTTGGGAAGATGTCAGTCGAGTGAGGAAACTATCGGATAGAGATAGCAGTGGAGAGGAGTCTGTTATCTCTGTTGTCAAAAAATCCAAGGTTAGTAGGTCTGATGAGGTAACTAGGGAAGTTTGGAAAGTTATGGTTGTGTTCGAACAAGGGGGAGGACCAGAGCTTCATCCTATACACATTACTAAGGTAATAATGAGAGAAACAGGATGCTAGATTTTTAGGAAATGGTAAACTTTTGATTTTTGCAAGTTCAGGTGAACAACGTAGTAAAAACGCTGAAGATCAGATCATATATCCCAGGGGCAGTTACTAGAGCTAGAGGTGTCATAACAGGAATTCCCGTCTCAGTTACTATGGAAGAGATTAAAGAGAATCTAGCAAAATACTCAGTTACAGATGCTAAGAGATTGACCAAGGGAAAAGAGAAAATTGAAAGCATGCCAATTTTGTTAAGCTTCAATAAAGTCTTACCTACCAGAGTTCAAATGGGCTATGTGTCTTACATGGTTCGTGAATATATTCCCCCTCCGCTAAGATGTTTCAAATGCCAAAGGTTTGGACATGTGGCAGGTCAATGTAGGGGTAAACTACGATGTGCTAAATGTGGTGGAGAGCATGAATATGGTAAATGTGAGAAAGATGTGTTACAATGTTGCAATTGTGGAGGACCGCACAGTGCTGCGTATGGCGGCTGTGAGAAGCAAAAAGAAGCAAAGGAAATACAGAAATACAGGATTACACATAAGATCTCCTACGCAGATGCCATTAAAAAAGTCTGATAATAGAGTCCTCAGCGCTCCTGCCACTTCAGGTCAATCTATAAGAAGCCAATATGATGATAATATAAGAGTGGATAAGCATGATCAATTGGTAGGGAATCTCCACCACACTAATAGGTCTCTTTCAGCCTCAGATAACTGTGATTGCAAACAAAAATCACTAAAGGAACCTTACTAGTTGAGGAAAAAAAATCCTTGCATTTATCTGTACAGTGATGAATGGAACGCTGCAATATACCAAGAAAAGTGGTAGGATCAGATCAATAGTTGACATTGCCAGTGATTTCTTGGGGTCTAATATTAAAGCTGATGAAATTCATGAAATGTTAAATTTAAAGTATGGACAGACTCAAAGTTGTTGAAAGATTTTTGATGTTTTTTATATTACAATGGAATGCAAGAAGCCTAGTGGCTAATGAATTCAAAAGAATTCAAAAGCTATATTCAAAATTTGACAGATAAGCCTGATGTAATATATATTACAGGTTGAAGCCTCATTTAGATTTTAACATTAAAGGATACAATGGTATTAGACTTGACAGGTGTAATGAAAGAGGTGGTGGATGTATGACATTCATTAAAGATACCTTACAGAAGTGTGGATAGGCCTATAGGTGAGAAACATGAGTATATTGCTACGGAAATATTTAATGGTCCCAAGATAATGTATACTATTATTAATTATTATAATCCATGTAGAACTTTAACTAATGATCTCTTAAATTATATTAATGAAAAGAATCATATAGAAATTTGGTGTGGAGACTTCAATGCCCATAACACCCTATGGGGTAGTAAACATACAGATCTGAATGGTGTGGCAGTTGAGGAAATGATTAATGATAGAATGTTGGTTTGTCTAAATGATGGCTCTGGTACTAGACTGAATATTTATAAAAATTAAATGTCTTGTATTGACCTAACCTTAGCTGATAGACGAATAGCTAACAGATGTAATTGGGAGGTTGATCAAAGAATAATATTGGTAGTGATCACTTTCCAGTCTTGTGTAACATAGGTATTGAATTCAAGGTTGAACGTAGGTATATTCATCACAAATGGGTATTTAGAAAAACTGGGATGAATTTAAGGAAATAGCTGGAAATAAGATAAAACAGATATCGGAATTGGATCTAAGTGTGAATGAAATGAATGATAGGGTAAGTTCTCTTATTTATTTTCTGCAAGTCAAAATATTCCAATTAGTGAGGGAAAAAAGAACCAAATAAATGTTCCATGGTGGGATGATAAGTGTTCGGAAGTAATTAAGGACCGAAATAAAGCCTTCAAAATATTGTGTAAAACATTAACAACAGAAAATCTTTTGGATTATCAAAGGAAAAGAGATATAGCCAGAAAAACACAGCATATTCGGCCCCAGGATGTGATTATTTATGTTATGCTATGTTTAGACAGTTGAGTAATGATACTCTACAAGTGATTCTTAATCTGTTTAATAGAGTGTGGAACGAGGGCAATTTATTTCATGGAAAATTAAAGGAGAACTTCGGTGTAAAATGAAAATTGGCATGTTAAAACATCATACCGAATTGGTATGTGTACTGAGGAGCAAAATTGATTTAGCCTGTTGCATTCAGAGTTTAACTATTTTTTATCGTTTGTCCCAGAAGGCTAACAATGGAAGTGGTAGGTGCCATAGACGAAGCATGATGACTACGCTATTTTTAAACCATTAAAACAGCTCGAAGAAACTCCACACTCCATCGGTAGTACAACAAAGGCCCTGACATTAAAAACGAGGCACTGAGAACTTTGTAAGTGTACACAACATTTATTAATAAAACAGTTTTGACAAGCAGTACCTTGCTGTAGTTTCTCGTCGCCGCCATGATGAACGTCCGCACCAGTCGATTGACGAACACGAACCAGCAGGAAGAATAGGAGGAGAGGTGGTACAATTGACTTGTTTGGACTTTCATCATGCGTCATAGCGTAGTCATCATGCTTCGTCTATGGCACCTACCACTTCCATTGTTAGCCTTCTGGGACAAACGATAAAAAATAGTTAAACTCCGAATGCAACAGGCTAAATCAATTTTGCTCCTCAGTACACATACCAACTCGGTATGATGTTTTAACATGCCAATTTTCATTTTACACCGAAGTTCTCCTTTAAATTCAATGGAAAAGCTCAATAATTCTTCCCTTTAGTAAGCTTGGGAAAGACGCTAGTAACCCTGGAAATTACAGACCAATTGCTCTTACGTCACATCTTGGTAAGCTGATGGAGAAAATGGTGGTGTCTAGATTAAATTATCATTTAGAATACAATAATTTACTTCATAGCTATCAAACTGGCTTCAGGAAACAGAAATCAACTACAGATGCCTTAATTAAACTTAGCAATGAAATTGAAAAAAGTTTAATCATGAAAGAAGCTATGGTAATGTTCTTTTTAGATATTGAGAAGGCTTATGATACCATGTGGAGAGAAGGATTATTAATTAAATTAGCGAAACTGGGTAGGTAAATAGGTAAATTGTATAATTACATACAAGACTTCCTTTCTCAGCGTACAATGAGGGTTAGAATAGGTGAGGCTGTATCCGAAGTATACAGAGTTGAAAACGGAATTCCCCAAGGAAGTGTGATTAGCCCAATATTATTTAACATTATGATAAATTATATTTTTGAGAATATTAATGATATGAATAAAGGTCTACTATATGCAGATGATACAGTTATATGGAGAAGAGCACGTAATATATTACATATTACTAATGCAATCCAGAAGGTCATACAAAAACTAGAACAATGGGGAGTGGATTGGGGTTTTAAGTTTTCTGCCCATAAATCACAAGTCATGTACTTTACTAGAAAAAAGGTTCTAGAAAGTTGTAAAATCATGCTGTACAATCACCCAATTGAAAGAGGAGAACATTTTAAATATTTAGGAATGTGGTTAGATTCTAAACTTACTTGGAAACTGCACATTGAGCATATAGAAACGAAATACAAAAGGGTGTTAAATCTGATGAGGATGGTTTCTGGTCTTTGCTGGGGAGCAGATAGACAATCCCTATTGAATATTTATAAAGCTTTGATAAGATCAAATATTGATTATGGTTGTCTAACATATAGTTCAGCTTGTAAATCACTACTCCTTAAACTAGAAAGAGTTCAATACAAAGCCTTAAGGATAGCTCTGGGCGCTGTCAAAACATAGGGGTGGCACGGTCCTGGGAAAAAAACCGAACCGAACAATACGCCTGTTGCGGTGCAATACGCGTGTAGACCGCGGTTCACCAAAAAAAAAAAAAAAAAAAGCCGAATGCACGTATGAAACCACGTGGTTCCCTTTCGCGCGAAAGAATTGAAGTGACAGCGGAGTGTGGATGACAAGTGCAAATATGGCAAGTGACAGTGGAGAAGGCATGTCGTACATTGAGGATGCCCCTGCATCATTCAAATCAGGTGTGTGGGAACATTTTGGTTTCCCCATTACATACGATGACGCCGGCAAAAATTTGATTTAGAACTCATGTAGGCTGATAATTGTCAAAGCCTTTATTCACTCCCGGTACAAGAAAAGCGAACGCGTTTTAACCCCTTCCATAAAGTTATGATAAACTCTACCTCTTTGCCAACAGTCACTTTGCCTACATCGGGTAAATAAATTATTAAATGTAGGACTTATGGACCTCAGTTTTGCCTAGTGCCTTATTGACTAGATTTATCAAACCAAGTAGGAAACAATGACAAGAACGAGGTGGCTATTTTTTATAGCTCGAGTGGCCGACAGCAGACTAGCGATTGATGCTTTTCTTGTATTGAGAATACACCGAAGAAGAAATCTTCAGCAAAATCTTGCTTCTTACTATTAAGAACATAAAAGCTAAACAATTATACCTACAACATGTTTGACTGGACAGCGTGACAACTTCACAGGTATTTCAGTTTCTGTGTTTATGTAGGCTAGTAAATGCCCTTGTAGTGCAGATCTGATATAATGCCAATATTGGTAGCTTTCCAGCGTTTGTTTCATGCAGTTGTAAGCGAATGGTAATATTTTGCAGACAGTCGCGAGGTTTTTGAGGTATTCCCTGTGTCAATACATGCATTGATAGCACAGTTGACAGTTGACAATACATGAATTGTATAGCTGTGCCTATAGCTTTCAATGGGATTTTGGCTAAATACGCGCAGAACACGCGCAGAAAAATGACTTTCTATTTTCTAACTGCAAGTAGGTCTCACCTCTTGCCAGAAAACGTTGACAAACTGATTTTCTTGCAGAAGAATATGAAAATTAAGTGAACAGGGGATGTTTGTTTTAAACAGTGCAGTGATTGGTTTTATTGCAATATTTTATATTGGCTGTGTGTGTATTTTGTAATAAATCATTATAAGAATACAGTGGCAGTGCAAATTAGATAACAAATCCAGCCATACACTGCACTTTAATTTAAAAATAAAATAAAAAATACAGAGAATTAGAAGAGTTTTTGATTCTGTTTTTGTATATAGGTGGTTGGTTGGTCGCCACATAAAAGTTTAAGTTTTAACACACACATCTGTTCAAAAGTAAGCTTTAAGAACTCATTTTCTTTCTTCCAATTATGAAAACTCTGTGGGCCCTATCATGCCGCGGCACACTGTGCATTCGCGACGTGCGCATGGTGTCATTACTATTCTGTGCCAGCGCACCGTTCATTTTCAGGCAAAAAATCACGTTGTCTAGATAGCAGATGACACTGCGCCATCACGGGTGTGTCAACGAAAAGAAGAGGTGTGGTCTGGCGCAAAGCGTGCCAGATGCTATTATAAGGACGCAAAAATTAAATCCGCCAGTGACCAACAAAACCCTGGTCTGTCGTCAGTTGCGCATTGCTGAAAAGCTATTTTATGGGCGCACAACGCTTTGGGAGATCGAGAGGGATCCCCCTCTTGATGAGTCGCTGTTAGGGGACAATAGCTATCCACTAAAGGCATGGTTATTAACACATACATCATGCCAACAACAGGGCTTAAAACATCTTCAAGCTCCAAAAAGATGTCCAATTGCATACGACTACGAATCTGATTATTTACTAAGTGCAACGACATAAACACTGATACATATTTTGCAATAATGCACATTCATTGAGCAATCAGTTTTTAATAAACATACACACATTGTTCATAACCAAAGGAAACACACATTGTTCATAACCAAAGGGAAACAGTAAGTGTAAAAAACAGACTTAATTATCCATCCCGGAAGATTAACTGCTCATGCATGAGCAGATCGGTCTTCAAAGTAAAACGCTCCTGATGGGAAACACGCCATCGTAATAGCAACAAGCCATGGACAAAGCGCGGCTGCCTTTTAAAGGGAATGAGAGTATAAACTCTGATTGGTTTATTGCATGTTACGCCCCGAACACACCTATGATTAATTAGGTAACTTAGGACCAACCCTTTTGAACCATGCGCCAGGCGCAATGTTCACTTTTCCTGTCGTCAAAATAGCATATTGTCTCGGCAACGCCCCCAAAGCAACTTGCGCGACAGACTTTAGACAATGCGCATATGATCGTGAAAATAGAGCCCTGTGTGTGACAACAGACACCTGGTTCCTCTAGATGCCACAAGATGGCAGCAAACGCTCCTGACACTTTGTATAAATACTGTAGTAAATAAAAAAGCTGTTTAAATCATCCATGTCTTCCCTCTTGCTGTTTCAAAATACTACCTGGCTTTTTATCAGAGATTGTTCATAAAATACGCTTATGTCAACTCAAACTCAGTTTGTGCATGATTATTTCATTCTAACTATAATTTTAACCTCTCTTAAATGCTTAAAAACTATGGTTATTTAAGGTAAATAGTATATGCCCAAATATAGAGTACTTAAGATTAAATTTAAAAAAAAAAAAAACGCAATACGTACCGAACCGCAGACCTCAAACCGCAATACGTACCGAACCGCGACTTTTGTGAACCGTGCCACCCCTACAAAACAACTCCCACAAATGCTTTACTGGTGGAAGCATAAGAACCCCCACTAAAACTAAGGTTTAATAATCTCTCTCTGACATATTGGATTAGGTTGAAAAGCAATAATCCAGCCATATCAGTGCTCAAGGATTGTTGGGAATATCGTAAGAAGATCGATGGTTTCGGATGGGACATTAAAGACACCGGAAGTTTTCAAGTTTTTGGATTAGTTTGGTGGTTTTGGATTAAAAGATTTAAGATTCAGCCCTGCACTAACTTTAAGTAGTGTTCCCCCATGGATTCTTCCTGATCCTGATGTGAACACAGAATTGTTTGAAAGAAAGAAAGATCACACAATCGATCAGAGCTTTGCAATATTCTGCAAAAACTATTTGAGTTCCTCTTATTGTAGCTGTCTTCATATATACACAGACGGATCAAAAGATATCCAAAGTGGTCAATGCAGTATAGGAATTTATATTCCAGAATTCAACAGATCATATGGGTACAGACTGAGCAATTTTCTGTCAATATATTCGGTTGAGCTTTCTGGAATTATTACCGCGTTAAGATGGGTTGAAGAAATCAAACCCCTAAGGTCAGTCATATGTTCAGACTCACTGTCAGTTTTACTAAGCCTTTCATCAGGAAACTCAATAAGAGAAGATTTAGTTATTGAAATGAAACATCTTTTAGCCAACCTAAGAAATCTTGGAATTTCTGTTCAGTTTTGTTGGGTTCCAGCCCATGTTGGAATCAAAGGTAATGAAAGAGCAGATAAAATTGCTAAGAATGCCCTCAAGCATGAACACACAGAAATCTACGTACCATTAGAAAAAGGGGAAGCTAAATCTCTAATTAAAACAAAGACTATGAAAAGATGGCAGAAACTGTGGGAGACTGAACTCAAGGGCAGGCATTATTTTAGTATTCAAAGTCATGTGTGGGGGAAAAGAATTTCTTCAATTGGCCTAAACAGGAAAGAAGAGGTTATATTCAACTATTCAATAATTCAATAATTCAACAGAAGCATGGGTGCACTGAACACCCTGTTGTGTGACACAAGTCACGAAAATATGGCAGCTGGGAGGGTGATTGTACAGTTGTCTTCCTCTGCCAGAATGGCACAATGTTAAACACAAGTATTGTGCACTGGCTCTTTAAACTCATGGCGCTTATATACACATTGTCACTGATTGGATAAGTGCTAAAACACGCATACCAAAAGGGAGCAAACAATCCCGAAAGAATGTTGCAGAATGTTACGTTGCTGCCCAACAATTCGTTTAATCAGGAAACCTTACAAAACTGTAGCAAACCGGTGCATTGGTTGCAACTCGCACCTTGTCTGGGAAAATCCAGAACCAATGAAAGATTAACTCTTGGTCTGATTGGTTGTAGCTCTGTCCATTAGTACACTGAGGCATTTGAAAGATGCCCAATTATCCCACCACTGAGAACTTCCTGTCTATAAGAGATTTGCCAGACCAGGCCCTGTATACAAGCTTTGCTCGACAGCCATGCTATTTACTTGGTACTGTTAGACATTAGGTTAAATGAGGTAGTTCAAGTAGTCAAGTATGTTTTGGTCCACATTTCATCTTAAAAAGGTGATAATTTGGTGACAGTAAATGTGTGCGTGTCTGTGTGCGATACAAAAGCTGGACAGCTGACTTGCATGTGTAACTGTCTTGAGTTTTGTTATTGGAGGGAAGAGTCGTACTTTCACAGTCAACCTTGCTATTTAGACAGGTTTACAGTACATCTGAACACACAGTACAAGACCATAATACTTCATTGGAAATGAAGGATGGAAACTAGTGTTAGTTTTGATTGCACCTCTTCCTCTTAACCTGAGGCCATGCCAAGCCATCTGCGTCTCACCACCAGAAGCCAGCATTAGTACAGGGGAGGGGAGGAACTCTTTGCTAATAAGCTAACCATCTTAATTTCATGCTAGATGATTTTTTACACCTCCTCCATGGCCAAGTTTAATAGATTTTGCCCCTTATTACCACGGCTGTGTCATTTATTGTGTTGTGAATGCTGTAGTCTGTTGCCAGCACTGAACGTGACTGCCTTTATCAGAGCAGCACAAACAGATGAAGTGGGAAGCAACAGGCCCTGGAGTCTTTACTTCCATGACTCCATGCTGTTAACCTTAATATTTTTTCCTTGTTAAAACGGCAGATTCTGGGGAGCTAGTTTGGCTTTGGCTGCCTTGTAGTTTTAAAAGTATTTATTTTTTGGTCCTTTGAATGAACCTCTTTGTGAACAGCCAACACAGCCCGACACTCTTTAGACAGTAGAAGAGAATGGACTGTGGGATGGTATCGCTTTCAGTGGAAACCAGATTTGTGTGCAGCTGCCTAAAACTTGTCAAAAAAACAACTTATGCCCATCGAGTCCTTTCAGCCTTATGGGTGTTTTAACATTAAAGGAGTACTTCCACGAGAAACCGTTTAGTACTTGCTCTTTTGAAATACGACAGGTCACCCCGAGTTGCATATGCATGCTGCACGTGAAAATGTTCTTCTAACCCGATTGTATCTATTAGTCAGTGAAAGAAAGTAGGCTGAAAAACGAGTGAATAAGAAAAGGCCAACAAAGTGATGTAGGTTTGTAAATTAGAAAAAGCTATGCCACAGTTGTGATTACTGGAGAAGTTTTGTTGCAGCACACATTCACTTAGCGAAGTATAGGTAAGTATGTGTGTTTGTGTAGAACGTTTAGATATTCCATTTGGTTCGCTATGACCAAATGGGCTTCAAATGATTGTAGCCTGTGACTAGCATAGCCAAGAACCTGTCATTCTCCCTGCTCCATCTTCTCCACCAAACTAGAACAGCCTGAAACAGAAGCATTAAAGCATTTTTTTTCACCAAAACCGGCTCACAGGGCATTCATTAATACTAGAGACCACCGCAAAATTAATGAAAACACGATGGAAGTACACCTTTAAACATGTGGATGGCTAAAAAGATACAGTACTGTGCAAAGATTTAGGCAGGTGCCTTCAAACCAGCATCAATTCACACAAAGGGGTACACACAAAGTCAGGGATTTTGCAGGATTATAGTCAAGTGTATGATCAATCAATTATACGAAATTGGTTGTGTATGTCAGAAAGCCTACATCCACAGAGGATCTGTGGTTAGTTCTTCAAGATGTTTGGCGCAAGCTACCAGCCGAGTTCCTTCAAAAACTTTATCCATTTAAACCACTGATCGTTGCTTCCATGTTGTCATATAGTTGCATTTACTGGATAGCTGGATATAATACCAAACTAGCAGCTACCGACGAGCTGCACGACACCTTTGGTCAAGACTGCCATCTGCTGGATGTCCAGTCAAGGGTATTTGTATTCAAATCCGGTGACATTTATTTGTGAAACCGTGGTGTGCGGTAGGAATGTCTCACAATTACGTAATAGACACAAAAGCAAAAAATGGATCCACAAATGCAGACTCCACATACATATCAACTACATTTGTTTTCAAATCTCGGAAATATATTTACAAATCTCGAAAATATATATACAAATGCCTGTGTATTTATATACATTCTATCATTTATTTGTATGTCGCATTTTTGTATTTGTATTTTGTGTTTGAATATTTATAAATGTATTTATATTTATATATATCTTTTTTTATTTATACAAATCTTTATGAGACAAATCTATCTCATAAGCATATGGGACAACATATGGGGAAAATCTACGTAACTGTAAGATTGATTCTTTTCATAGTACAGTTTCACCAACAGATGTCGCCCTTTGCCTATAAACCTGAAAATCGACGTGAACATAGCCTGTATATATACAGTCAATAGACAAGAACCATTTACTTGAATAAAAATGCGTCTTTATAGATATCCTGAAATGCAGTATCATGAGAAATAAAGATAAAATCTACCTTCATTTTTTACCATAACGCCTTGAAAATGTTACCAAACAGTTACATTCAAAGTTTCTATAAGGCAGAATCTTTGTTTACAATGAACTTGACTAACAAATATAGTTTATGAATGACTATAATAGGTCCAATAACAAAAACTAATAGAGCATTCGTCACAAGATGAAGACGAAGACGAAATTTAAAACAGGGTGACAAAATTAACACTAGAAAATTAAGCTTAATCAGAAATAGCATAGCTAGCTAGCAACCTCAGGAATGGAAGCGCTAGTCTTACCTGAACGTTAACTGAAAACAGTCAAGTGACCATGATGAATTGCTTTTAATATTCAATAATTTATGTTCATATCCACAACGTAAACTAGCTAGAAAGCATCAATCATTTAAAACCTCATTTGTTAACACAGTCTGAGCTGTTAACTATGTTACACAGTCTAAACATGGCTAGCCTAGGAGGAAACGTTACAAAGATTGTTGACGGTAAGTTTATTGCCTGGCAAGGGCTCCAAAATAAACTTGTATTATTACTATTATTATTATTAATTGTGATGATTTTTTCACAAGCCTGTTTTTTTGGTGGTGCCCTACGCACTGTGCGTACTGTGCGTGTGCGGAGCTACGGCACTGCAAGTATACCTAGAAGAATTGATGCTCTTTGAAGGCAAAGGGTGGTCACACCAAATATTGATTTGATTTAGGTTTCTCTTTTGTTCAGTCACTGCATTTTGTCAATTGATTAACATAAATGATTAACACTTCCATTTTTGAAGGCATTCCTATTGACAGGAATGCCTTTTGCACATTACTGTATATTAGAGGACTGTGCAGATGACATTTTTCTGAGACTCTTTGAAGTCATTGATGTCTACTAAATATGTTTTTCACGTTGAGTTAAACATCTCTGTCTTTTTGTGATGATATTGTTGCCATTGCACAGTTGTGTATTATTCTATGTGTAAGGTCTCTGTTCATCATTGTGAAAGCACATCTGTGCATGCACTAATGACACCAGCCTGTTTGCTTGTAGTGGAAAAGTGTGGTAGATGAATTTGCTTGTCTACATCAGCAAAACAAGAGCTCCTGTATACCAGTGTCTTAATGTGAGGACAAGCTCCCCTCTCCACAGCCCCACCCAAGGGGTGCCTGAGTGTTTGCCGTTTGCTGTGTATACAACATTGGGAACAGACTGCTCTTTCAGACTGTTGGCAGTGTCAGCCACACACTTGTCTCCCTGGCTGTGAGCAATGTGAGGATCAAGATGAACCTTACCCCCACCCCATACTCCTCAACCAAGAGTGCCTTCTTTACCAGGCTTTGAGTCACAAAGTTTTGGCGAACCTTGACCCTGTCTCATCGGTGTCCTGTGCTGTCAGGCCAATGAAAGCTCTCATGAAACATTTTTAAAAATAGCCAACAGGGTTGACAGAGAGAGAGAGCAAATAGAGAGTGATGAGGGAGAGTGAGTGATGGAGGGAGGGAAAGTGGGTGATAATATTCTTTCCCTGTCCCTCGTGTCACCCACTTCTCGTCGCTCTTGGCTAATTAGGGTGGCAGGGAGAGGGCAGCATTAGGGGACAAGAGAAGAGGGAAGGCAGGATAGCCATCGTCTGTGAGGTCAAAAATGCATTCTTTTGCAGCCATTGTGCTAAACCTCTTTATTGACTCTGTGCCACACATTGTGTGTTGGTCTTGGTGTGAGGTGATTCCAAATCCTAGATTACGTGTTCTGTTAGATGTGACAGCGCCTAGGAACGCAGTTCAATATGGGATATAATATTTTTTTTTCAAGAAAATGTGAAGATGAAGAAGATGGAGGGTTTTTGAGCTGGCTCAGAAGTTATGAATGTATGGAGTGATAACATGAGGTAGAAGCGCTCACACTTGCCACCCTTGGCCTGCATGTGGTATCTCTTGCTCACCCTGTTGTTTGCTTTTGTTTTGCAGTTGCGTTAATGCTGCCCATCATTGCAGTCACCTTCAGCCTCATCAGTGCCTCCTTGGGTGTCTCCCTTCGCCCCTCTCATTCTCTCTGTCTCTCTCTCTCTCTCTCTCTCTATTTCTCAGTCTCTCTCTGTCTGCCCCCCTTCCTCAATAGTGGCATACACACACAACTGTGACTTAGAGCTCAGTTGGGCAGGGCCGACAAAAGCTTGACTGACAATTGGACGTTCAGAGAGACAGTAAACTGAAGATGTGCCACACAATATTGCCTTCCTCCATTGCCATTCAAACTCTTTCATCATTTCCCCTCCTTTCATTTTCTCCTCTCACACTCCCATTTCCTGGCTTTATCTCCGACTTCCACTTCAGTCTTCTCCATTGGCCCCAATCTTGAGAGGAATAGGAATTAAACACCATGGCAGAGGGAATGGCCAGAGAGAAGTAGATGTCTGAGAGAGAGAGAAAGAGAAGATGTCTGAGAGAGAGAGAGAGAGAGAGAGAGAGCGAAAGAACACCTGCTCAGGTGGACACACTCCTTTTTGAACATCACACTATCATGTCTGTCAGCAGCTACATGATGGCTGTGCAGTCACTGAGAGTGTCAATTTTTTGACACGCAGCTATTGCATGTGAGGTTCTTTTGCCCAACACACATTCCTGTATTCTCTTAATATTTGTGTATGTGTGTAATGTGATATGTCATTGGATGTTACATGGCATAGAAACATTAAATTTCCTTTCATTACATTACACTTAGCAGACGCTTTATCCAAAGCGAAGCCAAGAAATATGTATGTGCTTGTCTTAAATGAGCCACCCAGGGATGAATGAAGATTTTCAGGTCCTGATGACCATACAATAAAGTTATCTCATTGGATTCTATCATACCGTATTGTATCATAGTTAGTGCCCCATAAACTGTCTATGACATACATTTAAAAACGTTTGTTTGTGCATCTGGCATATGTTTTTTTTTCTTACTTGCTTCTGCTACTGAACAGTTTCTCTGCATGGTAATGTGGAAGCCCAGTGAGCTAGCAGAGTGTTTGGGTGTTGGTTGGTGCTTGAGTCTGTGTTTGTTTGTGTGTGTGTGTGTGTGTGTGTGTGTGTGTGTGTGTGTGTGTGTGTGTGTGTGTGTGTGTGTGTGTGTGTGTGTGTGTTCCTGGGTTAGAAGCAGTACATAATTCCCCACTGAACAAAGAAGGATGTTGACAGTTTTGTGGTGTATCATTAGAATAACAGGGAATAGCTCAGATCAGTGCTTCCCCCATTCTGGTCCCATGGCACTGGGGAGAGCTGTATTGACACCACCAGCTGTATTGACTTGGTGTGCAGGAGGGGTTGCCCTCACTGAGCCCATAAGACAGAAGCAAGCTTCGAATGCATATGTATGCAGACAAGAATATGTTTGTGTGGGTGTGTGTGCACATGTGTGTGTGTGCACATGCGTGTGTATGTGCATTAGAGTGTTGGTGCATTGTGTGTGTGCATATTCAGTCTTTTGCTTGCATGTGTGTGCGTGTCATTGTGCTTTAACCTTTCCCCTTATGTTCCATGATGCTGTTTGGCAGTTTAATTAGGAACATTAAGAAGGATGTGCATCTGGACTTTTCCTTTTCCTTCACCTCACCCCACCCCACCTCCATGGCTCTCGCTCCATCGGCTGATTGCTTAGGCTGAGTAACTGGCATAATCAATGAAATGTACATCATAGGGGAGATTAGCCCCCTGCGTGAGGAGCAGCACAGGCAACAGCAATAGTCTGAAATACTGAAGGCACTCAGATACACCAGACCTAATTATAGCAAATTAACTTACCTCAGTTTACAGGTACGTTGCTTATGCTGTCATTTGCTATTACACTGTGGTGTACAGTTATTAACTACAGTGTTTGTTATAGACACGCTCATATATACACAGGAAATGGCTTTGCACTATGTATGAAATTCCAAGGCGTACTCTGACTTATATTGGTTTTAATTACCCTTTGAATGACTGCAAATATGCATGATCTGTTCCATCTTTTTTATACCCGTCCTGATTTACAGTTTCATGCAGTATTGAAACTAGGATTCAGCGATAATAAGGTAATAATCCTGCAGTATGTAAAAATAGCAACGTATCACAACGTCACTGCAGATTTCTTGTAAAAGGGGTGTCAATAATGGGAAGGTTAACAAGGGGAGCCTTTGTGCCTCTATGGGAGCGGGTAGTGAGCTGGCAGGTCGGACAAGACTTACAATAAGCCATGACTTCCTGATACACTCCAGGCCAATAAAAACGTCTGGCAAGCCTATCCAGGGTTTTTTGCTGTCCCAAATGACCTGACCAAGGGATGCTATGGGAAACCTCTAATACCTTGGGCCTAAGGGATTTCAGGACCTGCTCTGCCTCCTCACTCACACACATCAGCTTCCCTGCTCTGAGCACAAAGCACTCTTTCCACATACATTATTTTTAACAATTTTATCCTCACTCATCACCTTATTAAAACATTTTTCTAATGTAAGGTGATTGTTTTGTTTGAGCAGGACCGGGATTTCTTGTCTTTGCCCCCCTGGGAAGCCGTCTGCAAAGGGCTATTTCTGCCGCACATCGATAGAATTGGCCTTGGCTTGGGATCTAGTTACCACCATGCCTGTAGCTGGAGGCATGTGGCGCTGTAACAAATCAGCCAACACAGGTAGATCTTGTCCTGAAACTACTGGGTAGGGACACTTATCCATTACAGCCACAGTCAGTAGGTACAGTGGTGCTTGAAAGTATGTGAACCTTTTGGAATGTCATGGTTTTCTGAATAAATTTGTCATAAAATGTGATCTGAAGTCACTAGTGAAGATGAACACAATGTACTAAAGCTAATGCTGCAAACTAAAATATTACATTTAATGTCTTTGTTGAAAACATACACAAGACATTCAAAATGCTGTGTGCCTTTGGGATTAATCATTTGCTAAACACTCTTTTAAAAATATATTGAAGCCAGGGTTTCCCATAACTATGGATCAGATCTGCACAAGGTTCATGAGATATACTAGTCTACTTTTTTTAGTTTTTTTTTTTTTTTTTGCCTTATTTTCCAATATGTCAGGTGTTATGGTTTTCCGTTCATCTCTATGTATGATAGTCTTTAAACCTTTAAACATTTATTAAAAGGTTAATAAACTTGGGAATTATTTTTGTCTTGCAGTGCTGACAATGTTTCCAGAACCTCTGACATCAAAGCAGCCACAAATGATGATGTTCCCCCAACTGCACCTCATAATAGAGAGAGTGCATTAATGGTGCCCTGAGTGTGCTTATGGCAGGGCATTACAGTGGAGGCTTTACTCTCCAAAAAAAAGCATGCTGTGTGCAAAAAACTTGCCGAAGAGCTCATTGTCACTCCACATTGTACTTGGAGAATAGCTCGTAGATTGGTAAAACATATAATGAATTGTGCACAAACAACACAGACCACTGGATGACATCTAAACAACACAATTAATTAATTAACTCACTCTATTCTGAATGGCAGTTGAGGGAGCATCATGATTTGGTGATGGATAAATTAGTCAGGTTATGGACAACTTGCCATCACTGCAAGAAAAAGGTAGGTCCGAAGTTTATAATCATTTCAACAGGATCAGGACCTGCACCCATAGAGATGCATAGAAACCCCATAGATGCATAGAAATTCCCTAATGAAATGGCCTAACTGAAAGAAGAATGGGCCATACCTCCTAACTCCTGTGTATATTCATATTTACCAGGTACCCCAGCTTCAGTTTATTTCTGATAAAAGAAAGTTAAACCAGTGATCAGACTCAAAGGTTCACTTACTATTTGATGTCTCGGGTATATTTTCAACAGAGACATGACATGAAATAGTTTATTTTGCAGTGTTAGCTTTAGCACATTGTGTTAATCTTCACCAGTTACTTAGATGAACATCAAGTCACATTTTATGACAAATTTATTCAGAAAATCATGACATTCCAAGAGGTTCACATACTTTCAAGCACCACTGTATGGCCATCTATCTCTAACTGCACATCTGCTGCTTTGTGTTCAGTCACATCCCCATGAATGCACCACTTTAACACCGCCCACCCACTCTATGCAACCAGGACCAAAACATGCACTTTGTATAAACGTTTGGCTGCTACCAGAGTCAACAAGGCCCTGCCAGACCTTCCCTCTAATTTTAAGAGGCACCATCACATCACACCACACAGGCACTCTGGCTTAATATGCCCTGGCTGTCCACAGCCGTGGCAAATTACTCGGGATTTAGGCATAGAGGGCTGGCTAGACTTGGAGTGGGGGCTAGACTTAGTGTGGGGGACCTTAGATAGATGGAACTCATGGCCACCCCTGCAGATTTGCTTTAAGGACGTCGGTCAGGCTCTCTCTGGGTACCTTGGGGTCTCCGGTTGGGCTGCTCCTGCGATCCAGGGTCAATCTCATATTTCATGAGAATGGCCTGCTTCACTTTGGTGTACTCCCTGGAATCAGCAATGTCCATGGCCACATAGGCTGCTCAGGCTTTCCCTGACAGCAGAACAAGAAAAACCACCTGTTGGCCACTGGTTTGTAGAGGCAATCCTCTTAAACGTTCGATGTCCTCATTCTCATTCGTGACACAATGCAGCGTGAGGCCTATTTTAGGCATAATATAGTGAACTAAGACACAAAAATTTACATTTATTGTATCACCTTTCATTCAAGAAATGAGGAAGTCAACACGCAGCAATGATGGCTTATTGACACTTGAATAAAGAATGCAAAAATACAGATTTCGCTGTTTTTTGGTCTCTCGCGGTTCAAGGCTTCGAGTCATGATTCGGCACAATAAGGAAATGGGGTTGGAGCTTAGTGTAAACAACAGGGGTGTTTTAGGTATACACCGAACAATCTCAAATAGCAACATTAAAAATGGTATCACAAAACAATAAATCATAACAGGCCTTACACAAAATATCAATAAACATGTCCATGGACAGGGATCACTCTTTCAGATGCTTAAACACATAATTAATCTCGCGAGGGCGCAACCATGCACGCTGGCGAACTTGACCAACAATAGGTGAATCCACGATCGCGCAAAAGACGCAGCTGGTGACCGTAATGCATGGCGGTTAGAAATTTGTCCGTAATTGTGTAGGTGGGAGTGTTTTCTGCTCTGCATTCCATAACACATGGCCTTAAGACATCGCAGGAGCAAGATTTTTGCTGCCCAGCAGTGCAGTTGCTCTCCGCTTGCTGCTCAGTTGTGGAACCGCCTCTATGACGTCAGTACTTTGCCCTAATTGGCCTTTGTCTACGCTGATGTGTATGGCGTGTGTTTTGATGAACTTCCATGTCCGTAGGCACATGTGCGTCTTTGCCGCTCAAATGTCACATAAGTAGCATGCGTATGGTCGCACCTCGGTGCCACTGGTGATAGTCTGATATTATTACTACTGACACAGTGTTCCTAAATACAAATTAAAACTAAGTGTAGTTGACAATAGGTTGTTTGTTTTGTCAAAAATGCAACAACATTTACATCAGTATTTCTCAAAAAAATAAGGTTATGAATTGGTATTTGTTTATGGATTTTACTATGTTTATGGATTTTACTATTCAATGCAAGTAAATTGAGAAAGATGGCTAAGCTAAGCTACACACTATAGCTTGGTATGTACATGCTAACTAGCTAGCTCCCTTGACATGCTGGCTTGCAAGACTGCCTGAAACCAAAGTTAGTTGACGAAGAATCAAGTCCCCACGTACAATATTACGCTCCCACTCCAGTAAGTGATTGCAGCTATAATGGTAAAAAAATACTTGTATGATGTTGATCGTACGCTGTCTGATTTGTGATTGAGCATCTACCACTCAATTTATTGTATTCAGGTTCGTTGGCCGATGTGACCGTACGTCATCACACGTTAAAAATGTCATAATCTTGCTTCAACGGCTCCCATTAAAAACGACTCCATCCCACAGTCCATTCTCTTTTACTGTCTATGGATAGCCAAGATGTTATCAGCCCCCCTCTTATACCTCAGGTCCAGGTTGAAACCTTGCAGGTACAGAGACCAGCGCATGATGCGCTGATTGGTGTTCTTCATCCTGCTGAGGAAAATAAGAGGGTTATGGTCTGTAAACACAATGACTGGAGCTGAAGAGGAACACACATAAACCTCGAAGTGTTGCATTGCCAACAACAGTGTTAGTGCCTCTTTCTCGATGGTACTGTAGTTCAACTGATGCTTCAGGAACTTTTTGGAGAAGTAAACGAACGGGGTGATCAAGCCCATCAGTCCCCTCCCGGAGAAGGACAGCATCTGCTTCTGTGGCAATTGCATCCACCTCAAGCTTAAAAGGCATCTTGAAATTTGGTGCAGCCAATACCAGAGAACATCACAACCACGCCTTGGCGCTTTGAAAAGCAGCATCACAGTCACACAACTGAACAAAACTGGAAGTGTTACAAAGCAAATTCCTAAGAGGCAACACAACATTAGAAAAATTGGGACCAAAGCCTCGGAATTTTGAAAACGAGAAGACACAGCCACATCACAAAATCTAAGTCCATCCTCAGGCAAATAGGACGTCAACACAGGAGATACAGGACCCACCGAAAAAGGACATAGGCCTACCTTCACCTCACTCTCTAGTGATGCAAGGCTTCAACATATTCAGGTGGCACACACGAGATCTACGCTTCAGGTCTGGAGTACGGATAACGTAATCAGTAACACTTAATTTGGACTCAACCTCATAATGTCCAACAAACTTGGCCTGCAGGGCAGAACCAACAACAGTTTTACATATACTGCCTCTTGTCCCAGCAGCAGTGGCATGGTTTTTAGCCAAAGACGGATCCTTACACTGTTCACACCTGAGCAGCTCTCCATCTGTGGGCGCAGACAGAGGATGGTTAATAACATTTACAGCGCCATCAGGCCTAGACAATGAAGGAAAGCCGTTTGGGATTTCAGCACCGTCGGTCGTGGACAGCGACCGACGTCCGCGATCCCCTGAAAGAACTGGGAGAAGAACAGGTCAGAGGGTTATCAAAAGACAAAAATGTATCACACAAGTCAGGAGGTTCCGACTTGGGTGCCTGAGCTCGAGTCACCACACAAACAGGAACATTTTCAGAAAGACCGGAATCTTCAACAGTACTGGTCACTGGTTTTGAAACAACCTCCAGAAGAGGAAAAACTTTACCACCAGCCAAATCGTTACCCAACAGAAACGATCCATGGGCCATCCATGGGCAATTGTAACTGAACAGCAATCTTAAAACAACCAGAAACTAAAGTGCTCTTCAAATGCACGGCGTGCAAAGGAACATTTAAAGGTTGTAAGCCAATGCCTTGAACAAGCACGTCAGAGCCACAGTACGACTTTTCAGAGAAAGGAAGAGCGGACGCTAGAACAAAGCTCTGAGCTGAGCCTGTATCCCGAAGGATTTTAACTGGGACAGCGTCTTCCTCACGGCCAGTGAGTGAGATTGTACCATCCAAAATGAAAGGTTCATATTCAGGATCGATTTCGCAACGAGATGGTAAAATTTTGCGAACGAACCCCGAACCTTTTAAACCACTTCGTTTTGGCGACAAACTTTTCTTTTTCAAGACAGGACAATCGGCGATCAGATGACCCACTTCATGGCAGTAATAACATTCACGAGACTCACGTGTAGGTGACTCTTTATCGAGTCTCGGGCTTCTAAAGCTCTGCTGAGCACTAGACGTTTGCAAAGAGGGAGTATAAGTGGAGTTGGAACGAGACAAGCGCGGCGACTGGAAAGAACTCTTGTGCGTAAGCACAAACTCGTCTGCACAAATAGCAGCTTGTGCAAGAGTGGTTACCTTTTGGTCGTTTAGATACATGGCAACATTAGCTGGAACACAATTTTTAAATTCTTCCAGTAACACCAGTTCTTTAAGTTGTTCTGCAGTGCGCGCTCGTTGAGACGCACACCACCGCTCAAAAGCTTGCTCTTTCTCTCTCGCCAACTCGACATATGTGAGACTATGGTTTTTTCGAAGGCCACGAAATTTCTGTCTGTATGCCTCAGGCACTAACTCATAGGCATTTAAGATTGCTGTCTTAACGTACTGGTAGTCCGACCCTTGTTGCACAGAAAGGGCAGCGTAAACAGACTGTGCTTTGCCACGCAGCACAGTTTGCAACAGGATCGTCCAAACATCAACGGGCCATTTCAAAATTAACGCAAGTCTTTCAAAGTGCATGAAGTATTTTTCAACTTCACGCTCATTGAAAGGAGGTACCATGCGGGCATTACGAGTGACATCAATATGTTGCACAAACGGAACTGAAGGTGGTGGAACTGAATCAGAACTGCCCATCGGAACAGACAGTGGAGCTAACGGAGCAGTTACCGGAGAATAACCCACAGAAGCAGAGACTGGAGGCGCTACAGTAACATCACGCAAGCAAAATAATGCGACAGACTACGGCAAAAATTAAGGAAGTTTATTTACAAAAAAATAAGAAAAATAGGAAAAAGGAGAAAAAGTGAAAAACTTAAAAAAAAAAGACGCCAAAAAAAACGTCAAAAAGACATCCGGCCTCCACGAATCCCCGACGTCTCCAACGTCCCTCTCAGGCTGCCCCCCTGAGAGAAGCGGGTAGATGGAAAAGAGAACGTCGGGCCTGGTTAGCGTGGCGAAGCAGCAGACAACGAAAAACCAACCAAATGAATGCTGTCCGAGCTCTCTCCCCGGTGGGTGACGTCAGTGCCTCCTTTTTAAAGGGCCAGGCACCAATACCGACCAATCCAGGTCTCAGGAGTCAGGTGGCGGTAATTAGGCCAATTAAGCCACCCACGGGATCTGCAAGAGTAAAACAGAAAACAGAGACAAACCGAAACACGAAAACCACAGAAACACATACAGGGTCGTAACAGTATTTCTCGAAAAATAAGCTTAGAATTTGGTATTCGTTTGTAGGCGGAATCGCTATCTTTATGGCTTTTACTATTCGATGCAAGTGAAGCCCAAAGAAACATGGCTAAGCTAAGCTACAAGCTAGTACATGCAAACTAGCTAGCTCCCTTGACATGTTGGCTTGTAAGACTGCCTGGAACCAAAGTTAGTAGAAGAAGAATCAAGTCCCCACATACAGTATTAGCCTCCTACTCCAGTAAGTGATTGCAGCTATAATGGTAAAAAAATACTTACAAAAATCATCATATGCTGTCTGGTTTGTGATTGAGCATCTACCACTCAATTTATCGTATTCGGGTTCGTTGGCTGGTGTCACCGTACGTCACCACCATAGAGTTGAATACAATACTAGAGTGGACACGGCATTGGCTGACCACACGGGAAAACGTCCGATGCGGCCGCCATCTTGCGTGTGCTAGGGACTTAATGTAAATAAGCGTAGAATGGACCCACCTCTGTCAAAAACGGCTTTGTTCTGTGAAAATATCCACTGACACACTATACAATGATGATATTTGAAATGCCTGACTCTATATGTACGTAAATCGTATCAAAGAAAACGATAATTAACGATAATTAAAACGACACAATATGACCTGTCATTCGTATAAAATGACACGTACGGATCAACAATGAATATACTAGGTAATATAAAATATCAATTTATTATACAAATCGATATTTGTGTTCCTTACTCAGCACTGCAAGGGCTATAGGATTCCCGGCCGGCCGGCAGTCGCAAGATGGCGGCCACGATTGCCATGAGCAGTGCGCCTGTGTCCACTCTAGTATTCTATTCAACTCTATGGTCACCACGTGATGATGGGGAACCAGGAGCTATATCACTGGAGGTGGAGTTGTAGACTACACCCCTCATTCCATGAGAAAGGGTAACATGAGTCACCTGTGAAGGAGTGAACTGGAGAATGAGAACTGCTCTGATGGTGAAGACCAGTTACACTTCCTGGAATGAGATCTCCAAGCAGAATGGTATGTAGCGGATAGATGATAACACACATACAAACTTTAATATTACTTCTTAATGGTACAAGGTCACGGTTAAATGAGTGCATACATTTGCCTCAGTTTTTTTGTTAAGTTGGTTATGATTTCGTTTGTGTAAGTTTGGTCATTTCTGTTTCTTTACCCTTCTGTCGCCGCTGTTCCTGATGTGCTTGGCTAGTTCTCTGGGGGTGGTGGTGCGTCAGCCTGTGGGTCCAGGTGGAAGTCGGAGCTGGCAAGACGGAGCACATCGTTCCATCCGCTTAAGACCCTTGCAGCCAGTTCCACTTCCACTGTTTGGTTATGGGGATGTTAAGTTTTCAGTTGAGGGTTTCTGTTTGTTGTTTTCCATTGTCTGACTTTATATTTTGTGATGAATTTGCTTTACATTTGTGTGTTTTAAAACTTTTTTAAGTCTCACCACATCAGTTTGATTTTGTTAATCCCCTTTTCAGTTAACAATGGTTTGATCAGCCATTATTTAAGTTGCCCTTTTGTCACTGTTTGTTAGATGGTGGTGGAGGTATGTTCTGTTTGGTTTGGTTCTTATGAGTTAGTTCTGTCTAATTTTCCTTTCCTTTAGGCCCAGAGCTTTATGTTTGCTTTAAAGTTAATTTATTATCTCAATTTTTAAAAATAAATTCTTGTTATTTTGGAACTTTCACTGCTGTGTCCCTGCTTGGTCCTCTGCAGTTTGCGAAGTGGTTGCTTAGTTTCTGTAATATACAGATCTGGGCACTCTTCACTGCTTTGTACTGCATAAATCACTTTGTTGAGGTTTTGTCTTGGGGTTTTGTCCGTCTCTGGCTGAGGGTGTTGCAGGCTTGAAGTATACTGGGACGTTGTGCATGCTGAAGATTCTTCTTAGTTTTTCAGATAAACCAGATAAATACATGAAGTTCACCTGGGAAGACATCAGAGACAGGAAACTACCATTTTTGGATTTTGAGGTCCTTGCCGAGGATTTATCATTAAATCATGTGCACAGTCTTATGGTTGACTTGGGGTCTGTGAGAGTGCCTGCTCAAGACAAGGACCTGTGTCATTGTTTATGACTCTCCTTCTTACTGAATGTGAGGGGACATAACAAACATCAAAGAGAACACCAAAATGATCAGATGAGGCCAAGTCCATAACAGTTGTAGAGGCATTAAGACCCTTTGTGATAACAAGGTCAAGGGTATGGTCATGAGAGTGTGTTGGCCCAAAAAGCAATGGGCCAACACACAAATGTACAAAACATTTGCTGTAAGCCTAATTTGCCATTTCTGGTTAATGTAAACATTACTTGGTCGTATTAATGTCAGAGGCGGGCGTCTATCAGATGCCTCTGTATACTACTGCACAGAACTACAACCAATCAGACCACAGGTTCCGATGACGTATGCGTATGCTCGTTTTTCATTGGTTCCTTATTTCAGCCGGAAATAGGCTGGTTGGCCAGACTGACAAAATTCTATGCAGTGTCAGAGGCAGTATGGGCGGACCAGGCTAGTCAGATGACATACCGTGAATACAAGGCTTAGCTCTCTCTTCACAGTGCACATATGTTGCTTGTAAGAGAGAAAACTTAATTCAGTAATACCAAAATTTTGCACTTTCACATTTCAACAAGCATTTCAGGTTTTTTTATTTTTGGAATCATGGATTAAGACTGTAGACAACAAAAATGAAAATATTCCAGTGCAGTATTTGCTTTCTCTTGGCCTGCTCTCATTTTCTTCCCTTCTCCTTTCAGGCGGATGACTCATCAGGAAACACCTGGAACTGGCTTTACTTCGTCCCCCTCATCATCATCGGATCCTTTTTCATGCTCAACCTGGTGCTGGGTGTATTGTCAGGGTGAGCCTCACTTTCTCTCTCTCTTTTTTTTTCTTGCCATTTTCTGATACTTGTAGGAAACACCAGTACAGATGTACAGTAATGTGCAAAGGTTTTAGGCAGGTGTGAAAAAAATGCTGTCAACTAGGAATGCCTTCAAAAATGGAAGTGTTAATCATATATGTGCATTAATTAACAAAATGCAGTGACTGAACAAAAGAGAAACCTAAATCTAATCAATATTTGGTGTGACCACCTTTTGCCTTCAAAAGAGCATCAATTCTTGGTGTAATTTGGTGTAAATGGTTGATCATACAACTGACTATAAACCTGCAAAATCCCTGATTTTCTGTGTACCCCTTTGCGTGAATTGATGCTGGTTTGAAGGCACCTACCTAAATCTTTTGCACATTACTGTATCTTTTTAGCAATCCTGTACTGTTAAATACTGTTAAAACACCCATGAGGCTGAAAGGACTTGATGGGCATAAGTTGTTTTTTCAGAAGTTTTAGGCAGGTGCACACAAAGTGTACACACACAGGGGTACACACAAAGTCAGGGATATTGCAGGACTATAGGCAGGTGTATGATCAACCAATTACACCAAATTGGTTGTATATGTCACGAGGCCTACATGCACAGAGGATCTGTGGTTAGTTCTTGAAGATGTTTGGAGCAAACTACCAGCCAAGTTCTTTCAAAAACTGTATGCAGGTTGTTATGAGTGCATGGCTCAAGGGGAGACCACACCGGAGTACAGTAATCAAAAGATAAATGTATTAAATTAAGTAGTTTTAGTTGAAGTAAGGAAATACGGTAAATGCAGTCAGTATAAATGAAAACTTACGAACTGAAAATGTATAGCAGTCAGTCAAAAGTGTTCAAAGATGACAAAACAAAAAGACGGCTGGAGAGCTGGAAAACACAGGTGCCGGTGGCCAAGGCAAAAGGAGGCCACACCGGGACTGGAGAATCGCCCCCTTATAAAGGAACACCCGGATCAGGCAATAATTGGGACTGGATTCCGTTCAGCTGCAACACTCAGGCCTACAAGAGACAGGTGACACACAAGAGGGAAGAGGCAAACTGCAGGCAGCCCCAGCAACCAGGCAGGGTCGTAACAAGGTATACCTAGAAGAATTGATGCTCTTTTGAAGGCAAAGAGAGGTCACACCAAATATTGATTTGAATTAGGTTTCTCTTTTGTTCATTCACTGCACTTTGTTGATTGATGAACATAAATGATTAACACTTTTCTGAAGGCATTCCTAGTTGACATTTTTTCACACCTGCCTAAAACATTTGCACATTACTGTACATACAACGCACACATTTATTTACACATCATAAATGATCATAGGTTGCACTCTTTCAGTTTTTTTTTTCCTTTATAGTAGCACTGTATAGACCCATTTCCCAACCACACGCGTACAAATCAAAACACATGTGCGCGTAAACACATACACACACACACACACACAAAACCCCCCCACCCTATCTGGCCACCACTGTGCTCTGCCCGAGGCTCAAGAGAGATGTATAGCAGAGAGTCTGGTGAACTCTCAGACCATCTATATCCATTAGCTGGCCTTCAGATGATGACTGCACTACTAACACAAAACATACACACATATGCACGCACACACACACGCAAACACAAACCCACTCACATAGTCTGTGTAGTCACTGGTTCAGTGAACCTGAAAGCATCTTTTCAGTGTGAGGGGAAAGCCTCTCCGTAAAGACATATGTGTTTAGAACTGCATTACCTTAATGAAATGGCTGCTTCAGTTGGCTCACAGGTACTGGGGATTCACTGCTATACACTTACACACACCAACACACACACAGCAGTGTTTTATTTAACATACTGTAACGCCGACTGTAGCCACTTGGATGAATGGAGACGGAGGCAGCGATATTTTTTCTCAAGTCCCAGATTTTATTGCCTATAAACAGTACAGGCTAACAAAATGGTAGTAGGTGTCCCGCTACTCAAAAACAACAAACTACTAGAACTAAAAAAAATTAATAAGTAAATAATTAAAACCTGACTTCTTGTTAAAATCACCAGCACTATTTACAGTGCTAGACCTTCTCTCAATTATTCTCCTCAGCTCTGCCAAAACTTATTGAACAACGCTGGTGCGCACACACACACACACATACACACAGAGAGGGAGAACACAGGGGAACGTAAGAGACAGTCGGTTGGCAGCCTCGGCGCTACAATATGTCATCCATATGAATCAGTGGGTTCAGCCTGCTCTGTAGTTTTCTGCATATTTTTTTTACTACTCTCCAGATGGCTTCATGTCAGTATTACACTCCAGAATTCTAGTCTGGTGTTTAGCTCACCAAAGACCTCCACATGCTGTAATGCCTTTAATACAAGAAATACTGCCATTGATAAGTATTGCGCTGTGATGTTATATTGCGGCAAATGATTGCACTTTGCAATAGCATTATTGAATTCGACAGTGAGCATCAGTAGCTGCTGGTTGTCCATTTTGCCACTCACATCTCCGACTGAAATGGCCCTCTCTATTCGCACGCCCCCTGTGAAGGAAGCTGTCTATAAAAAACCCTATGTGCTAGTCCTTCTTCACCTCCTCCCATTTACACCCCTAGCCTTTCTTTTTTCTTCCTGCTCACTGCTTTCCTCCGCTTTTGGTTAGGGCCGTGTTTCCCGATAACAATGGATCTTAGGCTTAGGAGCATCATAAAAGAGTGATCTTACAAACGTTTTTTTAATTTTCTACGCCTGTTTCGCCGAAGATGACCGTATTGTGAACTCACGTGCCCTGCTCTTAAGATGTTCTTAAGATGCTTCTTAGAGGTAAAAGCTGGCGCTATTAAGTGACGTAGTGACGGAGACATAAAGAAAGTATATGCATACAGGAAGTGAAGATGGTCTTTGATAGATTTTAAGATAGCAGCAGTGTGATAAGGTAATTTAAGCCATACAGTATACTGTACTGTCATTTTGTAGTCATTTTTAGTCTGCGTAGGCCAGAATAATAAGTTTAGATTTGTGTGTAGCAATTCTGTCTTTATCTAAATCATCTTAAGAAAATATGTATTGGCAATTTAGGATAATTAATAATATTCATGTACTGAATATTATTAATTATACGTATTATACTTCTTCTTCTTCTTATTATTATTATCATTATTATTAATATTACTATTATTATTATTGTTGTTGTTGTTGTTAATAATAATAATAATAATAATAATAATAATAATAATAATAATAATAATAATAATAATAATAATAATAATAATAATAATAATAATACAGGCTTACGAACTACTTAAGATTGCTTACAATGCTTTTGGAAAATGCAGCCTAGAATGGGTGATTTACGTTACTTTTGTACTCTTCGATCACCCACTTCTCAAAGAGCCAAACTCTCAGGTGGACTTTTAATTAAGATCAGAGTGCCATGAAAGTGTACACAAGTGCTTACAGGTTTGTGTGTCTGTGTGTGTGGAGAGCAACTGCTCAACTGTTCTGCAGGAACCTTGCTCCTGTGACATGAAATGCAGAGCCGAAAACACTCCCATCCAGATCATCATGGACACATTTCTAGATTCTAGATTAGATGGGGATATTGCGATTTCACACCAATTAAGCCAACTCCAGGCCTCAGGGTGTGGGTATAGAATGCTGAATTGAGTCAAACATGGGTAATAAAAAGCTCTGCATCATTTTTAAAAGAGAACCCTGAACCCTGAATGATGATATTATATTAATACAATAACAAAAAGCTAGCAAAAGACAATGTATTCATACAAGAAGCACTTGAATATATAACTTTGCAGATCATTTTTTTTATTCATAGGGTGTAGTTAAAAAGACCAAAAACATAGTGTTTTATGGTGAAATTTTGTTTTACAATGATGTCTTTTGGTTCCCAGCCCCACAAGACATTGTAAACAAGATCACCAAGTTTCCAAGCCACTGGAGGTACTGGAGAGCTGGAATGTACTCATTTTCATCTATTTAGAATATCGCTTTGGAAAAAAAATTGTCTGTGGCTGTTGCATAACACAGTTTGTTTTTCCACATCAATCAAATCAAGTCTGAGCTTCCCAATGGTAGGTCAAACTATGTGTGAACAGGAGCCTTTTAAAGAGGTACTGTGCAATTGCAAACAAAAACTCAAAATGGGTACATTAATTTTCTTCCTACATGCACAAGTACTTTGTGTTCTTTGTAAACTTTGGTCTAGCATAGCTAGTGACTGCTGTGAACAGGGCAGCTGACAACAAGGGAAAGACTTTGTGACAGACTGGAAAGACAGCTGACAGGAGGGAATAGACCCCACTGGAGCTTATATGGGTTAGCTCCCCAGATAGGCAGGGGCAAGTTCATTGAACTGAGCCATGTCCACATTCTGCTACGTCTAATACAAGAGATATACCCCTAGAGTCAGCGAGAGCAGGGGTGGAAGATGACTCACAGGCAGGATTCACGGCTTTAGACATTGGAACGGAAATGACTATGAGAAGGTCGAGCGACTTAAGGGAGGATGGGGAGGTGGGGTTATCTGGTAGAATTGAAAGGGAAGAAGAAAGTAGCGAAAGAGTAATGAGAGAACAATTGGAAAAGAAAGTACAGGTTTGTTCCTGTGGCTGGCAGAAGATTACAACAGTGAGAGGCCTTAAAATCCATCAGGGGAAGAAGGGGTGTGGAGGAAAAGTGGGACAGGGGAACCGCATTGAGCAGTACTTTCTAAGAAGTCTGCGGAGTAAGACGGCTGAAGTCCAGCGGCAGGTAGAAAACCACAGTTCGCAGGATATCAGAAACCCAGTCTTGGAAGAGAGGGAGGAGGTCAGAGGGACTGAGGGAAGAGGAGAGCCTAGCCAGTCAAAAAGGGAGAAAGCCTGGCAGCAGAAAGCTAGGGTTAATTGGCCACAGGCGAAAGATAAGATGACTTGGGAGTCCGTAGACAGAGACTTGGCAATGGTGTTGGAAGGATTAAAAGGGACAGCCACGGCAAAGTTGGAAAGGATGGGGGAAGTGATCTATAGTTATGGCTTAGATAGGTTTGGAAGTAGTGATAGAAGGAAAAGGGAGCCAGCACAACATTGTCAGTCGAGACGACAGAAAGACATTCGTGAATTGGTGTTAAGAAGGAGGCAGCTAAGAAAACATTGGAAAAGGGCCACAATTGAGGAGAAAGAAGGTATAGATGCCCTGCAGGAAGAGTTACGATGTAGGTTAGCAACTCTTAGGAGAGCTGAGAATCTTAGAAGGACGAGGAAAGGGAAGGAGCGGGTAAGAACACTGTTTTATAAGGACCCCTTTAAATTTGTGAAAGGGTTGTTTAACCAGGAAAAGGGAGGGATATAAGTAGAGGAGTACTTGAGGAAAACTCATTCAGATCCAGGGAGGGAGGGAGGATTAGGTTTTCCGCCTGACATGCCACCTTTGGGGGAGATAGAAAGTCAGATGGATGTTGTGCCACCTAGGTGGAAAGAGGTAGAGGCTGTGGTGAGAACAGCTAAGGCTTCATCAGCTCCAGGGCCTAATGGTGTGCCATATCGGGTAAGAATGCCCCAGGGGTTCTTAGGTTTCTGTGGAAGTTGTTTAAGATTGTGTGGCATAAGCAGAGCATTCCAACAGCATGGTGCAGGGCAGGGGGTGTGTTGATTCCAAAAGAAAAAGAGTCTGTTAGAATAGACCAGTTTAGAATGATCTCTTTGCTTAATGTGGAGGGGAAAATCTTCTTCAGTATAGTGGCTAAGAGACTTATTGACACAACAGTGCAGAAGGCAGGAATCCCAGGTTTTGCTGGATGCATTGAGCACACTAGTGTAATTTGGCACCAAATTCAGACAGCAAAGCAAGAGGTTAGGGAGCTTCATGTAGTTTTTTTGGACCTAGCTAATGCCTTTGGCTCGGTGCCGCATAGTCTGATTTGGAGTGCTTGTGAATACTTTAGAGTGCCAGTTGAGATCGTGAATATATGAAGGAATACTTTAAAGATATTAGATTGTGTATAGGTACAGGGGAGTTTGTATCAGACTGGCAGAAGCTAGAAGTAGGCATTATGGCGGGGTGTACGATCTCACCACTTGCTTTTACAATGGCAATGGAAATGGTAATAAGAGCTTCTAAGTGGGTGGTGGGAGGGGAAAGGCGTCGGGAGGTACTGCGTCTCCCGCCAATTAGAGCTTTCATGGATGACATGACTCTGTTAACAACAACGGTGCCATGTACAAAAAGGTTGTTGGAAAGGATAAATACAAATCTCGGGTGGGCGAGGATGAAGATAAAGCCTAGTAAGTCAAGGAGTATCTCAGTCACCAAGGGAAAAGTGGTAGAGCAGAAGTTCACGGTGGAAGGTGAGGAAATCCCATCCATCAGGGTGAGACCAGTGAAATGTCTGGGGAGGTGGTATAATGCAGACCTGAGTGATCGAGAGCAGGTAGAGCAGCTTAGAAAAGATGTGGTGGAGGGATTGGAAAAAATTGACAGGTCAGGGCTACCAGGAAAGCTGAAATTGTGGTGCATGCAATTTGGACTGTTCCCTAGAGTAATGTGGCCCATGTCAGTGTATGAAGTACCATTATCAAAAGTAGAGAAGCTAGAAAGGGTGGTTAATTCATACGTTAAAAAGTGGTTAGGGGTTCCACGGTGCCTAAGCAGTGTAGCTCTGTATGGGAAGGGCATACTGCAGC
The DNA here is from genome assembly GCA_027475355.1 of Coilia nasus. NCBI lineage: Eukaryota > Metazoa > Chordata > Actinopteri > Clupeiformes > Engraulidae > Coilia > Coilia nasus. The sequence continues at coordinate 895,979 of CM050209.1, forward strand.
TGCCAATAAATAGTCTGGTAGAGGAATTTAAGTGTGCTAAGGTTAGGACAGAGCTGTTGTTAACAGGGAGCAAGGACAGGATAGTCAGTGGTCTGGCTCCTAACCCGAGCAAAGGGAGAAAGTGGAAACCAAAGGTAGCAGTGCAGGAGGCAGAGGCAGCCCTTAGGCATGGAGAGATAGTGGGGAATGTCCAGATTGGGCAGGGAGGCTTGGGGCGTACATCAGGGAAGCCAATGTGGAGAAAGGCAGATCAGAACGAGAAAAGGAGATTGGTTGTAGAGCAGATACGCAGGCAAGAAGAAGCTAGTAGACAGGTAAAAGCTGTGTCACTAGCAAAGCAGGACCAGTGGTTGAATTGGGAGGGAGTAGAGAGAAAACAGGTTACTTGGAGGGATTTGTGGAGTATGGAGTCTAACAGGCTAAAGTTTTTATTGGGAGCGACGTACGACGTGCTCCCATCACCAGATAACCTGAGAATATGGACAGATGGGGATCCGTCATATGCACACTCTGTTCAGGTGTAGCCACATTGAGACATATACTATCTGGCTGTAAAGTTAGCTTGGCACAGGGTCGCTATACGTGGCGTCACAACCAAGTATTAAAATGCTTAGCAGTAGGGCTGAACGATTTTAAGAAAAAATTGAATTGCGATTTTTCTGGCAGATATTGCGATTTCGATTTCATCCACGATTTAAAAAAAAAAAAAAAATCAAGTTTCAGTGCACATGATGATTTGCAAACATCACAGAAACTTACATCATTTAAACACTAAATTCAATAACTAATGCAAGAATGTTTGAAAAATTGATTTCAAATGTAGTCATATTTACTAGCAAAAAAATATGCTGTACATAACTTTAAAAAAAAACGTAAACTTTTCCCATCTACAAAATATGTAATAAATTAAAATAGGTAGGTCAGTCATCAGTGGCTCAGCTGCACCAAAATATTGCACTTAATATAGCAAAAACAGTGAACGCCTTTTGTAAACAACAAAAAAAAAAAATACACTTCAAGTTAGGGTAAAGTGCAGAACAAACAAAATGAACAATAATACTTGCTTCCCTGACATCTCCACATCACTTCACAGAGTAATGCATTATAAATAAATAATTATAGCAAAAACAGAAAACCATAAAGATATAAACACATCTCATAACACACACAGTATTAATAATCTACAACTGATGACAATCTGTTATCTTGTATTTGCAAGGGCTTCAAAGAAAAACATTACTAGAAAAACTATGCTGATGTGTTATTGTGTTATGTCCCTCTAGGTTTGCCGTAGCTAAGCCCTTGCTTTGGAGACCACAAAGTTTAACTAGAGAGTATAACCATAACAGGGTGAAATTTACTCCTTATGTTTTTCGGTCTAATCACAACCTGTCTTAACATGCAGATGATCCTCGTCGACGAGTTACATCTTTGTATATTGTAAATCTTTGTATTGTTGCATTTTCTAACTAACGTATGTAAAATGAATGCAACTGAAATGTTAAATATAGCGATGCTAATCGCGTTAGCCTTTCTAAGGCGTTTGTAATGTTAAACTAGCCTTATGCTAACAGTTTGTCACCTAACAGTTCGACAGCTAACTTATTTGTCGTTTTCTTAACCGTGTTTCAGTTTCACGAAATAAAGTAAAGACCTACCTAAGGCAAACTACTTCTGATTGCTGACTGACTTTATGGTTTAGTGAGGGCAGAGTACTACTGACTATAGGCAGAGACCACAGACTTTCTACATAGAAGGACTTGCTAATAGCCTACTTTAGACAATACCCATTCATCATCATATTAAATTTGAATGAATTGGTTAATAAACAAACACACACTCGCACAAATGCTTTGCTTTCGCACGACATGTTTTGCACAGTACCAGTGTTCGGTGTTCGTCTGCAGCAGAAAACCCAAAATACTGCCAAATGACAGACGTGCTGTTCCTCTTAGGGACCAAAACCCCGGACTTCTCCCGCTGAAACCATTTCTGAAATGCATGCCCAGCTACTCTGATTGGAGTAGAGAACACGTGACCTGTCCACGCGCACCACGACGCGTTGGCAGCATGACCCCCCTTTCACACTGTAGCGTCAAAGACGCGCTGCAAAACGTTCTGCCTGTGTTGAATGGGACGCTTCCGGTGGGCGTATTCAATTATCGATGTAAACAGAGAGCCAACGGAGGTTTCTCCCGCTGCGCCCCCATGCCTGTATTTGATTGGTTGACCGCCTTGGCGTCGCGTCAAGAAGTTCAGCTCAGCTCAACTTCTTGACGCGACGCCACTGATGAACGCGACGCTCACGCGATCCCAAGATGCTTTGAGAGGCGTTGCACGCCTCTCGTTGAAAATGAATGGTAGAACGTTGTGAAGCGTGGCGTTGACGCTACAGTGTGAAAGGGGGGTGACAGACAAGGAGGCGGCATACATGATATGCAATAGTTGACAAAACAAAACCTGGGTCAGTTAGGAGCACTAGATCCCAAAATCGTGTTGTCTGAGATCGCGATTTTCGGTCCAAAACGATAGATCGTTCAGCCCTACTTAGCAGCAGGAATTGAGAGTAGGAGGCAGCAGGTAAATGCAGAAGGTAGTCATAAAAAAGGTATCCAGTTTGTGCGGGAGGGTGAGAAAAGTAAGAGAGCCGCAAAGTCAAGCAGTACTACACAGGAAGCAAAGGATTGGCAGATGCTTGTAGATGTGGGTGGAAAGTTGGTGGTCCCGCAAGAAATAGTTACCACTAACTTGAGGCCAGACATAGTCTATTGGTCGACCAGCCAACAGGTAGTGTATTTTATTGAACTCACTGTCCCATGGGAAAGCTCCCTAGAGGAAGCATATGAAAGGAAAAAGCTTAAGTATGAAGAGTTGAGATTGGAAGCAGAGCAGAACGGATGGTGGGCAAGAGTATTTCCAGTAGAAGTGGGTTGTAGAGGGTTTGTAGAGAGGTCAGTCATTTCCTTTCTAGGGGAGCTTGGGGTTGGTGGTAAGAATCTACATAAAACTGTTAGGGAGATGTCAGAGGAAGCAGCTAGGACTAATAATTGGATCTGGATGAAAAGGGCGGTCTCTGCCTGGGGTAAGCAGTAGGGTTGCCATGTTTGAATGGGGGCATTGCGTCATTACGTCATTACGTCATTATTATTATTAGTATTATTATTATTATTATTTTATTTTATTAATGTAGCAGTGGAGGCTGGGAGTGGTTAGCGTGGGTACTTGTTCAGCACAGGACATTAGTAAAGTGGTGGAGATTAGTGCAACCTAGGGCTGTTTGTGCAGATAAGGATGGGCACCCCAGACCAGCAGATGGCAGTAGTGCGTTTAGTGGGTGAATAGAAACACAGAAGAAGAGGCTTATAAATGGCAGCCATTACACACATGGGCAGCTTAGAATCAGGCTCTCTGGGATCGTGCGGTGTATTGGGATACAGAGTGGCCAAGTTTCCCGGGGTTTTGCGGTGTATGGAACACGGGATAACTGAGCATTAGACACCATTAGATTCAAGAGGTGTATACATTTAATGTTAAGTCAGTGGGTAGAATCGTGAGCTCTCGCCACTTTAAGCCAGAGATACGGGTCAGTTCTCTGAGGTTCTCTCCTACTGGTAAGTGGCAACAGCCAGTTTATTATTATTATATAACAGTCACCCATAAAAGGATCAATATGTGATTATTACTGTATTACTATAACTGAGCATTAGTCACCATTAGATTCAAGAGGTGTATACAATTAATGTTAAGTCAGTGGGTAGAATCGTCTTTAGAACTAGCATTGGCAGGGTCGTTTGTGTAATGGCCAGGGGCGCCTGCAGGATTTAACTGTAAGGTACGCACTAGCGGTGTGTGACCGCCCCCCCCCCCCCCAAAAAAAAAAAGCATGCGTGCTGCAGGCTACACATGAACAATAAACACTAGTGAACACGCGTGCTGCAGGCTATGCTGCTTTTTTCTATGAAGGGTCAATCTATATACAACACAACGACTAACTTGAACTTGAAGATGAACAATATGAACATACGTGATACGTAAACTACACATGAACAATAAACACTAGTGAAAAAATAGTGAACTTGCACAGCACTGCCACACGCGCGCGCACATACACACACTGGTACACCACCGCAATCGCAGCCAGTACTTTGAGCGCACCCAATCGTAGCCTACTTTCACCGGGCGAAACGGCAGTCTATTTAAAGTTAATTCGCCTTCGACCTGTAGCGTCGAACTGTCTCATAATCTCTTCGCTGTCAATCTCCATATCAAAATGAATGTTCATGAGCGCAAGCCCGGTGAGCCTTGTATCACTCATGGTATTGCGCAAGTACGTTTTGAGACGTCTCAATGTACTGAAAGAACGCTCGGCAGAGGCTGTGGAAACTGGCATTGTCAGCAAGACTTGAAGAATGCTGTGAATGTTTGGATAAAACAATGCAGTAGTCTCGAGCACTTGACAAATGTTGTGTTTTTTCGGCTGGAATTCGTTTAACTGTTTCCACAGTTCTAGCTCGGTGTCAACAGCAGCGACGTTGGGCATTAAGTCCTTATATTCCTCCTTTATTTCGATCCATACAGTGTCGGACAAGGCCGAGAGTTTGTCTGGCAGCAAATACTGTGCCTTAAGCCGCGGAAGTGATAAGCTGACGCGATCTGTCACTTCTGTAATCAGATGGTCAACAAACGGGAGGAACAAATTTCGTCGCCAGTACTCGTCTGGAGTTGCTGCCGGTGTGTTGGAACGTTTGGTCTGCATTGCGACGATTCGGGGGATCATAGGATGAACATCCAATTTATCTGCCAAAGCACAACCCTGCCCCCACAATGCTGGAAAGGCCGTGTCTCGCTTTCTTTGGAGCAGCGTTACTAAGGCTGCTGCATTAGCTGCAGCTGTTGGAAGATGGCAGTCTGGGTTTTGCAAGCTGTTGCTAAGAGGTGTTAGATAATGCAGCAAGCCCTGGATAACGGTGATGGAAATTATGAAATCAAATGACTCCATTGATCTAGACAGGGCGGTCGCCGTAGCACAGCTTTTAGCGTCCCCCTCTATCTGGAGCTTCCCAAGGGTCACAAATATGCGCTCATAATTTTCTATGACAGCGGAAATGCATGCATCATGCTGGGACCAGCGAGTGTCTGAGAATTTTTGGAGACGTTGGTTGTTAGCGCTTTGGTCACCTAAAAATATCTGTAATCTTTTGGGGGAACCAGATAGGAAAGACACAATGTCTTGGACCATATCAAGACAGTTACGAACTAGTGCGATTCGCGTGGAATGCACTATGGCCAGGTTCAGAGCATGGTTTCTGCAGTGCACGTAGGTAGCAGCAGGATATAGCTGTCTGACTCGAGTCTGCACACCTCGCACCTTGCCACTGACATTCCCTGCGCCGTCATAGCCCTGTCCCACCATGTTCTTTGGATCTAGCTTCAGTTCCGTCAGTTTGTCCAATAAGACCATGGTTAAAGTCTCTCCTGTAGTGTCGGCGGTGGAAACAAAACACAAAAAGTCCTCCCTCACTGAATAGCCCCCTGACTCATTATGGACATAACGCACTAAAATTGACACCTGCTCTGTGTTGCTTACATCAGCTGTTTCATCCAAGATCACAGAAAACCATTCAGCGGACCGGCATTTTCGAAGAATAGCATTCTGTATCTGATTGCCACAGAGTTCAATGATCTCGTTCTGAATCTGGTGACCGCAATAATTTGTGTTGGCAGGGGCCAGCTGCAGGTACTGTTTTAAAGTGGTGTCACCTTTTGCACGGTACTTCAAAAAAGCCTGAAAATTACTCCGTTCGTCTGTATGACCCCTAAGAGCAACATTTTGCTGTCCACAGGTACTGACCAAGTCAATGATGGCCTGAATACTATGCCTGTTGCGTTCTGTTGTCTCTTGATGGGAACGGTCCAATGATGAACAAATGGAAAGTTTTTTTCCTGTACAGATCTGGAGAAACTCGGAAGCCCGCAACTGGGCATTCTGGTGTGCTTGTGTGGCTATGTGTTTGGCGACGATTTTTTTGGCATTGCTCCAGTCTCGGAGTGGTTTAGTCCTAAGGATCAAATCACCGGACGAGAACAGCATGCATGCAACACAAAATAGGCTATCCTGACACACGCTATAACGCAACGTGGGGTACTTAGACTCGTTGAAAAACTCATCAGGTACTTTTCTGAGTTTACCGAAAATGAGGGTAGAAGGGGGCTTCCACCCCCTGTCTGGTCTGAAGCGGTTCTGTAGGACAACGAGCTTTACAGAGTCTGGTGCACATTTTAAGGCATCTGGTTGAAATTTGCCTATGTCTGATAAGTCTGATAGCGGGCTGACACGTGGCTCATTGGCAGAACTAGCTGAAGGCTCATTTGTCAGCAAGGTGGAGCAAAGTGAACCATCATCTGCTTCTGATGTTAAGGGACATGGGGGGGATGTAGGTGATCTTACATCAAATTCAGAGGATGTAGGTCGTGGACATTCAAACTCAGCAGGAACTAAGCTAGAATCCAGCTGCAGCGCATTACTGCTGCTAGGTGCTGGAGGACGCTCGTTACTAGCTGCCTTGTTAATGTCTGTCACAACTGGAGAGGGCTGGCAAGCAGATGACACCCCTGGGTCTAACAGCCCTGGCCCTGGGTCATTGCTTTTTGACTTTTTTGTAAAAGTCTGAAACAAACTCATCTGTTTCAGGGGTCGTTTACTCATTTTAATTCGCACACGATCAATCTACTGACTACTGTCTGTCGCTGTTTCTCAACACTGGAGGGATTCTCAGTGATGCAAGAAATTTGAAAAGTATATGATCTGCAGTAACCAATGAGCTTTCTTGCTCACGCACACCCCCACCCCGCCCACTCCATACTACAGGCTCACATGAACCACCTGACCAAGTTCACGGCGAGATCAAAGCGTGAACGCTCTCTCCCCTGGAAAAGGGTCCGCGGTACCCCAAACAAGAAAAAAATATATTGGTGCAGTACTAAATGTTTCCAGTTAGCAACATAGCATAGCACAACCCATGCATAACATAGGAATTGAAACAACCAGAGTGTGCTGCTTCGAACATGAATCCATATGAATCAGGCGTCGGTATAGCTTTACGGCCTTCCAGAAGACGTGTTTGCCTGGCACACTAAGCATAAACTCTGTGTGACCACAGTATGCAACCCAGCAGAAAGACACTGTTAAATTGTCAGCTATACACATTGCCAACAACAAAGTAAATTCAAGGACGTCTACAGAACTACGTTGTAAATTAAATTGCAATCAAAAACACTACAACCCCCCCTGTTCAACAGATTATAATCTGTATATTCAACAGATTATTAGGCTACTAGCTAAAGGTTTAGGCGGCGGTCAAAAGTGCGCCTTTCTTGGGTGCTAGCTGTCAGATAGCCCACGATGCTATGGATTTGACGCTAGTAGAAGTCACAATAAATAGACGGTAAATCCTACGTGAAATGACTTAAGATGCAATGAAAATAACATTTATCGTGCTGTGACTGTCTTGGTAACTAGTGCCACGGCGGGCATATTATAAAGGAAACCCGATGTCATACCTTAAGTTGGGGCAGCTATGATCCACTTGTTTTCTTGCTAGTGATACTGACGTCTTGCTTAGTTTAATTTTGCAATTGCTATTGCACTTTAATTACATTAACCTGAGTTCTTTTATTGCAAGCCAAGCATGTTGGTATATTCTGGATGCCAGCAGTCCTCACTGTTTGAGCAACCAGGACCCGGGCCTCATCCAGTTGTGCATGTCTACAGTAGTTGACTGGAGGTAGTCTGCAATGGAATTCTTGAGTTGACTAATGTATCATTTTTTTCGTGAGAGTGGGGGAGGGGTAGCCGCCGAAAGCATACTGTAAGTGTTTGTATAAACTCTGTGCTTTAAATCGCGCCCAGTTCTCTACTTCTCTCTGTCTCTTTCAAAATCAATTTGAATGTAATGCGCTTTATTCGCATGACATCATATGTTGCATTGCCAAAACATTCGGTGACAATAATAATAATAATAATTAAAAAAAACAAAAAACACATCTCTCTCCCCAAGGTACGCCTGGTGCGTACGGCCGTACGCCTGGCGGCGCCACTGGTAATGGCATATGCGTTAGTGACTGCAAAGCGATAGCTCTCCCCACATGTGCAAGTGTCTTGTATTTTTATTTATTTAGTTAGTTATTTTAATTGTTAAGGAAATGTTGGAGGAAACTGCAAAGGCTTGCCAGTGGTCCTGGATGAGATGCATGTTGTTGGCATGGTGAAAGCCATGGGGGAAAGCGAAAAGTAGGTGCTGCTGAGTGGATCATGTAAACGGCCCCAGCAGCCCCAGTCACTGTAACGGTAGTACTGTACAGCTCACATGAGGTTGCGTGAATAGCTGTAGTCAGCGGCCAGTTGTGCGTGTTACACCTGGGAGTAGGGACTAACAGCCTGAACTATTTACTTGATTATAGATAGTGTAGGGGTAGGTGTAATAGCTACAGTTTCTCCCTAAGGTGCTCTTCCTACATGCACAAGTACTTTGTGTTCTTTGTAAAATAAGTATTTTAAAGGTATCATTGCATCTTTTTTCATTCATTTTGTGGTGGTCTCTAGTATTAACGAATGCCCTGTGAGCCCGTTTTGGTGGAAAAATGTGTTAGTGCTCCTGTTTCATGCTATTCTAGCGGAGTGAATGGCAGGTTCTTAGCTATGCTAATCACAGGCTACAATCATTCAAAGCCCATTTGGTCATAGCACACCAAATAGAAGATCTAAATGTTCCAAGCAAACACACCTGCTAACCTATATTTTGTTAGGTGAATGTGTGCTGCAACAAGACTCCTCCAGTAATCACAACTATGGCATGGCTTTTTCTAATTCACAAAGTCATGCCATTTTGTTTGCCCTTTTCTTTTTTGCTTGTTGTCCTGTCCATCTTCTTCTATTGACTGATGGAGGCAATCAGGGTAGAAGAACATTTTATGTGCAGCATGCTTATGCAACTCAGAATGACCTATCTTATTTCAAAATGACCAAGTAGTAAACCTTTTCTTGGGCAATGCGACTTTTAATGATAACTTAAACAAAGTGCTGGTGGAGCTGTGCTGACTTCAGAGACTTTCTCTGTGGGTGTGAGTCAAAGGAGCTAAGTTGTAAGCAACTGGACTGAGATGTCATCCCAGGAAGTGCACCTGCTCTTCACCATCAGAGCAGTTCTCCTTCTCTGGATCATGTGACCACAACGGCTCTCAATCAAATTTACACCTTGACGGGTAACTCATGTGAACCTTTGTCACGGAATTAGGGATGATCCTGTGATCCAGAGGTTATAGCTCCTGGTTTCCCAACATCAGGCCAGAACTGAAGAAGCCTTTTGGATGAAAGGTGAAATGTCTTCAAGTTCCAAGAAGTCCAGTTGCTTACAATTTAGCTCAATTTATTATTTGCCTTTGTGCCATCCAGCTGTGCTCAGGATGTCTGCCTTGTCAAGAACTGCAGAGCGTAGGTGTGCATGGTCTCGGACACTTTCATATTGCTATTGATCTCTGTTCCTCCTTAAAACTACCCTATCATCATACAAATGTGTGTGTGTCTTTTCTATACATATAATACTGTTTTTGATTAAAAGTCAAGCAGGTCAGTTCCAATGAATAACTTTAAAGGTAAGATAAGCAGTGAGCTGCCAGATGTCAAAATAGGTACAGTTACCCATAAACTGAAAAAAAAAAATGTACATTTATATAATTTTTTCAGTGAACAAGACAGGGTTATCCACCTAAAGCTGTTCTGAAGCAATCAAGGTTGATTAACATCTCAAAGTTGGTGTTACTGATACTCAGCACTTACATGAAATTAGTTTTGTACAGAAGAGAGTGATGTGTTGCTATAACAATGGTGGAAAAAAGGCAATTAACTATCGAAGAGAGACTAAAAAGGTATATAACACAACAACAAACACTTAATACAGGTGTCAGTGAATAGGCTACAGTCTTAAATCAAGGTGTCAGTGAATAGGCTACAGTCTTATTCACGATCAAAAGGCTCTTAGAACCTGCGGGAAATGTATGGCATACTCAGAGCCAGAATGAGAAGACAAGTTTCTGAGAGTTAACAGCTTGCTTAATAAGTGGCTTACAGAACCACAGCTTCCAGGTACGGTTAAATTAAGTGTGCAAAAAAGCCATTGCTAAGTCGTCAGAAAAAGACAGGTAGACTTGCCTAGACCATGAAACACAACCAATGGACTAGTAAAGTTTGGAGATGCGTGTTATTGACAAAAGGATGTTTTTTTGTGTGTTGTGTTAACTATCAAACATGGAAGGAGAAGTGTTTTGGCGCTGTTTTGCGGGTTACTTTGATTAGTCAAAAGTTTAAAATGCTTTGGGCTTATAAATGGATTCTGTGATCTTTTAACCTCAATAGGGTACAATTAGACATTAAATCGCATGAATTTTAATACAAAAGTGGAAAAATTAAGGTGTTCTAAAACATTTGATGGGTAGTTGGGTAGTTTATATATATTATATGTAATACAGACCTATATGTGCGCTCTGGCCAGTAGTCTGCTTGACTGAGTGGCCAGCTGCCCTTCTTTGGCACGTCTACATTTTAGATCTTTTCCCCTAATGATTCTCCAGGGAGGTCACTTCAGTCACCACGCCAACTTCTTTCTCTGCAAAGGGTGTCACCCATTTCAGTCAGTCTGCAAGCATGTGTGTATATGTGTTTCTCTGTGTTTGCAGTATGGTTTGATGTGAAAGGTCAGACTTGAAGAGGCCAGAGAATCACGTAATGATCAGAGACAGACATGGGGTGGGAGGCACACTGGACCTCATGAAGAACATTTACTGTGTTGTTCCAAACCTGTCTGCTATATTCAGAGTATACAGTTCACCATTGTTTGTTTCTGTCTCATTTTGTCTAACTGGTTATTGAGTCATAAACTAACTTCAATGAGCAGATAAAACTGTCTGACAGGTTTTATCTAAATACTAAGGATGGGTAATGGTTAGTAATTGTGAGAGACACTGTACAATTGGTACAGACTCAGCAATCATTATACACTGTGTTAACAAAAACACGTATCTGGCCCTGAATCTAGAAGTTTTTGTGTGTATGTGTGTGTGTGTCCTCACAGGGAGTTTGCCAAAGAGAGGGAGCGTGTGGAGAAGCGGAGGGAGTTCCTGAAGCTCCGGCGGCAGCAGCAGATCGAGCGTGAGCTGACAGGCTACCTGGAGTGGATCTGCAAAGCTGGTCAGGTTCCACCTCCGACCTCTCACCTCTGCCCTCTCACCTCTGCCCTTCACAAAACCCCTCACGCACTTTAATCACAACTCCCAGAAGCGCTTTCAGCCCAGATCGTTCGCAGACCATTAAGGCACAAATTCTCCACTACGCATAAGGGCACGTAGGTGAAAAAAGCGTGCAACAACGCGGATTCTACTGTTGACTTGAGTCTGTCATTTATGCGCGAATCAGTCAGTTACGTGCTTCGGGAACAGCAACCCCAAAATTAGGGAGTGTCACATGTAAATAAACCCTGCGCGCATTCTAACCTGCACTTAAGCGGTTTTCTCTTTACAAGCCTCAAAGGGCTGTAGTAAGGTCCAGCGCCACTATAATGAAGTACTGCGTTTGATGTCGGCTAGGCCTATAATGTCAACATTTGTTTTGCCATATTTAGCATACCAAAGTGCAGAGTCAGTCATGTTTGGTTGTTGATCCTTATTCTTTAAACTTCAAGACAATGTTTCTCATAGCCATTTTTTTTAGACACTGAAACGGTAATGACTATGAGAAGGTCGAGCGACTTAAGGGAGGATGGGGAGGTGGGGTTATCTGGTAGAATTGAAAGGGAAGAAGAAAGTAGCGAAAGAGTAATGAGAGAACAATTGGAAAAGAAAGTACAGGTTTGTTCCTGTGGCTGGCAGAAGATTACAAAAGTGAGAGGCCTTAAAATCCATCAGGGGAAGAAGGTGTGTGGAGGAAAATTGGGACAGGGGAACCGCATTGAGCAGTACTTTCTAAGAAGTCTGCGGAGTAAGTCGGCTGAAGTCCAGCGGCAGGTAGAAAACCACAGTTCGCAGGATATCAGAAACCCAGTCTTGGAAGAGAGGGAGGAGGTCAGAGGGACTAAGGGAAGAGGAGAGCCTAGCCAGTCAAAAAGGGAGAAAGCCTGGCAGCAGAAAGCTAGGGTTAGTTGGCCACAGGCGAAAGATAAGATGACTTGGGAGTCCGTAGACAGAGACTTGGCAATGGTGTTGGAAGGATTAAAAGGGACAGCCACGGCAAAGTTGGAAAGGATGGGGGAAGTGATCTATAGTTATGGCTTAGATAGGTTTGGAAGTAGTGATAGAAGGAAAAGGGAGCCAGCACAACATTGTCAGTCGAGACGACAGAAAGACATTCGTGAATTGGTGTTAAGAAGGAGGCAGCTAAGAAAACATTGGAAAAGGGCCACAATTGAGGAGAAAGAAGGTATAGATGCCCTGCAGGAAGAGTTACGATGTAGGTTAGCAACTCTTAGGAGAGCTGAGAATCTTAGAAGGAAGAGGAAAGGGAAGGAGCGGGTAAGAACACTGTTTTATAAGGACCCCTTTAAATTTGTGAAAGGGTTGTTTAACCAGGAAAAGGGAGGGATATTGAGAACCTCAAAAGAGGAAGTAGAGGAGTACTTGAGGAAAACTCATTCAGATCCAGGGAGGGAGGGAGGATTAGGTTTTCCGCCTGACATGCCACCTTTGGGGGAGATAGAAAGTCAGATGGATGTTGTGCCACCTAGGTGGAAAGAGGTAGAGGCTGTGGTGAGAAAAGCTAAGGCTTCATCAGCTCCAGGGCCTAATGGGGTGCCATATCGGGTAAGAATGCCCCAGGGGTTCTTAGGTTTCTGTGGAAGTTGTTTAAGATATAGTGTGGCATAAGCAGAGCATTCCAACAGCATGGTGCAGGGCAGGGGGTGTGTTGATTCCAAAAGAAAAAGAGTCTGTTAGAATAGACCAGTTTAGAATGATCTCTTTGCTTAATGTGGAGGGGAAAATCTTCTTCAGTATAGTGGCTAAGAGACTTGTGCAGTATTTGGAAAATAATAGGTTAATTGACACAACAGTGCAGAAGGCAGGAATCCCAGGTTTTGCTGGATGCATTGAGCACACTAGTGTAATTTGGCACCAAATTCAGACAGCAAAGCAAGAGGGTAGGGAGCTTCATGTAGTTTTTTTGGACCTAGCTAATGCCTTTGGCTCGGTGCCGCATAGTCTGATTTGGAGTGCTTGTGAATACTTTAGAGTGCCAGTTGAGATCGTGAATATATGAAGGAATACTTTAAAGATATTAGATTGTGTATAGGTACAGGGGAGTTTGTATCAGACTGGCAGAAGCTAGAAGTAGGCATTATGGCGGGGTGTACGATCTCACCACTTGCTTTTACAATGGCAATGGAAATGGTAATAAGAGCTTCTAAATGGGTGGTGGGAGGGGAAAGGCGTCGGGAGGGACTGCGTCTCCCGCCAGTTGGAGCTTTCATGGATGACATGACTCTGTTAACAACAACGGTGCCATGTACAAAAAGGTTGTTGGAAAGGATAAATACAAATCTCGGGTGGGCGAGGATGAAGATAAAGCCTAGTAAGTCAAGGAGTATCTCAGTCACCAAGGGAAAAGTGGTAGAGCAGAAGTTCACGGTGGAAGGTGAGGAAATCCCATCCATCAGGGTGAGACCTGAGATCTACGTAAAACTGTTAGGGAGATGTCAGAGGAAGCAGCTAGGACTAGTAATTGGATCTGAATGAGAAGGGCGGTCTCTGCCTGGGGCAAGCAGTAGGGTTGCCATGTTTGAATGGGGCGGTGAAGGGTCATTACGTCATTATAGTGTATAGTGATACTGCGTTGTTGCATCACGCAAGAGCCCGCATGCAACGGGGCATTGCGTGATTGCGACATTATTATTATTATTATAGTGATACTGCGTTGTTGCATCACGCAAGAGCCCGCATGCAACGAGGCATTGCGTGATTGCGTCATTATTATTATTATTATTATTATTATTATTATTTTATTTTATGTAGGAGTAATGTAGCAGTAGGTGTAATGTAGCAGTGGAGGCTGGGAGTGGTTAGCGTGGGTACTGGTTCAGCACAGGACATTAGTAAGGTGGTGGAGATTAGTGCAACCTAGGGCTGTTTGTGCAGAGAAGGATGGGCACCCCAGACCAGCAGATGGCAGTAGTGCGTTTAGTGGGTCAATAGAAACACAGAAGAAGAGGCTTATAAATGGCAGCCATTACACACATGGGCAGCTTGGAATCAGGCTCTCTGGGATCGTGCGGTGTATTGGGATACAGAGTGGCCAAGTTTCCCGGGGTTTTGCGGTGTATGGAACACGGGATAACTGAGCATTAGACACCATTAGATTCAAGAGGTGTATACATTTAATGTTAAGTCAGTGGGTAGAATCGTGAGGTCTCGCCACTTTAAGCCAGAGATACGGGCCAGTTCTCTGAGGTTCTCTCCTACTGGTAAGTGGCAACAGCCAGTTTATTATTATTATATAACAGTCACCCATAAAAGGATCAATATGTGATTATTACTGTATTACTATAACTGAGCATTAGTCACCATTAGATTCAAGAGGTGTATACACTTAATGTTAAGTAAGTGGGTAGAATCGTCTTTAGAACTAGCATTGGCAGGGTTGTTTGTGTAATGGCATATGCGTTAGTCACTGCAAAGTGATAGTATTTGTGGAAAAATGGTGGTAAAGTGCAAATATTCGATAACAAGTCCTAATTAGTAAGTAAGCAGGTCATTTTGGAAGTAAATTGTGGTGGTAGTTAATTTTGTAAGTAAAACTTTGGAAGTCATGCAAACAGGTGGTAATGAACAGTAGGTAGTAAATTTTGGAAGTAAACTGTGGTTGTAAGTGAATTGAGGAAGTACATTTTGGAAATTTGGGTAGCAGGTAGCTGAACTGTGGACACACACTAAAGGATTGATCACCTTTAGTGGGGCCGCCTCAGGGGAGGGTGTACAGTGAATAAAGGCTCGAAACACCCGTTGATCCTGAGGTACACTGCTGAGGATGTGTCCCACATAGTGTATGGATAATTGTAATGGCTGTAGTTAGGAAAGCCTGATGTGTGGTACAATGGGTGCTCTCCCCACATGTGCAAGTGTCTTGTATTTATTTATTTATTTATCTATTTATTTTAATTGTTAAGGAAATGTTGGAGGAAACTGCAAAGGCTTGCCAGTGGTCCTGGATGAGATGCATGTTGTTGGCATGGTGAAAGCCATGGGGGAAAGCGATAGGTAGGTGCTGCTGAGTGGATCATGTAAACGGCCCCAGCAGCCCCAGTCACTGTAACGGTAGCCGGCTGGTTCAGGTTAACCCTTGTTGAGAATTTGTCTGTACGGCTCCAGTTGGCCATCCCCTCAGCTGCTCTGTCCTGTACAGCTCACATGAGGTTGCGTGAATAGCTGTAGTCAGTGGCCAGTTGTGCGTGTTACACCTGGGAGTAGGGACTAACAGCCTGAACTATTTACTTGATTATAGATAGTGTAGGGGTAGGTGTAATAGCTATAGTTTCTCCCTAAGTTTCTCTTCCTACATGCACAAGTACTTTGTGTTCTTTGTAAACTTTAAATATCACGTGATATCACGAAAGAACCATGTTCCCCATTTAGGTAAATTACAAACAAACGACAGTTAATGAATGAATGAATGAATTATTTTCTTAATTACATAATTGGTGTGAGTACAAATATGACCAACATGCTCTCATAATTAGAAACCAAAATGCCATCCTTGTACCTGCTCGCACTCCTGCGTCAATGGGAGAGAGAACGCCAAGGTCAAAGACGTGCTCGCGTTTATAGGTCTAGATAAACATCCTGGGTTTCACTGACATGAGTGCATTCAGCGGTTTCGCCTGGACCGTTTTGCAACATCTTTGCACATTTGCAACACCTACAATACATCACACAACCTCAAGTGAATGTGACAGCCAAAACAAAGTGATGAAAGAGGCCTCAGCGATGGATATTGTAATGATCGCTTGACACTTGCAGGAAGCTTTATCAGAAACCGTTTCTAGAACAGATGCTGTTTAGCCACAACTCACGCTTATTCTAAACTGCAACAGTGCAGCAGCTTTTCTGTGTTTCTCTCCTCATCCCGCGCACACACACACACAACACAACTCCATTTCCTTAAAGGCATATACACATAAGAATATCGCAGAACAGAACACAATTAACACAGGTCATCACAATATGTTTGTTGCGGCTGGAAAGCGACAGCGTTCGGGGTAACAATCGCTTGTTTGTCATGACAATCAGTTGGACACGAAACATCGGAGTGATTTCAGTTCTCAAATGTGAGCATTGTAACAGAGCTGTACCGTTTGAGTGCCTAGAATGTAGGCTACTCCTTACTCTCTATTTTTCAATGAACAGTGTTGCGCTTCACAATGAATATAGCTATTGTTTATTTCATTATTGTGGCATATATATTTTGTAAAACCGGACTTCTTAAAGTAATGGGCTAGAAAGATCACTTGCACCACTTGTTTGCTTGCATATTCAATTTAAATTCTTTTCTGTTTCCTACGGACTGCCACTGCTTTTATATGGGTAGTCAGAAAGTCCATGTCCCATATTTTCTTCAGCCAGTGCCGTAATCCTTGATGTGTGTAAGTGTGTGTGTGTGTGTGTGTGAGAGAGAGAGAGAGAGAGAAAGAGAGAGAGAGAGAGAGAGAGAGAGTGTGTGTGTGTGTAAGAAAGAGAGAGAGAATGATACAAAGAAACATGGGCCCTCATTTATGAAATAAATGTTGAAACCATCACAAATATATTTATTGTAAAGCTGACATTCAGGAGTTTTTGATACATAGGTTAATTTCTCTGGACACCACTTTGAAAGTGATTGAAAGACTGGTACGTTTTACACAAACACAGCCAAGAACATTTCAAACCATAGAACTGAATAAAAAAAATATGAAGAGGTCATTAAACTGTGCATTAAACTCTGATATATATATATATATATGTAAGCCATACATTGCTTGGAAATATTGAGGTCTAGTAAATCAGTATAACGTAGACATCTGTAGATGTAAAGTGGCAGCTTCAGCTATTGGCTGCAGATGCCATTTAGGTTTTGGCTGAGGCAGATAGCCAGTCAATAACTTCATCAGCCAGACACTATTCCCCAAACAAATGGCTTCAGGGTCTAGATAAGAGTGAAGTGAAATTTGCTGTAATGGAAATGACCTGTTAGGTCACAATATACACAGATGTTTGATAAATGAGGGCCAGTAAGAGGTAGATATACAGAGTGTTTGTGCATTTGTGCATTGTTGAGGTTGAGTCTTCTTGTTGAGTCTTCTCCCTGACAGGTGTTTTATTTTCCCTTTCCTCTCCCAGAGGAGGTGCTGTTGGCGGAAGAGGATCAGAACGCTGAAGAGAAGTCCACTCTGGATGGTGCGTGGTACAAGAGGAAACAGAATAACGCAGGTGAAAAGAGGACAAGCCTGACCCGGGCTGGGTTACCATAGTAACCCATCGTAAGCCAGGCCCGTGGGAGGCACCACAGGTGTTGTCACCTCTCAAGCATCCAATCAAGTCAGACGATTTTGCTGTTGGAATGCTTGTACATGCTCAAAATCGGTCAAAAGCCATAGGCATGAATGTGGTCTGGTCCTGTTTCACCTGGGGAAACCAATATACTCTAGATTGGCTGCCATGTCACCACTGACTTCATTTTGCATCAAAGATTATGTTTTCGTATGAAAAATGTTCCAGTATTCTATGACTGATTTTAACAGGAATAGTTTCAGCAAGGGGCCATTATTGTTTCTCTGAAGTAGTATAATTGTGATGGAGTTTTCTCATTTCATTTCATTTTTCTTTCCTTTCCTCTTCCTTTGGTTTGTGTTTCTATCATCACTCCTTAACCATTTCTTGGTTTTCTTTGTCTACTATATTCTGTCCTCTCTCTCTCTCTCTCTCTCTCTCTCTCTCTGCTAGCACACCCTGTCTCCCACACACATCCATTTTGATTGACACTGTACTTCCCCTCAGAGGCCTCTTGCCAATCTGAAGACTGCTACTGTGCCCTATAATCTCTGACAATTAGGGCCTATGCAGAAGGCAGTGTTAATTACAGAGATTAAGGCAACAAGTTAATTGGATTAGCACTGTACGCAGTCTCTCTGCCATTCTTTCTCTCTCTCTCTTTCTTACACACACTTACACACACAAACACATGCACACACATGCACACACACGCACACACACGCACACACACACACACACACACACACACACACACACACACACACACACACACACACAATTGCACAGACACAACCTCACACACTTGGGATACAGCCCTTACTTACAGTAAGTAAATGTAAAATGGAGTAAATGCATGTGCTAGCACAATAATTGAGCCCTTGTGTATCTGTGGAGGATACCTCACCACTGGTGGTTATACATGGTTTGGCTTAGCATTAGTAATGCTGTCATTTGCCATCTATACAAGAATTATCTTAACAGTAATGATGCTATCATTTACCATCAATACAACAGTGACCTTAGCATTAGTGATTGTATCATTTACCATCCATACATGAGTTAGCTTAGCATAAGTGATGGTATCATTGGATGTCAGTGGTGTCTTCAGGACAGACACTAATGAGGTTGGGTTGGCTCCACAGCACACAGTAGGGCGTAGTAGGGTGAAGATCACATTCATGAGCTCCTTGTTCCCCACTCCATCAGCACTAACTGCTGTGGATAAACAGCACAGCATGACACAGTGATGAATGGTTGTCTGTTTTAAGTTCTACTCCCTTAACAAGACATAATGAGGATGTGTGCATTTGCATGTGTGTGTGTGTGTGTGTGAAGGTGAGATGGTTCTGGTGGATACCAGGGAAGCAGGGATTCAGTCATGCATGTGTGTTCTCCTTTTGCATACTCTACTCTAAGAAATATGTGGCATATTACACACACACACACACCATGCATAATTAATCAGAAATCAGCCAATAATCAAACAACCTTTAACACTAGAAGTCCCAGCATTTTTCTGTCTACCTAGAAGACCCACATAGGGGCCATTTGGCCCGACCGCTTTTCCCGAATACACTAATCACTCATTTTGTTATGGTAATGACGCTGTTAGTGGCAGTGTGTGGAGTGAGGGGGTCAGACCTTATAGTGGTGAAGTCATGTTCGCTACTTCTGTGTGAATGTGAGAATGAAGAATAAAACTAGGAAAAAGAGCCAAGTGTCAGGCTAAAATTAAATGTAAGGACAATCATGCAACTGTGCGCTGTGTTGACTGCTGGTTTTTCATTCTTTGTAAATATGCTTGGGTTTCTTTTTTTTTTTTTACTATTTTTACACACACACATATATAGATATACAAATACATTCATAACACACACACACACACACACACACACACACACACACACACACACACACACACACACACACACACACACACACACACACATTTAGAAATACAAATATGAACACACACACACATTACATCTATCAACACACACACATCTATACACACACACACACACACACACACATTTTTTAGCGCACAAAAATAACAATTACTTCTTCAACAACCCTCCACACAAAAACTGGTAAAAAAAAGTTGCTTTTTCATTCTTTGTAAATATGTTTTGTTTTTTGTTTTTAACAACACATGTCAGTGTGTTGATCCCTTCCTTCCTGTTGATCCTTTCCACTGCATACAGCTCATAGTCCAGTTTAAGTCTTTATGGCTATGTTCACTGAGGTATTTATCCATCTCAGAATTAAAGCTTGCTCTCAAAAGAACCTCCTGAGCTGTAAGGTGTGTCCCCTCCCCCACACAGGTTCAAGTGGCTCCGGCCGTGTGCCACTAACTACCACATTTCCATAAAAAAATAAGCGTCCACAGGGGGAACTTGGGGCCAATTGGCCCTCTTGTGGGTTTTCTAGGTAAAAAGGCCAAATGGCCCCTCTCTGGGACTTCTAGTGTTAATTACTGCTCATTATTCAGTCACAGCTACTAAGTGGCAAGAAAGTGGCTGAAATTCCCTGCATTAAATAACTCTGGCTAGAGACAGATGTAGATGTGTGTATTGGTCGTTTTTTTACTTTTAGTGTTTTAAGTCTTTTTTATCTCTATGCCTGCATCTGGATCCTTAGTAGGCACTGCGTTCTACGCAGTACTTACCACTAGCCAACCGTTACAGTCGTAGCTTTTACGTAGCAAGCTAGCCAGTAGCACACACAATTCGGATGTACTAGAACATCGCCATCTTACCCATCTTTTGACCCAGATGTTTACATCAAGGTCATGATTTCGCCGACTTGAAGCAAATGGTTAGCTACCACTGCTAGTTAGCCATGCAGTCAGTCTCCTTTTCTCAAATAACCTTAACATTTACTCACATTGGTGACATGAACGACTATTTGCATGCCTTTTATTTACTGAAGTGCACATTTGTACACCACCGGACAAGTGACCAGTGTGTCCGCCATGTTGGTTACTTTTAGCAAGCGGGAAGTTTGGGTTCTTCTTCTACAGTTTCAACCTCCCGGTGACTTATTATGGGATGGCGTAGTGTAGTTCGTTTGCACACTGAAAAATACTACCGGAAATAGCAAGCCATCCAGGTACCTTTGCCTGGCTTTAGCCTACTACTCAAAGCCTACTAATGTATTCGGACGTTCTAGATCAGGGGTATTTAATTAAATGTCACCGAAGTCCGGTTATTAAATGTTGCCCAAGTAGAAGGTCCGAGCCAAAGTCCCGCATGTCTACATTTTCAATGCAGGAAATAAGATGATATATTCCAGCCTCCTTTTCCTATTTCCTATCTCTTTTATCATAGTAGTCCCATACAGTCAAATACATTTAAGGCTTTTATTTCAAATCAACCAAAAGGGAAACCTCAGAATAAAATAAATAATAGTGCAAACTGAGTGGAACTCTTTTTCTCTATAATGCAAGAGGTCCATGCCTGAAGAATTGAAGGCCTCTTCAAGTAAAAAAGTAAACTCAGGAAAGATGAACTAAAATCTAAAATGAACTCACTGAATGTTTTTTTTATGTTGCCCTAATATCCATGCAATTTTTAAAGCGCACTCATTTGCATACTGCGCTTGCAATTTTCTGTGCCCTCAGCTGGGACTCCGCAGGATAACTTTGCTGAAAGGAGCTGTGTTACGTCTCATAGTGGCGCTTCACATTCCCGCTTTTAATCACTGCCACGATCTCAGAGCATATGAGGCAGACCGGTTTGGAACTGCCAACCGGGAGTATGAAAATATATTTTGCTGTCCATTCGTCTTTAAAACAATGGTTTTCAGTGTCTACCTTTCTCCTTTTCGAGCAAGCCATGTCTCGGTGGTATCTAGCCTACTTTGCTTTCTTCCTGCTGTGTCGCGAATGTCAGTGTTTAAGTTTGTGCTGTTTATGTGATTTTGGGGTTGCTATGAATAATGTAGGTGTGGTTTGTGGGTGCAGTGAATTCTGGGGATCTAATCTAGACTGAGCACGGATGCCACTGTATTCTAGTATGATGCGATGAGGCTCTGTGGCCAACAACAAGCAGACGTTTCCAAGCTTTGTCATTGACTACCAGCGCTACGTTGCCGTATTAGCTGAAGTAGCAGCGCCCGCTGTAAATAACTACGGCCATTCAAAACCGCTCTATGAAAATGACACTACTTATTTTGGCATTGGTCACGGGTCCAGACAGAATCATCTCCCGGTCCATATCCGGACCGGAGTCTGCTAATTCGTGATGCCCATTGTAGATCGTGGCTTACTCATTTTTGCATACTATGCAGGTAGCTAGTAAGGGTATTCGGGTGGACAGTATCTCTCTCTCTCTCTCTGTCTCTCTCTCTCTCTCTCACACACACACACACACACACACAAATCTGTCGCTAAAGTAATAATCCTGAAAATACTTTTTTCTTATATGTTTGTATGCATATGTGTGTGTGTGGTCATACATTTTGTTTCATCAGTGTTAAAACGTGGTAAGGTGAAGAAGAGCAAGAATGACCTGATCCATGCTGAGGAGGGTGAAGATCACTTCACTGATATCTCTTCTGTTGGTAAGAGCTCATCTGTCATGTTTTCTCCTTTGGAATTTTACATGTGGTCGCAGCATGAGCTAGTATGTGGATAAAAAGTTCTTGTTGCACTCTAAACTTTATACATATGTCAGGAATAATGCATACTATACTCAAAGCAGTGTCTGCCTTGACCTAGTGTATTCAGCCATTAAATTTTTTTTTACACTTCTTTGAAGTTAGGTGAGATTGACTTTTATCGCGCCCGCACCACTCACGCACAGAATCTTGTCTTGGCTGTTGCCATGGCGCCACTGCGTTCGGACGCCTTTCTGGTTTCTCCGTCTGAACTGTGCGTTTATTTACTTTTTTACCTTTTATTAACCCCTTATTTTTTCCATTCATCCTACTCCCTTATGATGCCATTTCACTCCAAAATATTGGAAAGGAATATACTTTTTTATTTCATAATGTTTTAATCACCAATTCTACCTGGCCAACTGAGATACTATGGAATGCAGCACAAAACCATGGAGACGCAAATGCACCTCCAAGGCGCTGTAGGAAGAAACACAGAGGAAAACGTGCCGGGGCTCGAAACAGACTGAGGAATAGAGCACATAGGCCTCCACTGCCCAGCATTCTCCTAGCCAATGTCCAGTCTCTTGAAAATAAGATGGATGAGCTTCGAGCGAGGATACAGTTTGAAAGAGACATCAGGGACTGTAACATCCTAAGCTTTACAGAGACATGACTAACAGAACTTAGCAGAGTTTTTCTCTGTCACTCGGTCCGACAGGACAGAAGAGTCTGGGAAGTCTAAAGGTGGTGGAGTATGCATCATGACGAACACCAGATGGTGCAACTCAAAGAATTTCACCGTCTTCTCCAAGTCATGCTCGCCTCATCTGGAACATCTAGCAATCGTGTGCCGGCCTTTCTATCTACCTCGTGAGTTTACGTCAGTCATATTCACTGCTGTCTATATCCCCCCCCAAGCAAATACAGACATCACTATAACAGAGCTGCAGGAAGTGTTAAATAGGCAACAACATAAGCACCCAGGGGCTGCGCTTATTGTGGCTGGCGATTTCAATCGGTCCATGCATGAATTTATTCAACACATCAACTTCCCCACACGAGGTGACAACATATTGGACCACTGCTACACATAGTTCAGAGACAGTTATAAAGCTAAGTATCTACCAGCTTTTGGAAAATCAGACCATGCCGCTGTTTTCCTGCTGCCTAAATACAGACAGATAAGTCAGAGGGAAACCCCAGTGATGAAGGAGGTCAAGCGCTGGACCGACCAATCGAAAACCAGGCTACAGGACGCCCTTAGCAACGTTGACTGGGAGATATTCCAAACAACTTCGGCCGATATCAACGAGTTTACGGAAGTGGCATTGAGTTACATCAATCTGCTGATACCATCATTCCGACTGTAAAGATAAAAAGTTTTCCAAATCAGAAGCCATGGGTGGACAGAGATGTAAGAATGTCCTTAACTCATTCGATGCCAATGACGCGAAAACGCGTCTTTTACAATAGTAACGCCCAGTGCCAATGACGCGTTATCGAGTCAATTGCGTTTTTTTACAGGGGAGGTGGGGTAATCATCTGATCTAGCTTGTGTACAAAAATCAAAGTTGTAATCACAAGGGAACCCATTCTGTGGGTAGTACCAGTATCAGTGTGGATATGTGATCATCTAACATTGTCTCAAAGAAGAGACACTGGACCTGGCTTGTTCAATTGCTCGCAGTTTTGCACACTGCTAGCTTGATCAAAATAAATCCTGTCAGCACGTATGTTGAAGCTACTGTTTTCCTAGCAACATCTCACGTTTAGCTTCTGCAAGCCACCAATAGATTAATTTCACTTTAGGTAATGCATAATGAGCAGCCTGTCGCGCTGTTTCATAGATAGCTACACCTGCACTTGACTGACCCGTCTGCGCCGACAGCAAGTCACTGACGACCCAGCTCTCTACATTTGGTAAAGCGCACGGATTCACTGCACTCTCCCAACATCATAATTTTCTGTGCTATCATTGTCATGTGTTAATCTAGTTGTTCTGTGTGCGGATCCTGTGGAATACGATGTTATTTTGCTCTGAAGGCGTTGTATATTTGGTTCGGTTTCGGTTTGCCTATCCCCTCTCTGAGCCAAGTTCCCACACTAAAATGTTACAATGTTTTATACTAGATACTAGATGTATGGACCGGTATTTTAGATCGTGTTTATAGGTCTTCTCTGCTGTACACACACATGCATACACACGCGCGCACACATAGGGGGAGAGCTAGAAGCACTACAGTTACAGTATAACATAGTGTGCTGTACATAAATAGCTGCTAAATAATGTTGCCAGCGTTATTTTTGGTGCAGTATACAATGGGATCACTTTTCATAATGTTTGAGATGTCTCTGAAGCAAAAACAATTGTAATCAAAGACATTTTGTGCTTGAAATGTTGCTCGTTACAAAAAGCAGTTTTTCTCAGTATTTTGGTCAGAAATCAGCATTTTTAGTTACACCCACCCATGTTCTCCAGACAATTGCTAAGGAATGGAAAGAGGTACAAACAATTTTTTTTTCTGATGATAAAGGAAAGTCTGGAGTTTCTTTTGGTATGTTTTTTGTTGACACAGACATAGAACTCAATTTTCTGTGGGTCTTGAAAAAACACTGAAATGTTCAAAAAATCCTGGCACTGGGACGTGACCAACTTTGAAAATGGCTGGCACTGAATGAGTTAAAGACACGAACCACCACTTCAATCCAGGGCTTACTTCAGGCGACATGTCGGATTACAAAGCAGCATCGTACAGTTTACGAAGAACTATCAAAGACGCTAAACGGTGCTATCGGGATAGAGTTGAAGCTGATTTCATGGCGGGTGACCCAGCACGCGTGTGGAAGGGACTACGAACCATCACAGGCTTTGAGAGAAAGTCCCCTTCTTTGACGGCTGTGAGTAAATCTCTACCAAGTGAGCTAAATGCTTTTTATGCTCTTTTTGATGCTCAAGACACAGTAGATTTTGTACAAGCTGCCGTGAACTGTGATGCTAGTGGGGACATACCCTTTTGTGTCACTGAGATCAATGTCAGAAATGTCTTAAGCAAGGTTAATTGCAAGAAGGCTTCTGGACCAGATGGCGTGTCTACCAGAGTTCTGAAATCCTTACATCTTCAACACATCATTAGCCCAAGAGACAGTTCCAACTTGCTTCAAGCAGCCCATTATTGTTCCCGTGCCAAAAAACAAAAGTCCATCATGTCTAAATGACTATCGACCAGTGGCCTTAACGTCTACAGTCATGAAGTGTTTCGAGAGGCTTGTGAAAAACATGATTTACTCATCCCTGCCAAGCTCCTTTGATCCCTACCAATTTGCCTATAGGACCAATAGGTCCAGAGAGGATGCTATCTCCAACCTCCTGCACAGCACCCTAACTCACCTGGAGGAAGGAAAGGGGAATTATGTGAAAATGCTATTCATTGACTTTAGTTCAGCCTTTAACACCATAATACCCCTCAAGTTGGTCACAAAGATGAAGGCCCTGGGACTGAACACCACACTGTGTCACTGGATATTGGATATTGGATATTCTCACTAACTGTTCACAAGTGGTTAGAGTAGGTGGTCTGACATCTGACACATTAACCATCAATACTGGAGCTCCCCAAGGCTGCGTTTTGAGTCCGCTGCTGTACTACTCCTGTACTACTCCTACTTGGATCAAGTTGAAGAGGTGGCACAGTGGTGCCAGTCTAACAGCTTGACACTGAATGTCAGTAAAACTAAGGAAATGGTGGTGGATTATAGGAGGAAGCGGTGTAGCAGCTATACTCCACTAATGATGAGCGGGCAACCTGTAGAGAGAGTCCCAAGTATTAAATACCTTGGTGTACACATCACTGAAGATTTTACATGGACTGTTAACACACAATATGTACTGAAGAAGTCCAGACAACGACTCTTCTTCCTTCGTCAACTAAGGAAATTCAAGGTTTCTTCATCTGTCCTGAAGGCCTTCTACACTTCAGCCATAGAGAGTGTACTAACAGGTAGCATCATCACCTGGTATGGGAACTCCACAGTCAGAGATTGCAGTACTCTGCAGAGAGTTGTACGTTCAGCTGAACGCACCATCAGAACTCTACTCCCTGTTCTGCAAGACATCTATTCCAGAAGCGTACTTTCAAGGGCCCAAAAGATTTTAAAGGACTCCTCTCATCCTGGAAATGGACTGCTTAAACCACTGAGGTCTGGGAGATGCCTACGCAACCACTTGGTTAGGACTGAAAGACTCAGGAGAAGTTTCTATCCACAGACCATCAGAACCCTGAACACACACTATACTGACTTCGCACACATCCACCACTCAGCACACACAACCTAACTTTACATCACACACACACACACACCCCAGATGTCATCAGAGCGCCGCCATTCTCCATCCTCCACTGCCTCCACAGCACCTCATGCCCCCCTCACCCCTTCTCCTCACATTCGGATGCCCCACCCCACCTCGGCAAAGTCCCCCCCCACACACACACACAGCCCTCATATCCTCCCCCAGACACACACACAGTATGCAGTACATAGCCTGTCTCATACCACCCCCCCTAGACACAGCCCTCACCACCACCCCCCACACACACACCCACACAGCAAGTAGCATACAGCCTTGCTCCTGGCCTCATGCCCCCCACGCAGCCTCTCGTCCCCCCCCCCCCCACCTAACACACATACCCTAGTAGCACGTTGGACACGGTCCTATGTCGCCACCACCCCGCCCCCCTCACACACAGCCCCCCCGCCCCACACACACACAGTACTGAGCATATAGCCTTGCTCCCTGCCTCCACCCCCCCACACATACAGCACACAGGACACAGCCCTCACGGCTCAAGCCCCCCTCCCACACGCACACAGCACATATCTTTGCTCCCTGCTGCCCTCAGCCCTCTCCACACACATTTGAGTTTGACCAAACCCACCTCAACGCTGTCAGCTGCACACGCAGTGCCACCCCCCACCCCACACACAGCCCGTCATCTGCCACCACAGCCAGTCCTCCCTCCCAACCATAACTGCACTTTATGCACTTCATCCCACCCCCAATCACCTTTTCTACCTCTGCCCTTCATATAGTAGTCATCCCCAAAAGTGCATTCTACGCACTTTACTCCCCACTCCCCATGCACAGTCTAGACTCACAATCAACAGTTTCACTGCATGTCCTATTACTCAGTATGTCTATGCATGTGACAAATAAATATCCTTGTATCCTTGTGTCCTTGTATCCTTGTCTGAATGGGGCCTTAGGATGTCATATATTGTACCTCCTGCTCAACCTCACAGTAGCTCAGCTGTGACCCTAACCTTGTGCTTTCGGTACCTTGAACTGGTTTGTTTTGTCCTGCTTTTGCTTCAATTCTGTTGAAATCCTAATTAAAAAGCATTTGTCAGGGATAAAAAAGTGTGCCTTTAAAATGTAGCTTTTAGACAAAACACATTTGCCTGAGAAGCGGTCATTAGTTCCAATGTGTGTACAAATTTGCGGCAGAAGAAAGAAAGAAAAAAAAACTTTTGAAAAACTTTTTCGCAACTCCAGTGCTCAGGCCCTAATAGGCCAGACATTCTACTGATTGACCCACCACAAATAGCAATAGAAATGATTATGGTACCAAAGTAATTGTTATGGTCCAGACAATCTTCCATAAAGTTTCTCCTAAAGCCCTCACATTGGAACATGGTCTAATGTGCATAAGTCCAAGATAGTTTGCATAATTAAACTATAACCTGGCATCTACCAAGCACACCTGTGCCAGGCTACTGTCTGCATGAACCAACACTTGTTAGTATGTTAGAAATCAAGCTTTTTTCCACATATTAATTACTTGATATGTCATAAAAGGTAAATAACAACTCAATGTTTTTGAAAAAGCATCAGACTTGCTAATGCAACTGATGTTTTACAAAACATGCCAAGCATCCTATCAGGCAGTGTGAAGCATCAGTTTAGATTATATTTTGAGGGTAGACCTTAAATATTACTAGATAATGAGGTCAAACTGATTTCCATACAAAATTCCAACAGTGTGGCTCCATCATAAGGGCAACCAGATGCTGAAATGGCCGGCGTGCTGTCCAGATATGTCACATTCTAAGCATAATAACAAGGAAAACATGATGAAGACACCTACCAGTTGGGCTGCTGAAATCATGTCAAGGATGTCATGACCTGGCTCAAAGAGCATGACAAAAAATGCAGGGGCACAGTGTAAGGCCAAAACACAAATAATTTATTGATAACTAATCAGACAAACGTAACATTAAAAAGGAAGTAGAGTGTGTAAAGTCAGTAAAGTCAGCAGTGCAGGCCAGGTGTATGGATGTGGGAAGAGTGTGATGTAGTGTGTTGCATGCTAGAAATCAAAATGGGAGAAGAGGAAGCTCTACCGGAGAAAAGAGGAGGGCCGTATTTAAAGGCCATGGAGACACCGGGCCCAGGTGTCGCCAATACTACTAATGGGCTGCAGGCCTACAAGACAAAAAACACACAAGACACAAGACAAAAGCAGACTAGGGAAGCAGACCATCACACCCCTACCTCAAGAGCGGGCTCCCTAATGGAGACCCGCCCATAATTCTGGGCTAACAAATCCTTACAATTCAAAACCAATATTAATTCAAAACATATTAAGGAAAACTAAGCAAATAAACAAACATAACCACCAACTAACCAGTACCCCAATCCCCACAATTTATGAAATTGGAACCTGAATGCACTTGCCCCTGTCTCATGATTCAATATGCCTTGTCCCTCTCTCAACTCCGCAACCGGTGCACCTAGGAAGCATATTTAAGAGAAAAGAAAGATAAAAGCACAGAAACAATGAGCATGGACAAACACATCTCATCAAATCTGGGGAGCCCTAGACAGCGCGTCTGCCACCACGTTGTCAGTTCCCTTAATGTGACGAATTACCAAGCAATAAGACTGCAAGAAAAGAGACCATCTGATTAACCTCTGATTCGGTCAATGTAGGGAATTAAGGAAAGTGAGTGGATTATGGTCAGTAAAGACCAACAAAGGAGCACTACCACCGACATAAACATCAAAATGTTTTAGAGCTATAACTAAAGCCAAAGTTTCCTTCTCAATAACAGAATAATTCTGCTGACAAGAGTTTAACTTCATTGAAAAGAAACTGACAGGTTTATCAATGCCACGCTCATCCTCTTGCACCAGGACTGCACCAGCACCCACAAGGCTAGCATCAACAAAAAGCTTAAATGGACAATCAAAACGAGGTCCTGCCAGAACTGGTGCATCACATAAGATCCTCTTAATCTGCTGAAAGGCCTGTTGACACACATGAGACCAGAAAAACGTTTCCTTGTCTCTTAAAAGGTTAGTAAGGGGGGGGGGGGGCAACAACAGATGAAAAGTTTCTACAGAAACTCCTGTAGTAACCCACAAGGCCCAGAAAGTGCATCAGCTCTTTCTTTGTTGATGGTACTGGAAACTGCTCAACTGCTTGGACCTTTGCATCCACCGGGCGAACCTGGCCCTGCCCCACTATCCGACCAAGATAGTTCACAGTCGCCCTCACAAACTCACACTTTGAGAGGTTGACTGTAAGCCTTACCTCCGCCAGATGAGTAAATAGTTCCCTCATCCGCTGAATATGTACTTCCCAGGTATCTGAAAACAGCACAACATCATCCAAATACACTGCACAACCTTCCATGCCGCCAGTAACGTGATTCATTAGACGTTGAAATGTGGCAGGTGCATTTCGAAGACCAAAAGGCATAACTGAATAGGAATACAAACCTTTAGGTGTTATAAATGCAGCAATTTCTTGTGCCCACTCAGACAAAGGCACTTGCCAGTAACCTTTTACCAGGTCTAACTTACTGACAAACTTTGCAGAGCCAACCTGATCAATACAATTTTCCATTCTTTGAAGAGGGAACAAATCTGGCTTGGTTACTGCATTCACCTTACGAAAAGCGGTACAAAAACGGAGAGTACCATCAGCCTTTGGAAGGAGCAAACAGGGAGAAGCCCAACTGGATGAACTTGGCTCAGCAATACCATTTTCAAGCATGTATACAATTTCAGCATCTAGATGTTTCATTTTTTCTGCATTTACCCGATAAAATCTTTCTTTTATTGGCTTTGCCTGTGAAACGTCAATATCATGCTCAATAACGTGTACGGCTTGGAGTATCAGAAAACAAAGAAGGAAAACTACGTATCAAGCCAACCAATTCAGCTGAGCATGCAGTAGGTACATGGGACAGCAATGTATCCAAATTAGAAAGAGTCTGACTGTTTTTTAATCGAACCAATAAAAGTGCCTCATCAGGAACAACAGAGTCATCCTCACACTTCCCATAGCCATAGACAACAGAATTAGCAGGCCCAGCTACACAAGCTGCGTGAGGGGTGCAACCCGACTGTGGGGCACATAAAAGCGGCTGAAGCACTCGAGCGTAGTAAGGTTTTAATAGATTAACATGACAAACCTGTGTGTTTTTCCTACGTCCAGGTGTAGAGAGCAAATAATTTTGCTCTGAAAATTGCTCTGGGAAACAAAGCCAACACTTGGTCACCAGCAACAAACACCCGACGTTCAGTGTGCCTATCATACCACGACTTCATTTTCTGTTGAGCAAACCCCAATCTGTCCTTTGCCAAGGCACCTGCTACATACAGACGATGGTGAAAACCATTAACAAAATCAATTAAATTCTGGTGAGGCACAGCCTCCTTCCAGGTGTCTGCCAAAGCTGCCAGTGGGCCCCGCACTGTATGAGCAAACAAGCTCATTTGGACTAAACCCCAGGCTTTCCTGGGTAACCTCTCTTGCCACAAGCATCAACCACGGAAACCATCCTCTTAGTCTCCTACCTAACTCTGTACAATACGCTCGAAGGAGAGACTTGAGCGTTTGATGGAAGCGTTCTAATGCCCCCTGACTTTGGGCATGGTACGCTGAGGCACGATTATGTCAAACACGGAGATGTTTTAACACCTGGGCAAATATATATGAACAGAAATTAGAACCTTGGTCTGACTGAATAATCTTTGGATTGCCAAATATTGAAAAAACCTGTGATAGAGCACGAACCACAGATCTTGCTGTGATGGTTCGCAGCGGATATGCCGCTGGGTATTGAGTGCTCTGACACATAACTGTTAACTGATAATTTGCACCAGACTTGGAGCGTGGAAGTGGAACCACACAATCCACTATTAAGTACTCAAAGGGCTGACTGACAGCAGGTATGGGATATAACGGGGCTGGCCTAAGAACCTGATTTGGTTTATCAGTCAACTGGCAAATGTGACACGTCTTAACATAGGCAGAAACGTCTTTTTTTAAACGAGGCCAAAAGAAATGCCTCAACACCCGGTCATACGTCTTTTGAACAGCCGAGTGCCCAGACTCATCATGAGCAACCTTCAAGACAGACTGACGAAATTTAGATGGCAAAACAAGCTGATAAACAGGATCCCCAAAAGAAATATCTAAATGCCACGCCCATTTTCTCACCAACAGTGAATCCTGAAGAAAATAGCCACAGACAACTTTGACAACTTGAGTCAACAACAAGGGGCGGAGCAACATCAGGCCAAACCCTAGCACCTACCAGACCATTACCAACAATCACAGAGATTCCTTCAATTGGCAGGACCAGGCGCAGAGCAAGTGCAGCCTCACCTTGAAACAAATCACAGTCAAGCATTATCTTATGCAGTGGCACACTCATTTAAGTTCATTCCCTGAACTGGCACTGAACTGCCCACCTCAGAGTCTTTAGACAAGGGCAACACACCAGCTTTAATGAAGGAATCAAACGCCTCTGTGTCTCAAGATTTTTACTGGCACCTTCACCTGACTTACCAATCATGGATCCAAAACCTGTTCTAATAAATGGCAAATAACAGTCCATAGCAGCCAAGCCAGGGCTCACCTGTCCCACCTGTGACCCAGTGTCGGTAACAGCAGAGGCTTTCACCTGAACAGGTGCCGCTAAATCCACACCTTTTGCCTGTGAACCCGGAACAGATTTATTAGTGTTAGGTTTAAGCAAATAACACTCAGCTTTCCAATGACCACGTCTATGACAATAACTACAGAATTTATCAGTTTCCCATGAACCCCTAGGCCCACTACCAAACGAAAAAACTTTGTGCTTAGAAACAAAACCCTGAGCAGCTGCACCAACAGCAGGGCCAGATTGAGAATGGCGCTCAAGGGAAGTGTTCTGGTGTATTAACACATAATCATCAGCGAGAGCGGCCGCTTCAGCTGCAGTGCGTGCTTTCTGTTCACTGATATAAGTAGCAACCGATTCAGGAACAGACGATTTAAATTGCTCAAGCACAATCAGGTCACACAAACTATCAAAATCCGCAACATCAACTGAAGTACACCAACGAGTGAAGTAGGTCATCAAATTCTAAATGGTTCTGTTTCGAACCCTTTTTCCAAGTTCTAAATTTGTGCCGATAGAACTCAGGAATGCGCTCATAAGCTTTCAGTATAGCAGATTTGACCTTACTTATACACTCGACTATCAGCATCAGTTAGAGCTGAGAAAGCCTCCTGAGCTTTACCAATAACCACGCACTGAATCAACAAAGTGCGGACTGAATCTGGCCAGCCACGCGCATCAGCCAATCCCAAAGAATCGGGATCACTCTCGCAAAACTTTGGCACTAAACGTAAATTACCTCGAACATCAAAACTAACTGGGTCCTGGTTCCTGGATGCCAGTGCAGCACCAGAAGAGTGAGAATTTAACCCAGGCACTGGACTAATTTTATCCTCACGCATAACTTGGAGCCCATGTTCAAAATCCAAACGCGCTTGCTCAATCTCCTGATGCAACTTTTCAACGGCAAGCTCTTTTTCAATTTCAGCATTGACCTTATACTTATCATGCTCAGTCTGTAACAACAACAGTTCTTTTCACTGCTCAAAACTCAATCCCTCCACTGACACAGATAAGGGAGAACTAGGTGGTTCACACTTAACTAAAAGGAAGTAGTGTACACTCTACTTCCTTTTTTATGTTATGTTTGTCTGATTAGTTATCAATAAATTATTTGTGTTTTGGCCTTACACTGTGTCCCTGCATTTTTGTCATGCTCTTTGAGCCAGGTCATGACATCCTTGACATGATTTCATGTGTAAAGTCAGTAAAGTCAGCAGTGCAGGCCAGATGTATGGATGTGGGAAGAATGTGATGTAGTGTGTTCCTTGCTAGAAATCAAAATGGGAGAAGAGGAAGCTCCACCAGAGAAAAGAGGAGGGTCGTATTTAAAGGCCATGGAGACACCGGGCCCAGGTGTTGCCAATACTATTAATGGGCTGCAGCCAGGCCTACAAGACAAAAAACACACAAGACACAAGACAAAAGCAGACTATGGCAGCAGACCATCACAAGGACAAGAAAGAACACCCATTTTTATACAAATCTTCTTGTCAGTTAACATAATTAACTGTGAAGTGTCCACTGTTGTTTTTTTTTAGTCTTACTCAACTTTCTCTGCCTTTTATTGACACCGTCCCAACTTTTTTGAGACACTTTGCTGGCCTAAAATTTAAAATGACCATAAATATCCCATACAACAACAAAAAAATCCAGTTTCAATAAATTATATGTTATCCTTGGACTATTCTCAAAACATATATTGCTTGTATGATTTCAGGATTACAACATTTCTTTTTTATTAACATTTAACAGAACGTCCCAACTTCATCAAGATTGGGGTTGTATGTGTATAACTTCAACATTATTTCAGCACAGAAATAAACAGAAGTTTCTTTTGGTGTAATAAGCATAATATAGAGAGCTCTGCCTTTCATACAAGCCATTCCTGATTTAAATTGATCAAATGCAAGTCAGGTTTATATATATATATATATATATATATATAGGTCATCAAATTCTAACCTCTCACCTTTTGAAACAGTGTAAGCCTGTTGTCTTCTTGAATATATTTGGGAACAGTTAAATAAAGTTATGAGAACAATTAAATTTTTGAAACAGTGTAAGCCTGTTGTCTTCTTGTCATTATAAATATATGCACATTGTATCCAAGCAGAAAATTGTGAAAATGCATTTGCAGTCATAATATGTAACAGCACAGCAAGATAACTTTGTCTTTTGACAAATTTGAAGCTATCTTGAAAACATGTAATGTTTTTCATATTTTACTCAACATTGAGTACTGCAGATAGAAAAATAAAATACCAGTACCAAAATGTTCGCAATGCACAAGTTTATATTCAACTTCCATGCAACTATATAGACCAAAGTTAATAGTTTTTGAGTTATTTAAGTAAAAGTGATATTTATAGTCTGCCATCTTAGATTAGACAAATTAGGCCATGTTCCTGCACTACCTCATTACCAGTGCAATTTGTGGTGTGTTGACCCCTATATTCTTGTAGAATGACTGGACTATAAACAGGAAGACTGTGGGTAACAACAAAAAAACTTTGACATCTCCACCAAGCGCTATTTAAACGCTCAGGTTTAGAAATACTAGTGACATGCCTCCCCTTTTGGAGGTAGAGGAAGTATGGCGGGGTGAGCACCCCATAAATGTTGATTCATCCTTCTCTCTCTCTTTCTCCTCACTTGTTATTAGCCCCTCCGGGTTCTCCATTTGCACGAGCCAGCCTGAAAAGCAGCAAGAATGACAGCTCCTCCTATTTCCGCCGCAAGGAGAAAAGGGCACGCTTCTTCATCCGCCGCATGGTGAAGGCCCAGAGCTTCTACTGGTTTGTGCTGTGTGTGGTGGGCCTCAACACACTCTGTGTGGCCATCGTTCACTACGACCAGCCTGAGTGGCTCACCCAAGCACTCTGTGAGTAGACTTCAAAAAGGACTTGCTCTCTCTTTTTGTGTGTGTGTGTGTGTGTGTGTGTGTGTGTGTGTGTGTGTGTGTGTGAGCGCATGCCCGTCTGTGTGAGAGAGAAAGAGACAGACAGAGAGAGAGTGACAGAGAGGGAGACATGTAGGGTAAGTAATTGCCAGTGATATTTATTCATTCCCTTGCAGTTCTAAGACTTTATGGTGCTGGTGTGTGTCTGAATAGAGAGAGAGTGTTCAGTAGTCTGTTTTATGGCTAGTGACATCATTCTCATGTCTTTAATTGATTGGCTGGCCTGGAACACAGTACATGATTTAAGCCATCGAGGTGCTTTCTGCTCTGATCTCAGTGTGGGACGACTACAAATGTTCATCTTATTCTTAGCCCCTGGCCTTGTCCTTTCTCTGTCGCTTTTTGTGTGTGTGTGTGCGCCTGTGTGTGTGTGTGTGCACGTATGTGTGTCCGTGTGTGTGTGTGCGCGCGCACCTGTGTGTGTGTGTGTGTGTGTGTGTGTGTGTGTGTGTGTGTGTGTGTGTGTGTGTGTGTGTGTGTCAGATCTGGCAGAATTTGTGTTCCTGGGTCTGTTCCTGACAGAGATGACATTGAAGATGTACGGCCTTGGCCCAAGGAACTATTTCCACTCTTCGTTCAACTGCTTTGACTTTGGGGTGAGACACACACACACAAACACACACGTCACCTAGCTCTCCGCTGTTCTCACTGGTGTGGGTAAATGAAACACATCTGCCTCTTGCACCTTGTCTAAATTAGTCAACTATTGCTTGCTGTGAGGACCAGAATTAGCCTTACAGTGGTCCAGTCACCAGCAGCAAACTGTGTTTTTGTTTGCGTTGGAATGCTCAAAAATATTTTGCCATCACCTCACACCCAGCTCTCAATCCATGCAGATTGCTAGTCAGATATGATTTATCCTCGCCTGTGTAATGGTATGTCAGATCTGAGTATATTACACACGCACAAACAAAACAGCTGGTCTGTCGTTTTAGGAGATGCTGTTGAATGTTGGAAAGGAAAAAATAGCTCTCCATTTTGCATAGCTTACTGTAGCTTACTTGGCCAGCCCCCAAGTGTTGTTCCAACCAGCCTGCCACTTTACTTTTACGTCTCTGTGCATCTGTCAGGCCACAAAGTCGAGAGCTCTCGGGCCATTTGTATTGGGCTTCCTGTGGAATGCTGCCCTCAGGCCTAATTAGATGACTGAAGTCGACCATGACCGCCACCTGTTGCTGGGTGACTGTAACCATGACTGGCTGCTGAGTGCTTTGTCAATGATGTATCTGCAAGCACTGGCTGGCTCAGTGCCAGCCAGCCAGCCCCTCTGTTTCTGTTTGACAGCTGGCCAGGGTGTACTGACTCAAAAATGTCTACTAGTCCTTTGTCACTTGTTCATTGACAGGAGAGCTGCAAGTATGTCTTACATGACTGTGTGTGTGTGCGCGCGTGTGCCTGTGCCTGTGCCTGTGTGTGTGTCTGTGACCTCCAGGTGATCCTGGGCAGCATACTGGAGGTGATCTTTGCAGCTATCTATCCAGGGGCTTCATTTGGCATCAGTGTTCTGCGAGCACTTCGCTTACTGAGGATCTTCAAAGTGACAAAGTGAGTGGGTGCTGCCCACACAGTGCTGCCTCTTCACCTCTCCACACATTTGTACACATCTGTGATTACCGATAAACGATTCTTTGCTGCGAGCAAACTCTCTCTCTCTCTCTTTCTCTTTCTTTCTCTCTCTTTGTCCCTCTTTCTCTCTCACCCACACCCACACACACACACACACACAAACACAAACACACACACAAAGTCTGCTGTTATCATCTGAGGTATACAACATGCAGCAATGCACGCACACACATCTATATACATGCATAAAAATCCACACAACACATTACTGAACATGCGTGTATCCATGCACTGAAGGAAAAACAGACAGTTAATTCCCACCTTCCTGTAATCTACTTCGGATGGTCTAGTTGACCACTCACATCATGTTTGGCAGTAGGAAATTGCATGTTTTCCTTCCCATAGGATTTTTGTTCAGGTCGTTAATCAATGTTTAATCCTCTTATAGCTAAAGGCCCTTTCCTTTTATGTGTATTACTCTGTAATGGCATTATACAGACACTTAAGGGAGGTCTCAATAGGATCCATATTGTGGTTGCAAAAAGCACTCTATGCAACACCTTTCGCAGGAAGCACTTACCTCTGCAAATATGGGTCATTATGAAGAGGTCCCTAGACTCAGTGTTACCATAGAATAGACAATAAAGCAGTCACTGGTTCAGCTATGTAACACACACACACACACACACACACATATATAGACAGTCATCTTCATCTACACACTGTTCAGCCTTAACAGTGCCCTTCAATTATTAGCCCCATCTACCTTTGGAGTAAAGTGATACTTCATTGTGGTCACATGCTTATACATTTATTTTTCTTCTAATGAATATGGATGTGTGATACATTAAGGAGAGTTAAGGGTACATTTTATCAACTTTTTTCATTCAAGTCAGAGCAAATTTCATTGACATTTTTCATTAAAATTAAAGCAATTATGTAAGGCATTCCATTTGATTTCATCCATTTGTTTGTTTCTTTGTCAACCTCTTTCTCTGTCCTCCCCATGTTATTTCAGGTACTGGAACTCCTTGAGGAACCTTGTAGTGTCTCTTCTCAATTCCATGAAGTCCATTATCAGTTTACTTTTCCTGCTCTTCCTGTTTATCGTTGTCTTTGCTCTGCTGGGCATGCAGCTCTTCGGTGGCCAGTGAGTAACTTTTTAAGTCGTAAACCTTCTACCGGAAGACATTTATGGCTTTGTTTTACCAGGAGAATAAAGCCATGAGAGTCTTCTATTAGGACATGTACAGTACTACTTACTTTGAGGTAACTTATCTTGGTTAGTTAGTAAACCATGTACTTAGAATATGTCCCTAATGAAGTCACTTTTGTTATTGTGCTACATACTGTATACAAAGGACCTGTTACCTTATGTCAGACTGTG
Source organism: Coilia nasus (assembly GCA_027475355.1). NCBI lineage: Eukaryota > Metazoa > Chordata > Actinopteri > Clupeiformes > Engraulidae > Coilia > Coilia nasus. Next base: position 934,012 of record CM050209.1, read on the forward strand.
ACTAATCAAGACATCTAGTTCCCTACTCTAACTCCATCCCCCTTTCATCCCATGTTCTTCTCCCTTGAGGCCAGTCTGTCATGTGCTCTGCCAACACTTAAAGTGCTGAGAAGAAGCACATCTTGTTGTTTCTGAGAATGGTGCTTCCGCAAGCTTGGGGCTTGCAGCGCTACAGCTGGGAGGATTTGCATTTTTATGCTCAGTGTCATTATTGACTTGATTAGTTGAACACTTGTCAGCCTCTCATCACCAGTTGGAGAACACCCACCCACCTCCAGCAGACACTGCCACTTCTCATGCCCTCTTTTTTGTCATTCTGTCATGCTCTATTTCCCTCTTCTTTCGTGCTGCTCTTTCTTTCTTTTTCTCTCCCTCTCCTTCCTCTCTCTCTCTTTTTCTCTTTCTCTTTGTCTCTCTCTCTCTCTCTCTCTCCCTCTCTCTCTCTCTTTCTCTCTCTCTTTCTCTCGATTTCAAACATTTTCAGTACAAAGTACAAAGCTGGTTTTGGCATTTGGGTGGGTCTGGGGATGCACTGAACAGATGGATTCATGCTGTGGGCATTTCTCTAGGAGCAGATGAGAGGTATTGAGTAGTTCAAATTGAGTTAAAAAATGCTTGCATTGTATAAAGAATAGATGCTGGGGAGGGTGTAGTGTGGATGTAGAAGGTGATTAATTGTCAATAAATATCTAAATGCACAAAAGGGAAAGGAAGGTTAATTGGTTTGACATTTTTCTGTCCAAAGTCTCGACTGTCTGTACATACCACAGGCTGACCATAGGCTTGAAGAAAAGCCTTAAGGCATATATGAAACCATTAAATATTTCAGATTGAAGTTGCTCATTGGGACCTTGGTGCAGACTGATACATTTGGTGAATGAAATCCAGCTTGCAGTCTTTGCATTTCCTTAACTGGTGCTTGTGGCTGGTTGAGCTTTCTTACCTTTGCCTTGTACCAGTGGTAAGGAGCAGGCAGCCTGCATAGAGGGACTACATTTAGGCAGGTATCTGTGACATTTTGCTTATGACTGTATGCTTTTATTTTCCTCATGCTTCCAGGATGTTACAATAGTGAGCTGTGAGATGGCCAGTCACAGTAAAAGGGAATGCAGAAGGAATCCAGCCATGTGTGACATCTGTCAGTTGTCAGTGAAGTTGTGCCTTTCAGCGGAACCTTTGCAGTGTTGCAATCTTTAAAAAATCATTTAGTCATACAGTTTAGTTTTAAGTCCAGAGGGGGCTAGCAGTGTGGGTTGTGAGATGCAGATGCAAAGAGGGTCAAAATTGCCTAGTCCTTGTGTCTGAAAATGAACGCACTACGCTGCATAAAGAAGTGGTGCGTGGAGTAGAGCTCACCCTGAAGTGGTATAAATCCAGACCTATGCGTTGCATTGCTGCAGTATTGTATTTATGTTTTAGGTATTTAGCAGATGGGTTTCACAACAAGGCATCTGGAACATTATGGAACATTGGAAAAATAAGGCTCTGTTAACAACCTATGCAAACAACTGTTGGACAAAGTTCTTGATCTGACAAGAAAGTCAGGCAGAGTCTGAGAGTGGTAAAGTAGAAATCTGACTCTGAAGTCTGAGTCTGAAGAGAGTCTGAAGTTACAACACAATATGTCATTACCCTCATGCTGACATTACTTATAGCACCTGACATCCAAATTATGACCCATTACATAATCCATACAACTTCTTCAACCATGGCCACCCCTAGCCTCCTCGCTTTATCAGTGACCCATGTATACAGAGTGGCGAATAACAGCCGAGCCTGCCCTGACCAAAAGCCTACAATACAGACAGGACCTCAGGACTTCACTTCAGGCCTGCTTTGCCATAACAACACATTGGGCAAAGAAATGGCCTAGTTGGAGACAGTTGGAGAAAGTTATGCCATCCTCTCATCCCTCCATACACTCTTAGACGCATTCTTGTGCTTACAAAGGGTAACACAACATTTCAGAAGATAAAAATCTCAGACCAATGATGTACAGATATTCACTCAAATGGCTTTTCCTAAAGGTTGTATTAGCGATTCTGAGTAAATCACATTTAGGGGATCTCTCTGCAATCCGTGAGCTACTACTGTAATCATCAGGCTATGAAAAACTCAGATCTCTGTAAACAACCTTTAGGCTTTGGGCGCGTCCTTAAGAGGTGCACATGCCCAGTAAACTTACCAGTTCCCCTACACCCTGACGAGCATTGTTTAAAATGTTTTTTAACCAGTCACATTGGGCTTCGCTTCTGTGCATGGAAGGCGACGAGGCTTGCCCCTGCATTAGGCCTAGTTAGGACTGTAAACGACAACTACAGTACTTGTGAGGTGAACATGAGAGTGGCTGGTGTTGGTCATTCAGTATTGATATTCGAAAAAGGAATCAGTGCGATCAAAGGCGAAATGACCACAACAACAGCGTTCTCGCAAAGCCCCATCGACTTGGCTACCAGCGGGGCTAACTGATAAATTAAACTTTTACCGAAGCCGGTCGGTAGCATTGCGAAAACATCCTTTCCCGCAACAAATGCTTCAAGGACTGCCCTTTGTTCTATTTTCAGAGAGAACTTCCCTTTGAATTTGTCCAAAACAGCAGCTACAGCTGCATTGAAATCTTACGGTTGCTCCACGTTCGCCATGTAGACAGTGACTGAGATAGATTTCCGGTCGCTAAACTACCGCGTCATTGCCTTTCGAAATGCTCGATTTTCATTGGCCCCCTATCCGAGGGCCGAGCAGAAATGGTTTAGATAGGCAGATTGGCCAGACTGACTTGCTCGCGAAATGCAAATGCAGTGTCAGAGGCAGTATGGGCGCACCCAGGCTACAAAAGTCTTAGGCAGGTGTGAAAAAATGCTGTCAACTACGAATGCCTTCAAAAATGTTGGAACGCACATTCATGTTTTAAATTCGTGGTGTGTTTGTTATTGTTTAACATAAACAGAATGCGATAGTCGTGACGTCAATTTGCTGATACAGCCTTTAAGCATAAAAGTAAGTTCTATTGAAAACATTTCAGACACAAGCTACAATTCCTTGTGGGCCTTCCAAGTGCAGTATTGAAATTCCAGAAATTTGTTGAAAGGTTGAAAGGTTAGTCATTAGCTCCCAGCTCAGAGTAGGGGTATAGTGGGCTCTTACATATGGGAGGCCAGGGGGGCATGTAGTTCATGAATGTAATTTAAGAGTGCTGGCAATATGTGTTGTAGGTTTAATGTGGTATGCTATGTCTGACCTATGTAAGCATGTCCTACAAAACATGAAGTACATCTGCAGGCAGGAGAGAGTGAATAGTGTGCATCATGTCTGGGTCTTCTGCTGTATTCCAGGAATGTGACCATTGGGTGACACATAGTGAATCAAAGCCCAAAGCAGATGGTCTGGTTGGTGCATGAAAATATGGAGAAATTTGCGAATGTCCACCATGAGTCCCCTGAGTTTATGGAATGCTCCAATCTCTGGAGACCAAGACAGGAAGTTACAGATCTAATTTACCCTATAGTGCTTATTACCATAACCAGCTTCTGGATTGAGATTTTGCATATTGTTCATTGCAATTGTTTAATCAGTGCAGAGGCTACACTCTATGAATATGACTACAGTCTTGACAATTATGCTGCCATTATGGAACACTTGAAGATTTATGACTGTTTTTCTTCATACCTCAGGTTTAACTTTAAGGACAAAACTCCATCAACAAACTTTGACACCTTCCCCTCGGCTATCATGACAGTCTTCCAGGTAGGGGACAGTTTTCTCATGACAATTTTATGCCTATTTCTGATTTATTTGAAAAAAAAAAAAAAACATGAAATGACATAATACTGTGTGTACCTTCATCAAGAGCAAAACAAGCTCTTCATCCACAGTATGGTGAAATGCCACTACCCATGATTGAAATCCAATTGTCTACCACCCACAGATTCTGACAGGAGAGGACTGGAATACAGTAATGTATCATGCGATTGAGTCCCAGGGGGGCGTCCACGGCGGAATGTTCTCCTCTGTGTACTTCATTATTCTTACTCTTTTTGGAAACTGTATCCTGTGTATGCAGTCCACAGACAGGAGAGAAGGATTGGCGGCTGGTCAATGAGCTTTCTGTCTTCGTGAATTTCCTCTGTGCATGTGTGCTAGTATGTCTCACTAGATTGACATCACCTCAAATGTTTTTTACATGCACAGCTCATTTAAAAGTAAAATCCAAGGAGGCACTGCCATGTACAATAGTGCTTATTATTAAAACTTACGTCATACTCTGTAAAAATAGGATATGGGGAACAGAGTTGGCTATCTTAGGTAGTGTAAGTGAACCTGTAATGTTTTGAGTTGGGTTCTAGTTTGTACTTGGAAGTGATACACTAAAATCATGAAGGTGATATTCCTAAACACAGAACTCACCAGACACTCTGCTAAATGTATTCTTGGCCATCGCTGTTGACAATCTCGCTAATGCACAGGAACTCACAAAGGTAAGCTTAGAGACCTGTACTGCCCTACAAAGCCAAAAAGCAGTAACTACACATTTTGTCAAAACTGAGTTTAGACTGGAAATTAACTGTATAACTTCATTTGTCTTGTTACTACATTTCTTGTTTCTTCCTCATAAGAAAGTGCATAAAGCATTGCGCGGTTTGTGTATAATTCGTTCATTTGATTTTCAATTACAAAACAACAAAAAACGAATAGGAACTTGTTTTTGTGACATTTCATGTCATGGTCAGTTCAAAAAGGAGACATGTAAAATGATCTTGGCCTGATTTTTTGATAATTATTTCTTTATGTTTATTCATCACCCGAAAGTTGATCCAGATCATTAAATATTTTGGTAAACTAGCGCTAGTGCAATAACTTATGTGCTTATAAAGGAGGAAAACATGAGATATTTTAGATAGGCAGTGTTGGGCAAGTTACTAAAAAAAGTAACAGGTTACTTTACTTTAGTTACTGCTTTGAACTGTAATTGAATTACTTTACTCATTCCTAATTTTAAAAAGTAACTCACTACTCATTACTTTACTTTACTTTTTTCCCTACTCATACAAATGAAAAAAAATGCATGCACAAACAAGATACCCTATTCTTGCACGTTTTTCTGTCAGATATTGGCGCTAGCGTTGTTGGTATTTTGCTTAATATTTTTCTGAAACGTGGTTATTCGACTGTAGACAAAGGGAGCATGTCCTCCACCACATAGGCTGCCACTAGATTATTTATTTCTCCCTGCGATGTTACCTGTTGCTGTGATCCTACAAGTTTGGTCTGCTTTGGTGGTCTTGGTACAGTCTCATCACCGTGGCTGCGGCCATCATGGCATTCTTTCGCCACAAGCTTGGTATGGCTGTGCTGTCTTGTCAGGTACTTGGACAAATTGCTCATTGACAGCACTGCAGTGGAAAGCAGTTTATCTCCAGGACATATCTTGCACTTGACTGAAATGTTTTTGCCTTTGTGTGCAACAAACTGGAAATAATGAGAACATTTCCAGTTGCCGAATGACCCTGTGCTTTCGTCCATGACTTCGCTCTCTGCCATCTCACTCTAACTAACTGATCTCTGCAGCAGCACGCATGCTCCAGTAGGCTAGCCTACTTTTAAACAAATCAGTTCGTTTTATTAGTCAACCTATAGATGGTTTTACTGCACAAAAGGTTAACACAGTAACGAGCGTTACTGCAGTCTAGTAACTGTAATGAAGTTACCAAAATTTAAACTGTAATGCGTTACGTTCCTACATTCCTGACAACAGTAATGAAATTACAGTAACGCGTTCATTTGTAACGTGTTACCCCCAACACTGTAGATAGGTTATACACCTTTGCTGGGCAGTGTAGCCTTCTCATTTTCATTTCTACGATGCCACAATTGCACTCCTCATGTCTTTCTGGAACACTTTATGCATAAATATCTGCTGCTGAAAATGCAATCTTGTGCTACTTATAAAGTAGTGGTTTCTCTAAACACTTCTTTGCTTATTAAGATAGCACTTACTTCGAAAGGCATTTTGTCCAACAGTAAAGATGGAAAAGATTAATTATCTGCCATAACCATGTAACTATTGGGCTTTGCGGAAATGGATCATAGAGTCTGTTTGACATCATTTGCATTGAACTTTAGTGCACAGGCATTGTTGAGAAAAGCGCTATAGAAACTTGTATGTAAGTGGAAATTCTTTCTCTCTGTCTGTGGACCTTGACAACCACGATTCGTAATTGATTTCTTAGTTTTTGCTCTTGGCTACTTATTATTCTTTTTGGTGCAACCTGGTTGGCTAGGATGAAGAGCAGCAGGAGGAAGAAGCTAATAAGAAGTTAGCCCTGCAGAAGGCCATGGAGGTGAAGGAGGTCAGTCCAATGTCAGCGGCCAACATCTCAATCACAGCGTAAGTCCGCAAAAGTCTTCTCCCATCTTGGAAGATGCCTTCTCTTTTGCTCTTTTGATTCCACCTGACATCAGTGTGGTTTTCTCACAATGTTGTCCAGGTGTCTTGTATGTTATCTTATTAATTTCACATCACACAACCACTGTGTGTTATTTTTTTATTTGTGTTTGCAGTATTTTATACATTACATTTAGAAATGTGTCCATATCTGTACTGCAGATCTCAAATGCGCCAAGGATATTCTGAGAAAAAACAAACAAAACATCATTTTCAAGGGGTGCCAATAATTGTGGTAAATCGATTTTTACGGAAAGATATTATTTTTATATTATATTTTGTGTAATGCATTGTTTTTTACTCCAAATGCTTAAGCTTAAGCTTTCCTTAAAGGATGGATTTTTACTCATTGATTTCATTTTCAAAGTAAGAAATTCTGAATAGACTATTTTTACTTTCTCTCTTTAGTCATTTTTACCCAGGTGGCAATAATGACGGTGTGTGATGTAAGTTGGTTTTACTTTTGGCAGAAACATTTATTTTAGTTCTTTCTAAGTCTTCCATTCTTCCCAAAATATTTGTATGGTGATTTCAGAGCAATACTTAATAATTGTTTGAAAGAGTTTTGAATTCCAGTCATGCAGATTTCAGGGACATTGTTGCCACCTTGGGCCCTGTGTCTTGGAGCCAATTAAATGTGTTATTGTTCACAGCTTTGCTTAGTGAGCGTTCATTTAGGCACCTGTAGATATTCTAGCAAACTGCTGCTGCCAGCATGCCTGCTGTTGTGTTTCTGCCATTTTTGTTGTGTTCTTAGGTGAAAGTCTTTTCATATGACCCATAAAATTTCCCCTTGTCTATCTACATAGCAGTTGAACATTTTGAAAGATGTGGTGATGGGTAAGATGTCATTTCTTGTGCTGGAACATGTGCAAAATGTAAAAATTGGATTTTGAATTGCCAATATCTTGGACTGAGAAGGCCTGAACTGCACAAAATGTACAATCATGTAATTTACAATCAGCAAAACAACTTCTAGAAGCATGGCAAGTCCCATGAAATTTCATGCACAGAAGCCAGTGTAATTTTACAAGATCACATTATTATTTGTAGAACACTATGGTTTAAAACCAAAATTCTTTTTCCTTATATTCAGTGGAACCTTTTGCATGAAAATCACATGTCAATGCCCACTTCCAACGATGAAAATGTTGAAATACAAAAAAAATAAAATATCAAGTTGAAGTGAGAAAAACAGCACAAATAGAATTAGAATCTGCTTCATCCGGGAAATATCGGCATTGGACAATGGACAAAATGGACAAATGGACAAAATGCTGACAAAATGGACAAAATGCTGACACCACACTGGCTCTCGTCACACAGGTTCAGTTTTACGGAGTGTTAGGGTAGGCCAGTTGCATTTTATTCTGATTTGGTTTTGAAACAAGTCACTCCAACTCAAATACATTTCCACAATTAGCTTGCTATCATTCACAGATGCCAGAAATTGACAGTAAAAACCAAACCACACATTTCTTCTGAATGTGCATTTACTGTTTAGCACTTCACAACATTATGTCAGGCCTAAAACAATGAATGTATATTGGCCTAACAACAATTTTGCTCACTAAATACACTGCATTACAAATTATGATGCAAATTGTGTTTGTGTCACAGAGGTAACATTTTTTGTTTTTCATTTCAACTCACTTTGAATCACTGAAATCAATCTCAGACACCTGTGACAATTAGTGTGCCAGGTGAGTCCAAATAAAGGGAAAAAGTACTTAAGAAGGATGTTCCACATTATTAAGCAGACCACCACTTTCAAGCAATATGGGAAAGAAAAAGAATCTCTCTGCTGCCGAAAAGTGTGAAATAGTTTAAGGCCTTGGGCAAGGTATGAAAACCTTAGATATTTGACGAAAACTTAAGCGTGATCATCGTACTATTAAGAGATTTGTAGCTGATTCAGAGCACACACGGATTTGTGCAGATAAAGGCACAATGAGGAAGGTTTCTGCCAGACAAATACATCAAATTAAGAGAGCAGCTGCTAAAATGCGATTACAAAGCAGCAAACTGGTATTTAAAGCTGCTGGTGCCTCACACGAACATCAAGGTGTAGGATCCTCCAGAGGCTTGCAGTTAGGCATAAACCTTGGCCATCCTTAACTCACAAGCAGAAATGGCTCCAGTGGGCCCAGAAATACACGAAGACTACTTTTCAAACAGTGGTACAAAAAGTGCTCCATGGTACAAAAAAAGAACTGTGCTTTCTGTAACAAAATCATCTTCACGCATAACAATGCCCCATCTCATGCTGCAAGGATGTTGTGGCCCCCATCCTTCCCTTATCTCAACCCTATTGAGAACCTCTGTGGCAACCTCAGGAAAAATATCTATGAGGGTGGGAGGCAGTTCACATCCAAACAGCCTCTTCAAATCCTCTGGGAGGCTGTTCTGACATCCTGCAAAGATATTCAAGCAGAAATTCTCCAAAACTCACAAGTTCAATGGATGCAAGAATTGTGAAGCTCCTATCCATTAAGGGGTCCTATGTTAAAATGTAACTTCACCTGTTAAGATGTTTTTGATTGAAACAGCTTTTGATTGCAGTAAATATGACCTCCTTAATGGTTCTAATTTAACTAATGTCATTTATATAGACTATTTAGGAAAATCAGAGAAAATTTGCATAATAATTTGGAACGCAGTGTATTTTTAAGATCATGGAGGTGGACCATGCAATTTCCCCATAAATCGTATAGGGGTTCCGTATTTACCAACACAGCAGAATATTCCATTGAAGACAGTGCATCAATTTGGAATCCCCTTGCATCATGTAGGGATAGGCTACCCTTCTGAAACAAAATTGGGGATAGGTTAGGCAACCCCCTTCTTCACCACTTCACAGTCTGCTATTAACATATCTGGTGGGCCGTCATATAGGCTACCTAGTATAGGGAGAGTTTTTGCCTACTTGCTGCCTCAATTTGTTTATGCGCAATTAGTGTCTATGTTGAAATTAGGGACGCTGCCAGCCATAATCCTATACGCACTGTGCTTACATTTTCCCGCTAGGCACTATTCATTATACCTTTAAAAAAATTAATAGTAACATCAGCACATGACTTTTTTGATCCTTTTTATTGCTCAACCAACAAGAAGTAATATATTATCTAAATTGTGTTCATTTGTGTCTCAGTACATAACTAAATTATGCACAAAAAAAAAAGTAAAAGAAAACAAACATTCCTGTCATGGAATAAAAAAACTGCATTCTGACTTGGGAGGTTATGCATGGAAATCAGGAACATACTTCCTCAAAGCAGTTAAATTTATGAATTGGGCACAGTACAGAAGTGCCTTGTTTCTAAACCTGAATGTGTCATTTTGTTAATCAAAGCAATTATCTGTAAGAAACGTTCTGGTACAGTAACATGTTTTTGTAATGGTGTAAAGATATGAAACATGTAAGCAAAATTGTCTGCGCACAACTCGAGGTTGGGTTTCATGAATGTGGCTAACCAGTGTTTCAACGAAACTATAGCTGATGAAGTTGGTTATAAATATAGGTCAACTGTCTATAATTACATTTTTCATCTGCGCACCCATCCACTACTATTTGCACGTACTGAGAACTTCTATCCTGCTGGACCCTGGTTGAAATAGTGCCCTCTATATTGATTCTGAACATATGACAAGGTGATTTAGCTTTGATTATCAAATTCAGGCAAGACCCCCCCCCCCCCCCCAACACTATATTTGCCCTATAGTAGAACTTATGTACATATATCTAACATTCCAAAATTATACTATGTCATCTATATGTGCGCGAGACCATTAAAATGCACTGGAACTGTTCAAACATGTTTTCCGTGATCACCAAATTGATAGTTTACCCAGCTCTGATTTTACCACTACACCCCTACATGTACATGATGATGAAGCATTACAATATCCCCATACCCTCCCATGGCTTACTGCCTAAATTGACGGTTATTTATGCTGTTGTTTGTAAAATAGAATCTTTGAATCCTATATTTAATAGTCTATTTAATGTAACTTTAAGTAATCAGATTACCTTGTTTCCATCGAAGTGTCTTTCTAAAATATTAATGTGAAACAGCAACAGTTGCAAATCTGTAGCAGATCAGCAGTGTCTATGCTAGAATAGAATAGAATAGAAAGCCTTTATTGTCGTTATACACTGTACAATGAGCCTCCCTTCAAGGTGCACACAGCGCAAAGTATAAAAGTATAAATAATGTACTAATAAAAACTACAAAACTACTATGCTATTAAAAGACACATATGCCCACACTTTAAGTATGCAGACAGACAGACAACAGATAACACAGACTTGAGTTCAGTTGGTGAGCAGCATCAGTACAAAAAGACCAAGGAGTACAAGTGAGTCCAAATGATTGTCAGCATACTGAGTGTCAGTGCAAAGTCCAAGAACTTCAAAGTAAGCAGGTCAACATGTCAGTTGTCAGTGCAAGGTGTGTCCAAAGTGAGTCCAGTGGCAAGCAGCATACTAAGTGGTAGAGGTAGTGCAAAAAGTTTGTGCGAATGGCAGTTCTCAGTGCAAATTAGATTTCAGTATGGTGACAGAGTTGGGAAAGAAGCTGTCCCTGAGTCTATTTGTTCTGGCCGGTATGGACCTGTAGCGCCTGCCAGAAGGCAACAGGTCGAAGAGATGGTAGGCAGGGTGGGTATTGTCCTTCAGGATGGTTCTGGCTCTGCTGAGACAGCGGGAGTTGTAGATAGAGGTTATGGAAGGCAGAGGGCAGCCAATGATTTTTTGTGCTGTGTTGGTCACCCTCTGCAGTCTCTTCTGCAATTTAATGTAGGAATGGGCACTGTAGGGCTGTTATGTGTTATGTAATTTCCTTGGATTGATGTGGAGTTAGCTGCTGCACTGATTTGTTTGTACTGAATAGCAGTGTGCCATTTGGTCATATCTCAGAATGCTTGGCCTCATTTGGGGCTAATATGTTTGGGTTACCATTCAGAGGAAATGACCTCAGGGTGGCTCTAAGGCTCTAAGCCATTACCATAGGGGAGAAAACATGTTGTGTTCCCATCAAGGCAGGTTTGCTTGAACTGGAAAAATGGAGGCCCTGTCCTCTAAACAATACTTTTTTATCACGTTATCACTTCTTCTTCTTCTTGTTGTTCTTCTTCTTATTATTATTATTATTATTATTGTTGTTGTTGTTGTTATTGTTATTATTGTTGTTGTTGTTGTTGCTATAGTTATAATTATTTATTTACTTATTAGTTTTAATTGTGATATATTTTATTGTGTTTATAGTGGTTTTTTCCATTTCATCTTTACAGACACTACTGGTATTCACTATTTTTTGTAATACTGACATATAGTTTGTATAAAATTACTCAATAGTTTCACTCATTACCAATAAAAAATGTGTTTAGATTTTTAGCTCTGAAACCTGAATGGCCAGCAATGGCCAACAATGGCCATCTTTTTTTCAGGTGGCCATTGCGGTGTCATACGCTTTTGTGTGTGTGTGTGTGTGTGTGTGTGTGTGTGTGTGTGTGTGTGTGTGTGTGTGTGTTTTCCAGATGTTTGCTTTTTTCTGTCCATTCAAAATAAGCAGGAAGCAGGTGGGCTGGGGCGCGGGATGCCACCGTCCTCATGTCTGCCGCCGCCTGTCTCTGTGGCACCACCCCACACGGCACACCTTTCTGTTGTGTTCTTGTCTCATCACCTGCTGTTGTTTCTTTCTTTTGTTTTGCATGTGCAGTTTTGTAAAGCAAAATAGAGGGGCCATCTCTCGCAGCTCCTCCATCAGCAGCACACATTCACCGTGAGTTGTTTTGTTCTCCGTTACCTAATATTGTCACCCCTCGCTTTTCCCCTCCTACTTCCTTTTCTGCATTCTTTCAGCATACTCCTCTTCCTCCTCCCTCTCTTCTCTGTTTGCCTGTCCTCTTCCCTTCTTGCCTTCCTGTCTGCCCTTTCCCCATTTTCTCTCTCCCTCTCTCTGTCTTCAACCTTCACTCCACTACTTCTCTCTGCCTCCTGCTCTTCCTCCACTAACATGCTCCTGAAGGATCCTGCTAGTAGCCTGTAAGTCTGATCTGTGTGTTCGGGCCTCAGTGGATGGGACATAGGTCTTGGGCATTAATTGATTAGATCAGTGATGAAGCAAGCTGAATTCAGAAGCTAGAGTCTAGTACCATATATTCCACATCACCTGGTTGTACCTTTTTACTTCATACAAGTAACTTCAGTAGTGAACTCATCCACCTGGTCAGCTCATTCTGACAGTGAATGGCTAGAACAAAGCTGGACCTGTAGCGAAAGGGTCTCGCGTTCAATTCCTAAGGGGTGGAGTGAATGACCTAGAGAGCCACTTTCACTTTTACTTTCACTTTCAAATATGTGGTACTGGGTTATAGCTTCTGTAGCCACTAACTTAGATGGCGATGCCTTAGCTTGCCAACTGGGGCTTTTTTATTAACTGCATGAACAGTCCAAATCCTGTAGACACATACGGCTAATGTTGCTCAGTCATATGCTGCATGAGGGCCTCAAAATGGTCGCATGATCGTATAGAGAGCATGTTTTGCAAGACCTTCTTGGCCATTACCTGAATAACAGCTGTTACATGGCAGTGCCGTATGGGTGCTTCACCAGACATACCCATCTAACTGTATTATGAGATGCTGATTTTAATGTACTGTTACTAAACTACCAACTGCACCAGTCCTCAGTATATAGAGAGAGCCAAACATAAAGTGACAAACTGACGGCACATACGTAGGCTGGGTAATGCATAGATAAAATACAGTGTTTGCGCAGGTCCATAGTGCTGCCACCCAAGAAAGGGTCCTACCTCCTGAGTGATTGTGTCCCTGTTTAGAGATCAGGGTTACAGTGTATCTGTCCCTTTGTTAGTTTACTGTACATTAGATTTGTTTCAAGATTTCTTTGTGAATGCTGCCTAATGCTTAATTTGATGCAGTGGCAATTAATTCTTGTATTTATATTTCTGTGTGTGTGTGTGTGTGTGTGTGTGTGTGTGTGTGTGTGTGTGTGTGTGTGTGTGTGTGTGTGTGTGTGTGTGTTTGTGTGTGTTTGTGTGTGGGTGTATGTGCTACTGATGCGTGGGTCAACCCAAAGTCAACAGGGCCGTGGGTTAGCCCAGGTTGTTTTTTAGGAGGAAAATGTGGGTTGTGGGCGGGTTGGGTCAAAATCTCAATAATTTTACCTCTTCGAGTTAGTTAAATGTATCAGTTTATTGGTTTGATTTTTTTTGTGTCAGGATGAAATGTTCTCCTTGTCTCTTCTGTGCACAGTGGCCACAAGTGAGAGACTGCAGGATCTCACGCCCGTATAGCCTCCTATCAATAATTTGTGTAGCGAAAATATTAGCTTGCCACGCATCTCCTAGCACTTATCCTATAGGCTATCTGTGTTTTACAACGAAATGCAATAAATGACTACAACAGGATATATTTAGGCATTAGACTTGTGTCCTTCTCTGAGTAATATTTTTATTATGGTCAACAAATGGCAAAAACTTTATCATTTTTAAACAGCACTTCACAATGGGAAATTTTAGCAAGCAGTGGTATAATAGTGAACCATCTTCACCTTGTGACTTTAAAATATAGGTCGCGGTGTAAGAAATTCTTGACCCGTGCATCACTAGTGTTTGCCTTGTATGTGTGTGTATGTGTACGGGTGTGCGTTTTGTCTGACTGTGCATGTTTGTCTAGGTCTAACTTGGCATTGTCAACACTCTGGTGTGCAAGCCTCTCATTTAATCACTGTAACTTTTCAGCTGTTTTTAAATGTCTTGTGTTAGTCCCCTGTCTCTTGTGTGCATTAACTGTTGTCTTCTGTGTCTCCCTCCCACTGTGCTTAATCTGTCTGTCCCTAACCTGTCTTCCGTCCTGCTGTGCTGTCTCACACCCTTTGGCATTTGCCTTTAGAAGTTACTTGTACTCTCCCTCCCGCTACTACTTGAGGTACAGTTTCCCCATAGTCATTTGATGATGCCACAGTCACATTTGCTAATGATCAATAGACAGTAGCGGTAGCATAATGTCCCAGGAAGGACACAGTGTGTGGAGAGTAAGATGCCAGTCTGCCCCTTGTGTCTGCATTAGTGTGACTACTGCCATGACGATGTCTTGCCTCTCGTGACAATAAACAGACGGTGACTCACTACCTTAATGGATGTTCCTTCCTCGTCAGCCGTTTCTCATGCACATTTTTTTTCTTTTTACTTTTTTTTGTTTTGCTCCTGTTCAAAATAGTAACAATGGAACAGGGTGACTTTTTCTTTTCTGGATTCCTTCCTGACTGCAGGTTGCTCTCTCTGAATTAGTACGTCTTATTGCTGTGCTCAGATAAACAACACTTGATTCCAGGCAGTTGTGCTGAAATCATTTTTAAGTCATGGAGGTTTAAAAATGTTCATATGAGTGACTGGCATCTTATCAGACACAAACACACAAGACGAAAGTGGCTTTGTATTCGAGTTACAGACTACACTGTAAAGAAATGAGAAGAAAAAATGTCACCCATGCTAATATTTTTTGTCCACTACAGTGGAGAGCAGGGCAACCAAATACATGAGTGTGCTGATCTGTTGGTGACTTTGGTTGCTTATTTATTTAAAGGTGTACTTCCACGAGAAACCGTTTAGTACTTGCTCTTTTGAAATATGATAGGTCACCCCGAGTTGCATATGCATGCTGCATATCAAAATGTTTTTCTACCCCCATTTTCTATATCAGTAAAAAGAAGACAATAGGCGGTAAAAACGACCCAATGCGAAAAGGGCCTGCAGCGTGACGTAGACGTGTGCAAATGCATATAAGAGAAACTGACCGAATGGGCTTTAAATTATGTTAGCCTGTGACTGACTCGCATAAGATTAGCAGGCTAGTTAAATGACTGAACTGCATTTAGCCGGGCACTTGCACTGTTTTGTCATGCAAATATTACCATTCTGAAACGTTCATTGACAAACGGTCAGGAAGCGACTGTGCTTGTGCCATCTCTCCTTCCTCTTCGGATTCAGGATCAAACACATAAGGCTGTATCTCCGAAGACATTCTGTGTGCAGTTTTAGCGCTGTCAAGTTGACTTTTCCCCTTTACCTTACTCTGCTATCAAGTTGACTGTGGGGCAAAGGAAGCTGCAGGGAGCGTGTCACGCCTCTGGTGAAATCGTGTCGTTCTCCCGGCCCCACCCCCTCCACCAAACTAAAACAGCCTGAAACAGAAGCACTAGAAAAAAAATTTCATCAAAACCAGCACACAGGGCAATTATTAATACTAGAGAACACCGCAAAATTAATGAAAAAACGATGGAAGTACACCTTTAAGTCAATTAGCTTAATGAGTTTCCATCCCCCTCAGTGAAACCAGGCTAATAGAAATGAAACATTGTGCTTAGAAATCAGGTGGGTGTGATGAAGTTTTACAATAGCTCTCATTTTTATCAGCCACATTTTGGCCACATTTACGGTCCTATTCCAGTAACTTCAAACACTCAGTATGAGGTTTAGTGTTTGCACACAATTTGCTTTTATGATACAATTGAATTGATATGATCACGGGCCAATGGGGCTATTTGTGAAAGCAGAGCAGTGATGTAAATGACAAACTGTGTATAGTAAAGAACCAGTGTGCTAAGAGTAATAGTGCTTTGTGTATGTGTATCTTCCCAGTGTTTGAAGGTGGAAGATTAGCCCTCAGTATATTTGTTATAGAGAGGGCAGATTTAAGTATAAGAAGTTGCAGTACAAGAATAGTTGTTGCTGGGTGGATTTGGAGAGGCACTACCTGGTTGATGTTACCATAACAGATGACTGCCTAGAGGGGGGTGAACTTAGGCTAATATCTCACTGAAGATCTGCACACCATACAACCGCTGCCCCTAAAATGTACACATTTATAGACATAATAAGGCCCAGTTTGTATCCCCATAAACGGGTCAAATAGTGGCTAAGGTGGAAGAACTTGCTGTCTTGCATCTGAAGCAGCAGCATTTTGGCTAAATACACACAGTACATCACTTCCCACCCATTTGACAGAAAATTCAAACTCAAACATAACATTGTACAACTCCAAATAAGATTGGGTTGTACACATACACACAGTCTTACATTTTTGTGTGTGAGTTAAGGTCAAAATAGACTTTTGCTCTCACTGACAGCAATTTCTACAGTATTACATTTAATGCAGTATTGAGTTTAATGTTTATCATCTTCACAACCTATTTCAGTGGTGATAGGCTTCCTTTATATTTATATGATTTTGTAATAAAACAGAAAAATTCTTTCTCTAAATTCAGAAAAAGTTCTTACGTATATGAAATTGGTCAAAGTATCAGAAGACAAAGTAATTCGTTCTTTACTTTTTGCTGCTTTTATGAGCCTTGCATTCATTTTTGCAAGGCTTTTTGGCAAAGTAAACTATGACGAGTCATATACTGAAGAACAGGACCTTTTAAAAATTATGGTTTATGAAGGTGTTCCTTAATAGGTTCTTTCAAAGAATCTTGTCAAGTGGCTGTACATATCTAGCCTAGTAAACCAGCCCCTCGTACTACACTTTATTTCGTACAGAGTCTGGCTGTGTTGTATAGAGAAACGTTTTCTTCCTGGAGATGTAGACTCTGCTGAAGTTTAAAATGATTAGATCTACCTTTACACAATTGCTAAAATCTGGTTGTGTATGCAGTTAGCCTGGCTATAAGCCCATCTACGCACTGCAATTGAAATGTAGCACACAAAGTCGACATCATCGCTCATGAACACTCCCACTGTTCGCTGATTGGTTAGGCAAGATTCTGCCTGAGACAACCATGTCAATGGAACCACAGCCAGACCATCTGTACGAGTAAGAAGACTACCAGGCTAGTAAATGTCCATGGATGCTAACATTTCGCCTATGTCCTCTGACCGCTTTGTTGTGCGCAGTAAGGAGCAGCGCTCCATGAAGCTGTCAGTGTGGGAGCAGCGCACCTCGCAGCTGCGTCGGCACAACCTGCGGGCCAGCAGTGAGGCCCTCTACAATGAGCTGGAGCCCGAGGAGCGCCATCGCCTCTCCTCTGCCCTCCACCTGCGGCCCGACATGAAAACGCACCACGACCGGCCGCTGCTTGTTGAGTTGGGCACCACTACCAACGGGAATGGCAATGGGACTGAGAAAGGGCCACCGAGGCCTGCGACAGATGGGGAGGTGTTGAGGGACGATCCTCAGCAGCCGTCGCAGCACACAGCAAAACATCCACACAAGCACCATTGCCACAAGGAATGCTCAACCCAGGAGAATGGCCAGGCCCAGGGTGAGGGCAGAGCCGCCAGCAGGCACCACACCCACCACAGCCGTAGCCGAGAGCGACGCGAGGGAAGGCTGGAGCGCGGCCACAGCCAAGACGAGGGCCCCAACCGCGGTGGACACAGGCACCACCATAACCAGCAGAGTGCCGCATCCCCAGAGGACTCCAGTGAGAGGGACAGAGACAGGGAGCACCGGCACCACCACTCCCGCCGGCAGTGCAGAGGCGAGGGCAACGGGGGTCTCTCCAACGGGGGCCAGGGGGAGAGACGTGGCAGGAGCCACAGACAGGCAGAGCGGGAGGGCAACGGGGAGCGGCGGAGGCACCAGCAGAGGGTGCTGAGAGCCCAGTCCACACTGGATGCAGACGAGGCCAGGGAGAATGGAGACAAAGAGCACTCCAAGGGACACAGGTGACATTTATTTCTTAGCTGGTCATGTTAGTGATTATGTCAGCCGAAGGACAGAGGCTGACAAACCTATGGTCTCAGCAATAATATGGAGCATGTCAGTCATTGGATTGATTTAGCTTAGTTTTTGAGGGTATTCCAGGAAGCAGGTGTAGTCACTTACCTTGGCATGTTAACTCAGCTTAAAGGAGAACTTCAGTGTAAAATGAAAATTGGCATGTTAAAACACCATACCGAGTTGGTATGTGTACTGAGGAGCAAAATTGATTTAGCCTGTTGCATTCGGAGTTTAACTATTTTTTATAGTTTGACCCAGAAGGCTAACAATGGAAGTGGTAGGTGCCCTTAGACGAAGCATGACGACTACGCTATTTTTAAACCATTAAAACAGCTTGAAGAAACTCCGCACTCCATCGGTAGTACAACAAAGGCTCTGGCATTCAAAACAAAGCACTGAGAATATTGTAAATGTACACAATGTTTATTTAATAAACTGTTCTTACATGCAGTTGTTTCTCGTCGCCACCATGATGAAAGTCCAAACAAGTCGATTGTACTACCCCTTCTCCTATTCTTCCTGCTGGTTCATGTTCGTCAATCGACTTGTGCGGACTTTCATCATGGCGGCGACAAGAAACTACAGCAAAGTACTGCCTGTCAAAACTGTTTTATTAATAAATGTTGTGTACACTTACAAAGTTCTCAGTGCCTCGTTTTTAATGTCAGGGCCTTTGTTGTACTACCCATGGAGTGTGGCGTTTCTTCAAGCTGTTTTAATGGTTTAAAAATAGCGTAGTCGTCATGCTTCGTCTAAGGGCACCTACCACTTCCATGGTTAGCCTTCTGGGATAAACGATAAAAAATAGTTAAACTCTGAATGCAACAGACTAAATCAATTTTGCTCCTCAGTACACATACCAACTTAGTATGATGTTTTAACATGCCAATTTTCACTTTACACCGAAGTTTTCTTTTAAGTGGTAAACTTTTCTAATAGAGGGGAATAAAGCCATAAGACCCCTAGTGAAACAAAACTGGAGGGCTATTCTATTAGGAGGTTTACCACATATTTGGAATACCTCTCTGAACAGCCTGTATTGTAGACATTATTCAACAGATCAGTTATGAGGCCCCATGACCTGCTATGGGTTGATCACAGTGTGCACCTGCTAATGCTATGGGAGAACTTATTCTACGTCAGTGAAATGGTTAACTACCTTAGTTGTCACTTATCGTAGCTGTGTGTGTGCGCGCGCATATGCAAGCATGTTTTATATAGTCATGGTTATGCTTCTCACAGGGACAGAAACTCAGTTGCAGAGCTTGACCGACTTCCCACCAGCCCATTGCAGTCTCCTTCAGAGACAGTGCCCCTTGCGGAGAAACCAGAGGATGCGGACAACCTGAAAAACAACAATCGCAGCGGCCATACCAGCATCCACATCCCTGTGACCATCACCGCCCCCCCTGGCGACACCACCACCATTCCTAGTGTGTATTAGCTTAGCATTCTGTTGTTCTACTAACTAATTAACAGCAAACAACATAGTTTTTTTTTTTGCTTGATGATACATTTAGCAGGGTAATTCAATATAAACCAAAAATCAAATCTATGACAGCACTGCATAAGTCACATCAATATTTTTACTGTAGTATACTGTATGTGTAGGATATATGTGCTGCCACTGTTCCACAGTATAGCAAGGGGCCATTTTTCACCTCCCTGGTGTGGCCTGTGTGTGTGTGTGTGTGTGTGTGTGTGTGTGTGTGTGTGTGTGTGTGCGTGTGTGCAGTGAATAACCTGGATGGGGAGAGCCTGCTGCTGACTGAGGAAGAGACACAGAATGGCCCCAGGCAGATACTCCCCTACAGCTCCATGTTTGTGTTCGGACAGACCAACCCGTAAGTCTCGGATGTAAAGCACTGACGGAGGTTTATAGAGGGATGGATAGATGGATGAATTGAGAGACAGGGAGATGATGGGTTAAAGGGTGGATCTCCCTGAAAGAGGAAAGGGGTAGACAGATGGATAGATGGTTAAATGTATAGATGGATAGCCTGCATATCAGTTGGTCTTTCCATCTTTGCACCCTCTCTATCTTTGTTAATATACACTGGTGAAGGCACGTCCTGTACCGTGATAAAGACCAATGGACTGGGAGTCTGACGTTTGATGTTTGATGTTAAATAATGCTGTGTTTAGGTCCTGCTGTATTAGCATAGCTCTTTTTCTCCTATTGCATGGCTCAGGTTAAGTGGTGTGATTTTGTCAAAGTGAATTAGACCTGAGTGTGACAATCTCCAATATTGTGTAGTGCCCCTCAATCAGTGTGTGTGGGCACACATGTCCTGTATAATTGTTTATGCACATGCAGATGCAACACCCTGTAAGCTTTTGTGGACTTGTGTGTTGGGCTTTGTGTAACGGTGTAACAGCCATTGGTGGGTGTGGTGTGTCACTGGTGTATGTTTGACTAAAAAAAAAAAACAGAAAAGGTCTGCACACTGTCTATATGCTCCAAAATGTATTACTTCACTGGCAATTGATAGCATTTCAGGCAGGCTTATATTACTTGACCTATCACAGACCTACCAATGCAGGTGTTGCAATCAAACATAGCAAACCGGAGGACATTGGACAGGCCTACTAAGACTAGTCAAAAAATGTATCTTCACAGTACATATATAAGGTAGCCTAAAAATTAGAATCTATAATATAAATGCTAATACAGTATGTTACCATAATTTCCCGATTATAAATATTTATACATAGATTTTGCAAAAATTCTTGATGAGGTTAATGGGGGAGCTTTATACATAAGAATTAATTTTTTAAGAGTCTGACACAAGCAGCCGCTAAACACTACAACAGCCATACATAACACAAGCCCACGACTACATCATAGTGGCATTACCCAACATTTAGGAATGCTTATAATGGTACAGCTGCTGAATTAAGATTCAGTTTACAGGCTTACAACAAAGTCAGCGTCTGACATTTTCACTATTTTCTGCTACTTTGTAACTTTTCTTTTTTAATTGTGGTTTGCTGTGGCGTAATATGGAATTTTGTAATAGAATGTTATGAAACTGTGGGGTTATGCTGGATTTACATCGGCTTGGAACGCGAGTCAGCCAATCACAATTAAGGAACCGAACAAGCAGTTTTAAAAGTAGAACTAGGCTACACTGTCCAGGCGTGTGGATAGATAAAGTGTGTAGGCTATGCGAAAGTAAACAAATATGTAGCCTAGCCTAGCCTAGCCATGTTGCACACACAGCCAAATTAAACCTTGAGTGCAGTTAATGAATGTCCAAGTGTTTAAGTATAAGCTGATGGCTGCTTATGGTGATACAAAGAGTGGTGTTAGGCTACTCTAAAAAAACGATGAATACAATGCAGATTATCGATTGAACGTGAACATTTCGTGACAGTTACTTTACATGTGCCGCGACTTACACACAAGGGCCGCCAATACACAAATTTGATTTTTGTGATTGTGTTATCACATCCTGCGGTTTATTTACGGTGCGTCTAATATACAGGAAATATTTAGGCTATCAAAGACTGGGACAGTTGTTTCTGCATTAGCCGTGAAACTCTGGCATGGTTTATTTTACTCAGACTCTCAAAATGCATAACCTGTACACACATCCCTAGAATTAACCTTACCCCTTCTTTTCCCACTCAGTGGCTTTGTTTTCCATCCCACCTGCCTGTTCCCTGTCCTTAAAGGTGTATTCCCCTAATAAATGAACATCACATCCCTCCAACATTCCCAAGAAAATAAACATCCCATTCCTGCAATATCAAGTGGATAGGCAAACTTCAACCTTGCACTTTGCCACAAATAACATCACATTGCAGATAACTTCATCAACATTGGCATGAATAACATTCCTGCAACAAATCTCATTAAAACCTCACATTACAGATAACTTCAACACTGGCATGAATAACATTCCTGCAACAAATCTCAAATATTTTTTAAAGGAGGCCTACAAGAATCCAACTGGTTAATATGGCAATATGACACAGTCCAATGTGTCATGATAGGTTACAGCACAAAGTCACCAAGGTACTCTGGCCGCTTTACAGCAACCCTTCTTGGGTAGCAGGGGCATCTGAGGTCATTGGGCCAGACAACGCCGTTGGGTTTGGTTCATCGTCATGGGCACAGTTCATCAGGTTCATCAGTCATCTCTGTCTGCGTGCTGCTCTCCGCTTTCTGTGTGGCAGTTGGCCTAATAGTGGGGAACACTTGCTTGAAGTGTGATATGTTTTTTGTCACCATCTGTTGCCCCTGTTAAGCAGTGATCATTGTCCCTTTTGTTGTAGTGGCTTGGAAGGGATCTGGATTGGTCTCTGGTTGTCATGAGCTTGTTTGGAACTGTGTTGTAGACACTAGGGAGTGTTGTGGGTATGCATACTTATCTGCTGAAGATGGCTGTGGCAGGTGGTTTCCCTGTGGTGCTGTGTGGGGTTGCTCTGTATGCTCTCACGAAGCGATTTAGGTCCTGCTGAGCATTTTTGTGTTCAAGTGTGGCAATTCTAATTGTCTTTTCAAAGTTTTCATAAAATGCTCAACCTCCCCATTTGCTTGGGGCCAGTAAGGAGTTATCATTCTGTGGCGGAAACCCAGGTATGAAGCAAACCTAGAGATGTCCTCAGAACTGAAAGGAGGATTATTGTTGTTCTTGATATCTTCAGGGATGCCAAATAATAACATGCTATCCAGGGGTGCATTTCCCAAAAGCGTTGTTGCTAACTTCCTTAGCAACTTCGGTGGTTTGAATGATGGTCTTACTACACTGCTGTTTCCCAACACCACCGTCCAGACTTAGCAACTAATGATGTTTATCTCACTGGAAAAGGTAGCATATTGTCTTTGACACACTGACAAGCTAACCACTCACCCACCACACCACATAGTTGTGTTGACGAAGATATCCCAGAGTTTCTATAGCCGTCATTCCAGCTTTAATGAAATGAGACTACGTTTCTGTCCTTATGTAGTTCAATCGTTTCTGTTATCCGCAACGAATGCATCCGAATACTCCCTGAGCACTTCCGAAACATCTGGGTACTTTGCGGTTTGAACCACTGAAGTCCAAACTAACATAGTTCAGACTTCCATTGTACTTTGGTGGTTGGAGATTTTTGGGGGGGTGGGGTGCTGGGTAGTTTGAACCTACGTTGTGCAACGGTGGTTTAATGCTAATCTCCGTCTTTGTTTGGGAAACGCACCCCGGCTTTGGTATGACAGCATTTGCAGATGTGGTGGACACCTTCTCCATCACTGGGAACCTTGAGTAATCGTCCATCACTACTTTTTTTTTTAAAAACATTTCTTTATTAAGATTTTGTTCTTTGTACAAACACACAACAACCCCAATCCCAAGGCACAAGCTGAAATGATATAGAAAGTCTCCCCTGAAAGCATCAGCTCCATTGAAGTATCCACCTAATAAGAAACAACCCAATTAGATGATGGTGCCCACGCTGATTGGTGTCTAAGCCTCAATGCAATACACACACACAAAAACAAACAGTGAAGTACTGTTGAAGTTATGGGTTTCTTATGGGGGAGAAAGGAAAATATATATGTACATAAAATAAAACAAAATAAAATATAATACAATACAGTATATATATATATATAAAAAAATCATTTCGAAATTCCAACAGTTTCCCAGCCCTCTACTTCAATATTATTATTCTCGAGAAAGTCACAAAATATGTCCCAGATCCTCCAGAACTTACCTAGCTTGTCTTTTGTGGTATAACGTATTCTCTCCCATGCAAAATAGAAGCACATTCCTTTCAACCAATGTGCCAAAACACAGAACACTTCTGTTTTCCATTCCTTGGCCAGACAGCGTTTAGCCTCCAAAAAACAAATATTCAGCAAATGCTGTACATTATTAGAGGGAGTAAAGTCTTCTGAATAGATGTGCAGTAGGCACAGTTTTGGTTTCAGGGGCACCTCTTCCTTAATTATCTGACTAGCAACCTCTAACACTTTCTTCCAAAATGATAAGGATAGTGGACACTCCCACATACAATGAAATAATTAAATTAAATTAATTAATTAATTAATTAAATTTAAAACAAGTACAATGGCAGTTGTAAGCTGTAACCTTGGCTGCTCAGGATGAAGTTTCTTAATTGCAAATATTTAAAGAAATGTTTGGAAGGGATTGTGTACTTAGATTTAAGTTCAAGTGACATGAAAACAGACCTATCATCGTATAAGTCAGAAACCTTAGCCACACCTTGAGATGACCAGAATTTAAATCCTGAGTCAGATCTACCAGGTTGAAAGGCATTATTGCCATAGATGGGGGAAAACTGTGATAATGTGTGTGGAAGTTCAGCTAAGTGTGTACAAACTTTAAACCAGACTGAAATGGTATTTTTAAGGTAAGGATTTTTTTGTTTTGCTAGTTAGTATGTTCTTACTGGCAGAGTATATATACAAGTTTGGAGGGATATTGATTTGATGTGATTCTATTGAGATCCAGGATGGAGGATTATTGTTTTCAAAATAAAACATCCCTGCCCTAATTTGAGCTGCCCAGTAATACCACTCAAAGTTTGGGAGCTGCAATCCACCTCTATCATATGGTAGATACAAAAGTGATAGCCTGAGCCTGGGGCGTCTATTGTTCCAAATGAAGTTAGAAGAAAGCTTTCGTAGTGAAGAAAATAAGGATGATGGTGGTGCAAGTGGGATTGATTGAAATAAATATAAAAACTTAGGTAATATTGCCATCTTAAGAATATTTACTCGTCCAATAAGCTGAGTGACCCTATCGACAATGGGATTATAGTTGTCGGAAACAATCTTATCAACGCAAGGAGAAATCTTAATGCCTAAGAAGGTGAAGCCTTTTGGGGAAATCAGAAAAGGACAGTGTATTGGAGGGTTTTGTGCCTCATTTTCATTCATGAACATAATCGCTGACTTAGTATCATTAATCTTATAACCTGCAAAAGAACCAAATAGCTTAATTAGTTCTAGTAGAGCAGGTAAAGTATGTTTCAAATTAGAACAAAATAAAAGAATATCATCTGCGTGAAGTGCTATACGATGTTCTACATCTCCGACCTTTATGCCCTCTAATTTAGGATCTTTACGGATAGCCATAGCCAGTGGTTCAATAGCCAGGGTAAATAGCAATGGCGATAACATTTGGATGTAATAGATGTTTGCATGTAACAGATGGAAAGGCTGGGAAGTCAGTCCATTGGTTAAAACCATGGCCTGTGGATAGGCATATATTAGTTTAAAATCAACTAAGAAATTCCCCCTTAATACCATATCTTTGCAAAACTTCAAATAAGTACTGATACGTCACCCTATCAAAAGCCTTCTCGGCAGCTAAAGACAAAATGGCGGTGTCATTACAACCAGAACCAAGAGTATATTAAGCACTCTTCGTATATTATGAAAACCTTGTCTACCTTGAACAAAACCGTTATGGTCAGGATGGACCATTTGTGGCAAGAGTGTTTCAAGCCATCTAGCCAACAATTTACAGAGGATTTTAAGATCCTTGTTAAGAAGTGAAATTGGCCTATATGATGTACACAGGGTAGAAGGTTTTCCTGGTTTTAATAACAGAGAGATCTCTGCCATGTTAAGAGATGGGGGAGGGAACCATTATTTAAAGATTCATTATACATATCTAATAGGGGAGTTATTAGTTTATCCTTAAATATTTTATATATTTCAATGGGAATTCCATCAGGTCCAGGACTTTTCCCTCCATTCATGCTGGAAATGGCCAGGGATATATCCTCAGCAGTTAGTTTCAAGTCCAAAGATTTTACAGAGTCGTCATCCAGAGTTGCAAAACTTAACGAATCTAAGAATTCTTTTTACATTACATTACATTACATTACATTACATTACACTTAGCAGACGCTTTTATCCAAAGCGACTTACAAAAGGAGGACATAATAGCAAACAGATGTGTAGAGAACATTGAAGGTACCTATGTAAAGAGATGGTTAGTAGAATTTGGTTTTGTTAAGCAGTCTCGGAAAAGAAGGGTCTTCACAAGCTTTTTGAAGGTCGAGAGGGAAGTTGCTGCTCTTGTAGGGACTGGTAGGTTGTTCCACAACTGAGGGACAACAACTGAGAAAAGTTTAGAGTGACCTCGCTTTGTCTTGGGAGAGGGTACGGCCAGGCGGTTCGTATTGGAGGATCGCAGCATTCTGGACGGGATGTAAGCATTCAGTATGACGTTGAGATAGGTGGGGGCGGATCCAGAAGTGACTTTGTAGGCTAGAGTCAAAGCTTTGTGTTGAATTCTGGCAGCCACCGGGAGCCAATGCAGGTTGATGAAGAGAGGAGTGACATGCGACCTTTTGGGTTGATTGAAAACCAGTCGTGCTGCTGCATTCTGAACCATTTGCAATGCAGGAAGGCCAACTAGAAGGGCGTTGCAATAGTCGAGGCGAGAGATGACCATAGCCTGAACCAGAAGCTGAGTAGCATATTGGGTCAGGTACGGTCTGATTTTTCTAATGTTGTATAGCGCATAACGGCACGACCGCGCTACGGAGGCAATGTGGTCAGAAAAAGATAGCCGGTCATCAATCACGACGCCGAAGTTTTTAGCAACCTTGTTCGGAGCAATCGTGACAGTGTCCATATTCAGGCTGATATCATGGTGGATTGACTCCTGGGCTGGGATCACCAGGAGTTCAGTCTTAGACAGATTGAGCTGGAGGTGTTTTAGTTGTAGATGGACAGTCTGTGTAATATAGTTCTTCATAAAATTTCTTGAAGGTTCTGTTAAATTCCTGTGGGTCACTGGTTTCTAAACCCTTATCAGTTTTGATTGTATTGATTGTTCTCTCAGTTTCCAACTGTTTAATGCGCCAGGCTAGAAGCTTGCTGGCTTTTTCACCTTGCTCATAGTAAGATTGTTTCAATTTCATTAGGCTTTTAGTTGCCTTGTTTATTGATAGAACATTATATTTAGCTCTATGTTCAATCAGTTCTTTAAATAACTCTTCAGAGGGGTTTTTAAAATAATCCGTTTGAATGTTTTTTATCTTTTGTTCTAATTGTTCCATCTCTTTCTTCCAACTTTTATGTTTAAAGCTAGTGTAGCTAAGCATCTGACCTCTCAGATAGGCTTTGAAGGCATCCCATCGTACAGCAGCAGATGTTTGATGAGTATTCATTTCAAAGTAACAATCAATTTGTGCCCCAATACCCTGTAAAAAGTCTGTATTTAGCCAGAATGATTGGAGACACCATCTAGTGGGCTTTGGGTGTATTCAAATTAAATAAAACAGAGGCATGATCTGAAATTACTATACTATCATACCAGCTATCAGAAATTATATGCGACAAGTTGGCAGAGACTAAAAAGAAATCAATCCTAGAAAAAGTCTGACAAGTGCTTAAATAACAAGAAAATCTTAGCTTATCAGGATGGTCTTTTCTCCATATGTCAATCAAATTAAATTCTTTAATAAAATGAAATATCTCTTTTGTGGTCTGAGTATGGGAGGCATCAACCCCTGTAGATCGGTCCTTTTCAGGTTGGAGAACACAATTGAAATATAACTACCAGGTAATTCCGCCAAGGTTAAGAACAAGTGTCTGAAAAATGAAGGATTATCGTCATTGGGGCCATATAAGTTGGCTAGATTTAGTTTTACTGATAGAACTTCACACTGAATGATAATATATCTACCAAGTTTATCTTCAGTCACATTAATAAGTTGAAAAGGCACAGACTTATGAATCAGAGTTATTACCCCACGTGAGTGTGAACTAAATGAAGCAAAAAAGACATGGCCAGGCCATCGTCTCCTAACTCTAATTACATCATCATAAGTCAAGTGGGTCTCTTGGAGAAAGACTATCTTTGCCTGGAGATGCTTAATCCTACTTATGACTTGTTTTAACTTGACAAGCTTATTTAAACCCCTTACATTCCAAGAGGTAAATTGCAGTTTAGAAGACATGTTGAAATAATAAATACAAATTAGTGAAAGTAGGGGGCATATTGCTTAAGTGAGTAATGAGCCTAGGGGATATGTAATAAGAAAAAATAAAAAACAAACAAACTGTGCCTACAAACCTGATGAACATGAACATGAACCTGTGCATTTCCCCAAATGAAATACACAAACCCCACCCACAATGTAGATTCACAATGACTCCATAAAGGAGCCAGGCTATGGAGGTTAGCTGGTCCACCCATACACAAAATACAGTGAGGAACAGCATACCTGTTGAGCTTCATAGAGCCCCCCCAAAAGTACAACCAAACTTTAAAAAAACTTAAAATATGTTTTGTCGGATAATTGCAGACGCTTATTTTGCAATGCTTTCACCATCCATATTTGTTGTTCTAAAATGGCCAGAGTTCGCAAAAAGAGATATCACTCCATGTTTGGTTCAGCCACTTCACTCGTGTCAGCTTGTTCCTTGTCAATTTGCTCAGTGTGCATCAGCCCCCGGACGAACTTTTCTGCTTCCGATGCTTTGTCGAATGCGTGTCGTCTTCCCTTTATGGTGATTAGCAGTGTGGCAGGGTGGATAATGCCAAAGCGCAGGTTCGGGTGGGAGAGGGCAGCCAGCTGTTTCTTCACAGGGTCAAAGACTTGCCTCCGTTTGCACAGGTTAGAGGAGATGTCAGGGAAAAACATAATCCTCTGTTTGTCGTACTTTATCTGACCAGCATCTCTTGCAGCTGTCATGACCCATTCTTTATCAGCGTAGTTTAAAAACTTCATTACGATCACTCTCAGGCGTACTAGGGATCGAAAGTTGCCAGACTGCCTCTGCACACTGCCTATTCGATGAGCCCTTTCAATGAGTAAGGGGTTGGTGAACTCACCAAGCACTTCGGGAATCATGTTTTCAAGAAAAGCACACATATTAGTCCCTTCTATCCCTTCAGGGAGGCCAACCAGTCTAAGATTTGAACGACGAGCCTGATTTTCTAAGTCATCCACTTTTCGCGTCAGCTCATCCAATGTTGTTTTCATCGTTGTAGAGACACGATTTCATCTTCATTAGTGCTAATTCTCTCCTCGTCCTCTGTCATGCGTCCTGATATTTCTTTCAGCTCACCTTGTATTCCTTGGATAGCGCCAAGCACAGCATCAAATCTCGACACGAAATCTTCCTTCATCGTTTTGATAGCATTAATGATTTGACTGGAGTTAGCTAAGTTGCCACTGGCCTCGGAGTCAAATGGTAGTCGTGCTGGGCTAGAAGGGGAATCCTTTGCGGTCGTCTTCGGAAGTTTAGGAGGTTTATTTGACAGCATATTACTTGACAAACCAGCTTAAACACATGAGTGTCTGAGTATCAGAGCTGAAAGCACTACTTTTTTATTGTCCAACTGTTAATAATTTCACTTTCGGTCGGGAGAACTCTGTCACGCGTCCTCCTAGCCCAACGCCATAACCGGAAGTCCCCTCGTCCATGACTACTAATAAGTATTCTCCAGTTGGCAATGAGCAGACATCCACACTCGCCTCAGTCCATGGTGCAGCCGGAAGGGGAGTCATCTGGAGTGACGCGTGAGACTGTGTTGTGTTAGTCACTGCTTGGCAGGCAAGACAGGTTTTGATGCAATCTTGTGTTTTGGTCTATTCCTGGGATCCACACTTTTTCCCCTAGTAGTTTCTTGGTCTTCACCACCTCTTGGTGGCCTTTGTGAGCAATGTCAATCACCTAGTTCTGCAGGGATAAGGGTACCTTTGAGTAGGAGGTCAGACGTGGACACCGTTAACTCTGACCTCTGTGCATGAAAACATCAAAGGAGTGTTTTTTGAGCTGAAGGCATGTTTGATGTCTGTTCCAGAAGAGCGTGCCACTGACCTGTTCTGGCCACAGTTATGATCCTCTGAAGGCATGGGTCTGACTGTGTGGCAGTGTGGATATCTTGCAGGATCATAGCACAGAGTACATCATGGTTAATGATGAACACATGATGTGCACATGTCCTTCAGCCAGCTCGGCAGCACGTGTGTCAGTCGACTCGTGTATGGGGATTGGGTGTCTGGAGAAGTAGTGTGCTGGGTTGCCAACACCTACCCTGTAAGTCACAGAGAAGTTAAAGTTCTGTAGCTTTAGGAGTCAACGCTCGATCCTGGGAGGGGGGGAGGAAGATGGTTTGTTAAACATGGGCGCCAGTGCTTTGTGGTCAGTAACCACTGTGAACGAGCATCCAAGGAGATAGAGCTGGAAATTAAGGCAGCCCCAGATAATAATAATAATAATAATAATAATAATAACTAGATGTACCGCATAACGGTACATGGTATGACCGCCGCAGTATGTTGAAATGTGGGAACTGTTGGTGTGATGAGTGTGTGGTAGAGCAGTGTTGTGAGGTGAGAATTTCTGTGGAAATGATTTTCTGGAAGTGGGCATGGATGTGGGTTTTGAATGTGTAGTGTGTAGGAGTGATTTGTCAAGGCAAGGAATAGGCAAAATGAGATTTTGTACAATTACAGCACCCCCTATGGACCAAATTGTATGGCACGTGCTGTAGTTTTAGAGGTCTTTGTGCTGATCGTACATGACGTATTTTGTGCAGTTCCCACCTTCTCGGTCCAAGATATTGGCAGTTCAAAATCCCAATTTTTGCATTTACCCATATCACTAGGTGGCGCTATGCTTCACGTGAAGGTTTATGGGCTGGGTCGATACGCTTCTGTAACACCAGCATACTAACACAAAATCGCTGTCTTGGGCAAAATTGTTGCCGAGTTATTTAACAAAAACTGCTTTTCAACACCTAGCTTCGGTGATAAACATCGCCCCCTATGACAAAATGTCAAAAAATTTAGTACACATGAAAAGAAAGCTGTTTAGAAATTGCATGTCAACTTTGACCAAATTTCAGCAATTAAAAGCCAAGATATGGACTTTTGAAGAATTTAAGCTACGTGTTAAATGTTCATTGACGTGTAACTTCGAAACGGTTTATCTCAAGATAAATCCTTTGATAACTTTTTGTCAGCATTGTCTGTAGATGGCATATACCAAATTTGGTGAGATTCACATGAACGGCCTATGACGACTTCGTTCAGATTTGTTTTCGCAATGTTAAAATTTCACGGAAATTGTTTTCGTTGGAAGTGGGCGTCAACCAGTTTTTTCAATGCGTGAGGATCAATAGATTTCACAATAAAAAAAATGGTTGTAAACATTAGCATTCTCTAGATAATAGGCAAAATGAGATTTTGTACAATTACAGCGCCCCCTATGGACCAAATTGTATGGCACGTGCTGTGGTTTTAGAGGTCTTTGTGCTGATCGTGCATGACGTATTTTGCGCAGTTCCCACCTTCTCGGTCCAAGATATTGGCAACTCAAAATCCCAATTTTTGCATATACCCTTATCACTAGGTGGCGCTATGCTTCAAGTAAGTGTTTATGGGCTGGGTCGATACGCCTCTGTAACACCGACATAGTAACACAAAATGTTTGCCTTGGGCAAAATTGTTGACGAGTTATTTAACAAAAACTGTTTTTTGACACCTAGCTTCGCCAATAAACATCGCCCCATATGACGAAATGTCACAAAATTTAGTACACATGAAAAGAAAGCTGTTTAGAGATGGCATGTCAACTTTGACCAAATTTGAGCAGTTAAAAGCCAAGATATGGGCTTTTGAAGAATTTTAAGTTACGTGTTAAATGTTTATTGACATGTAACTTCGGAACGGTTTATCTCAAGATAAATCCTTTGATAACGTTTTGTCAGCATTGTCTGTAGATGACATATACCAAATTTGGTGAGATTCACAGGAACGGCCTATGACGTGTTTGTTCAGATTCGTTTTCGCAATGTTAAAATTTCTCGGAAATTGTTCTCGTTGGAAGTTGGCATCGACCAGTGTTTTCAATGCTTGAGGGTCAATAGATTTCACGATAAAAATGTAAGCATTCTCTAGATAATAGGCAATATGACATTTTCTACAATTACAGCGCCCCCTATGGACCAAATTTTATGGCATGTGCTGTGGTGTTAGAGGTCTTTGTAGTGATCATGCATGATGTATTTTGCGCAGTTTCCACCTTCTCTGTCCAAGATATTGGCAACTCAAAATCCCAATTTTTGCATTTACCCATATCACTAGGTGGCGCTATGCCTCAAGTGAGCGTTTAGGGGCTGGGTCGATACGTCTCTGTAACACCGACATATCACAAAAATGTCATGTTTTTGGGTGAAAAGTTCACTGAGTTATTCAGCAAAAACTTTTGCCGGTCTCCCCCTCTTTGACGTACACTGGCATAGCGGGGGGGTGTAGCCTGGCTATCGCGACTTCTCAATGCTCTGCGAGCATTGGTCTGGCCAAGCTGTGTTGTAAACCCATTTCTCAGAAGGCGGGCTTAACTCGCCTCTTTCAAATGCCTCTGTTTGCTACTGGACGAAGCTTCAATCAATCACACCCCTCTGCCCTCTGACGTATACCCCAGCAGAAGAAACGGCTTGATCCAAACAAAAAGTAGTAGTAGCCTGTAGTCATATAGAAATGGCGTTAAATGATTTTTGTTGGACTTGTGAGGTGAACATGAGAGTGGCTGGTGTTAGCCATTTAATATTGATATTCGAAAAACGAATCAGTGCGATCAAAGGCGAAATGACCACAACAACAGCGTCCTCGCAAAGCCCAATGGACTTGGCTACCAGCGGGGCTAACTGATAAATTAAACTTTTACTGAAGCCGGTCGGTAGCATTGCAAAAACGCCCTTTCCTGCAACAAATGCTTCAAGGGCTGCCCTTTGCTCTATTTTCATATAGAACTTCCCTTTGAATTCGTCCTAAACAGCAGCTACAGATGCATTGAAATCTTACGGCTGCTCCATGTTCGCCATGTACACACTGACTGACTGTGACTGACTGAGATAGATTTCCGGTCGGCAAACTACCGCGTCATTGCCTTTTGAAATGCTCGATTTTCATTGGCCCCCTATCTGAGGACTGAGCAGAAATGGTTTAGATAGGCAGCTTGGCCAGACTGACTTGCTCGCGAAATGTAAATGCAGCGTCACAGGCAGTATGGGCACACCCAGGCTAGGGGGGGTGGCCCTTGGGGGCCAAAAGCTTCTAGTCGCTCGAAAAGTTCTAGGGCTACATGCCTACAAAGATTCATGTCCCCCAGATTTCCAGTGTCCCGGCAATCGTTGACGGACATTCACTGAAAAAAAAGAAGAAAAAAAAAAAAGGGGGGGGGGGAAGTTGCGTCAACTCTAGTAGGGCATTCCATCTCTTTGGGGCGTGGTATGAGAAGGCTGATTCCCCCATCCTTTTGGGTGGTGCGTCTGGAATCCTCAGGAGACCGGCATTAGCGGATCTAAGGGCTCGTGCAGGAGTGTAAGAGGATAATGCGTCAGTAATATAGCATGGGGCAAGGCCATTTACAGCTTTGAATACTAGTAGTAGTACTTTGAAGTCAATTCTGTAAGATACGGGTAGCCAGTCTAGTTCAGCCAGTACAGGAGTAATGTGCTCCATCTTTCTTGTTTTTGTTAGTAATCTTGCAGCCGAATTTTGAATAAGCTGTAGTTAATGCGTGACAGCTGACAAACAGGAGGTTGAAGACTGTAGAGCTGTGGTTTTGTTTGGCTCAACTGAGATATTAAGTTGTGTATCGTCGGCATAACTATGAAAGTCTATATTATGTTTTTTAATAATGTTGCCCAGCGGTGGCATGTATAATGAGAAAAGGAGGGAGCCAGGACAGCTGCCTTGAGCAACACTGAACGGTACGTCATGATTTTTAGATACATGATCTCCTATACTAATATAGAATTGTCTTCTGGTGATGTATGACTCAAGCCATTTTAGTACATGGCTTGAAAGGCCACCCAAGTTTTGAGACGATGTAGTAGTATGTTGTGGTCGATTGTGTGAAAGGCGGCACTTAGGTCCAAGAGGACCAGGGCAGAGACTTTGTTTGTGGCTGTACTGAGTCTGAGGTCATTTACTATTTTGGTTAAGGCAGTCTCTGTACTATGATTTGCTCTAAAATCTGACTGGAATTTTTCTAAGATGTCGTTTTTATTAAGGAATTGGTTGAGCTGTATGAAGACAGCTTTGTCAAGTATTTTGCTTACAAATGGGAGGTTGGAGATCGGTCTATAGTTATTTAGTGTGTTATAGTCCAGATTTGGTTTCTTTAGCAATGGCTTTACTACAGCAGTTTTAAAGGTGCTTGGGAAAACACCTGTGTGAATGGAGGTGTTAATGATCTGTAATAAGGGTGTGGAGACGTAGTTAAAGGGCAATTCCATGTAAATGTCAACCTCACCATGCAAAAATAAAGTAACATGTAATGTAACAAAATCACTTAAAAAAATATCATCAAGGCCTGTATTTTACAAAGGTAAATAAGTTAAACCAATTTGGCATATAAATTGTGCCCTCCTTGCTCACCACTTTATCTAATGGCAGTCAAGAACTTTGTGATTTCAATGCATCCAATTGAATCTTTTTTTTAACAACCATATATGATCCAAATGTTTGCCACAACAATGTTCAGCCTCATTTCAGGAAGCTATGGGTTTATTGAAGCAAACTGTAAATGAGATATGTGATTGCACATTTCTGTGTCACTGTGAAACCTTGTTAATGTGACACCGTTTCACAGGACAGGCGCTGTCACGTCCGTGACATTTTTTAGAAAAAGTTCTCATTATACATCCGTTTCAAATGCAACACAAAACAAACTCTCCGTGCAAAACTAACTTTTATTGAGGTGATATATTAAAATGAATTAGCCATTCTACTCCCTTTCTAAACTGTATTTTCCCACGTTACGGACGTGACTGTTATGGACGTGACTGTTATGGACGTGACTACACAAACTCGTAATGCCAAGGCTACGTTCTTCAGCATTGTTTTGTGTCAACGTGTTGAAATAACTCCGGTCCACGTGTGTAGCATATTACACGATTATGTTGTAGCGAGTTGATCTTCCTCTCGCTATTTCTGTCTTTGTCTCTTGGCCTATCGCTCACTCACATACCTGTACAAAACGCCTGGGCTACATTATCCTGGTGGCTGTCTGAACTTCCACCGTGCACGCCACTATCTCTCTCCTCCTCTCCGGTTGCTGCTCTCACACACGCACTCCGCACTTAACGCACTCAATACCGGCTTCGTTGTTTCTTTTTTTGGTACCGATTTGAAACCTTAACGAGTTACGGTACAAATCCACTTGCTCCGTCTGGTCCGTTATGAAAACGTACTGCCTCCCCTTGTGTTGCCGGATAGGGACTGCATGTACATTTTCAAAATGTTTGGGCATGGGCGTGTCTTTGGAATCTACGAGGCTATCTGTCTACCTGTATCTATCGATATCGCAAGCTAACAAACCATAATAACTGACAACGGTGCCCTTACCAAACTTTACACATGTGTTTTGTTACATGCACACACACATAAAACCCACCAGACAATAACTGTAACGAGATAAATACACCTTCACGAGAACCGCGGGTGTCATGGGGATACCCCCGTGTGCTCTACTTTTATTGGATAACGCAGACGCGTTCAACGGATAAATTTGCATAAAGTTGAGCAGAGCCCAACTTCTTGACGTGCCGGAGCTATCCAAACGGCCGTGTCGCATTCCCGGCAACCTTTGCGGGAGCAGCCGTGAGGACGTGCCGGACTCTATTGAAATTGAATTGAATGCGTGCAGCACGGTGAATGTGACGGAGCAAGTGGATCACCGCTGTTAAGGAGACGTGCTGAACTTACGCGTTGAGCAACTGTTTTGTTGTTACTGAATGTTTTGCGCTAAAAAAAATATTTTTCTGTTTATGAATCTGGTATTGGCTTTGACTGAACTCAATGTAATGTTTGAAATAGAATGTTTCGCCTGCAGAGTGTTTCCTTATTTTTCTCTGTCATTAGTTCTTTGACCAATACAAAATTACGCTGTGTTTTTGGTAGACTGACTAGTCACGATACACTGTTTACCTTTTTGATTTTGTGCATGCAGGAAAGTTACAATGTACAGGCATCTGAACACCAAGACCACGAAGCTATGGGTCACCAAGTTAGGGTTAGCCTACCTGACGTCGTGTTATAATGTTTTCAGAGGTTTATTGAGGATACATTCAATGAGGCTGTGCAGGCTGTGTAAAAAGGAAGAAAGATCCTACATTTCATAATAAATAAATAAATAAATAAATACACATACATAAATAATTTATTTGGTCACCTAACCTCATGTCACTGTCAGTGTTTCTTTATAATGTAAGACCCAAGCTAAAATCAACTGTGATCATGTATAACTCTCAGTATTGCCACAAGCCACTACAGCAGGCAAGCTGAAATCCATAAAGCAGCAAAACAGCAGCCATCCTAAATCTTATTTAAGAACTTAGATAGTTTTAGCTGATATTCAGAGGGTTTTTTGGTATGATGAAAGGGCTATGACTGGTAAATTGTTAATTTCCCAAACAGATGCCATGTGTATGTCAGATGCGTCACATCCATAACAGAATTGCGTCACATCCATAACACTGATTTTTCCTTCCAATACTCTGCATGAAATACAAAATATTTAAAACAAAGCTTATTTTATGTTGAACTTGGACCCCTTTATCAAATGGATATCTGCATTTTGATATTAGGTTTACAAGTTCACAGAGTTTGATGAAAATGTGTAGTCACCCAAGAAAAGTGGTAGTTTTCCTGTCACATCCATAACGCATGTCTTTATTGTCATTTTCTTATGCCCTAAATGTACTATGGGAATTGTTTTTTTCTCTATCACTTCTCCAATATGGGATGCCCTTAAAATATGCAACACCTATTTAAATACTGGAAGAGAATAAAGATATACTGGGTTATTTGTTGCCATTTTGAGTTCAAATGTCACGTCCATAACGCTGGAATTGACCTAAAATTATTTTTCATAAGGAAAGTGGGAATGGGGTCAAGGCTGCATGTTGACTGCAAGTTTATAGAGTTTGTGTTTGTAATGGCGCTAAAATTCTGTAGGGTCGGTGGTTCCTTGCTAGGTTTATCATGGACATAATCAGGGTCTCGAGTGATTTCTGCTCTAATGGCTAATATTTTGTTTGTGAAGAATTCTGCAAACTCTTCGCATTTTGGTGTGGTGGCTAGACTAAGCATATCACAAACGGGCGAAGGATTTAGCACTTTTTCAATTGTGGAGAATAATACTCTTGTGTTGTTGTGATGGTCTGCAATAATTTGTGATGAATAGATTCTTCTTTCCGTGCATATTGCATTGTTGTAGGTAATAATATGTTCTTTTAGGATTATACGATTGACTTCCAATTTAGATTTTCTCCACTTTTATTAACATGAATGTTAAAATCTCCCGTGATAATTATTCTGTCGTAGTTTGTAAGTATCGTTGACACGAGGGTGGAGAAGTCAGATAAAAAGGTTGGTGAGCTTTTTGGTGGTCTGTATAGTGTGATAAGGATTAAGTTGTGATCGGTCTTAACTTTGATCGCTATATACATCCCTAAATTTATCTCATTACAACTGAGTTTACTGGAGAAAATGACAGCTACACTGCCACCCCTTTTATTGCGTGTTATCGACTGATAGAATTTATAGTTAGGAAGACAGGCTTCAATAAGGGTGGCAGCCCCATTTTTTTTACCAGGTTTCCACAAAGAACATAAATTGTAGTTTATTGTCCGAGATGTATTTGTACATAAAAAAGCTCTTATTGGTGAGGCACCTTACATTAAGGACAACAGCAGCATTTATGATGGTTTTAGGCTTATTTACCCGACGCCTGAGCTGGATATTAATTAGATTGTTAGGTATGCAGCCTGTGGTTCTATGCTTACGTTGCCTATGGTGGGTTATAAGGGGAGGAATTTGATGGAGCAAATTATCTGACTGGGCCAAGCACACGGTATCTTCGTTCCACAGGTGTTTTGCTGGCATAGGCAAGTGTGTACGGTGTGCCATCAGAGTCAGTTTGCGCAAGGACAGTCCCTAAGCCTACAGGGCTTGCATCCAGAATAACCTCTGTGTGTCTCGATTGGTCAAAATAGGCCAGGTTTATGTGTCGCTGCTCAGTGTGTTTTTGAGTGTCAAACACTGTCTGGTGGGTTGGGGATCGGTCCTAGTCTGTCTTTCTTTGTGAGCTCTCTGAGAGGTTCCGTCAGAGTGGCTAGACCTGGAATGAAGCGACCACAGTTTGTGACAAGGCCTAGAAAGCTTCTGACTTCTCCAGGGTTCTGTGGCGCTGGGGCCTCCTTCACCACAGCCACCTTCTTCGTGTCAGCTGAGATGCCTTGGTCTGAGAATTCATATCTGAAGAATTCCACTCTGGTCTTGTTGAATTCACACTTGTCAGCATTTTGTGTGAGGTTACAGCCACTGAGGTGAGTGAGGACTGCCTCCAGGCTCTTGTCATGTTCCTCTTGGTTGGTGCCATATACCAGATGTTTAGAACACCCAGGAAGTCAGACAGTGTCTCTCTGATAGTGTTTTGGAATATCTCCGCCGCTGAAGATATACTGAAGTTGTTTTCCACACTCGATCTGACTGCTGGCAAATTGAACTCCACCCTGACTCTTGCTACATAACAACCTTCACAACACATGTGGGCCTGAGACGCTACAAACGCCTCAACTTCAGTTTGAGTGTGGAAAACACTTTTGCCCCATTGAGGTCTGCTAGGATGTCATCCACTGTGGGGGTTAGGTATCGCTCATGCTTGATGGCTTAATTTGGATGTCTACTGTCGACACACAGCCTGATCTTTCTGGTTGTTTGGGTTTTGGGGCTACTACCACCGGAGAGACCCATGGCGTGAGGCCCTTAACACCTTCAATGATGTCCAGCTCCTGGTCTTACCAGCTCCTGTTCCACTAGCTGCCTTATGTGATGAAAGGGGATGGGCCTATGTTGTTGAGCTACTGGTTGCACTGTAGTCAATGTGGATTTTCACTTGGTGATCCTTGAGCTTACCAACTCCGTGAAAAACAGTCGGGTACCTTTCTTGGACCTTGGGCACATTGTTGACTAGGCGGACTAGGTCCAGGGCAATTGCAGTATGGCAGCTTACGACAGGAACCGCTGACTTGTCGACCACGAAGAATGTCTCTCTGACAACTTTGTCTGAAACTGAGTTGTGAGCAGAATTTCCCGGCAGTGGCAGATGTGTGCGGGAGTCATATGCAAAAATTTGGAACAACATGTTTCGCAGTACTGGATGGAGCGGGAGTGATTGCATTGGCCGAGGCTCCTGTGTCTACCAGCACTTCAAGAGCGGATCCATTTATCTGAATGGTCTGTTTTGACAGCTGGGTCTTTCAGTGTAAAGAGATATCTGGGAGAGTTGTCTGCACGTCTTCATTGGGGCACGGTGAAGGAGTTGACTCTGAGGTATTGTCTGGCTCCTGAGATTGGACATAGTTCAAACTCTGTTTTGGGTGCAACAGTCACATTTAAAAAAAAATTATTTTGTTTGCCACAGTTGTGACATGCAAGCCGACGTGCTGGGCAGTCACCTTGACTGTTTCTACATTAGCCGTAAAAATACGGCATGCTTTATTTTACTCAGACTCCCAAAATGCATAACCTGCACACACAATCTAAAAAATTACCTTACCCCTTCTTTTCCCGCCCCGTGGCTTTGTTTGCCATTCCACAGTTTCCTGTCCTTAAAGGTGTATTCCCCTAATAAATGAACATCACATTATGGTATACACATTAATATATTGAAAAATGTTCTACATACATACAAACTTACTAACATTACATTGGACGCTGTTATGTATATGCTTGTGTACATTTGCCCAGAGTAAGGAGGCTGTGTCATTACGTAGTGAACCTGCGCTATTTTGAGATGTGTATCCTGCTGGTCATTACCATGAGCAGCATCGCCCTGGCTGCAGAGGATCCTGTGCAGACCAATGCGCCACGCAACAATGTGAGTCCTGCCACCCTAAACGACACCTACAGACACCACACAACCACAGTAAGAACATACACACACAAACTCAGTTAGAATATGCACAGCAGAAAAAAAATAGTACATGCAAAGCACACACAGTCTCACATTGGCCTTCATCTATCAAATGTGTACGAGTATATGACTGAAAAACAGTGTAAAACGGCCATACATTGATTTTTACAGAGTGTGGTATTTATCAATTTAAATGTGAATTTGAAGTTAGCACTAAGATAAAATGCTTTGTGAATACGGACCCAGGACATATAACCGATGATGATTATGTGTGACCAGATTGGGCAAAATTACTTGCAGTGACACATAATTCAAAGCTGAGATTTTGGTGCAAGTGGAAAAACAAGACTATAAACTTTAAACTTATTTCAAAGTCTTAATGGGTCATATATGATATCATAACAGTTGTGAAGATAGAGCCCTTTGCATCATGCCATCCTTGCATTTTTTTCATTCAACACCTGTGAAAATAATGTTTATTTTGGACATTTGGTAATATTTCAATGCAATTGAACTTCAAAAAGCCTGTGCTTAGTTATTTTTTCTGAAAGATCAAGATAGACAATTTGATATTTTCAAAGTCCTATTTGAAAACTAATATTACATTTTTAGTGTCACCAACATGATTTCACTCTTTCTCTCTCTTTCAGGTTTTGAAATACTTAGATTATGTCTTCACTGGTGTGTTCACCTTTGAGATGGTGATTAAGGTAAGAAGTGGTTGCCTGGGTTACTGCCACGTTGGGTGGAATTACCTCATGGCAGTTTGATTTGTTGCTGTGGGCTCAGGTCTAATAAGGGAGTTAAAAATACCAGGGCAAAAATACCAGTCTGACTCAGACATTTAACAAGGAAAATCCATTAAAATGACTACATCCATATAAATGACTACATCAGGCTATTTTCATAGTCTTAGTCAAAAAAATATTTAACCATGTGCCTTATGTGTACTTTTTGTTATTTACTATGTGATATACACATGCATATACTCTGGTTGTGTTCTTAAAGTGTCACTTTTGACAATATTACATTTAGCTTAGTCACAAAGAAATGCTAAAATTGAATGGCAATATTGCACCAACACACCAGCACCCTGTGCTGGCAAAGCAGGGTCAGTAGCTGAACTGGGAGGGGGTTGAGAAGAAGTATGTTACTTTAATGGAATTGTGGAATATGGAGTCTAGTTGGCTGAGGTTCCTGATAAGAGCAAGCTACGATTTATTGCCATCACCAGGGGTGGCTACACTGAGACACATACTGTCCGGCTATAAGGTGAGCTTGACTGAAGGTTATTACATGTGGTGTCACAACCAAGTGCTAAAGTGCTTTGCAGCAGGAATTGAAAGTAGGAGGCAGCAGGTAAATGCAGGAGGCAGTCAAAAAAAAATTTTTGTGGAAGGGTGAGAAAGGCAAGGGGGTCACACAGTC
Source organism: Coilia nasus (assembly GCA_027475355.1). Classification (NCBI taxonomy): domain Eukaryota; kingdom Metazoa; phylum Chordata; class Actinopteri; order Clupeiformes; family Engraulidae; genus Coilia; species Coilia nasus. The sequence continues at coordinate 975,549 of CM050209.1, forward strand.
GAGGAGTAATACACAGGGAGCAAAGGACTGGCAGCTGCCAGTAGACTTGGGAGGAAGGCTGGTGGTCCCTCAAGAAATAGTTAATACTAATTTGAGGCCTGACATATCGCATCTATTGGTCGACCTGTCAACAGGTTGTATATATTATTGAATTAACTGTGCCATGGGAAGGCTCTCTGGAGGAGGAATATGAAAGGAAAAAGCTTAACTACAAAGAGTTGACAGCAGAGCAGAGAGGATGGAAGTCAAGAGTGTGTCCAGTAGAGGTGGGCTGCAGAGGGTTTATAGGAAGCTCAGTCATTTCATTGCTAGGGGAGCTTGGTGTCAGTAGTGAGAATCTGTGTCAAATTCGTACGGAAAAGTCAGAGAAAGCAGCAAAGGTTAGCGAGTGGATCTGGGGCAAGTGGATGTTTTCGGCATTGGGGAAAACCATAGCTGAGTGGATCAAAGTGGCCACAGCGACTGTAAGTTCAGGCAGCTGGTCCATGTTAACCCTTGTTGAGTGCCGGTATGGCTTGCAAGTGGTTGCTTTAATAGCTGTAGCCAGCTGCTAGCTGTGCAAGGCAAGGCAAGTTTATTTGTATAGCGCATTTCATACACAATTAGCCTTTGCGTGCCCATACTGCCTGTGACGCTGCATTTGCATTTCGCGAGCAAGTCAGTCTGGCCAAGCTGCCTGTCTAAACCATTTCTGCTCAGGCCTCGGAATGGGGGCCAATGAAAATCGAGGATTTCAAAAAGGCAATGACGCGGTAGTTTAGCGAGTGGTTTAGTCACTGTCAACATGGCGAACGTGGAGCAACCGCAAGATTTCAATGCAGCTGTAGCTGCTGTTTTGGACGAATTCAAAGGGAAGTTCTCTCTGAAAATAGAGCAAAGGGCAGCCCTTGAAGCATTTGTTGCAGGAAAGTACGTTTTCGCAATGCTACCGACCGGCTTTGGTAAAAGCCCCGCTGGTAGCCAAGTCGATGGGGCTTTGCAAGAACCATGTTGTCATTTTGCCTTTGATCGCACTGATTCGTTTTTCGAATATCAATATTGAATGACCAATACCAGCCACTCTCATGTTCACCTCACAAGTCCGACAAAAATCATATAACGCCATTTCTATATGACTACAGGCTACTACTACTTTTTGTTTGCATCAAGCAGTTTCCTTTGCTGTGTATACGTCAGAGGACAGAGGGGTGTGATTGGTTGAAGCTTCGTCCAGTAGCAAACAGAGACGTTTGAAAGAGGCGGGTTAAGAAATGGGTTTACAACACAGCTTGGCCAGACCAATGCTTGCAGAGCATTGACAAGTCGCAATAGCCAAGCTATACACAACGTAAATTCAATGTGCTTCACAAAAATAAAAGCAAAGGACAATATGTAAAAGCATAAAAGATAAAGTAAGTGTAAAGAGAATAAAATATAAAATGAGTACAAAAACATAAAGTTAAAATAGATATGTGGTAAATAAAAGATATAAAAGCATGAAAACACACAAAATAAGTAGAAAATGAGTAGAAATCAATAACAGAAAGCATCTGAAAACAGTTTGGTCTTAAGTCTAGATTTGAAACTGCAGTCTGAAAACAGTAGTTTTTAATGTCTTCTGGAAGTTGGTTCCAGAGCTTTACAGCATAGCAGCTGAAAGCTGCTCCACCACATTTTGTTCTAACAGCAGGTTCTACCAACAGATTTTTCAGATGTGATCTCAGAGACCTAGTTGGTGCATATAACTGAAACATATCCAATAAGTAATTGGGTGCCATCCCATTTAATGATTTATACACAAGGAGCGATGCCTTAAAGTCAATTCTATAACTTACTGGGAGCCAGTGCAGGGACCTTAAAATTGGAGTAATGTGGTCAGATCTTTTTGTTCTTGTAAGAACCCTTGCTGCTGCATTTTGGATCAGTTGAAGCTGTTTGATGGTCTTTTTAGGAAGGCCTGTGAAAAGGCCATTACAGTAATCAACCCTACTGGAAATAAAGGCATGTACAAGTTTTTCTAGATCTTGTTTTGACAACACGTCTAAGTTTAGCAATGTTCTTTAGGTTATAGAATGCAGATTTAGTGATTGCTTTCACGTGGCTGTTAAATGTTAGTTCACGGTCAATAAAGACACCAAGATTTTTAACACTGTTGCTTTAAGCCCCCTAGTCTCAAGAGCAGTGGTGATCCTAAGTCTATCTTCCTTTTTTACATTACACTTAGCAGACACTTTTATCCAAAGCGATTTACAAAAGGAGGACATAATAGCTGTGAGATGTGTGTAGAGAACATCAAGGTACCTATGTAAAGAAATCAGTTTTGTTAGGAAGGAAAGCAGTCTCGGAAGAGAAGGGTCTTCATGAGCTTTTTGAAGGACGAGAGGGATATTGCTGCTCTTGTAGCGACTGGTAGGTTGTTCCACCACTGAGGGACAAGAACCGAGAAAAGTTTGGAGTGACCTCGCTTTGTCTTAGGAGAGGGTACGGCCAGGCGGTTCGTAGTAGAGGATCGCAGTGCTCTGGACGTGGTGTAAACATTTAGTATGACGTTGAGATAGGTAGGGGCAGAACCAGAAGTGACTTTGTAGGCTAGAGTCAAAGCTTTGTGTTGATTTCTGACAGCCACCGGGAGCCAGTGCAGGTTGCTGAAGAGCGGAATAACATGCGCCCTTTTGGGTTGATTAAAAACCAGTCGTGCTGCTGCATTCTGGACCATTTGCAATGGTTTGATTGCACAAGCAGGAAGGCCAACCAGGAGGGCATTGCAGTAGTCGAGGCGAGAGATGACCATAGCCTGTACCAGGAGCTGAGCAGCATACTGGGTCAGGTACGGTCTGATTTTTCTAATGTTGTACAGCGCATAACGGAACGACGCGCTACAGAGGCAATGTGGTCAGAAAAAGATAGCCGGTCATCAATCATAGTGCCCAGGTTTTTAACAACTTTGTTCGGAGCAACCGTGACAGTGCCTATATTCAGGCTGATATCATGGTGGATTGACTCCTGGGCTGGGATCACCAGGAGTTCAGTCTTAGACAGATTGAGCTGGAGGTGGTGTTCCTTCATCCATGCGGAGAGTTCGGAGAGACAGTCAGAGATGCGTGCGGAGACTGTGGTGTCATCTGGTTGGAACGACAGGTACAGCTGTGTATCATCAGCATAACAATGATAAGAGAATCCGTGTGAGCTGATGACACGGCCCAGCGAGGTGGTGTAGATGGCGAAGAGAAGGGGGCCCAGCACCGACCCTTGGGGCACCCCTGTGGATAGAGTGTGAGTTGATGACAGTTGTCCTTGCCATGACATTTTAAAAGAGCATCCAGTGAGGTAGGATTTAAAACAGGACTAAGCTATGCCTGTGATGCCTATGTTTGAGAGTGTAGTTAGCAGTATGTTGTGGTTGACTATCCAAGGCCGCTGATAAGTCAAGTAGGATAAGTACTGATGATTGTCCTTCAGTTCTGGCTACTCTTAGGGCTTCTGTGATGTATAGCAGTGCTGTTTCAGTGGAGTGGCCACTTCTAAAGCCAGACTGCTTCGGGTCTAGTAGGTCGTTCTGGGTGAGGAAATTAACAACCTGTTTAGAGACCGCCCTCTCGATGGAGAGGGCCCACTCGATTTTTGCCAAATACAATTACTTCAGTTTTATCTGTGTGCAGCTGAAGAAAATTGTGTGACATCCAGTTGTTAAGTTGGTCAATACACCAATAGAGAGACTCAAGGGGGGAATAGTTATTAGGTGACAGAGCTAAGTAAACTTGGGTGTCGTCAGCATAGCTATGGTAATTGATTGAGTTGTTCTTGATGATTTGCCCAAGTGAAAGCATATAACGGTTGAATAGTAATGATCCAAGGATTGACCCCTGTGGGACACCACATGTCAAGGACATAGATGCTGAGGTACAGTTTCCAATAGCAACAAAAAGCTCCTTTGTTTTAAGTATGATTTTAACCAATTGATAACTGTACCAGTGAATCCAACCCAGTGTTCCAGTCGATGTAGTAGTATGCAGTGATCAGCAGCGTCAAAAGCTGCACTAAGGTCCAATAACACCAAGACTGATGTTTTGCCAGCATCAGAATTAAGAAGTATATCATTTATGACCTTAATAAGAGCTGTTTCATTGCTGTGATTAGCATGGAAACTTGACTGAAACTTATCAGAACAGCTATTTGATGTGAGAAAGGCAGTTAATTGATTAAAGACTACTTTTTTGATTATTTTTCCAATAAATGGTAAATTGGATATGGGCCTGTAGTTGTTAAGCACTGAACCATCAAGGTTATTCTTTTTGAGTAATATTCCAGTCTGTAGTGATGTATTTATAAACTGAAGTACATCGGCTGATATAAGATGAAGAACAGATTTGAAGAAATTTGTAGGCAAAATATCCAGTTCAGATATAGAAGAACTGAAATTTTGTATGTTTTTTTTCAAGGGGTTCATAGTCAGTTCATAGAGAGTGCCCTCTCTCTACAGCCAATGGTTCCAGATTTTGAGCTATTTGCAACTGAGAAGCTATATTCAGTCATATTTTAGCAATTTTCCCTTTGAAAGAAGATGCAAAGTCATTGCATTTATTAACTGAGGAAAGCTCAGGAAGAAACTGTGATGAGGGATTTGTTAACTTTATGATGTTAGAGAAGAAAGACTGACACATTTCCAAATTGTATTTACCAAGCATCTCTTAATGGATTTTAGATTTACTCTTTTTTCATTCAGACTTTCTACACTCTCTCTTTAGCAGTTTGGACTCTGTTTCGAGGGTGCTTTTTGTCAGTGACTCTTTCGGTTTTTAAAGGGGCAATATCATCCATAGATAGTCATCCTAGAATTAAAATGTATCATGAAATCATCTGCACAGTCTGATGGTTGACTTGGGGTCTGTGAGAGTGCCTGCTTAAAAAAAAGACCTGTGTCATTATTTATGACTCTCCTTCTTGCAGAAATAGACTTGTTTTGAATGTGAGGGGACATACAAACATCAAAGAAAACAAAAAAATGATCAGATACGGCCAAGTCCATAACAGTTGTAGAGACATTAAGACCCTTTGTGATAACAAGGTCAAGGGTATGGCCATGAGAGTGTGTTGGCCCCTGAACATGTTGTGTTAGGCTGAAGGTATCAATCAATGTGAGAAATTCATTGACATAGGTGTTTTCTAGATTTTTGACATGCACGTTGAAATCCCCTGATATAATAAGACTCTCACACTTCAAACAAATGCAAAAATTACACCTGGGTGGACGAGACAGATGTAACTTAAGCCAGTTAGTCCATGTTAACCCATGCTAAGTGCCTGTACGACTCACAAGTGGTTGCTTGAATAGCTGTATTGAGCTGCCAGTTGTGTGTTACACCTGGGCAGATTTAGAATTTGGTGTAATCCAAACAGTAGTGGGTCAAAACAAGTCTGTTAAGTTTTAGCCTCTTCTTTAAAAAAAAAAAAAAAAAAAGCCATTAGTTGAGAACAGTAGCTCAGCAGTGATTTTTAGGAAATAAATTTAGTGTAACTAAAGACTGGGTGCAGAACAGGGACAAGTACACCCCAGTCCAGTAGATGGCAGTAATGCACATAGGCTGCAGGCTATAAATTCTACAGAAGAAGAATAGTTAGCTGCCAGCTAAAGCCAGGTAGCCAAGGTCTGGAGTCTGGGATTATGCGGTGTATTGGGATACAGAGAGGCAATTAGTCAAGCTAGCTCCACTCCCTGGAGTTGTGTGGTGTTTTGGAACATGGGAAAGTGGAGACTTGTCATTTTTTAATTTGTACTAGATAGCAAAAGATATTAATACACTAGGTAGCATTAGCTTTATTGTACAGTCTATTACCAAATTCACATTCACCAAAGTAGGACTTTTTGGAGGACACTATCGACTAATTGGATACTGTGCACATGCTAAGGATTGATCACCTTAAATGGGGCCACCTCAGAGAAGGGTGTATAGTGATTAAAGATCTGAAACATCAGTTGATCCTGAGGTGCACTATTGACCAACTAGACCTTGCGACTTTTCAAACAAACCCAAAAATAGGACTTTTGACTTCAGACTCAGGAAAAATATAATAATAATAATAAAATAATAAACCTAAAGTGCTAAGTGTTCTCCCAAACAATAGTATGTTAGGATAAGGTTTGTAGTCAGGAAAGCTTAAATCTCTTCTCCCTAAGGTACTCTTCCTAGGTGTTTTGAGAAAAATCAAGTCCTGTACAGGTATTAAATCAGTAGTATTATGTACATGTGAACATGAGTACATGAGTATTGATGTACATGAGTATTATGTACATCTGTTTTCTGTTTTTCTTCTGCATCTTTATCTTCTCTTTCATCCAAATTCTCTTCTTCATTCTTTGGCCCAGATGATTGACCTTGGGCTTCTGCTTCACCCCGGCTCCTACTTCCGTGACCTGTGGAACATTCTAGACTTCATCGTGGTCAGTGGTGCGCTGGTGGCCTTCGCCTGCTCGTAAGTCAGCTGCTTTCTTATCACCATAGTTGCCCCCCATCCACCCAAAAAAGACAAAAACATCAGGTTGGGTGTGGGGCGGGCTACATATTCAAAAAACGTATGTTTAACGTAAAAGGGTAATACCTCCCGTAAAAGGAGGCACTCCCCTCCCCCCTCACGGAGGGGTAATGCACACACTGTTCATCATCAAATAATTAATCTGCCAGGGTGATCATTGCAACTTCAACTCCAAACCTGTTACACTAAATCCATCTGGATGCTTTAGATGAAACAAGGGAGATGCAATTGACTCATGGGTGGCTATCAGACGTGGCAACTAAATACTGTGGAAAAGCAACATTCCATGGCTAAATCGTAGGATTGAGTCTCATTGACGGGACACTCCACAGACACTAGCCGCTGCTATGTTTGTTGGCTGGATTCCTTCCTGAGGTTTTTTTTTTCTTGAGAGGCTTAAGGCTACTAGGTACTGTACCTACAGTAGTTGTTTTTCCCTCTCTCTCTTACACACACACACCCACACACAAATATATATACACACACATACACGTATGTCTTTCAGTACTGACACACTAAGCTTGCAACACTGATTTAAACGGGGGGAAACAGACTATGCAGAAAGTTAGGGAGCTGTCTATGTCTGGTGTACATAGCTGTGTGTATCCATGTGTTCATACTGGTCAGTCTCCTGGTCCATTCTACATCATGGGTTAATGCCTCACAGAAACACACTTTACATTTGCCTGCAAAGATACTGGGCCCTCCAGTGCAGTTGCTTGTAATGCATAGTATGATTCAACTGAGAAAATCATTTGTCATCACATCAACTTTATATGTCACTGAGTGTAGCTTACTCATGTAGCTTACTAGTGGCAACTGTATGTTTTTGTGTATGATTTTGTTTTGAAGATCGATTGATAACCTTTTATTGTTCACTCAGTAGCAATTTGTTTTTGCAGCCAATACAGCGCAGCGCAGGCCTTACAAGCATGCACATAAGTACATAGAACACACACTTATCCCACTTACCCCTACCCAACATGTGCATGACAGCCCTCACTGAATTCAGCCATGTTTTCTAGTTGTTTACAGCACTAATGAGTTTTGTTTTACCTCCTTTAGAATATAGACATGTTTTTGCATTTCGTGATCCAGTGTGTACACACTATAGTTTCGCTTTTGTAGTGTCATCTTTCTGATTCTCTTTGTTCTTGCGCATATGTAGATGTTCATCATTGTAGCTACTGTAATGTGCTTGCAGTTTTCTGTGGTTTACTTGTTTCCTGTCTGCTTTCTCTCTGTTTTTTCTCTCTTTGTCTTTCTGTCCCTTTTTTCAACCTCTTCTCTCTGGTGGCTTGGATGGTTTCAGGAGCATGATGGGGTAATGCCTTTGTATTTGTTCCTTTCTGTCTGCCTTGCTGTCTGTCTTTCTGTCTGTTTCCAATACTTTTCTCAGCTTTTCTCTTTCCAATCTGTTATTTCACCCCCCCCCCTTCTCTCTCTCTCTCTCTCTCTCTCTCTCTCTCTCTCTGAATCCCTGAGAATCAGTGGTAACCTCTTCAAACTGTTAAGTGCTGCAGCAGTTGAGGTTTTCACATGCCTGATGTATAGGTTCATGTAGCACTGCTCCCCGATCCGTGTCCTCCTTCTCTCCCTAATCCATACCTCCTCCTCCTTTGCTCTCTCTAAGTTCATTCCACCCCTCTCGTCTGCCTCCACTGTAAAGTCACTGTCAGTGTGACAGCTGCTGGAGTTTTGCAGAAGAGTGCCTTACTGACATTTCATTATAGGGGGTGTGGTGGTGTGTGTGCACGTGTGAGTGTGAGTGTGTTTTTTGTGGTATGGATGGAGGGTGACAGTGAGGGATGAGAAGTGGCGATCATTGCTGTGCCAATGTGCTGTGATGCTTATTAGCCTTTCAAAACCAAGTAAACGTATCTAGCTCTAGCTCTAGTATATGCTTGTGTTGGTCTTCTGTAAAGCTCTGCCTGTGTTTAATTCTACTTCTCATTTTTTATTTTACTAATTAAATTGTAAGTTTTTTCTATTTTAACTATTTAGGGTACTTGCAGGACATATCTTTCTATGTTGCTTTATAATTCAGCTGTTTCGAAAAATTCATGTTAGAAGAATTTGATTCAGACTTTTTAAAAGGTTTTTTGTTGTTTACTTTTTTTTATCTGTTTGTGAAAGCAGAATTTTAACCACTTAAAAAAATCATCTGCTTCAAATATGCTCTGTTGCTCTTTGCATTGGCTCTGTTCTCTGTTCTTTTCTGTGTCCAACAGCTATAATTTTTCCTGTGCTTATCTCTGTATGTGTGTGCCATTGGTGTGTATTATCTGTCTGTGTCTGTCTATGTGTCTGTTTGTGTACTTGTACATGCATGCATTTATCAACGCTTACCTTCATCAGATCGCAGCAAAGCGTGACCAGGTGGGGACTGCCTTTATCTCTGTCATTAATCTCCTCTCCTGTCCTTCTCATCTCCTCCTCCTCATTGCCCTTCTCTGATCCCTCTCTTCCATCTCACATCATTGAGTTTCTTTCCAGTCTTGTCATACAGTGGGCAATAGTGATAGACTGTGGACACTGCACTACTTAGGTGCCTCGGGGAGGAAATGAGGAGGAGATAGATCGCCCAGACTATAAACAGGAAGTGTTTATAAGGGCGATAATATGTCTTAACTGCAGATGACCTCTGACCCAGGTACTGGGAGCAGGACTAAAGGACAGTCGACATGTACAAAAGAAAAAGTCCGCTCAACCAGGTTTATACTACCATTTTGTAATATTTTCTTTACCGTGGTATGCTGCAACCACAGGGCCCTATGCCCCAGTTTGTGAAAACAATCTTTCCTTATAGCATGAAAAACTAAAATCAAAATTATCCCACAGTCAAACCTTTGAACACTTTTCATAGCACATGCTCGCCCATTTATTCATAAGGTTAAGTGTAAGATACTGTTAAAAATACATTTTGGTTGAAATACAATGTCTTTTTCAAATTTGTATAGTTTATTTACAAAAAAAATTACATGCATTAATAGTAATAGAAGCAGTAAGAGATCTTGTCCTTCAAGCTGAAGCAGTGCGGTGCCTCTGAAAGCTATTGCACACGTGGCATAAGAGGTGGCAGGGTGCACGTCTGTCTTCCTTTGCCTCCCTGAGTCAGTAACTGAGCCTCATGACAGGAGGAGCATGCTGACAGGTTGGAGGTTGGAGCATGTGTGTGTGTGGGTTGATGGGTGGGTGTATGCACGCGCGTGCGTGCGTGCGTGCGTGTGTGCATGCCAGTGTGTTAGTGCAAAGACCTCTCGTCGCTACAGCTTGGGGAAAGTGAGTGAGAAAAAGAGAAAATGGAAAGGGAATCAGCACAGTGCTTACGCTACACATGCTCTGATCCTTATGCACATCCACTCTTTTGTTTGTGCAGTGTCAGATAAGATGACCCTTGAACAGCAATGACGAGGGAGAACATAAACATCAGGTGTCTTGTTCTCATGCCTCAATATCCACACTCACTCTCACACACACAGGTGCACACACACATTTACACGCATGCACAGTAGTACACACAGACATGAATAAAATGACAGTGTTATGCACAGACAGAAGTACATGCACATACTGTAGTGGCATGCAGATGCACAAAAAGACTGTTATACAAACAACAGCACAAAGACCAGTGCTTGGTCACGTCTCTGGGTGGTTGGATAGATCAAGTGGGGTGATATGAGAAGTGTAGAGTATAATACTTCGCTTTCTTCCAGTAACAATATTGCTCAAGTTGTTAAAGTTGTTAGTGCATTTTAATCTTGCATGGCACACAATAGCACACTGTTGCTCGAATGAGTCAGGACTTTTGTTTTCCTTGACTGGTTTTTATGTCATCTTGCTGTGGCTCCATCAGTATTTAACCCAGCACTGGTTTTGTCAATGAATTTCAACACCCCCACCTGCCAACACCCCCTTTGTACTCCGGTTTGTGTCTTTGTTGCTATTTTTGTAGTCAAAATCATGTATTATTCTACACTGTCTGATATGAACTCTGCCTCTGCTTACTGTGGTAGGTATGTTTCTGTAGAATCCACACATATATGTGCATGGATGATACTAACCAAGGGACATGCCAATCTGGTCATGTATGCAAGTTACATAATGGCCTGAAAATGTTGGATGAATGATGGCAGTGAGAGTAGGAGAGTATGAGAGTGTGATAGAAGGTGTGTTCATGTGGTCATTGGTTTGTAATAGTGTTCATGCTTTTCAAACGCAGAGGAACGAAAGGGAAGGACATTAACACCATTAAGTCCCTGAGGGTTCTGCGTGTGCTGCGACCACTGAAGACCATTAAACGGTTACCCAAGCTCAAGGTAAGTGCGTGCACACACACACACACACACATACACACACACACAGAGTTAAGTGTCTCAGTTAAGTTAACACACCATTTTAAGTGAAAGTGATCCCACGGCACATCACAGCACACAGTGCACACAACGAAATTCAACCTCTGCATTTAACCCATCACACACCTGAGCAGGGTACAGGGTGCATGACAGTGGCGCCCGGGGAGCAGTCTGTGGTGACAGTACCATGCTCAGGATACCTGACTGGCACTACTGGCAACCCGGGATCTGATACCTTAACCGCTAGGCCACCACTGCCCCAGAGAGACATTACTTCTGTTCCAGTATGGGGAAATCTACATACCTCTCCAAATACCATGTTAATACATCACTTCCTACATTCCCTCTGCACTATTTGTGTCTTACATACTTACTTCCCAACACTCTCGCCAAATCTAATTAGCATGAAAGAGTGAAAGGGCCACCCCACTCAGTCATGCCACCAAACCCAGTGCCACCAACCTCATATACGGGTGTGGGGCACACACTGACTGGCTGAGAAATGCCAATGGCGAGCGCCTCTGTCTCTCGCACTTACTGTCATCAGCCTTCTATCCCAGACCAGAGTGACATGAGCAATGTGACGAAAGATGATTGCTTAGAAGAGAGTAATGGAGTGAGTGTGGGTGTGATGTGTATGTATGTGTGTGGGGGTTGTCAGAGCGGGCTGGAAAAGTTTTTGACAGAAGGTGATTAAGAGCGATCTTTAAAGTAGGTGGAGAAAGAGAAAGATAGTCTGTCATCAGTGATCACAGGGACTGCAACTGCCAGGTCTGATATGAGAGAGAGAGAGAGAGAAAGAGAGAGAGAGAGCAAAAACCACACCACTGCACCTCTGGCTGATTTGTGCTCAGTGATTAAATCACACACATGGCCTCACAAACAAATTCAGCTTTTGTCAACACACTGTCTCACCGCATGTCTTTGTGCATCAAGTGTGCATGCACGGGTTAGTGTTGCCTGTTGCATCATGCCTTTTCATTAGGAGAACAGTTGTCATCTCTGGTTTGTGACAGTGATGGAGAACATGGACTGTTCATGAACTATTTGCCAAATTGGGTTTGTAGAGTCCTCTGTATGTGTCAAGGTTCTCATTCATCCAGGTCATGATAGTCATAAGTGCTAAGTTGTAGGTAGCTGGATTTTTATTTGGAACTTGGAGATGTTTCACCTTTCATCCAAAAGGCTTCTTTAGTTCTAAGAACTTAGCCAGAGGATGGTCAACAGATCACAGCTCAATCTCTCGTGTTAGGGGACTTGTTACTGTGTGCTCTTAGACTTGTGTTATAGATTGGCGAATTCTTAGAATTGTGTTATTTGGAAATATGACTGTCCATATCTTGTGTGTGTGTGTGTGTAAAATGTGCACAGTTGTTCATATGATTAAAAATGTCTCTCTGGGGTGTTTTATATTATTATAAGTTTATATTTGTTGAGTGTGCATTTCTGTGTGTGTGTGTGTACAATTCCCCAGGCTGTGTTCGATTGTGTGGTGAACTCTTTGAAGAACGTGCTGAACATCCTGATCGTCTACATCCTCTTCATGTTCATTTTTGCCGTGATCGCTGTGCAGCTCTTCAAGGGAAAATTCTTCTACTGCACTGATGAGTCCAAGACACAACAGAATGACTGCAGGTACCATATGTGCACATGCTAATCTGTCTCTCTCATTCGCTCTCTCTCACTACAAAGTATAAGTAGTGTGTACACAACACGGTAAAGAAGGACAGAACAGTAATCATGGAATGCTGCTTCTGTGAGTGTGCGTGCACGCGTGCATGTGCTTGCATGTGTACGAGGGGATATCAAAAAGTTTTGAGCCTCACACAGAAAGACCAAGATAATTAAAGTTGTATTGCTTTATTTTTCAACATAGTCACCTTCCAACTCCACACACTTGTTCCATCTAGTTTGCCAGTCATTGATACCCCATCAGTAGACCTCAACATCTTGGTCCCCTGACCAGCCCTCCACAGCAGCAGTCAGCCAGCCACAAAGGTGTTTTTTTCAGTCTGGGAAAGAGGTGGAGGTCGCTGGGGGCTAGGTCTGGAGAATAGAGTGGGTGAGGGAAGATTTTGTAACCACACTCACGTACAACTTCCATCGCAACTCAGCTGGTGTGGACTGGCGCATTGTCCTGGTGAAACAGGATCCGACGACAGATTTTCCCGCGACATTTCTCTTTGATGGACTGGTGCACCTGCTTCAGTAGGTTAGTGTAATAGTCCCCATTCATTGTGGTTCCAAGGGGCAGGTAGTCAATGTGAACCTCTCCTTTGCTGTCCCAAAAAATTGTCGCCATAACCTCCTTGGGGCACCTGGTGGCCTTGAACTTCTTTGTCTTTGGAGATGAGGCGTGTTTCCATTCCATCAATTCCTGTTTACTGTCCGGCTCATAATGATAAAGCCAGGTTTCATCATTTACAACCCTGAAATGAAAATCATCTCGGGTTGGCATTGTACCGAGTTAGCGAAGCTCCACTGATGGTGACTCTCAATTGGTTCATGTCATCTGAAAGCATTCTCGGGACCCATCTTGCGCACACCTTGGATATGTGGAATATGTCATGAAGTATGCCGTGAATTGATCCATATGAAATCCCTATGGCTTCCTCTAACACATGGAGAGTGATACAGCGGTTTTCCATCACTAGTCTGTGAACTGTCTCGATGTTTTCCTCTGTGGTACTGGTTAATTGCCGTCCTGAACGGGGGTCATCTTCTAAACTCTCTCTGCCACACTGGAATTCCTTTACCCAGCGTTTGATAGTTGCAGCAGAAGGGGAAGACTCTTGGTAAATGGCAGTCAATTGCTCTTCAGTCTGTTTGGCAGATTGACCCTCCAGTACCAGAAACTTTATCACTGCTCTATACTCAGCTTTGTCCATTTTTGCCAACTGACTGGGGGTGTGCCCCTTCCGCATGGTGTTCTGACTGAACAGTAGCAGCCAGCGCAATGATTCCACATGAAATCAGTAGCTAATACAACAGTGTACATCAGATGCGGGTGCATTGTACTATCCGACTGGGAAAAATGTGGGAGGCTCAAAACTTTTTGATATCCCCTCGTATGTGTGTGCGTGTTATAATTGTGTATAAGGTGTGTATGTGTGCATGTGTGTGCGTCTGTGGATGGGATGCATGTGTATGCAGGTGCGTGTGCATGTATGTATGTGTGCGTGCATGTATGTGCGTGTGTGGATGGCATGCATGTGCATGCAGGAGTGTGTGTGTGACGATATGTCTTTGTGATTCTTTATGCGCTTCATACATGGTGACTCTCTCTCTCCATGGCAGGCATTTAGTGCAATTAGTTCAATTACGGATTTGAATATTATGGTGAACTTCCTTCCATGACATCTGGATTTTTTTTGGAATGTTAATATTTACATTTTTTGATTGTTAATAGTCAGGGCCCAGGTGTGACAGAAGTTATGCAAGACATTTAGATGTTGCTGTAGACCAAATTCTGTTGTGTCTGTCTCTCTCTCTCTTTCTGTCCTTATGTCTGTTTTCAACACTTTCTCTTTCTAATCTGTTATTTCACTGCCCTTCTCTCTCTCTCTGAATCCCTGGAGTTCAATACACAGCTCAGTGGTGACCTCTTTAAACTGTTTAAACTGTGCCCTCACACATTCAGTATCACCATTCCTAAACATGGATACATACCTATCCACAAGAGACACAGCAGATGTAATCACGCCTGTATTTTTGCTCAGGGGCAAGTTTCTGGAATACGACCGGGACAAGGTGGAGGCCAAAGATCGAGAGTGGAAGAAGTACGACTTTCACTACGACAACGTCCTCTGGGCCTTTCTTACACTCTTCACTGTGTCCACTGGAGAGGGATGGCCACAGTAAGTCACACACACACACACACACACACACACACACACACACACACACACACACACACACACACACACACACACACACACGGGTCAAAGCAGCTAAGTTGTAAGCAATTGGACTTGTTTTTGGAGCTTGAAAACATTTCACCTTTCATCCAAAAGGCTCCTTAGGTTCTGGTATGATGATGGGGAACCACAAGCTATATCTCTGGACCACTGGATGTGGAGTTGTAGACCACACCTCTCATCATGTGATAAAAAGGTGACATGAGTCACCCAAGGTGTAAACTGGAATGAAAGTTGTTGTAGTCACAGGATACAGAGAATGAAAACTGCTCTGATGGTGAAAAGCAGTGAAACTTCCTGGGATGAGATATTTCGCATTGCTTGTACAGAGGGATAGCGTCGTTTTACTGGGAGCCGATTAAACCTAATTTTCAATGCTCTGCTTTATCGTGTGTCTATTGCGGTCTACTGCGTAAGCCCGTGGTGATGTTGACCAACGAACCTGAATATGATAAATTGGCTAGTAGATGCTCAATCACAAATCAGACAGCGTACGATAATTTTCTTAATGAGTATTTTTCTACCGTTATAGCTGCGATCACACTTAATGAAGTGTAAATGAATTTGTGATGTCACTTTTATCATAATTTCAGATAAACGTTTCTTACAAAGCAATAACATGACAGATTTCCGATCAAGAAAATCAAGGCATGGAGTGCTTCTCATGGAAAGTTATTTAATTTCAAAGTGACACTAACATGAATGCAAATCAATGGAATGCTAAAGGCTACCAGGCCCTTCCTGGATGGGCCCTTTCCCCATGGGTGTTTCAACTTCTGCTTATGTTCCTGCCTCCTTTGTTAGAACAGGAAATGTAACACTGCAAATAATAGCTGAGTCCCAAACTCCGGGCTGACGCCTGGGCCATTTGGGCAATAAATGCCGGTCTCAAAATAAGGCCCAGTTTACATATAGCTGGATATCTATAAAAACGGTGGTTGCATAAATTGTATCATTTCCACATAAACGGTTTAAGTCACTGAAACAGCTACATTTAAACACTCCAACCAAAGTGAAGATTTGTGAAAAATATGTTTTCATGTCTGAATGTAAATAGTGGAAAACTGAGTTTTAGGTTCTTAAATGTCACAAAACATCAGGTGCTCAACAGTACTGGTTTGGCTGGTCGGTATCATGCATGCTGTAAAGGTAGTCATTTTATTTATATTTTTGCGAATGCCTTTGGTTTGTTTGCATTTCCAAACTCAACTGCTTTATGAGGAACAGAGGAGAAGGGCAGTTTTTCAGACACTTTTCCTCCCTCAAAGACAAAGACTTGCCAAGGAAGTTATTCGGAAAGTGCAGCATTTGTTATTTTGCCATTTAGTTTGGCATGCTCATGATTGTGCTTAGCAGCGTATTTATGCGGATTCATGTGTCTGAATATGTTTTGGGAAAATAGTCTGGTGTAATCGAGGATATTATTGAAACCAGAGGGGTGGGATTATCCGTTTCTATAAATACCCAGCTATGTGTAAACAAAGTCGAAGCCCGGGTCTGATTTTCTCCTTGTTGTTGAATTTAGCCTATCCAACTCCCCAAACCTGGACCATAACCTAAAAAAACTTGTCCTATACTTATTTTCACACATGGAAAACTTCTGTTTCTAGCACTTGACCAGGCTTAGGAAACTACTTTTATTAGTTTTTACTAATAAAAGTACACCTACACATGATAAATTGACAAATGACAATGAAAGACTTAATGGTAAGTTTTGGCTAATAATGCAAGCTATTTTGACAACGTCATTCAAATCACCCCACTGATTCATTCTGATAGACACATGAAGAAAAAATCTTGACAGACCTATAGGCTGTTTTTATAACCATTTGCTACAAAACAATAAGGTTCACAAACTTTCTTTAATTGTGCAATGTTTCCTCAAATGAGTTTCATGTCTGTCATGGCATCAAAGAGAAGAAAGTATGATTTAAAATTGAGGTTTTCCATTACGCAGACCTTCCCTTTTTTATGTTCTATTTGGATTATGGGTATACCTATGAAATGTATGTGTGCACAAGGTTGTTGTAAATGACTTGTCTTTTACACTGCGTTCCAAATTATTATGCAGATGATATTTTTCTCTGATTTTCCTAAATAGCCCATATAAATGACAGTCATCATAATTTTCAAGTCATCAACTGTTGCTATTGAACAAACCTCCCAATGATAACAGTATTTTTTATTTTTAAAATGCACTGTTCCAAATTAATACTCACAACAGAGTTTCAAAACATTTTATCGTTGTGAAGAACTGAAAATGGTCATTTGTAAAATTAAAAGCATTACCAGGTCATGTTTACTGAAATCAAAAGCTGTTTCAATCAAAAACATCTTAACAGGTCAAGTTACAGTTTAACATAGGACCCCTTATTTGATAGGAGCTTCACAATTCTTCCATCCATTAAATGTGTGGGTTTTGGAGAGTTTCTGCTTGAATATCTTTGCAGGATGTCAGAATAGCCACCCAGAGGTGCTATTCTCCACCCTCATAGATGTTTTGCTTGAGGTTGCTACTGAGGTTCTCAATAGGACTAAGGTCAGGGGAGGATGGGGGCCACAACATGTGTGTCTCTTCTTTTATGCCTATAGCAGCCAGTGATGCAGAGGTATTCCTTGCAGCACTTTTACTACCTTTACTTTTAAGCTCATAACTTGGCCATTTTAGGGGCCATACATAGATCCTATATCATGTTTTTTTTAGGACAGTCTAGGCTATCCAGATCTGGTTTCATTTGGTGAGCTACTGTTTGTACTGATTTTATAAAAAAGTAAACCAATAAAAAAAATATTATGCAAGCACCTCAGTAGGGATATCTTTTCATATTTGAGTAGAGGAGATTGTCTGGAATCTGGCAATATAAGAACCATGATGGTGGGATATTCAGTGGCTTATCAATGTTGATAAATATGTAGTCTGTGCCTGACGGAAATAAGGGCCTTTTCCATTTAATGAAGGATGTTATATCAGGATTATAATGGATATTATGCAGAAATTTGCAGTAATTTCAAAACTGTATGAAACGTGTTTTGACAGAGAAATGCACAATAGCAGTAGAATCGGTAATTTCCGCTATTCACATTGGGGCCGATTGTCCCATAGGCGCGTAAGTTTCTCGCACTTTTTAAGCACTTTCGTCTTGCACGGATTCTCCCCTCTGAACCTCTGCCACTCCCCTAGCGCTTAACTCCAAAATACAGCGCGTAACTCAACATGGGCGTGATATATCTAAAATGAAAGCAACGCCAAGTGCAAGGATTACGGCTACCAAGAAAACATGGGACATGGACTTTCTGACTACACATATACAAGCAGTGGCAGTCTGTTGGAAACAGAAAATAACTCTAAATTTGAATATGCAAGCAAACAAGTGGTGCAAATGATCTGTCTAGCCCATTGCTTTAAGAAGTCCGGTTTTACAAAATATATATGCCTCCCGAAGCACGTAACTGACTGATTTCCGTGTAAATGACAGACTTCAGTCAACAGTAGAATCCGCGTGGGTGCAGTTGCACGCTTTTTTTCACTTAGGCGCCCTTACGCGCAGGGGAGAATCGGCCCCATTATGCATTGACTGATAACTGTGACTGTAAAATAGGTGAAGTAGAAATTTATCAAATCATTACTTGGCAAACATTTGATGCCTTGTTTTAATGTGATAAATTCAATGCAGAAGTATGTGCTTCTGATATGCGTGCCATGTCTGTGATCATGGGTTCACAAGTAATTTCAACAAGAGTAAAGCCTCTGCAGAGCTCTAATATGAGAGATTTTGGCTAATTTAAAAATAATAATATCTCGCCAATACTTCAAAAACTAGTTTTTACTACAAAAATAAGTGGGGGGTCACGTCATGTAGCGTTCCAGTGTAATTCAACAGAGAAGAATGGGTGTAAATTTGGACGCACTTGCATCAGGCCCATAGGGTTAATGAGTGGTGTGGGTGGTTGGGAGCAGAGGCAGAGCAGGGTTGTGTCCACTTGACAGCAGCAACCAGAAGACAAACGTTGGTGGGATCAGATCCATTACTGCATCTGAAGCAAAGAACCCAATTGCCTTTTATATCTCTCATCTATCAGGGAAGAGTGAACGGCTCTGTGTGTTTGTGCATGTGTGTGTATCTGTGTACTTTCTTTGCTAATATTGTTCACATTTCTGATCAACATAAAAAATGTGTGGTAAGTAATGTGGTAAATGAAACCGTATTTATCTATGAAAATGGAATGGTGGCCCTGAGGCCTCTTCGACTCTCTCCTCACGTTCCCGCAGGGTCCTGAAGCACTCTGTAGACGCCACAGACGAGGACCAAGGCCCCAGCCCTGGCTTCCGCATGGAGATGTCCATCTTCTACGTGGTTTACTTCGTGGTCTTCCCCTTCTTTTTTGTCAACATCTTTGTGGCTCTGATCATCATCACCTTCCAGGAGCAAGGAGACAAGGCTATGTCCCACTGCAGTCTGGAGAAGAATGAGGTACAGCCCCACTGTAAAATCCCTGACTTTGTGTGTACCCCTGTGTGTGTACACTTTGTGTGCACCTGCCAAAAACTTTTGTCAAAAAACAACTTATGCCCATCAAGTCCTTTCAGCCTCATGAGTGTTTAAGTGGATGGCTAAAAAGATACAGTACTGTGCAAAAGACTTAGGCAGGTGCCTTCAAACCAGCAGTAATTTACACAAAGGGGTACACACAAAGTCAGAGATTTTGCATGATTTTAGTCAGATGTATGATCAACCAATTACACCAGATTGGTTGTATATGTCAGGAAGCCTACATCCACAGAAGATCTGTTGTTAGTTCTTCAAGATGTTTGGAGCAAGCTACCAGCCTTCCTTCAAAGTCCTGTAGTGTTCCTTCAAAAACTGTATGCAAGTATACCTTGAAGAATTGATGCTCTTTTGAAGGCAAAGGGTGGTCACACCAAATATTGATTTGATTTAGGTTTCTCTTTTGTTCAGTCACTGCATTTTGTTAATTGATTAACATAAATGATAAACACTTCCATTTTTGAAGGTATTTCTAGTTGACAGCATTTTTTTCACACCTGCCTAAAACTTTTGCACAGTACTGTAGGTCTGTATACTTGTGGAGAGTTGCTGGGTGGACTTAACACAATGACAACAGAGTTGCGACGGTGCACTAGTGTAGTGTTAGGGTAAACAAGTTCATTTCTCTGATTGTTGCAGTGCTTTCCTATTGCGTTCAGAGACAGTTTGAAAGACAACCGTTAATGCTGCCCCTTGGATTGCGCCTGGTGTATCCATCACGGCCAGACAATATAATATATGCCTGTTTGTGTATGTGTGCATGTGTGTCTGTTTATGTTTGTTTGTGTGTGTGTGTGTGAGAGAGAGAGAGGGAGAGGGAGAGAGAGAGAGAGAGAGAGAGAGAGAGAGAGAGAGAGAGAGAGAGAGAGAGAGAGAGAGAGAGAGAGAGAGAGAGAGAGAGAGAGAGAGAGAGAGAGAGAGAGAGAGAGAGAGAGAGAGAGAGAAACTGCATTGGGGCACTATTTCTCAGTCTGCAATAATAAATCTCAACAGGACCATGATTAGGGTGGGGTTATTTGTTTTGCGTGTGTGTGTGTGTGGTCTTCGAATGGCTGAATATTTGTGTATTTATGCGTATTAGGGATCTTATTGTGATCATTTGACGTGATGAATCTGGCTAGTATTAGCCAATAGCACGAATGACCTCACAACCACTCAGTGACAATATATTTTAAAAAAAGATGCGATTTAAAAATGCAGTAAATGTTTTTATTTCCAGTTTCTATTCCTCACATAATCTTTCTCTTTGTCTGTTTCTTTCTTGATTCCTCTCGTTCTTGTTCTCTCTCGCTCTCTCCCTCCCCTTCCCTCTATATCTCCCTCTAATCTACAGCGGGCATGTATAGACTTTGCCATTAATGCTAAACCACTAACACGCTACATGCCTCAGGACAAGCAGTCATACCAGTACAAGCTGTGGAAGTTTGTGGTGTCCACACCCTTCGAGTACTCCATTATGACCCTCATCGCCCTCAACACCATAGTCCTGATGATGAAGGTAAATGCCTAAAGGAGAAGAGACTGTGTCTTAGAACTGTCTTCACTTTGTTGTTCAGAAACAAACACCTTGTGTAAAGTTGATTTGTGTCTTCTAATATTATATTCAGGGGAAACAATTCTGGCCTTTCTCATATGGCCTCTATCCCATGCTTCTTAAACTAAACTCCTAATAAAGTCCTAAGAAACATGTCCATTAAAGCTTGATATAAAGGGGGTTTAGGGGAAACAGATCAGTAGTCAATAAGATTTCATTTACACTGCATTTGACAGACAATGCTTAGACTATTTTGAGAAGCAATATTTTCCTCTTGGGTTCCTGTTGTAAATATGATGCTCACAGCAGTGTGTCATGCCAAAATCAGAGGAACACATTGTATTGGCACACTTTTTTCCTCTGCTACAGATGGTTAACAAAACTCCCAGAGCAACTGAACTACTAGCGAGGTTGTTGAAGCATGTTGTATTGCGTATATTGTTTGTAATTATGTGTTCCCTCATGAGACCACAACCATGCATCTATTTTTTGTGTCAGTTCTAAGCTCTGCTGTGTTTTGATTACTGAAACCTGGCTCCACCTGAGAATAACCCGATGCCAGCATGCAGCTAGCAGGCCGCACTCTGCTGCACTGGGACAGGACAAAAGACTTCAACAAGAGCAGAGGAGGGGGGCTCTGTATTTACGTGCATGAGAACTGGTGCAACAACGGGACAATTATACACAAACACTGTTCCCCTGACCTCAGGTACATATCTGTAAGATGTCGGCCTTTTTTTCTACCAAGACAGCTAACAGTTGTGATCGTCACGGCTGTGTATATTCCACCTGAAGCCAATGTAAACACGCAGCTCTCCCTCCTGCTGAACACCATTAACAAACAGAGAAGGTCCACCCTGATGGTGCTCACATAATTGTGGGAGGCTTTAATGCGGCCAAGTTCAAGACTGTACTCCTAAAATTTTATGAACATGTCAAGTGTTCTGTTAGCGAGCAGTATTGAGTTATACTACACTCTGGATAATGTTTATTCCAACATTAAGCACACGTACAGAGCCATACATAGCTATATCGAGTTCTCTGAACTCGGACACAAAAAGACAAGACAGACCATAACAGGAGCATAGAGCCCCACCTGTTCAGCCACAATACGCAGAAGGTGTGGCAGGGCATACAAGACGTCATAAACTACAGAGGCTGTCCAGGAAGAAGGACTGAATAGTTTTTTTGCTGCTGTTGTACTGTTTCAATGTGGGCACTCATCTGCTTCAGCACTGCTCCCCGACCTGGTTCCTGCACCACTCCACTCACTGTTAGAGAGCATGATGTCAGACGGGTACTCCTAGCAGTCAATTCCAAGAAGGTTGCCAGCCCAGACTGAGTACCTGGTAAGTTGCTCAGAGAGTGTGCCCACCAGCTCACCCTCTTCACCAGGATTTTCAACCCCTTCCTAGCCCAGGCAGTCATCAAAGACATATACAGAGGATGCCATTGCTGTAGCTCTCCACTCTGCTGAGCCACTTGGAGAAGCAGCAGAGCTTTGTCTGGATGCTCTTTGTGGATTACAGATCAGCCTTCAATTTGATCATTCTCATCACAAAACTGGACACTTTTGGTCTCCCCCTCTCACTTGTGCCTGGGTAAAGGATTTTCTTACCAACCATCCCCAGACTGTTAGACCCTGCCCCCACCTTTTCTCCATTTGCACACTTAGCACCAGCTCCCCACAGGGCTGTGTGCTGAACCCTCTCATCTACCGTCTCCACACCCATACCTATGATGAGGTGAGGAGATGAGGATGCCTACAGAGAGCAGGTCCTTAAGCTGAAGCCTGGTGTTCAGAGAACAACCTGGCTCTGAACACCAATAAAACCAAGGAGATCATTGTCCACTTCAGGAGGAACAGCAATCGGTGCTGTTAAACCCCTTCTACATCAACTGTGAGTGTGTGGAGAGGGTCCATACTTTCCCGGTTTCCCAGTGTCTCCCACAACATCTCCTGGACAGACAGCATTACAGTGGTCATCAAGAAGGCTTCAGATCCTGAGGGTCTTAATGAAACGCAACCTGTTGCTGACCTTTTACCGCGCCTCCATCGGGAGCCTGCTGACATACTGTATCACAGCATGGTACAGCAGCTGCAACATGATGGAGAGGCTTCAGAGAGTAGTAAAGCTGCCCTCTACCCTCCCTGATGGACCTTTATACCTTCTGCTCGTCAGCAGAGCAAAGAACATCATCAAGGACAGCTCCCACCCTGGCTTTGATCTGTTTGCCCTCAGGGAGACACTAGATGTGCATCACAACAAGCACTAACAGACTCAAGAACGTTTTTTTTTTTTTTTTTCAAAACCCATAACCACCTTGAACTCAGACTTGCACTAGCCCTTTTTCAAACTGCACGGCAGAGGGTGGCGACACGGTACGACATGGTAATTTACCCCGGGGCAGCAATGTGTGGACGGCGTGTGGCGTGTTTTGGACCCCTTTTCTGTATTGCCGTGTTCAGGAGGCGTTGCCTAGTGGCAGTGTAACATTACGCCAAGGATATTCCTGGGCGTGTACAATGACGTGAATGACGCTAACATCGGTGGTAAATACACCTGTCTGCAAAGTTTTCTTTCAGTTTTTCAAAATAGCTATGGCGGGACACAGAGTTGTTGTTGGCTCTTTGTACAACCATTCAAGCGCAAATGACATGCTACTATACTGCACATGGATGCTGACATGGGATTGCGAATGTATGCAAAGAATACAAAGAATACATTTCATGCCGAATTACCTTAGCTATTTGTACACGGTAACATGGTAAACACTAGCGCTGAATTTAAATGATGACTTTTCACACCGAAAATACAAATGCAGTATTTGCTCAAATCTGGAGGGAAAAAGACTGACATGAAGTCACCTACGTGACTTTGGTTTGTAGTTAAAATAATCACGTATTTTCACAAATGCATAACTCAGCAATTGTATAACAAAAAGGCCTTGCCTCATATGGATAGTCATCATTTTAATTTACAATCATCATATGGGAAATCCATGTAATATTACCAGAAAATAACTTTTAGCTCTCCATTAACTCCCACCCATTACTTTTCCGAACTTAGGTCCCATGGGGTCTACCGGAAGGGGACTTAGGCATTCTATAGCCATCAAGAACGAGACCACAAGAAACTAGCTTCCAGTCTCAAAAATTCATAATAAATGCACCAGTTAAAACGTGAAGGCAGCCCAAATAAGAATGCAATGCGCTTTGGGTACTGTTAATAAAGCGAAACAAAACTGTAATTCGTCGACTGATTGCTGTTTGTAGGAGGTAGCTTAGTATATCCTGTCTGTTTGTAGACAGCAGCGCGGTTCATGTCAGAAATGTAGTAGCCTAGCAATACAAGTTAGTCCTACTGAAAACTGCTGAAAGTGAAGTGACTAATATTGAAATTTGTTATTTAGGTATGAAAACTGTTTCTTCTCTCTTTCAATGCTACACCCCTGATTTTTTTATACAGTGTATAGAAACATCTTGTCTGCTAAAATATCTAACCTCATAGACAAGCTGCTCCTCAATACAGTACATTACGAAAGTCTAATGTCAGGGTAGCTATAGCCGTAATCAGAAATGCTGACATAGATCCATCAATAGCCTAATGGTTTGAAATTGGTATCTAAACAGGCAATATTATCAGCTCAATATAGCAGGCTGGTCGTTTCCCTTTTTTCCTATCAATAGGTAGGCCTGAGGCTTTTGGACAAGGACTGAAAATAGAACTGACCCAGGACCTCATCCTTATTCTTTACAAAAAAGGCTGTGTAGATTGTAATGATGACTTTATTTCTAATATCATTAAAGGAAAAAAAAATATCAGATTGTCATACAAATGTTTACAGACTATTTTAAATGGGATCAAATCTATTCAGCACTATGCCTACCTAGTATAATATTCTATGGAATCCCATTGAAATGCATGGCAATACAAAAGTTTGGCTGGAAAAACTAAAAATTGTGCCCCCTCAATATGGGGGTCTAATCAATTCAGCAGACAGCCTAGTATGACATTCTAATAGAAAAAATTGGGAATTATCGTCTGCGTGGCATACAGGGCCTATCAATCGATCGCCTATTGAATCCCATTATAATGCATACCAATACAAAATTTGTTAGGCTGGAAAAACGATGGTACCTATGTAACCGCGGTTCTATGAAAATGGACCTGGATGTTCATCACATGCACATGCAGTTCAAGTGTATATACCAACAAAGTCGCTTGCAACATATGTCACTGCACCGGTACTTAAGGTACTTTCACCCCGGAAGCATTCTCTTGGCAGTCTTCACGTCAGCCTTCTGAGTGACAGCCAAGCTCTGGCGTTCATAGAACCGCGGTTCCATACGTAGCCATCATTCTATTTCATTTCTTTTGATTGCCAGAGGCGGTGCTTAAAGCACCTGGATGACTAATTCCAACAGGGTCACGAGGAAGACCTACTTACCCTCTGAACAGTTGGAAAGGGTGGCTGTAGCCAGTGGATTGTGCATGGCCACATTAACCCTATAAAACCTTGCAAACATGCAAGTCGAGACCCATGAGGCAGTGGCACAGATATTGGATAGTGGAACTCCATGATGCAACCACACCCCGAGTGGAGTGGCCTTAGATGTGGGGAGGGACTGGGAGCCTGCTGTTAGTGTAAGCATGGCTAATGGCCTCCACGATCCAGTTCGAAAGCCTCTGTTGGACAACGGGTGGCCCCGCCTATGTCCAGTGTGACACACAAACAGTGCATCGGACTGCCAAAATGCAGCAGTCGCTTCGACGTATGCCCTTAGTGCTCGAACTAGGCATAGAGGGACACTACTTTGCCCCTGCCCATTCTCCTCAGGCAGTGGTCTGAAAGGCTGAGGGGCTGATTGGTGTATGCAGAGGAGACGTTCTTGGGCAGAAATGAAGGGTTAGGCCACAATGTTACACCTGTGCCATCAAGGTTCCATTGTAAGCACTCTTGACTGATAGACAGGGTGTGTAGTTCACCCGATCTCTTAGCTGATGCCATGGCCAAAAGAAATGCAGTTTTTAAGGAGAGCCATTTGAGCTCTGACCCCTGCAGGGGTGGAATGTGCAAGGCCGTCTTCCAGACGAGACTGTAAAAAGGTAAGTATCGCCAGTATTGGGCAACATGTCGGTTCCTGATGGCAGGCTTGGTGATGGTTGGCTCCTGATGGCACCATCTCACAAAAAGCTTCCACTTATTAGCATAGAGCACATTGGTGGAAGGTGCGCGGGAGCACTGGATGGGCCGCACAACTGCTGGCTCACATGCCGCTAGCAGTGGGTCGGGCCCTGCAGAGGCCACACCCACAATTGCAACCGTGCTGGGTTCGGGTGCCATATCTGACCCCCAGCTGTGAGAGGAGGTCCGTCTGTGCACGGAGACACCAAGGCTCCCCGTTCAGCAACTCGTACAGGCTAGGAACCAGGCTCTGCCTGGCCAATTGGGAGCTAATAACAGCACCCTGTGATCGTTCCGGAGGATCCTCTTGAGAGTGGGCAGAATGAGCGAGAGTGGCAGGAAAGCATACAGGAGCTGCTGTGCCACTCATGCACCAGTGCGTCTTGGCCCAAGGGATCTGTGACGCTTCACAGGGGACAATGTGTCATGGCTTGAGAGGCAAAAAGGTCCACCTCTGCCCTGCCATATCAAAGCCGTGACAGAAAATCCGCAGCAGTGTTCTTAACACCCGGTAAATGCACTGCCTTCAGGCTCAACAGACCAGGGTAAGCCCATGGCAGTAGTCGTTGAGTGAGCTTCAGGGAAGGTAGTCTCATATCAGTCTCATTAAAAACAGTCTTGAAGGTGAGTGAGGATCTTTCTTGGCAGTGGTTTTCAGGGTATTGTTGCAGTAACAGACAAGACACAGTTTATTTCAAAAGGTATAGTTTATTAACTAACAAACTACAGGTGTGAACTAATCCTACAGGTAGTGATGTATGTGTGTGTGTGTGTGTGTGTGTATGTGTGTGTGTGTGTCTATGTCCATGCAAGGCAATAAGGTGGTGTGTGTGTGTGAGTGAGAGAGAGAGAGAGAGAAGAGGAGGAGGGGTCAGGGCCCACAACCCCCCATTTGGTGTGTGAGATAGGCCTTTGCCTGATCACAGGAGAGCAGGGGTGTGCACGTGGCACGTGATTAAATCGCTTTGGAATAATAGGCTAGGCTATTGTTAGCTAAACATTCCTCCTGACCAGATATCAATGCAGGGCATTAGATCAGGGTTAGTAAGAAGGGGGAGAGAGAGAGAGCATGCATGATCTGTCTATCAAAGTAGCAAATAAAAGAACATAACTAATGGTCAACTCAAAGTCTATATGAAAACAGTGTGCATGTTTACATCAGACATAAGTTTAAACATTCTTGCTGTGCTAAGCAATATTCTAACTATGCCCAAGTGCCTTACGCCAATGTTTCTTTGTTTCGGGTGGAGTTGCTTTGGGTTGCTCCAGTCCTCCCTTGGGTGTTGGAGGATCCGTGGGGAGGTCATCGCCACTGTTCAGATGTTGATCTGCGGTGATCCGAGTGAAGAAGAGTCCTTTTGACTGCCGTAGGAGAATTCTCTCTCAGCTGGGTCTAGCTTGGAATCGGGTTCTCGATTAAGAGGTTTCCTACTGTGGTTCGTCGCGCATTAGACAGAAACTATACTCCCTCAGCTCTTGGCTGGCAATCCCGTGGATTAGGAGTAGTCCGTTTCATTCAACTCAACAAATGTAGCCTATAAGAGGGGACTCCAGTCGCCCTGTAGTCACGGCTATAGAACTGGGGAAAGGGAATCCGGTCGCCTTTCTAGTTAAACGTACTCGAGTTAAGGTACTTTCTGACCTTGTGCGCAGGTCCATTGTTTTCTACTTAACTGCGCATGTTGACGAGTTCCTTTGTGGTTTGCCTGGCTCGGTGGCCTGCAGGAGGAGGGTATCTCTTTTGGTCTGTGTGATCTGATGACCCACAGCACTGAGAGAGGGAGCTGTAGCCCGCCAGGGGTTTTGAAGGAAGGGTGTGAAATGTGAGAAGGGCTTATCACCTGAGGTGTGGCTAAGGGAACCATGGGTAGTGTAGTCTCTGTGATTGTACCTACAGTAGTGACCTGGTGCTCCCCTGGTGATTGATATGATAGAACACAGATGTATTGTCGGTCCTTATCAGGGCATGCCGACCCACTTAAACTGGGAGGAAATGTTTCAATACGAGGAAGACAGCCTGTAGCTCTAACACATTGATGTGTTGTCCCCGCTGTTGCACACCCCATGCACCCTGGGAAGACCTGCACTGCCACATTGCGCCCCATCTGACCAGCGATGTATCGGTCATTGGTATGGACCCCATTGGGACCACCCGCGTCAGAAAAGAGCGCTCCCTCCATGGACATAGATATGGTAAGCAACTGGCACTGATTCCGACTGACCTGTGTCCGTGGTGATGTGGGTGTAACCCAAGGCTGTTCATCCAGATCTGGAGAGGCCTCAGTGTGAGGAGGCCCAAAGGGGCTACCGACGAGGCTGCGGTGAACATACCCAGCAGTGTCTGGAAAGATCTGAAGGTCAGGGTTTGTCCCCTCCTGAAGCGATGCAACAGTCGGACAATATTTCTCACCCGTTGCTGAGACAGGGTTGCCCTCAAAAGCTGAGAGTCCAGCTGAAGGCCAAGAAACACAGTTCTCTGGCTGGGTGTAAGTGAGCTCTTGGCGTGGGTCACCCTGAGCCCAAGCTTAGTAATGTGAGAGACCACCATGGCTGAGTTGCTGAGCTTCGATGTATGCCCTTAGTGCTCGAACTAGGCATAGAGGGACACTACTTTGCCCCTGCCCATTCTCCTCAGGCAGTGGTCTGAAAGGCTGAGGGGCTGATTGGTGTATGCAGAGGAGAAGTTCTTGGGCAGAAATGAAGGGTTAGGCCACAATGTTACACCTGTGCCATCAAGGTTCCATTGTAAGCACTCTTGACTGATAGACAGGGTGTGTAGTTCACCCGATCTCTTAGCTGATGCCATGGCCAAAAGAAATGCAGTTTTTAAGGAGAGCCATTTGAGCTCTGACCCCTGCAGGGGTGGAATGTGCAAGGCCGTCTTCCAGACGAGACTGTAAAAAGGTAAGTATCGCCAGTATTGGGCAACATGTCGGTTCCTGATGGCAGGCTTGGTGATGGTTGGCTCCTGATGGCACCATCTCACAAAAAGCTTCCACTTATTAGCATAGAGCACATTGGTGGAAGGTGCGCGGGAGCACTGGATGGGCCGCACAACTGCTGGCTCACATGCCGCTAGCAGTGGGTCGGGCCCTGCAGAGGCCACACCCACAATTGCAACCGTGCTGGGTTCGGGTGCCATATCTGACCCCCAGCTGTGAGAGGAGGTCCGTCTGTGCACGGAGACACCAAGGCTCCCCGTTCAGCAACTCGTACAGGCTAGGGAACCAGGCTCTGCCTGGCCAATTGGGAGCTAATAACAGCACCCTGTGATCGTTCCAGAGGATCCTCTTGAGAGTGGGCAGAATAAGCGAGAGTGGCAGGAAAGCATACAGGAGCTGCTGTGCCACTCATGCACCAGTGCGTCTTGGCCCAAGGGATCTGTGACGCTTCACAGGGGACAATGTGTCATGGCTTGAGAGGCAAAAAGGTCCACCTCTGCCCTGCCATATCAAAGCCAAATGTTCTGCACCACTTCCGGGTGCAGCCTCCCCTCCCCAGGGTCGGGATTCTGTCGTGACAGAAAATCCGCAGCAGTGTTCTTAACACCCGGTAAATGCATTGCCTTCAGGCTCAACAGACCAGGGTAAGCCCATGGCAGTAGTCGTTGAGTGAGCTTCAGGGAAGGTAGTCTCATATCAGTCTCATTAAAAACAGTCTTGAAGGTGAGTGAGGATCTTTCTTGGCAGTGGTTTTCAGGGTATTGTTGCAGTAACAGACAAGACACAGTTTATTTCAAAAGGTATAGTTTATTAACTAACAAACTACAGGTGTGAACTAATCCTACAGGTAGTGATGTATGTGTGTGTGTGTGTGTGTGTGTATGTGTGTGTCTATGTCCATGCAAGGCAATAAGGTGGTGTGTGTGTGTGAGTGAGAGAGAGAGAGAGAGAAGAGGAGGAGGGGTCAGGGCCCACAACCCGCCATTTGGTGTGTGAGATAGGCCTTTGCCTGATCACAGGAGAGCAGGGGTGTGCACGTGGCACGTGATTAAATCGCTTTGGAATAATAGGCTAGGCTATTGTTAGCTAAACATTCCTCCTGACCAGATATCAATGCAGGGCATTAGATCAGGGTTAGTAAGAAGGGGGAGAGAGAGAGAGCATGCATGATCTGTCTATCAAAGTAGCCAATAAAAGAACATAACTAATGGTCAACTCAAAGTCTATATGAAAACAGTGTGCATGTTTACATCAGACATAAGTTTAAACATTCTTGCTGTGCTAAGCAATATTCTAACTATGCCCAAGTGCCTTACGCCAATGTTTCTTTGTTTCGGGTGGAGTTGCTTTGGGTTGCTCCAGTCCTCCCTTGGGTGTTGGAGGATCCGTGGGGAGGTCGTCGCCACTGTTCAGATGTTGATCTGCGGTGATCCGAGTGAAGAAGAGTCCTTTTGACTGCCGTAGGAGAATTCTCTCTCAGCTGGGTCTAGCTTGGAATCGGGTTCTCGATTAAGAGGTTTCCTACTGTGGTTCGTCGCGCATTAGACAGAAACTATACTCCCTCAGCTCTTGGCTGGCAATCCCGTGGATTAGGAGTAGTCCGTTTCATTCAACTCAACAAATGTAGCCTATAAGAGGGGACTCCAGTCGCCCTGTAGTCACGGCTATAGAACTGGGGAAAGGGAATCCGGTCGCCTTTCTAGTTAAACGTACTCGAGTTAAGGTACTTTCTGACCTTGTGCGCAGGTCCATTGTTGTCTACTTAGCTGCGCATGTTGACGAGTTCCTTTGTGGTTTGCCTGGCTCGGTGGCCTGCAGGAGGAGGGTATCTCTTTTGGTCTGTGTGATCTGATGACCCACAGCACTGAGAGAGGGAGCTGTAGCCCGCCAGGGGTTTTGAAGGAAGGGTGTGAAATGTGAGAAGGGCTTATCACCTGAGGTGTGGCTAAGGGAACCATGGGTAGTGTAGTCTCTGTGATTGTACCTACAGTAGTGACCTGGTGCTCCCCTGGTGATTGATATGATAGAACACAGATGTATTGTCGGTCCTTATCAGGGCATGCCGACCCACTTAAACTGGGAGGAAATGTTTCAATACGAGGAAGACAGCCTGTAGCTCTAACACATTGATGTGTTGTCCCCGCTGTTGCAGACCCCATGCACCCTGGGAAGACCTGCACTGCCACATTGCGCCCCATCTGACCAGCGATGTATCGGTCATTGGTATGGACCCCATTGGGACCACCCGCGTCAGAAAAGAGCGCTCCCTCCATGGACATAGATATGGTAAGCAACTGGCACTGATTCCGACTGACCTGTGTCCGTGGTGATGTGGGTGTAACTCAAGGCTGTTCATCCAGATCTGGAGAGGCCTCAGTGTGAGGAGGCCCAAAGGGGCTACCGACGAGGCTGCGGTGAACATACCCAGCAGTGTCTGGAAAGATCTGAAGGTCAGGGTTTTTCCCCTCCTGAAGCGATGCAACAGTCGGACAATATTTCTCACCCGTTGCTGAGACAGGGTTGCCCTCAAAAGCTGAGAGTCCAGCTGAAGGCCAAGAAACACAGTTCTCTGGCTGGGTGTAAGTGAGCTCTTGGCGTGGGTCACCCTGAGCCCGAGCTTAGTAATGTGAGAGACCACCATGGCTGAGTTGCTGAGCTTCAATGTATGCCCTTAGTGCTCGAACTAGGCATAGAGGGACACTACTTTGCCCCTGCCCATTCTCCTCAGGCAGTGGTCTGAAAGGCTGAGGGGCTGATTGGTGTATGCAGAGGAGACGTTCTTGGGCAGAAATGAAGGGTTAGGCCACAATGTTACACCTGTGCCATCAAGGTTCCATTGTAAGCACTCTTGACTGATAGACAGGGTGTGTAGTTCACCCGATCTCTTAGCTGATGCCATGGCCAAAAGAAATGCAGTTTTTAAGGAGAGCCATTTGAGCTCTGACCCCTGCAGGGGTGGAATGTGCAAGGCCGTCTTCCAGACGAGACTGTAAAAAGGTAAGTATCGCCAGTATTGGGCAACATGTCGGTTCCTGATGGCAGGCTTGGTGATGGTTGGCTCCTGATGGCACCATCTCACAAAAAGCTTCCACTTATTAGCATAGAGCACATTGGTGGAAGGTGCGCGGGAGCACTGGATGGGCCGCACAACTGCTGGCTCACATGCCGCTAGCAGTGGGTCGGGCCCTGCAGAGGCCACACCCACAATTGCAACCGTGCTGGGTTCGGGTGCCATATCTGACCCCCAGCTGTGAGAGGAGGTCCGTCTGTGCACGGAGACACCAAGGCTCCCCGTTCAGCAACTCGTACAGGCTAGGGAACCAGGCTCTGCCTGGCCAATTGGGAGCTAATAACAGCACCCTGTGATCGTTCCGGAGGATCCTCTTGAGAGTGGGCAGAATGAGCGAGAGTGGCAGGAAAGCATACAGGAGCTGCTGTGCCACTCATGCACCAGTGCGTCTTGGCCCAAGGGATCTGTGACGCTTCACAGGGGACAATGTCTCATGGCTTGAGAGGCAAAAAGGTCCACCTCTGCCCTGCCATATCAAAGCCAAATGTTCTGCACCACTTCCGGGTGCAGCCTCCCCTCCCCAGGGTCGGGATTCTGTCGTGACAGAAAATCCGCAGCAGTGTTCTTAACACCCGGTAAATGCATTGCCTTCAGGCTCAACAGACCAGGGTAAGCCCATGGCAGTAGTCGTTGAGTGAGCTTCAGGGAAGGTAGTCTCATATCAGTCTCATTAAAAACAGTCTTGAAGGTGAGTGAGGATCTTTCTTGGCAGTGGTTTTCAGGGTATTGTTGCAGTAACAGACAAGACAAAGTTTATTTCAAAAGGTATAGTTTATTAACTAACAAACTACAGGTGTGAACTAATCCTACAGGTAGTGATGTATGTGTGTGTGTGTGTGTGTGTGTGTGTATGTGTGTGTGTGTGTCTATGTCCATGCAAGGCAATAAGGTGGTGTGTGTGTGTGAGTGAGAGAGAGAGAGAGAGAAGAGGAGGAGGGGTCAGGGCCCACAACCCGCCATTTGGTGTGTGAGATAGGCCTTTGCCTGATCACAGGAGAGCAGGGGTGTGCACGTGGCACGTGATTAAATCGCTTTGGAATAATAGGCTAGGCTATTGTTAGCTAAACATTCCTCCTGACCAGATATCAATGCAGGGCATTAGATCAGGGTTAGTAAGAAGGGGGAGAGAGAGAGAGCATGCATGATCTGTCTATCAAAGTAGCCAATAAAAGAACATAACTAATGGTCAACTCAAAGTCTATATGAAAACAGTGTGCATGTTTACATCAGACATAAGTTTAAACATTCTTGCTGTGCTAAGCAATATTCTAACTATGCCCAAGTGCCTTACGCCAATGTTTCTTTGTTTCGGGTGGAGTTGCTTTGGGTTGCTCCAGTCCTCCCTTGGGTGTTGGAGGATCCGTGGGGAGGTCGTCGCCACTGTTCAGATGTTGATCTGCGGTGATCCGAGTGAAGAAGAGTCCTTTTGACTGCCGTAGGAGAATTCTCTCTCAGCTGGGTCTAGCTTGGAATCGGGTTCTCGATTAAGAGGTTTCCTACTGTGGTTCGTCGCGCATTAGACAGAAACTATACTCCCTCAGCTCTTGGCTGGCAATCCCGTGGATTAGGAGTAGTCCGTTTCATTCAACTCAACAAATGTAGCCTATAAGAGGGGACTCCAGTCGCCCTGTAGTCACGGCTATAGAACTGGGGAAAGGGAATCCGGTAGCCTTTCTAGTTAAACGTACTCGAGTTAAGGTACTTTCTGACCTTGTGCGCAGGTCCATTGTTGTCTACTTAGCTGCGCATGTTGACGAGTTCCTTTGTGGTTTGCCTGGCTCGGTGGCCTGCAGGAGGAGGGTATCTCTTTTGGTCTGTGTGATCTGATGACCCACAGCACTGAGAGAGGGAGCTGTAGCCCGCCAGGGGTTTTGAAGGAAGGGTGTGAAATGTGAGAAGGGCTTATCACCTGAGGTGTGGCTAAGGGAACCATGGGTAGTGTAGTCTCTGTGATTGTACCTACAGTAGTGACCTGGTGCTCCCCTGGTGATTGATATGATAGAACACAGATGTATTGTCGGTCCTTATCAGGGCATGCCGACCCACTTAAACTGGGAGGAAATGTTTCAATACGAGGAAGACAGCCTGTAGCTCTAACACATTGATGTGTTGTCCCCGCTGTTGCAGACCCCATGCACCCTGGGAAGACCTGCACTGCCACATTGCGCCCCATCTGACCAGCGATGTATCGGTCATTGGTATGGACCCCATTGGGACCACCCGCGTCAGAAAAGAGCGCTCCCTCCATGGACATAGATATGGTAAGCAACTGGCACTGATTCCGACTGACCTGTGTCCGTGGTGATGTGGGTGTAACTCAAGGCTGTTCATCCAGATCTGGAGAGGCCTCAGTGTGAGGAGGCCCAAAGGGGCTACCGACGAGGCTGCGGTGAACATACCCAGCAGTGTCTGGAAAGATCTGAAGGTCAGGGTTTGTCCCCTCCTGAAGCGATGCAACAGTCGGACAATATTTCTCACCCGTTGCTGAGACAGGGTTGCCCTCAAAAGCTGAGAGTCCAGCTGAAGGCCAAGAAACACAGTTCTCTGGCTGGGTGTAAGTGAGCTCTTGGCGTGGGTCACCCTGAGCCCAAGCTTAGTAATGTGAGAGACCACCATGGCTGAGTTGCTGAGCGCGTCTACCCTTGGCCGAGAACAAATTAACATCCAGGTAGGTGAGGATACGCATTCTACTGCTCTGAAGTGGGGACAGTGCTGCCGCAACGAATCTTGTAAAG
This sequence comes from Coilia nasus, assembly GCA_027475355.1. NCBI lineage: Eukaryota > Metazoa > Chordata > Actinopteri > Clupeiformes > Engraulidae > Coilia > Coilia nasus. Next base: position 1,010,349 of record CM050209.1, read on the forward strand.
GCGAGGGGTGGCTGCGCCTGGCGAAAGGGGCGGTTAGCAGCTGGCTGGCGAAAAGTGTCTGGCAAGGGTGACCGTGTCTGTACAAGGGACCGTGGAATTGGAGGGACAGCAGCAGGTGTTGAAGGTGGTCTCTGCACCCATGTTGATGCAAGTCTCAGGCTTGCAAACTGCTGCCTGGCTTGCGTCACCTGAAGGGTGCGCACCAAAGAGTTGTCCCGGAACTACTGGGAGAGTGCAGAGGGCCCTTCTGCAGGGCTCTGAGAGTGCTGACTGAGCCAACCATATCTAACGCCTGGCAAGAGTTAAGGAAGACATCAGTCTGCCCAGCTCCCTGGACATGAAAGCAAATGACTGCAGCGAGGTCTCACTTAGGCTTTGCAGTGACTGGTCTGCTCCAGAAGACTGCAGCTGCAGCATCAGAGCTATTCCCAATGAAGTCATCTATCAAGCAACACTGTGGCCGTGGACAGCGAGGGTCGGGTCTTAATGCCTCGTCCGGCGAAACGATCAGGGCAGCAAGAGCCATTTCAATGATTGGCATACGGTCCAGACTATGACTGGACGCATCCTGTATGTTAGCCAGAGCCCAGCTGTCAGATGCCATCGTGGAAATAATTTCATCATCCTGGACCTCCACAGCTGGGGACAGCACCAGAGGTTGTGGTTCAGGAGGAGGTGATGAAGCAGCTGTGGCGAGACCACCAGCAGGCCGTGCCTCAGGTGGTTGTAGGTTATGGAGCAATGCTTTATTCTCAGCAACCTCTAAAGCCAAGGTGACCACTCATTGTACCAAGGGGTGCACCTTCTGTCGTTTGGGCCTACTAGGGGCCTCACGTGGCAGTTGCTTAGGGTGCTTCTTTGAGTTGATGCGCTGCTTTCCAGCTGAGCAAGCCTAGCAGTGCGCACAGCTAAACTGAGGCAAGAGCGATTCATACACGCTTGTTCAGTCAATCCCTGTCTAAGATGATTGATGCCGAGGCAGCTCAGGCAACGATCATGACCATCCTCTGGCTCGAGAGGGGCCCAACAATTAATACAAATCATGAACATGTTTTGTTTAAACAACTTACCTGAATGCGGGCAAAACAGGAAGGCCAAAAGTACCAATACAAGGTACAGGACTGAACAAACAAAACAAAATATCCACGGAGGAGTCAGGAGCGAACACACTCACCCTACCGCAGTCAAGTAATCAACAACCGAAACCAAAAAGTAAACAAACTACAGCACGAATCAAAAGCGCAAAAAAAAACTCAAACAAATGTCAGCGAATTTAAACACAATTGTTTTTCAGCGAATTTAAACACAATTGTTCCCACGTGACAAGCCCCTAGGCTATAGTAGACTATGTTACACAAACAAAAGTTAAGAGGTGGCCGTAGCCAAACGCTCTAACAACACGAGTCTCACGCTCAAAACAAAACTTAACTTATTAGCTCGCCATAAGGTGAGAAACCCCTGTACGATCGTGGTGAAAATCAAACATGCAATTAGAAGTTACTATCTGCCGAAGTCAGAACGAAATTACTTATAAGCTTAACTGAAAATATTTTACTTACCTTAAAGCTTTGAGACAATGCACTTAACCAAATGGCAAATCGCAGTCTTAAGAGGGCGAAAACGCAGCTCCAATCCATTAAAGGAGAACTTCGGTGTAAAATGAAAATTGCCATGTTAAAACATCATACCGAGTTGGTATGTGTACTGAGGAGCAAAATTGATTTAGCCTGTTGCATTCAGAGTTTAACTATTTTTTATAGTTTGAACCAGAAGGCTAACAATGGAAGTGGTAGGTGCCCTTAGATGAAGCATGACGACTACGCTATTTTTAAACCATTAAAACAGCTCGAAGAAACTCCACATTCCATTGGTAGTACAACAAAGGCTCTGGCATTCAAAACAAAGCACTGAAAATATTGTAAATGTACACAACGTTTATTTAAAAAGCTGTTTTTACATGCAGTCGTTTGCATTTGTTTCTCGTTGCCGCCATGATGAAAGTCCAAACAAGTTGATTGTACTACCTCTCCTCCTATTCTTCCTGCTGGTTCGTGTTCGTCAATCGACTTGTGTGGACTTTCATCATGGTGGCGACAAGAAACTACAGCAAGGTACTGCCTGTCAGAACTGTTTTATTAATAAATGTTGTGTACACTTACAAAGTTCTCAGTGCCTTGTTTTTAATGTCAGGGCCTTTGTTGTACTACCAATGGAGTGTGGAGTTTCTTTGAGCTGTTTTAATGGTTTAAAAATAGCGTAGTTGTCATGCTTCGTCTAAGGGTACCTACCATTTCCATTGTTAGCCTTTTGGGACAAACTTAGCAAGAATAATACACCTCGAAAAGAAACCTGCTTTTGCACGAGAAGATGCAAGAGAACGCTTCCGGGGTGAACGTACTTTAAGTACCGGTGCAGTGACATACGTCACCCCTGTCGCAAGTGACTTTGTTGGTATATACACTTGAACTGCATGTGCATGTGATGAAAAAGGAAAAGGAAAAATGGGGAATTATTGTCTGCGTGGCGTACAGCTGCGTGGCGTACAATCCCATCTCGGCTCGGCTCGTGTACACGTCGCCCCATGTTTGCCCTGCAGACGGGGCTGCTTTTAATTTTATTGTATATGTATATAGTGACAATAAAATGCATTCTGCTATTCTATTCTATATTTAATAATTACCTCCTGAACACTTAGAATTCATATTGTCTGTTTTTTATTAGCTTATGTCGGAGTTGTGTGCTGTAATTCAAACTGTGGGCTATAATCAACAATTTGACTTTTAATGTACACTTTGCCCAGTGACAAATGGAATTGAGAGGGCGGTAACCTGAGTTATTGGTGGCCTTGTCTTGCAGTTTCACGGCGCCCCACTGCTTTATGAGGAAATGCTGAAGTACCTAAACATCATCTTTACTGCACTCTTCACTCTGGAGTGCATCATCAAGATGATCGCGTTTGGGCCACTGGTGAGTGTAACATGCATAATTACACATCAGCTCGTGAGGGTGTGTTTGGGTGTTTTTTGTGTGGGTGTTGTGTGTGTGTGTGTATGTGTGTGTGTGTATGAGCTTGCCACATAAGAGGATTGCGCTGTATGATAACCTGAGCCAACATTTGACAGGGGATTCGGGAATTATGCTGTTTAACTGTATTGGACTTGACAATTTCCACTTGTCACAGTTGTAATTCATGCTTTGCAAAGTGCATTAAGACGAGCAGTCCATTTTCCCTGTATTTAGTGAAATCACTCATATATGAACATATTGGAACATGAACAAATGAACCTATTGAATGAATGCTAGTACAGCTTGGCTTTAAAATGGTAGTAAAACCTCCTTCCCCACACCTCAAAAGGATTTACTACTGACTTACCTAATAGCTCGTCTTTTATCTTGTCTGTAGCAGTAGTACGTCTTTATCCCATACCGGAGTTTCTGTGAGGTTGGGGGCTGGACTGCACATTGGGATTGAGGTTTAGGGTGGTGAGTATAACGGACAGCTGCTAGCACAGCTCAGAGTTAGAACATAATACCTCCCTTCCAGCACCTCAAAAGGATACGCTACTGACTTACCTAATAGCCCAGCTTTAACTCACTCGGTAGCACGTTTGTGTCCCATACCGGAGTTGCTGTGAAGTCGTGGGTTAAAGCCTCGGGCTGAACTGAACAGGAAGACCACGATTAAACATACATACTTAAAACAGGGAATTCAGGTCATGACTGTTGAAAAAGTAAACAAACGCTGTCCTAGTTGTTATTAGTGTACGATGGCTTTATCTGAAATTGCTTCTGTTGTTGCAACATGTTGCTGAGTCCACAGGGAAAATGGCATGGTCACAAAATGCAGAAACTAAGAAAATACTTCTAGCTCGGGACTATGCTCATTTTTGCACACGATTACTTTGAAAAGCTGGGGTTTCAGTGCAACTACCCATAGGGGGTACTTGAGTTAGAGTGTACACATATGAGAAAGGGGTGGAGTGGGGGAGGGAGAGGGAGAGGATGGGTAAAGGTAGAGTGAGATGGAGAGGTGTTTGTGAGAGAGTGAGCCGAGTTCATAGTTGATGGATGCCCTTATGGGTGCTGATGCTGGCAAAACATTGTCAGGAGCAGCCAGTGTAGTGATAAAAGGGGGGTGAAGAGAGAGAGCATGATGGATGGGAAGGGTAAGAATAAATCTCCCCTCGGCGCCAGTTTATCTGGCCTGCAGCAGAGTTTCTCATCTCAGGCACCATTTCCATTCATGAGGTTAATTTATTAAATGACCATGCACCCTCTTTCTTTCTTCTTTCTTCTCCATCTCTCACGCTCTCTCTCTCTTTCACACACACACACATACACACACACACACACAGACACACACACACACACACACACACACACACACACTAGGGGTGGCACGGTTCACAAAAGTCGCGGTTCGGGACGTATTGTGGTTTGAGGTCTGCGGTTCGGTACATATTGCGTTTTTTTTTTTTTATTTAATCTTAAGTACTCTATATTTGGGCATATACTATTTACCTTAAATAACCATAGTTTTTAAGCATTTAAGAGAGGTTAAAATTATAGTTAGAATAAAATAATCATGCACAAACTGAGTTTGAGTTGACATAAGCGTATTTTATGAACAATCTCTGATAAAAAGCCAGGTAGTATTTTGAAACAGCAAGAGGGAAGACATGGATGATTTCAACAGCTTTTTTATTTACTACAGTATTTATACAAAGTGTCAGGAGCGTTTGCTGCCATCTTGTGGCATCTAGAGGAACCAGGTGTCTGTTGTCACACACAGGGCTCTATTTTCACGATCATATGCGCATTGTCTAAAGTCTGTCGCGCAAGTTGCTTTGGGGGCGGTGCCGAGACAATATGCTATTTTGACGACGGGAAAAGTGAACATTGCGCCTGGCGCATGGTTCAAAAGGGTTGGTCCTAAGTTACCTAATTAATCATAGGTGTGTTCGGGGCGTAACATGCAATAAACCAATCAGAGTTTATATTCTCATTCCCTTTAAAAGGCAGCCGCGCTTTGTCCATGGCTTGTTGCTATTACGATGGCGTGTTTCCCATCAGGAGCGTTTTACTTTGAAGACCGATCTGCTCGTGCATGAGCAGTTAATCTTCCGGGATGGATATTTAAGTCTGTTTTTTACACTTACTGTTTCCCTTTGGTTATGAACAATGTGTGTTTCCTTTGGTTATGAACAATGTGTGTATGTTTATTAAAAACTGATTGCTCAATGAATGTGCATTATTGCAAAATATGTATCAGTGTTTATGTCGTTGCACTTAGTAAATAATCAGATTCGTAGTCGTATGCAATTGGACATCTTTTTTGAGCTTGAAGATGTTTTAAGCCCTGTTGTTGGCATGATGTATGTGTTAATAACCATGCCTTTAGTGGATAGTTATTGTCCCCTAACAGCGACTCATCAAGAGGGGGATCCCTCTCGATCTCCCAAAGCGTTGTGCGCCCATAAAATAGCTTTTCAGCAATGCGCAACTGACGACAGACCAGGGTTTTGTTGGGTCACTGGCGGATTTAATTTTTGCGTCCTTATAATAGCATCTGGCACGCATTGCGCCAGACCACACCTCTTCTTTTCGCTGACACACCCGTGATGGCGCAGTGTCATCTGCTATCTAGACAACATGATTTTTTGCCTGAAAAAATGAACGGTGCGCTGGCACAGAATAGTAATGACACCATGCGCACGTCGCGAATGCACAGTGCGCCGCGGCATGATAGGGCCCACAGAGTTTTCATAATTGGAAGAAAGAAAATGAGTTCTTAAAGCTTACTTTTGAACAGATGTGTGTGTTAAAACTTAAACTTTTATGTGGCGACCAACCAACCACCTATATACAAAAACAGAATCAAAAACTCTTCTAATTCCTGACAGTGAGGATGTATTTTTTATTTTATTTTTAAATTAAAGTGCAGTGTATGGCTGGATTTGTTATCTAATTTGCACTGCCACTGTATTCTTATAACGATTTATAACAAAATACACACACAGCCAATATAAAATATTGCAATAAAACCAATCACTGCACTGTTTAAAACAAACATCCCCTGTTCACTTAATTTTCATATTCTTCTGCAAGAAAATCAGTTTGTCAACGTTTTCTGGCAAGAGGCGAGACCTACTTGCAGTTAGAAAATAGAAAGTCATTTTTCTGCGCGTGTTCTGCACGTATTTGGCCAAAATCCCATTGAAAGCTATAGGCACAGCTATACAATTCATGTCAACTGTGCTATCAATGCATGTATTGACACAGGGAATACCTCAAAAACCTCGCGACTGTCTGCAAAATATTACCATTCGCTTACAACTGCATGAAACAAACGCTGGAAAGCTACCAATATTGGCATCATATCAGATCTGCACTACAAGGGCATTGACTAGCCTACATAAACACAGAAAGTGAAATACCTGTGAAGTTGTCACGCTGTCCAGTCAAACATGTTGTAGGTATAATTGTTTAGCTTTTATGTTCTTAATAGGAAGAAGCAAGATTTTGCTGAAGATTTCTTCTTCGGTGTATTCTCAATACAAGAAAAGCATCAATCGCTAGTCTGCTGTCGGCCACTCGAGCTATAAAAAATAGCCACCTCGTTCTTGTCATTCAGTGTCTCCTACTTGGTTTGATAAATCTAGTCAATAAGGCACTAGACAAAACTGAGGTCCATAAGTCACTACATTTAATAATTTATTTACCCGATGTAGGCAAAGTGACTGTTGGCAAAGAGGTAGAGTTTATCATAACTTTATGGAAGGGGTTAAAACGCGTTCGCTTTTCTTTTACCGGGAGTGAATAAAGGCTTTGACAATTATCAGCCTACATGAGTTCTAAATCAAATTTTTGCCGGCGTCATCGTATGTAATGGGGAAACCAAAATGTTCCCACACACCTGATTTGAATGATGCGTGGGCATCCTCAATGGTACGACATGCCTTCTCCACTGTCACTTGTCATATTTGCACTTGTCATGCACACTCCGCTGTCACTTCAATTCTTTCGCGCGAAAGAGAACCACGTGGTTTCATACGTGCATTCGGCTTTTTTTTTTTTTTTGGCGAACCGCGGTCTACACGCGTATTGCACCGCAACAGGCGTATTGTTCGGTTCGTTTTTTTTCCCAGGACCGTGCCACCCCTAACACACACACACACGCACACACACAGCCTCTGTCGCCCACCCACACTTACTGACAGACAGAAACACACACGCACACATACTGCTTACATTCACTAGTGCACGTCTGTGTTTGTGTATTGTGTTAATCTCGCAAACACTTCCTCTTGGCAATTGGTTTTGATGTCATGGGCAGGGAGATAGCCAACAACAGTAGGAGTGGCTGGGGAAGCCAAGAGGTTGGGCTGTGGCAGATGGGGCGGTGGCGGTGTTTTTTTTTTTTTTGCAAGTGTGTGTGGGAATATACATCTGTAATATGGGTGAGTAAAAATGTCCTAATGTCTTCTCTTCTCATCTTGTCTCCACTTTTCTCCCCTATTCATGTCCTTCCTTTTAATGGCCAATCATTTCACTCCCTTTATAGAATTACCTGAAAGAGGCCTGGAATGTCTTTGACCTGATCACAGTACTGGGCAGCATCACTGACATACTGGTGACTGAGATCCGCGATCAGGTGAGCTGAGTGACACATTACCGCACTGTCCTGCAGCAAAGAGGACAGGAAATGAGTTGCCTGGAAATTAGTGGTATATCACATTCAGTTTCAGGAATTGATGGTGTATTGATCCCAGGCAGCCGACTCCCCAGCCATGAAAACAAACAGAGCGTTCTCATTTAAGAGTTGCAGTTGCTGTAATCAATGCTTTATTACTTAGCATAGCACATTTTCCTTCTGCCAGGCCAGCTGAATGGAGATCTGCCAGGACAGTAGCACTCTGTTGTAGTCTACATTATTGCAGCGCTCTCCTCCAGGGTTGAGGCTTCATGCTATACAGATAAAGCCATCCTCTGTGCAAATGCCACCTGTGGTGTTGTCTGTTTATATTTATGTTGCTGCTCCTCTTCTGTTGTCTCTTTCTCTCAGTGGGCAGTGAGCTTGTGCTTCATTGTGTTTATGTTATATCTGAATGAGTCTTCCTAACAGTCTTCATAGATACAGCCATGTGTTTATACCTAAGCTCTCTCTTGTACTGAAAATATATACAACCTGTCACTTCTTTATTGGAGTTCTTGGATTGGACAGAGGGTCTCTTTGAATTAAGAGCTATGCTTCTATTTGTAGTTGGAATTCTAAATGTAATTTTTTCCCCATCTTTAATCACTCCATTCAGAGTGAGATAATTGTGCAAACACAATAGTGTTTAAGTGTCAAAACATTTTCAGATTCAAGCAATAGTGTGATCATTCGAAAGAACATGCATTCTGTTAAGTGTTACTAGACTGAGTGGCTAAGGTTGAAATGAAATTGGCTGCAGTAGACTGACATGGAGCTTGTCAGCAAGGACTCATGTGCTCATCTAATGATTTCTCTGTGACTTGGTCTCTCTTATGGCTCCTGTCCTCTTACTTCTGCTCGATGGATGCTCTAGACGGTGAGTTGCTTTTTGTGTCCATCGTTGCTGCCGTCTGCCTGCCCGCCTATCTGACCCTCAGCGAGGCCTCCTGACCTCTGCCTGCTCCCTGGTGTCCACCAGTAGTCCCATCATGCACCTCAGGAATGCACTAGGTGGCCTGATTAACGCATCTTGCATCATTCTGTCAGCCCTCTCCTTTGTGAGGAGTATTTGTAAACAGTATTTGTGGAAATTAGACTCTAGTGCATAAAGACTAGATGCATCTAGTCTAGATGCATCACTCTAGTGCATAAACATAAAATGCAAATCAAATAGCTGTTATAGAACAGTGAGAAAACTGGAGATGCTTTCACCTTTCCTCAATGTTATTAAACTTATCTGACTTTGACATTGCATAAAGAATGTATCACTAAAGTGTACATCACCATGTAATTTCTAAACCCTTCCATATCTTTTTCTGTCTTCTTTAACACATACTTCTTTGACTCCTACAAAAATGATGTATCATTGAAAATTTGATAAGTATTTCAGTTGTTAGTTATTAAAATGCTGCAGTCCACAATAGAGCTCTGTTTATTGACTGATATCTAAGTAATCAGTCAATAAACATACCGTAGTACTTATAAATAAGGTGCCTTAATAAGCCATTGCATGGAACCTGTTCATAACACAGACAAGAAACTCCTCATTGTCTTTAGAGTTTTACCATTGTTCATACTCTGGAAAGGCACAGTCATTATTCTGTGTGATTATCTAAAAGCACCCCTGGCTATGGATAACCTAAGCATGTGTCGAAGCTGTTATTAACTCAGATATGAACAGTATGGTCATGAAAACATATTGATTGCCCCAGCATGAATCAGTATTGACATGGTCCAGGTTGAATGAGAAAAGCATGACACGAGCATAGAAGCCTATATCCAAGTTCCCCTTTGGCCCTTATGGGGAGTAGGTCATATTAAAATCAGCATTTAAGGGTCATTCACACCAGAAACTATAATTATGCTTTTTTAATTGTTGCAATTTGCAGTCTTTGCAATATGATTTGGATCACTTTTAGAGCAATTTGGTGAATGATTAAGACCACTTTGTTACATCCTGTAAACTCTTATTGATTCCAAATGGCCAACTATTAGTCCTGATGAGTGTTATTATGAAAGATGTCGTTCCTTGGTTTAGACACTCATCGTTATAGTTGTCGTTATTGTAAAGAGTTCTTGTGTGAACGAACCTTTAAGTGTCTCTAAGTGTCTCTTTGTGGCATGTATTTTCTTCTCAGGACAAGATGATCAACCTGAGTTTCCTTAGGCTTTTCAGGGCGGCACGTCTCATCAAGCTGCTAAGGCAGGGCTACACCATCCGGATCCTGCTCTGGACCTTTGTGCAGTCGTTCAAGGTAGCCCAATTAAAGGAGATTACTGAGACAAAACAAGTGAAAAAAGTCTTAGATAAGCCTGATGGCATGATTATACATCTTTGCATCAGCTAACAAAACTTTATTGGTTTAATGCTAGACATAACAGACTGCAACTTTCCATAATTATGCTAGTTTATATTTAGACAAGGTTATTGGTCATGAATCACATCTAAGAGCATACACTATGTGTAGGGTCACTGCTGCTGGTCATTCTAATGACAGAAAGTAGCCACATAGTAATTTCTGTTTCCATTTGGATATCTTGAAATGCTGTTTACTCTTTTCTGAAAATGATGAAGATTGTCTAGACTTGATTGATTGTCCAGAGAATGTTACTGGGTGGTTGGGGTTAGGGGACAGATGGTGGGCTTTCAATCTGCTAGTAATTGATGTGCTTCTCCCTAAGTGTGGACAGCTCTGCCCTAATTGTAATTAATGGAAAGGTGTTCTCATGACAGCTACAACATGTACGATGTATTCAGCGCCAAAGCCATTATTGCAGCTAAGCAGAGACAACAGGTCACAGACTCGTTGACCTTTTTAATAATGAAATCAAAAACATCCCACCTCAGCCTAACCACTGTGGTTACTTAGCTCTTAGTCTTAATTTTGAATTCTAGCTTTCTCACTTTTAAAAAGAAGAGTTGAACTTTTATGCTGCTGAATGACTGACCTGCATTAGACCAGATGTGTTACATTTGCATAAGTGTGCTGATTTTTTAGGCTGTTATCACAGGCACTGAAATAATAGAAAACAAACTGGTTTGTGGTCTGAAGTGGTAATTGTTTCTCTGGCTGGGAGCATTGCTCAGCTAACCCTTGTGACCTGTGTGTGTATTAGCTATCCCAGCTAAAGGGATGATGTCTGTTCATTTACTTATTTAGTTCTTTCCCTATTTCCCCAGAGATCCCCATAGTTTTATGTTTCATTGGAAGGAAACATCTGGTAAAAGAAGTCAAGCATGGGTTACTAATTTTCTGTACATTTCAGATATTAGATGAAGTAATGTTCTGTGTGTAAAACCAGGTATATACGATTCCTTTCTTTTTGATCACACATCACATTTAACAGATCAGTCATTATATTAGACGTGATATAATGACTGATCGGCACGAGTCCTCTGTTATGCAGATAAAAGTCCAGTAAGTGACAGATGCAGTTTGAGTCTTCATCAGTGTCTGTCCTGTGGAACCACCAACCATATACAGTCTCTGTGTAGAACATCTGCTGTTGAAGATGTTGCTGATGAATCACCCCAGCAACGCTCTCTCCTGTTCCCCAGGCGCTGCCGTATGTTTGCCTTCTCATTGCCATGCTGTTCTTCATCTACGCAATAATCGGGATGCAGGTGGGTATTGACCACAGGTCAAAGTGCTCAATTTGTTGATCAGGCCCATCTGGGTCATAGATGGTTTCTCCGGGGGAGCTGTGCTTTCAGATCACATTTGTCTCACTGTGTGAGTTTCATGTCCATTTAACAGAATGATTTACAGTTTTTTAATCAATAAAGAGGAATCTCCCTTGACCATGCAACACACAATTTTGTGACCAATGCTTGACAGTAATGTGCTACTTGTCAAAGCTTACCTGTAAATTAGATTTGTCCAATTTTTGGTGTTTGTTTTAAAGGTCTAATTGCATCATCTTTTCATTAATTTATCAGTGGTCTCTAGTATAAATGAATGCCCTGTGAGCTGGTTTTAGTGAAGAAAATGCTTTAGTGCTCCTGTTACAGGCTGTTCTAATTTGGGGGAGGAGATGGAGCAGGGAGAATGACAGGCTATGCTAGTCATAGGCTACAACCATTCAAAGCCCATTCGGTCATAGCACACCAAGTAGAAGAGCTAAACGTTCTAAATAAACACACATACTTACGAACATTTCACTAAGTGAGTGCTGCAGACTGCTCTGGTAATCACAACTATGGCATGGCTTTTTCTATTTAACAAGCTTACATCACTTTGTTTGCCTTTTGCCTTTATTCGCTCGTTTTTCTGCCTATTTTCTTTCATTGACTAATGGAGGCAATCGGGGTAGAAGAACATTTTTACATGCAGCATGCATATGCAACACGGATTGACCTGTCGTATTTCAAAAAGAACAAGTACTAAACAGTTTCTTGCTGAATGAGACCTTTAAATAAAAAAGAAATAATTATCTTCAACAGCAACAAAGAACATAAGTTAATTTCTGTCACGGCTGAACGCCTGAAAAGTCCCTTTGTATGTGTTTTTCCTACCTTTTTATGTGTGTATGTACTATTTGTATATCTGCAGCAGTTGCTTTATTGTCTTTCCACCATGAACTCACCTCTTGCAGCATACAGTAATGAACTTTCTGTCTCTATCTGTGCCCAGTTAAACTGCACTGAATAACTAATTGGTCTTACAGTTTTTGAGTTGATGCATTGCCACCCCAGTGGAGTCTGGGCCTTAATGGTAACAGATGAAGGTATGAGCTTTGTAGTGTGCCACTGCATAGACAGCACATTAGCAATGGACAACAGGACAAGGATGGAGCACATATTGCTGTTTCCTGAGCAGACACTTTGTCAAAGGCTGCAGCCTCCTAATAGAGCCTTCACTGGTAAATTCATGCCACCAGCAAGGCCATGCACTTAGGCAGGGAATAACAGTAGAAAACACCTTCATTTAAAAAAGTACAGTGATTCCGATTTGTCATTGTGATCACACAGCGCACAGTGCACAAAATGAAATCTTACCTCTGCATTTAGCCCATCACACTTGTATCATTCACTCCCTCCACCCATCTATCAGTGTTGGGGAATAATGAATCTGTAACCCTTTGATGGCATGTCTTGGGGCCATGACTGCCCCGTTTTTTTTTACGTTCAGCTCTTGTGTAAGCTCACTTACACTAAGTATAAAAGATATTTGACACTTCACACGAAGTGATGGTCTCAAACGTTTATTTTTGATTGCTGCTTCTAAAGAACCACAGGCAATTTCTGTGCCTAGTGAATGTTTTGTGCCATCCTGTAGATTAGCATAGCATTATAAATCAATGTTAATTATGTCTTGCAGAAGAAAACCCTCCCTCAAATCAGTATAATTACCCTGAAGCCCTCAGGAGAGCACAATCTCTTCATCAGGGGACTCATCTCTTCATCTCTCTCTCTCTCTCTGTCATACACACACAAACACACACTCCCTTCTTTTTCTCCACTGGAGATGCAAATTGTTTCACTATGTTCGATTATGCTCTCAGAGGAGAGGAGGAATTATATGCCAGTGTGTTGTCTGATGACCATTGTAAGAAACATTTTCATTAGCACTTAATGCTTTTATTATTTGTTTGGCTGACTTTGCAGCTCATCCCTGCATTTTGTAAAGCGTTTGATTTTTAAAGAAACAACACTGAAAGAAAGTAAAAGTGAAAAATTATGTCAAAGTCTGATTTTTTTCTTATCTGGTTACCACAGAGAGATGGTCAGTAGTAGATGGTCAGCACTATAGCACTGACCTTTTTAAAGTTTTTCAAGAAAAAGAAAATCTAAGATACTACATGGACAATTATGAAGGATTATGCATGAAGACAATTATGAAGAATTATGAACATTGCACTAAATGTAAATTGTTGCTTAAATGCATCTGTAGTGCCCTGGGGTAAATGTAAGAATTAACACAGTAGTTTGTTAATAAGTACATCAGACAGACATAAAACTATGCGTAGCAAAACTATGCTAGGACTGTCGAGTCATTTCCTTATTGCCATTACGTCATAATGACGTTTGGCTTTAAATGACCGAATTCAGCAATTTACCAAATTTGATGTATGTTTTTATTAAAAAATTACTTTAAGGATCACCCTAAAAGTTTGCATGCTCACTACTTATACACTAAAACCCTTTGCTACACAGTTTTGGACTTTGTACAGAAATTGTTCAGAATTTGTTCAGAATAATAATAAAAAGTCTAGTAAATACGAAAATGTGTGTGTATGTGTGGGTGTCTGAGTTGCCTCGGTGGTCACATTCATATAGGGTGTGGACATCCTTGCCTTGTGTTGTGGGTAAAAGAGGTCTGTGTAATCCAGGCATGGTTTGTTACCTGTTCTGCTTAATTACTGAATTACTCTCCCTCAAGGTGTCCCTGTCCCCTTCTCTCTGAACTTAATTGCTTAGGATAGCTGGTCTGGTGCAAAGAATATTGTAATGTGAATGACATGAGGGCTTCCATTCTTGTTCCTTCTCTTCTCCTCCCCTCTTCTCTGTTTTCCTTTTTTCTCAGGTGTTTGGAAATATTAAGCTAAACGATGAGACAGCCATCAACCTCCACAACAACTTCCAGACTTTCTTCCAGGCACTCATACTTTTGTTCAGGTAAAAAAAAAATTAAGACAGGAATGTCCTGAAGCAAAACCTATACCCTGTGACCCTAAACACAAAACTGTTCCATTCTATTTAGGAATTTCCCCCGATGTAATTTAGACTTTTGGCAGTTTCGTTTGTAGTTGTGTTTACTCAGTCATGTGTTGGGTGGCAGTGTGGAAATTGAAACTGTGACCCTTTGGCCACAAATCCAACGCCTCAACTGCTAAGCCCCTGAAAGTTCCCGTACCAGTAGGAAAAAATGTAGGTGGGGGGAGTGAATAACCACTACTCTCCAGCACCCTCATCCATGGCTGAGTTGCCCTTGAGCAAGGCATCTAACCCCACATTGCTTCAGGACTGTCCCTGTACCTTACTCACGGCAAGTTGCTCTGGATAGGAGCGTCAGCTAAACACAATGTAATATGTGTTTTCTACATCAGGAGTGCCACAGGAGAGGAATGGCATGAGATCATGCAGCAGTGTCTGAGTGGGAAGGAGTGTGACCCCCACAGCAACCACACAGGGAAAGAGTGTGGCAGTGACTTTGCCTACTTCTACTTTGTCTCCTTCATCTTTCTCTGCTCATTCCTGGTAAAGTGCCCTAAACACACCCCTTAGTCTTTAGCTCACTGACATGTGCCATGGGCCAAATTTGTGAGATACCTCTAAAAGCAATGACATTCTTCAGGGTACACAGTCTTAATTACTCTTTTAAAACTCTTTAAAGAAGGCAAAAAAATTAAAAGCCTGTTTTTCCTAATTCAGTTTGAGGGGTGAAAGACTAGAGTAATAACTTGTGTGAGGAACGTGTGTTGTGGTATGAACAGTGGGAACAGATCCCTACCATTTATCAAATTGGTAACAAGTTTTCCACACATCGCAAAGATTATTTCCACCATACCAACGCATACCGACAATTCAGTCAGTTCTGTCCCTACCAAAGTTGAGACCAAATCTACTCTGTTGCATGGCCCATCTCAGCAATTCACAAAGTATAGACTTTGAATGGATTGCTTTTATCAAATGTTCTCTTTTTCACATGTATTTCAAATGTATCAGTTAAAATGCTTAGCTCTTAGTAGTTTTAGTAATATGTTTTTCGTTATTTTTTTTAGTTATATGTTTTTAGTCTGATTAATTGTACATTTTGGCCAGTCCACACTTTCACCACATGACTTTACCTATTGGGATAATAAAGTTTACTTTGACTTTAATGCTACTCATTTTTGTTGAAGGTGGACCTCCCAGCTTCAGAGCGTGAAAATCTTCTGCCTGTGCAATTATAACACGCAATTTTATTAATTAGCTGATCTACCTCTGCTTCTACTTCTGATAATTTGTGTGCCCATCAGAATTAGTCGTGTCACAAAATGTTTGTTTGAAATATATCAAACTCAGACACAGTTATTGATGTCCCTCAACAACTGCCTCATATCCTGCTCCTGCTTATAGATGCTCAATCTGTTTGTCGCTGTCATTATGGACAACTTTGAGTACCTGACGCGTGATGCCTCCATCCTGGGACCTCACCACCTGGACGAGTTTATCCGAGTGTGGGCTGAATATGACCCGGCAGCCTGGTAGGTACCAAAGCTTAACCCCCTTCTGGAAAAACAGAAGCGTCTCTCAAAACAGTCTCAGAACAGATTGAGCGTGACTTTTAGAATCTGAACACAACTAAACCCTAAATTGCTGGGTATCCGTTATTTGTCCCTGTCTGGTAGGCAAAGCCGACATAACCACCCAGGTTCCAGGAAGCTGTCGTCCCAGCATCACATACAAATGTTCTCTTTCTTCCTCCTTCCTCCTCACTCTATCCCTCTCTCTTTCCGTCCGCTCCACTTCCTTGCTGGATCCTCCAGATAAATCTGCTCATGTTTTCAGTGTTAACAGATGGACTGAAACGTACTCAGACCTAGACCATGAAAACAGCTTGTTGAGTTGCAACACACTTTTAGTTCAGAGAAACATCTGCAGGGGCAGATCATGAAAAAGAGTCTCATATCGCTGCTGTTGGTAGTAAAACCTCTGAAGTCCATTTTTGGTTATTTATATTTTTTTCATAAAACAACGCTATAGGTCACTCTTCATGTCAGTCTGTGACATTTAGAAATATTTAACATGCAAGCACATGACCATGTGTCAAGATATAATAGGCCTACCAATTTTGACAACACTGTGCTTAAATACTTAGAAAATATATGTATGTCTTATGAAAGAAAATTATTTTGGACTTGAGGTTTCTGCCCAACAGCGACGATATGGATCTGAAATATGCAGGATCCAGAGGTAACAAATAGGTGGAATTCCAATTTCAGACTCAGTGGTTATCAGTGTTACCCATTGCCTGCTGTTGCATCAGACCTTTTTGGTCTGTTGCCTTGTAGTTGTAGACAGGTGTACCTTGAATAAGCATTTATCAAATTATCAAGGTAATTATTATTCTCATGTGACTGGTATCTTACAGTGAACAGTAAAAATCACGCCAATGTAAAAACAATTGCCTCTTTTTTCACCAAGTTTGATGCTGTATTTACTGCATGTAATATTACTGATATTATTGGATTATTGTTGGCAGAAATTATGTTGAAATGTTGATGTCTTGTTTGAAATGTCCTGTTCCACACAGCTCTGGCTTAACTCTAACTCTGCTCTGTTCTTTGCAGCGGGCGGATAGTCTATAAGGATATGTACAATCTGTTGCGTGTAATTTCACCTCCCCTCGGCCTGGGGAAGAACTGCCCCAACAGAGTGGCCTACAAGGTTTGCAGAAGCCGCACATACCCTCTGCCCCACTGGGGGGAGCTGAGAGGCGGAAAAAATTGCCTGAAAAAAAAAAACTGGCCTGCTACCCCTCTCCCTACTAACTGAATCATGGGTAACCATGGTAACAAGAGGAAACTAAAGCTGCCTCTAGTCCTGGGCTCGTTTTGGTTTCATTGTTGATATAGTCAGATAGGCAACATAGGCAGTCTGTTCTACATGAGGCAATTTCAAGAGCAGCTCAATCTTATGTTACACCAGCAATGATGCATGCAGATAGACACACATGGATGTGTCATCATCCAAACATTGTGTATAGTGTACATATACACTATGTGGACAAACTCATGGAATAAATTATTTGTAAATGTTCACAATTACCAGTAAATTCCAATCTTTTATTTTTTTATTTTAAATCAGTTAAGTTTGGTGACTTGAATTTTGTTTCTTTTTTCTCCCTCTTCTTGATCCAATTAAATTTAGCAAAACCAGTCCCAAAGCTAATAATGTAATTAGTTTCTCTCAGAATGCTTGAAACAGAAAAAGTCATCACTAAAACGAAGGCAGCCTTGTGAGCTTGTGTTTCCTGGTTTCCATGAGTTACCCTCTGATCTGACCCTTCTAGCATGCAGGAAGAGACGTCTCCAGTGGGAGACAGTCACAACTCCCTCCCCCAACCTGTCCACCCTCACTTCCATCGCCCTCCCTGAAACCCTTATGTCTCTCAAACACATCTTACGCTCCAGCATTGCTGGTCTTTCTTCCAGATACTGAGCGTCATCCTCAACTTGGGAATTGGAACATGACAGGGATGTTTTCGAAATCCTGCCATAACCAATCCCCGGAAGAAAAAGAAAGAATAAGCCTGTTTAGTTTTTCTTTTTCTCATGGTCTTTTTTTCTGCCATTTTTTCCTTCCCTGATTGCCCTCCTCCCTCTTCCCTTTGCCCTGCGACATTTGACCGCTTGAAGTGGCCGCATGACCTTCCGCGATATGTATGAGGTGCTCCGCCATATGTCCCCACCGCTGGGGCTGGGAAAGAAATGTCCGCCACGAATTGCCTACAAGGTAGACTGCACACACATACACGCACATACCACACACACATGCACAGACACACATGCGCAGACACACATGCAAAGACACAAAACTTCTTGTCATCAGTCTGTATGTAGAAGCTGCTGCAGGCTGGTTGTGGCTCGTATTTTGTGGGGCTTTTTGAAGCTTGTGTTCTTTATTTATGGCCAGCTTAGTGGTTGGTGAACAGCACTGTGCCCGGTTGTTGACATAATTGTAGTCGTAGCTTATATATCTCTCTTTAATGCAAAATGTGTTTTTTGATATGATCCTATAACCTGTCGGGTGTTGCTAAGTGCCAATCCACTGGACTGCTTTGGCCTAGTGGTTAGAGTTGGTCTTGGGATCGGAGGGTCACAGGTTTGAATCCTGTTCCAGTAGGAAGAATGTGGGTGGAGGAGTAAACAATTAGTGCTCTCCTGTACCCTCCAGGGACTGTAACTGAAACCCTGTACCTAAATAACTGTAAGTGTGTAATGTAATGGACTTAACCCTCTGGGGTCCGAGGCTTCTCGGGCACTTTGAGGCAATCTGTTAAGCCTCAACATATTTACATTTTTCAGCTAACTAAGAGCATTTATCCAAAAGTGACACATATTGTTCTGTTCTGGAAGGCCTTAGCAGTAATAATGTGAAAGTAAAGTGAATGTAAAGAAATTAGTTTTTTCTGTAAAATTCTGTAAACACAACCTTACAAAAACCTCTTTTTCAAGGTCTTCAAACTTTGTAAAAAAACACACTATGAATATATCTAGCCAAGACTTTTGAAGCCTGCACCTTGTAAACATAAGTATTGGCTACATAAATATAAAGGCAGCAGTCAGAAATGTTATGTAGTTTCAATACTAATTGTAAAAACATCAGACTATGTCTGTTTTCTCCACACTTCAAATGCATATTCATTAGATGGGTGTGATGCACTTGAAATGAGTTGAAATGTGCCCCCCCCCCCCCCCTTGTCACTGTAAATGGGCCATCTGTCAAAGACAAAGGCCATTGCCCTCGCTACGGCTACTCCCTTCCCCCACACGTTAGGCTACAGTAGTCCTAGCCCAAGCCTTTGTTACAGAGGTAGGCAGAGTTAGGTAGGTACTTTATTGATCCCAAAGGAATTTTCAGGATCCAGCAGTTTACATGATACAGACAACTCGTACACAAATACAGAAAGCTTATACATAAAGTACCTAAATAGTACTACAATACATTATACGTATATACAGTAGTTTCAGAAACACTTTCTATACAGAACAATTTAGTTAGGCGAATAGGCACTTAGTAGCACCACAAAAAGAGCAAAGTTACTAAGAACAGTACATTTATAAAATCAACAGTCCTCATCAGGATGCCAAGCATCATAAGAGTTTCTGTCAGACGTCTTCCGTGAGTTCGCCAAGGTTCTCAGTGGCAGTGTAAACAGCTGAACTCAACTCAACATGTGCAAATGTTTACGCTGATGAAATGGGGCGTGTCATCATCTACTCTTGCTAAAGAATGAGCCATTGACAACGCTGATTTTCCACACATTTTACATGTGAAAAGCTAAGGCGGGTCGTTAAGAGGCTGCAGCCGGCTCAACACCCTGAAATTTGTAACTTTTGTTATTAATTCGATTACAAACCTCACAGATGCATTTTATTTTTACAACATATATATTCGAAAAGTAGACGATTCAAGGTTATGAATGGTGTTACTTGCGAGTTCATAGGACAAAAACTCGCGGAGATTTAAACATTTGATCACAACACAAAAAAAAATCCCTCCTGAGGGACCTGGACCCCAGAGGGTTAAACACACAATGGACATAGGAGGCATGCATGCTAGCAAAGAACCTAAAGCCTTTGGGTCAATGGCAGCTGTTACAAACGTGAACCTATAGGTGGTAGGGACTAAGGCTCATTCATTGCACAGCACTGTTCTCACTGGCTGCCATTGCACAAAAGCACAAGTATTAATACACAAGAATAGCATAATGTTTTAATACCTACGCTTGGAAAAGTATGAAATGTTATGGGAAAGGGAACACTAAATGTTTACATGAAAGACAAGGTTAAACATTAGGTTAAATAATAAGCGCTTAACCTGAGATAAAAATAAAAAAAAACACATACTGTACTTTCTTACATGTTTCCGCACACACACAGACAGAGAGAGAGGGTAGTGTGAATGGGCTGTGTGTGGCATCTGCAGCTGTGTGATGGAATGAGTGTTAGTGTAGTAGTGTGTGTGCTAGGGCCTAGAGCTGTGCCCGCCTGCCTGCCTGCCTGCCTGAGGAGGTCTGAGAAGGGCGCCTATGGCATCCCATAGCACACTGCAAATATAACCCACATGCCTGAGCAGTCCACACATTAATGGAAAAGAGAGCAATGATTGGAGAAATGAAGATGGGAAGAGACACAGAAAGGGAGATTCTGCTGGGAGGAAACAAGGCAGGGAGGGGAAAACATGATACGAGGTAGAGAAAGACTAAACTACAGACAGGGAAAAAGACAATGAGTAAGGATGAGAGGAAGAGGGAAATGACAAGAGCGATGGGGTTATGTTTGTGCACTGAAGCAGGGCTCCTCTCTTTTTCCCCATCCTTGTGTATCGTGGAAACGCATCACTCCCCATGTTTTCCTCTATCCAGGGACATGAATAGGTATTTAAAACATTTAGGGCTATAGCCCTGAAGTTGGAGTCTTTTTATGCAGGGCTTCTGGGGTTTCTTCCCTGAGAAATGTTGTTATTATTTATTTATTTATTTATTTATTTATTTATTTGACTGCACAGCGATCCAGGGCTATTTCTAGAACATCCGGGGCTATAGCGTCAGATGCCCAGGTCTAAAAACTAAAAACACCCCTGCGTCCATCTCCTTCTCTTAATACCCCCATCTCTCTCTCTCTCTCTTTCTCTCTCTCTCTCTCTCTCGTTTCTTTTCCTCAGCATGTCCGAGTGTTACCAAGGGCAGCCCATGTGTTGTGTTTTTTTATGCTATTTGTCTTAAATGGTTGTGGATGTGAGTGAGATGAGAGGTGCGGTATGTGACAAAAACTGTGTGTGTGTGTGTGCATGCACGCATGTACTGTCTTCAAGGATCCATGACCTTGACTACACATGTGGATGCAAGGTCCTCTCTCCCCCTCCCTCTTCCATGAATGTGGTTACTGGGCGAATACTGCATTTCTTCCTCGCTGCAGTGGCCGAAGCTCATTTGCATGCTTCCTGTTGAACTGTGTCTTCGTGTGTCTCAGCCGTCAAACTCTGATGGGAATTAGCCATGACTAGTCAGGATTTGGAGCATCAGCCTGCATGGTAAAAAAATGTTGCTTCCACTCATGAGACGAGCATTTAAATCTGTTTCTGAGGGACAAACTTACATGTTGCTCTCACTGTCTCTCTCCCAGCCTTTAAAACTTTCTCTGTTTCTCTCAGCCTTGCTCTTTCTTTTTCTAACCCTCTCCCCCTCTCTTTCAGCCTCCCTTTCTCTTTCTCTCTCTCTCTCTCAGCCTCTCTCTGTCTTTATCTCACTGTTTCTCTTCCCCTCTTTTTCAGCCTTCCTCCTTCTCTATCTCTGTCTTCTTCCATCTCCTCTGTTTTCTGTTGTCTGGCTTCTTTTACTGCACATGCACATGCACACAGTCAAAAAATCACAGGCCTCTGAAGCATTTTTTGTTGTACATGAACATAGCACAGTATAGTGTGGAGACTTCTGATCCTGTTACCAAACCTACCCAGCCATCTTCGGTGCACTGTTCCTACTCATACATTATATCTGCATGAGTGCTGCATGAACAATTTCTCTCTCTCCAGTTTTTTGTATAACTCACATCTCTGCTCACACAGATTAGTTAACGAATAACCTGCATTACTACTTGTGAAACTTACAAAGCACACATTTGCACACATTTAATCTTGGTTGATTGGGCTTTTCAAGTTTCACTTTCAAGTTTCACTCTCAAGTTACACTCTCTTCACAAACTCTCTTATGATGCTATCTCTCTTTCTGTCTCTCTCGTGCACTCTTTTACTCTTTCTGCCTCTCTCTTTCTCTCTGACTTCTCTGTCACTTATTTCCTGGAGAGTTTCTCATATGAGATAAGTGAGACGACATCTCTAATCCTTACTCTGTCTCTCCTCTCCTCTGCACTGTATAACGCACACCCTTTTTCACTCTCTCTGTCACATACACACAATTTCACAATTTCTCTTGAACACATACACACACACATACACACACACAGTTTTTCTCTCTCTCTGGGTGCTCACTCAAGTGTGGCTGTGTGCTGCTTTCCTTCTCTGTATGTGGCCATCCTCTGATCCCCGATGACCATGTAGCGGATGGTCAGGATGAACATGCCCATCGCCGAGGACAACACGGTGCACTTCACCTCCACCCTCATGGCTCTGATCCGCACCGCCCTAGAGATCAAACTGGCCTCAGGTCCGATATGCCTTCCTAAACAGACACACACACACATAGAGCAAATGAACCAATCAACTAAACTTCATGCCTTAAAGGAAAGGTTTGGTGTGAATCAGTTCATAGCCCTGTTCTTTGAAGTCACCAAGTTCGGTTTGTAGGAAAAAGAAAGAGAGTGTTCAATAAAACAGACCAAATAACAACTTTTAAATTGAGTTTAGTAGCTTTGATGCCACATCATCTCTTTCTGGTTTATGATTACAGAACTAGCCACCTAAATTGATAAAAGGTATTTATTTTAATATGTATAAATGGCTACATAGAATTGCTATAGTACAATGTTTAACGTGTGTACGATGTGTACTATATACTAACATATATACAGTGCACCGGAAAGTATTCACAGCGCTTCACTTTTTCCACATTTTGTCATGTTACAGCCTTATTCCAAATTTGATTTAAATTAATCTTTTACCTCAAAATTCTGCACACAATACCCCATTATGACAATGTGAATTTTTTTTTGAATTTATTAAGAATAGAAAACCAAGGAATTACATTTACATAAGTATTCACAGCCTTTGCCATGAAGCTCAAAATTGAGCTCAGGTACATCCTTTTTCCACTGATCATCCTTGAGATGTTTCTACAGCTTGATTGGAGTCCACCTGCGATAAAATCAGTTGACTGGACATGATTTGGAAAGGCACACAACTGTCTATATAAGATCCCACAGTTGACCGTGCATGTCAGAGCACAAACACCAAGCATGAAGTCGAAGGAATTGTCTGTAGACCTGCAAGACAGGATTGCCTTGAGGCACAAATCTGGGGAAGGATACAGAAAAAATGCTGTTCAAGGTCCCAATGAGCACTGTTGAAGGTCCCTAATGGCCTCCATTATTCGTAAATGGAAGACGTTTGGAACCACCAGGACTCTTCCTGGCCGGCTGTCTAAACTGAGCGATCGGGGGAGAAGGGCCTTAGTCAGGCAGGTGACCAAGAACCCGATGGTCACTCTGTCAGAACTCCAGCGTTCCTCTGTGGAGAGAGGAGATCCTTCCAGAAGGACAACCATCTCTGCAGCAATCCACCAATCAGGCCTGTATGGTAGAGTGGCCAGACAAAAGCCACTCCTTAGTAAAAGGAACATGGCAGCCTGTCTGGTATTTGGCAAAAGGCACCTGAATGACTCTCAGACCATGAGAAACAAAATTCTCTGGTCTGATGAGACAAAGATTGAACTCTTTGGTGTTAATGCCAGGCGTCATGTTTGGAGGAAACCAGGCACAGCTCATCACCAGGCAAATACCATCCCTACAGTGAAGCATGGTGGTGGCAGCATCATGCTATGGGGATGTTTTTCAGCAGCAGGAACTGGCAGACTAGTCAGGATAGAGGGAAAAATTAATGCAACCATATGCAGAGAAGATATCCTGGATGAAAACCTGCTCGAGAGCGCTCTTGACCTCAGACTTGGGCGAAGGTTCATTTTTCAGCAGGACAACAACCCGGATTGGCCTCAGAACCACTCCGTGAATGTCCTGGAGTGGCCCAGCCAGAGTCCAGACTTGAATCCGATTGAACATCTCTGGAGAGACCTGAAAATGGCTGTGCACAGACATCTCCCATCCAACCTGATGGAGCTTGAGAATTACTGCAAAGAAGAATAGGCAAAACTGCCTAAAGATAGGTGTGGTAAGCTTGTGGCATTATATTCAAAAAGACTTGAGGCTGTAATTGCTGCCAAAGGTGGATCAACAAAGTATTGAACAAAGGCTGTGAATACTTAGTTTTCTATTTTTAATAAATTCAAAATTCTATTTTTAATAAATTCAAAAAATGACACATTGTTTCACATTATGTAAATGTGATTTCTTGTAATTTCTTGTTTCACATTATGTAAATGTGATTTCTTAGTTTTCTATTTTTAATAAATTCAAAAAATGACACATTGTTTCACATTGTCATGATGGGGTATTGTGTGTAGAATTTTGAGGTAAGTGATTAATTTAATACTAGGCTTATTTTAGGCTATAATTTAGGCTGTAACATGACAAAATGTGGAAAAAATGAAGTGCTGTGAATACTTTCCGGATGCACTGTATACTACTACATATATACATTGAAGTGTTGCCACATATATTAACTATATTACTTACAATATTTTAATTAAGTATTAAAATACAGTGTTTGTGTGGCTGGAGCTCATGTGTTGCTTTCAACTCTGACTCAGTCCTTCAACCTTAAAATCCTTGTCGCTTATTTCTGATCTGGATCTATGCCTGCTTCTCAGAATAAAGCCATGACTTTAAACAAAGCCCCGAAGTGTTAACATTTCCTGACCTTTCCACGGGTGCCCGCAGGAGTTCTGGCACAACGTCTGTGCGACGCTGACCTGATGAGAGAGATCAACAGAGTGTGGCCCAGTCTCCCCGCCAAGACCGTTGACCTCCTGGTGGCCCCGCCCAAACGTGAGTGTCACCAAGTCACTACCACCCCACCAGGGACCATCTGGTCCTCCTGGGGGCTGTACAGCACAGGAGATGGGAGAGACGGACATGAAAAAGATTGCTTCTCTTGGGGGCTGTACAATAGCCTAGTAAACCAGCCCCTCAAACGTCATTTAATTTTGTACAGAGGGCCTGGCCTTGCGAAACGATTTCTTCCTGGAGGTGTGAACTCTGCTGAAGTTTAAAACAAGTGGCTCTGCCTTTACCCAACATCTGGTTAACGTCACGTATGCAATAAGCCTGCCTATGCACTACAATTCAAATGTATCACACAAAGTCAACGTCGTCGCTGGTACCTAATAGAGCAATGTCAATGGCAACACTGGCATCCCTCTGTCCAAAATGAAAGTGCGAGGGGCTGGTTTACCAGGCTAGCTGTACAGTGCAGGAGATTGCAGGAGAGAGAGACAGGGACGAAAGAGCTTACCAGTCGCTATGGTGAGTCAGTCAGACACAGACACACAAGGCAGGGAGACTGGCTGGCATTGGCACTGCATACTATAGACAGGCAGACTGACTGACAGGTTTACACACACACACACACACACACACACACACACACACACACACACACACACACACACACACTCACTCGCTAAGCAAATGGGCTATCGCTTGACTGATTGTGTGTGAACGAAACAAAAATACTGAAAGAATTGCACAACCATATTTAATCCACTAAACCAACATTTAACTAGTTCCTTTTCTTTGTAGTTGTCTTTAGTTGTCAGATAAACAGAATCCACTAGCTGCTCATTCATGACTCTCAGAGTGGCAGATGAACAGCTTTGATTTCAGGAGCCAGAAAGCTCATTTAACCACAATGATAAACACTCTCTTCACTGCAGATCCTGACCCCCACTGTAGATTGACCCCAGTGGTCTACTTGCCTCAAGACCCCACACCCTTGATTCCATCATTCCCAGCCCCCAAGAGTCATTAATGAGCGTAGCTTAGACTGTAATCTCTTCTGTGCAAAATACGGCTGGTGAGGCACCAAAACTGCCTTACACATCTCAGCTGTGGAGAATGGGCTTGAACACCTGGAACACATTAGCTGTGAAATTATGTTAGGCCGTAAATGTGGGGCAGTATCTGCTGCATGAATGACATGCCAAGGAAGATCAGTTGTATTCAGTGTGGTGATTAATACTCTGTGGTACAGAGGCAGTAAATCAAGTCTTCTCCAGTGTCTCATACCGCTCACTGAATTGAAGGTGTAATGCATTGCTTTGCTACCATCTGGTGGACATATTTTGTGAACACTACCTGTCTTGCAATATAATAGCAATCAGTTTTTAGACGAGGGGTTTCAGTTGTACTATCTACAACTCAAGAATGACAATTTTGTTTAATATATTATTTGTTGTATTTATAAATATTTAATGCATTTTATTGTAAAATAACCAAATGAATTCAAAATATTGCACAGTGAAAAGAAGGGATTGAAATTTAGGCAGTGCAACATTCCTCCTGTAGTCTTCTAATCTAAATGTAGCTGCACATTTACTTCTTAAAATGAATCTTTCCTCTCCTCCTTTAATCCTGCGTTCTCTTACCCATCCTCCCACTCTTCTTTCCTCCTCTAGCGAACGAGCTGACGGTGGGTAAGGTGTATGCTGCTCTGATGATCTTTGACTACTACAAGCAGAACCGAGCCAAGAAGCTCCAGCAGCTGCAGCAGCAACAGCAGCCTGGTGTGGGAGTGCCGGTAGGCTACCACGCACCATCACTGTCCTGGCCCCTGCTCACCCACACCCACACACCTACACCAACACACAGAGCAAGGACGGCCAGACCAAACCATGTTTTACCATAACTTTTTCTTTTTTTAGCCTAAGACCTTCAGCTGTTGGGTGTCCCATGTAACATCAAGTTCAAGTTTGTCATATTCTCAATTGTATATGTATAACTAGCAGTGAAATACGTCAAGTACCTGCTTCAGCTATAGGGAAGAAGACATCACTTAACAAGAAGAAGTTAGACAATGAGAAAAAAAAGGCAAAACATTTCATTATTTCAATTGTCTTGTTAACAACTTGGCCAAGAGAGATTTGGCAGCAATAGAATTTTTCAGCTGTGTTCTGTGGTGTCAGTTATCCAGTTTTAAACATTTCTTCCTGTTCTTGTTTGAACAAATATGTGCTGCTTGATCCTGCTTGTGGGTGTGTGGTCTTGCCAGGGAAAGACAGGTGCCCTGTTCCGCCCCATGCTGCCCTTAACTCAGACAGAGGAGCAGGAGCCCCTAGTCATCAGTGCCAAAGCTCTGCCTGCAGTGCAGCCTGATTCGCTGCCTCAGCCAGAGACTCCGCCCACTAACTCCTTGACCAATGGAGAGGCTGCGTAAGCGACAAAGTGTTTTGTATTACAACCTTAGTTTGTATACTGATTGCCAGACAAACTTGGATGTCCAGTTTTATTAGGCAAAATAGCATGTGTATGTAGGTACATGTGGATGCAATTTTTTCAGCTTGCATTTTTTCTGATGTGTGTGGGTGCATGTGTGTGTGTGTGTGTGTGCACATTCATAGCCAAACCCAGAGCAGTGCCATGAAGAAGTCTCCATCAGGGGAGATGTCTCAGGAGCATCAGCAGAGAAGCAGGAAGTCAGTACAGAGGGGCCAATCAGATGACACACAGACCTCAAGCAAACCTCAGGTACCTAGACAAAGCTCAAACAAACCTCAGTAGTCAGGGAATACTCTAATCAGCACTCACAGACAATTTCTAAGTGACAATAGGATCTTGTTGTTCTAGTGTAAAGTGCTATAAAGACTTGTGTTTGTGCAACAGATGACAGCTAGCACAACTCGATGTTAGAATGTGACTAAACTCCCGACACCTCAAAAAAGGATACACTACTGACTTTGCTCATATCCCGGATTTTAGCTCACTTGGTAGCATGTCTGTCTCCCAAACCGGAGTTGCTGTGAGGTCATGTGAGTTTGTGGTGTGCATTATTTGTATTGTAATTTGTGTGTGGGTATGTTTTTCTGCGTGTGTCTGTTTTACAGGAATCGGGAACAGAGCTAAGTGATGCTGAGTACGCCTCAGACATGGAGCGCTTCTCCATCCTAGAGGGTCCTGGCCGAGCCTCCTCTATGCCCCGACTCAATGCTGAGTATCAGGTACTCCCTCCTTCACCCCCTCCAGCTAGGCACAAGCAGCCAGTGATGTATCAGGAGCACACAGACAACTTTTAGGAATGATAATGTGTACTAAATCAGATTTTTACATTTTATTTCAGGCCTGCATATATTCAGAATAGATCTACCACCACACTTTAGTACTTAGTACTGAACTAGATTTTGTCATGATTTTATGATTGTTGACTGATGTTTTTTTTTGTGCGCCCATGGGTAAGCTAGTTTCCTCTACATGCCTGTTTTCTTTGCATCTAACATATCTTTCTAATAAATGTCTGTTTTTATTTGTCATCGGAATGAGCTGGGCTGTGCATATCATTTCTCACATTCTTTTCCTTTCCTCCTTGCTTCCCATTGCCAACGTTAAGTCATTCTTTTGTGACCAGACTCTTCTCTCTGCCTAATCACTTATTCTTCGTGTATGCATCCGCTTAAGCAGTCAGCTTAAACACCCTGGAGGTTGCTTTCACAACTATTTTTGTTCCGATACAAACCCTAAACCGATACAGCAAAGCTGCTTATAAGAGGTCAAGGTCCTCTTTTGAACAATGTGAAACCTTCAGATTAAGACATGGATGATGTAAAAGGATAACAGGGAGATCTGTCCTTTAAACTATGTTCAAATTTGTCCTTTGAACCATGATAAAGAGACTTCTAGCCAGCTCTAAGCTGTAAAAATCACCAAGGCTTTGAACCAGTTCATGGAACAAAAACCAGAAACTTTTGGTATTTGGCTAGGAACTGAAACGAAACCAGAAACTTTATATATTTTTATGTTCCGAAACAGAAACGTTAATTTAAAATAATGGTAATGGTTAATACATTTTTTTTTTTTTTTTTTTTAAGAAAGTTTTGTATTTTTTCTACAATTGACCCCATAAAGTCCACTTTCTGTCATTCACTCAGTGCATGAAGAGAGCATAGAGAATGGCCTACGAACACAGACAGCATGATTTTGAAAGGACTATGTAGTCTCCCAGTCTCTCAAGCACACTTTGCATTTTCTCTGCGGAAATGCAGTCTAGTTATATATTTTGTTTCAAAACCACCCAGCAGTGTTCCAGTGCAAAGTTGTTGTTTGTTAAAAGGTGTCTTGGGTGATTTTTTTGTTTCTTACCCTATCACAAACTTTCAGATCTCAGCCTGTCATCTTCATCAACAGTTTCTTTTGCCTTCCAAACAGCTTTTTTTCTCTGTTTAATTTATTACATTTTCGTTTGTTCTCCCAGTTTCAGTATTATCACTTTCTTATCACACAATGTATTTCTTTCCTTCTACCTTTGTCTAATTTTCCCTCCATTTTTTGTCGAGGTTCTGTTTTTGCCCGTCTGCTTATGTCCTGTCCTCTTGCTTCCCTCATGCTCCTCCTTTCTGTGTCCCATCTGTCTTTCTTCCCATCCCTCTTTTTCATCCCTCCATCCCTTCGACACCACTCCTCACTGGTCGCCCTCTCCTGACGTGTCTACTGTGTGTTTCAGCAGCGGAGCCATCCTCGTCACACCACTGGACCTTACCTGCCAGTATGTACCACCCCTCCTTTCCTTTCTCTATATCTCCGTCTCCCTCTTTCTGTCTTTTTTTTTCTCCCCTTTCTCTTTCTTCCTCTTTCTCATCTGTCTGTTTGTCCATGCCTCTCAGTCCCATTGCCTGTGTCTGTTAAACATTGTGTTCCAACACTGTTTCAACACCGGGGTACTTTCTACTGAGGTATATTGCATAGACTGCTGAGAGGGACTGGGAATGTACCCTTCATTTCCTTTTAAAGGAATACAGTGGTCATAAAGAGTACACTGCCATTCCAAGGCCATAAGGGGGTTAAAAGAGGTGCTTATGTGGGAAAACCCTGTAGCCTACATTGTCAATAGAGAACTTGCCAGTCTTTTTTACTGAAGAAGAAGCCATTTTAAGTGTTCTCATAAAGGAAATAAATGCAGGCAGTCTCACTCCCTCATAAGCCAATGTCAACCACAATGTCAACATGGTTTCTTGGCTTCCGAAAATGGTGTCCAAGGCTACTGTGTTTGTTTTTAAGCGTAATGTATGCAACTTTGTGATGTAGTTCGTGTACCATATGCCCCAAAGTACATAGGGTAGTTGTATACATGCAAAGAGCATTGTTTTTGTATTGTAAGATAAAAAGTGTTGTGTATGGTTTTTGCCCTCTCCATGTCTACTGCTTTCTCTTTCAAAACTAGTGTAAATACTATCATGCTTGCACACTGCTTTATTAGTAAGACTTCTAATACACTTAATGGGTATCTTCTTGTTGGCCTAATTGAGTGCCTCTGAACAAATACCAATCTCCTGGGAATGACTCAGGGTTTATTCAGTATTGGAATGGTTCACAAATGCAGTTGCTGGTATTCTAGCTCTGCCTTTTAGCACAAGAATGTCCAAGGTGAAGAATCGCATTGAAAATATAGACAGCTTGTTTTGTATTGGAAATTCTCAACAGTTTCATTGGAAACTGTCTGTATTGGAAACTTCACTCAGTATCTAGTCACATTACATTTTAAATAACAATAAAAACAAACTGAATGTTAGTGTGTTGTATTTGCATCTGCTCTGGTAAAGATGTGCAAAGAAGGGGGTGAGCCTTTTCCAAGCACAAGCCTGCAGTGGCCACTAGATGGCAATAGCAGCCTTGTGACATGCTTCTCTTTCAGATCCGGTGGCAATGTGACCGTAATGAGACTGTTAAACAATGACTATGGGTTGTCTTACAGGGGGGAAGAGGCTGAACATGTAAAAAACATATGAGAACAATAGACAAAAATAGTGACATTTATTTGAGCACATAACTAAGATTCTCTTTTGTGAAGAGACTTTTCATTAAATTCAGCTATATTCAATGTGTTTTTGTAGCTTTATTTGTCATTGTTTCAAATGGCCTCATGGTACTAAACGATCAGAGCCAAAGCCACTGTGTGGCTCGGCCAACCTCTTTGACTCCCTTCTTTTGTAACAGAGGTCAATCTCAGTGTGGCTTTCTTATGGGTGTTTGATACAAACATCACATGTTGGTGTCTTTTTTTTTTAAGTGTCCCAAACATCTAATGTGATTTATGTGGCAGTAGTGGGCTTAACTGAATGCCATTTAGTATTGTGGACAAACTATGCTAGTTGTGCTGGTTCTTTCTTTCTTTCTTTCTTTCTTTCTTTCTTTCTTTCTTTCTTTCTTTCTTTCTTTCTTTCTTTCTTTCTTTCTTTCTTTCTTTCTTTCTTCCTTCTCAAGGGTTCCAGGACATATTTTGTATTATTGTAATGTAACTTTTCTATAAAAAAAATACTTATAACTAAATAGTTACCTGCATAATGCATTTCAAAGCCACTTTTCTGTTTAAGTGTTACCATAGCCCCCTTAGCCAGTAGGGGTAGTGTGTGTACACATCAGGAGAATCGTAGATGGAATAAAATGGTTATGAGCCTTAAAGACTTTAATGCCATTCCCAGACAAACTAATGGCAAAGTAAAAGGATCTGCAGACAAATAGATGAAGTTCACCCAAACAGACACAGACACACACATACACACACAGACACACACATTTAAGGTTTTTTCCCCTCTTATCTAACTCTCTGTTTCTCTGCTGTGCTCAGCCCATTGTAGACACAAGCCCCTTGACCATGAGGCGCTCAGCGTCTACACTGGCCCCACAGCGCACCCAGGAGGTAAATCTGAGGGAGTACGGGTTGCAGAGGTCCTTTCAGGTCCAGGGCCCGGACAGAGCCCAACACCACCACCATCACCACCACCACTGCCACAAGCGCCGCGAGCGGGACAAGAAGCACAAGTCACCGGAGAGGGTCAGCCCAGACCAGACCACTACTGCAAGGGGTATGGTGCAACCACGATGACTTTCACACACCCCACACACTCACTCACATTCTCACAAGCAAGGCTTTTTCAAACAGGGAGACTCACACCTCCATGCAGAAAAGAAGGCATGGAGGTTCTCAGAAAAGCCACCTTGATATGATTTACAGTAAATTAGACATCAAAGGGTTGCTCAAGAACAAAAAAGTTTTTTTTGCCTGTAAATGAGCTACCAAAATAAGTAATACAAGTCCAGTTGTGCTGCTGCATTCTGGACCATTTGCAATGGTTTTATTACACAAGCAGGTAGGCCAGTCAGGAGGTAGTTGCAGTAGCCAAGGCAAGAGATGACCATAGTCTGTACCAGAAGCTAAGCGGTATATTGGGTCAGGTAGAGTCATGATTTTTCTAATGTTGTACAGTGCATAGTAGCAGGACCGCGCTACGGAGGCAATGTGGTCAGAGAATGATAGCTGGTCATCAGTCATGACACCCAGGTTTTTTGCAACTTTGTTTGGAGCAACAGTGGCAGCGCCTATATTCAGGTTAATATCATTGCAGCCAACAACAAAACCAGAATGAGAACAGCCCTGAAGTCTGTAAACTTCTTTTCAGAATCTGTAAACCCTGCCATTAACATAGAAATGGCAGCCAATAATTTAGTGACATTTTTTTTAGATATAAACATTTCAGCCAACGCTGGTTACTGCTTATTAATTTAAAAAAGAATAAAAAAACAGGTGGTCATGTGAATTTCATCAAGGCAAAATACCAACTAAATCTCAGATGGTACAGTACTGTATGTGGCCTTTCATTGTTAGAAGCACACAATATAGTCTATAACTCACCACTAACAAAGGTCTCACCAACATAAGTTTCTGTCACTGATTTCCTGGACTGATATTTGTTCTGCTGGTGGGTATACTGGTTTTGGTACTACAAACTGGTTAAAATCAATTTGTGGATTTTTTTTCCCAAAAAAATAAGGAATGTACTGTTTAGCAAAAGGGGTTATGGCATACAGCCACTGACAGTAACCACATGTGACAGACCATAACTGCCTGGAGCTGGAAACAAAGGGTATGACAGTTTCTGCTTCACCTAAATTAAAAGAACAGTAAAAGAATAGATGAATGAAATGGCAACTGTCAATCTTTACATAAGACTGTCCTTTTACATTTGTCTCCGTGTTTGAATGAAGAATATGGCAGGTGCCATTGCTCTTTGCCACTCCGCTACCTCTGTGTGGTGATGCATAAATTCCACTCCAGATTAGAGCTGATGAGGTTATGGAGCAAAAGGTCCTCTATTGACTTCTCAGGGGCTCACAGGGAATATTCCTGTGTCAGGCGCTTTGGCGACACAAGAAGCAGTCTTACCAACACAGGGATCAGGACAGGGTAAGCTGCTTTTGAAGGGGTGAGGAGTTTTTTTATCTCCTATTGTTACTTTTTTTGTGTGTGACTGAACAGACAAGGGTGCCTGAAAAAACATAAAGGAACTTCAGGTAAATCTGTTTAAACAGCACATTTTAAGTATATTTTGTTGGCCTTTGTGCCTTTATTTGACAGTGAAGAGATGACATGATATGAGTGTGTGAGAAAAGAGGTAGGGTTGGAAAATGATCTGTCCGGATTCGAGCTGGGTCCACATGGGCACTCACCTGTTTATGGTACAGGTGCTCTAACCATTGCGCCATAGTACTACTCAATGCAGGACAGTTTGAGGAGGTATTGAAGTATGTTCTGGCCAGGTTTGCCATCCTCAAAGGAGGCTCTGAGGTGTATCAGAAAAAAATGTTTTTATATAATTCTCATGTTTGGCACCTGTTCAAGGGATAAGGAAAAATAAAAGAACCTGGTTTGAAACAGAAGAGAGGATGAAAGAGTAGAAGGACAATATTGACAGAGTGAACATGCCAAGTGTGCACATTCCACACAACCAGATGTACCTGAACACTCATCGACCAACCATCCCAGTCTCTCTGTACCTTCAGTTTATTACTCTGAGTTTAGGTCACTTCTGTGGTCACAGCAGACTTTATAGGACACTTTTGGTGAGCACAGGGCTATGAAATATGGCTTGTTTTACTTTTACATGATCTACCAGAAGAGAACACAGATAGTGATAAAGAGAGGCCCTTAAGCCAGCACATGAGCGAAGGTTTCCTTGGAAACGGGCTCTAGCAGCAGGCCATATGGTTTCCATTTCACTGTTTTGTCCCTGCTCTGCAGATGTAAGTTGATGGAGAGGTTTTTGTGTGTTCCCATCTTGTTCAGATATGATTGCAGAGGTGACGGGCGAACATGTGAGCCGGGATCGGGCGCGGGACCAGGATCGAGGACGTTCGCATGAGCGAAAGCACCACTCTGCATCCGGTGAGCCCAAGACGCGCTACTACTCGTGCGAACGTTATGGCAGCAGGGAAAGGGGCCATGCACATTCCGCCGGACCCAGCCGATCCACCTCACCCGGGGAACAACATGAGACATTACGCCTCAAACAGGTTTGTGTGCTTGTGTGTGTATGTGTGTACTTTATCTGAACATTGCAGCATTCACCTTAGAGCGGTATATACATTTCTGTTCCCTGGATATAATCTGTAAGCTTGTAGTTACTTATAGGTACACATGTAGCTATGGCGTGCATGTATGAAAGATGAATTGTGTGTGTGTCTGTGTGACGTCCTTGTCAATGCATAGGCCCACTCTGGTTCACATCATCGACTAGGCAAACTAGTTTGCGATAATGCACAATATTTAAATGTCCTCATGCGATGCCCCCTCCCCTTTCACTTCCAGGCTGGCATCACTACCAGGGGTAGCCCAGTGATTTTGGCTTCGAGTGGCAACCGCAACCGCCGGCAACTCCCTCAGACCCCCCTTACACCACGTCCGGCTGTCGCCTACAAAACTGCCCACTCCTCCCCCATCACCATGCCACCCACCAGTGCCCAGCGTCCCGTTGCTGCTGCGTCCAGCTCCGGGTCAGGTCGCCTGCCACGGGGCCTTTCGGAGCACAACTCACTGCTGGCCGACTGCGCCGGCCCGTCCCCCCTACCTGTCACCCGCATCGGCTCTGTGCCCAGCTTGGCCGCCGAGCCACGACAGCCACTCCCCGAAGACAGGGATTACTTCCAGGATGCCCTTAGCACCCACCGCAGCATGGGCCGCTCGACGGCACAAACACTGCCCAGCAGCACCACGCCAGCCGGGGCAGGGGCCAGAACCAGCTCCTCTGCCCTGGCCCAGTCGGGCCGCGGTGGGGTGCCCAATGGGTACCATTTCACCCTGGGCATGAGCTCAGAGGCCAGCTCTGCAGCCAGAGGCACGGGTGGGTACCAGGACACTGAGAAAGAAGACTGGTGCTGACGTGCCCAACAGGGCTAGACGAACAGGCAAGAGACAGATATGAGATGATCATATCTCACTTCTGAGCACAGTGAGCACACTGCAAAGTCTCTGAGGGTGTGTGTGTGTGCAGACATACATATGTTTTTATGTCTGGAAGATTGTTTCTCCGTGTTGTGAATGTATGTTAGTATTTGTCTTGTTTCAAAAAGAAAATTGACTTTTTGGACACCTCTACAGGAGACAGCTGCGTTGGAGATGACTGTGGAAAAGAACTGTAGGAAAAAAGAACTCCCACACTGTCCATTCCGCAAGCAAGATTAAATTCACAATGTTTCGGTCATAGACCTTCGTCTGGGTTGCGACCTGTTAAAGATAGGGACCTGAAAGAACAGTGCAAAATGGACGCGCCTGAAACAACAAAAAAGAAAAATAAGACCTGTTTGGCACATGTTTGGCACCTCAGAAAGACTGCAGTGTTGCAAGGCTTCATTGCGCTCCCAGACAGAGAGTTTCAGATGTGCATAGCTAAGCTGCTCTGCGCATTCCTCCTGCAGAGATAAGGGACTGGCAGAGAAAAACAGAGCAGTTGACCATGTAGCGATGGGGGAGTCCCCAGCAGTCTCTGTCTGCTCTCTCTTTTAAGGTTTACTCTATAGGGCTACTCATGGACAGACAGGCAAGGTAGTAAGGGACAACCCCCCCCCCCCCCCCCCCCCCTTTCCCAAGGCTGTTGGAGGGGTGCCAACGTGCTAAGTTCAGAGTAGGAGAGGCCACACTGAACAGCACTGGAGCCGTGACACCCAAGTGATGATGATGATAATTATGACAAATGCACTACTACCATAGTGCCACTGGAAACTACACCCATTGGCTGGAGTCTTGCCCATCTGTTGGTTTTTGTGACGGGGGATGTGAAATCAAAGTATATTATTTTTAAGACTTGCTGCTTCTTTTTTTCACTGTCACTTCAATAAAGGAGTGGTGAAGAAAAAAAAACACATGCATGCACGGAGATGAAGACAACATGAAAAAACATGAAAAACTAAGGCCAAAATTGTAAATTGTTTTGTATCAAGCTATAGAGTAGTAAATTAAATAACAGTGTTCCTCCTTTTGTATTGTTGTATCTTCAGATGGTTCCTTGAAGAGTATAGCTGGATGCCATGGACAAGCTCTACGTTTTTTTTTTCCTTAAAAAATGCAGTGCTCAAGCCGTCAAATACTGTACCAAGTGCCTAACTTTAAATGTGCTACTGTTTGTGGCTAAAATGCAGACCTATAGAGGTGACAGCCAGTGTACACTTAAGGGAAGAATCTGAGGTGACATCTTGGACACAGGCGATCAGTACCAAGCAGAAGTGGTGTGGCATCTCCACAGTAGCGTATATCACACATGTAAACAGATTTATATGTTTACACAAAAAATAGATTTTTAAATAGACTATTCTTTGAGATTCATTTATTGGTGTTAACAATAAAATGTTATATTAGAGCTGGAGAAAATGACATGCAAGAGTTATATTGCTGATATAGATTACTATGATGACAGTATATATGTGTGTAGTTAGTTTGGTGCCAATTCAGAGTGAACTACAAAACAGGTGTGGGTGGCATGCATGCAAGAGGATTCCTGTCTGACTTTGGTTGTTAATACTGTCTTTAAGCTGCTGCCTGTGATTAATGCATTGGTGTGGGTAGGTCTTTATTTTGTACAAAACAAAGGGCATGGCAAGCTCTACCTTTTATCCTCAGCTGTGCAAGAGTCATTACTGGGTGAAGAAGTCAGCTTCCGTTTTCTAGCATACATGCTACAGTTTCATGCATAGGTAGCAGACCTTCACTCTTAAAATTTCCTATTGATTATAAGTAGACGAGCATATGTATTTCATGTAACAGTTGTTTCCTAAAAAAGGACAAAGACAAAAAATCCTACAATTGTTAGTGTTATGAAATATAATTGGTTATATGGGTTCTGTATTCACATTGAGGGCCCATTAAGTCTTCTCCCACATATGAGTAAGGTGATAATGGGCTGTGTTTTGCATGTCCATTATATCTAGATGGTCTATGATGGCTCAGTGCAATGTGGAGAAATGAGAGGAAGAGCTTCTGATGCCAGACATAACATTAGTTGAATGAAAGCATTCCCATACTGAATCTATACTGTGAGAGCTGGCCCAAAGTACAGTGGACTGTAAGACAGGGTATCTGGAATGGCAGCCATATTGCCTTCACTTTTTATCCAGCTCTTTTTGACATCTATGAAGAGGTCATGGTAATAGAGGTTTACACTTTTTTCAGTCATAGGTGACAAGGAGCAAAAGAAATAATGTGTGTTGTCCCTTCAAAGAAATGTATATTGTTCTTTGTCCCCAACACCATGTGGACTGTTGACTCAGTACAGTTGGACTATGCAACAAGATGACACTTTAGGTCCAGTTGGCCTCCATTGTAGCTTTACCTCCAGGGCTCTCTAAATTCAGGCTTTAGCACGATTGTGACCAAAACATACATGCTCTCAAAATTTGTTCACAGTGTTGTAAAGAACACATGTAAAATAAGATGTACACTGACAAAATGTTCCATTAAGACACAAGTGGCGTGTTCCCTGAGGATACCTAACATTTTAATACACTGGCAAAGTGCATGATGCCATCCTAGATTGCCAGTGAAGTTGTGTATTTGCTTTGGTCACTTTTCAAAGGCAAACTGTTTATGGTTGTCTTACTTGTGCCGTCAGATAGAGTAGTTGTCGCAGTTGTCACCAGAAAACATTGAGGGGAGAAAAACTGCCAAATTCACCCTAGCGCCTCTTTTTTTATTTTATTTTTTTATTTTTTTGTTATTTTACTTCTTGTACCTCATCCACTTCAAATGTGGCTTACGTCTTTGAACACACATTTGCATGTTCAAATGAAATATGTGCATGTGTGAAACTGTATATCATCAAGTCCATTTTATAGGATGCATTCACTTGCTGGTTGTTTTAAAATGCCATTTAATATATCTCATGGGTTGAAAAGGGAGATGGAGCAAACACATTTTGCGCATTTACAGTGACAAACAAAATGATGATGGTGTTGTGTCCTGGACTGATGGTGTGGTAGTCATCTTGATGTCTGTGATCCGCTGGCTCTAGCACTGCCTTTATCGTTCTCTCTTCGGTTCACGCTGGTCAATATTATTGTCATTTACAGCATTGCATTTTGTATGGAGAAATGTCCTTAGAATTGAGTTATGTAAAAAAATAAAACTGGTAAAAAGTGCCTCATTATGGCATTGTTTCTGTGGTGTGTGTCAGTGTATGGATCCATAGAAAATGTGTGATCCCTGCATATATTATGGTCTTTTTGGTAAGGTGGTTGGCCCTCTTTGAAGAACATGCCTAACCATGACGGAGAATCAGCTCCTAGTACAGAGAACCTGACCTGGACTTGATTCAGCAATCCGCACTGTATGAAGATAAGTGCTGCCTTTTCTGTTTCATTCAGGGTGATGCTTTCATGGCATTCATATAATTAGTTATTTCAATGTACAGAGAGCCTGGTGCAGATTTCCATGTTCATGGTGCCTCCCTGAACACTTGAGGTGCTGATTTTCCTGGCAACCACCAAACTGATAGTAGATCATTAATGTCGGAATGATGTTCAACTTTCAGGTTGTAACATGTGGGAACTACTGTAAGTATGTGTGTGACAACGTGAGATTAAGTATTGGACGGGGTGCTCATTGGCCTTTAGCGGAGGCGGGGCGGACACTCGAGAACAAGTACAATGCTCCTTAGGCTGTCAGCCGCCTCGTGTGCGCGCAGACTGCAGTGGCAGCAGACCAGGGTGGCAACAAGAAAGGCGCGCAGCGAGGACGTGTTGATGTCCGGCTTCTGAAGTGGAGAATTTTTGAAAAGTTTTTAGACATGTCATAAATTCATCGAATTTAAACAAAACTTTTTAAACGTTTTGACAGGCCGTGCATGTGTATTTTACATACCATTTACGCACGAGCGCACCCGAGAATCACAGTGTTTTCCAAGCGGGCACTGTTCCAGAACAACCATCAGCAACAACAACAACGTTTACCAAAATGATAAAGCGGGTAATTGTGCTTATGGCTGTGCTCCAGGCTTGTTCTCTCTCTGAAGTAGTTCCAACCGACGCAAGTGGGATGGGATCAGGAATGCCACCAACGGGTAAGCGGTTATCAGTTACTCCCATCATTTTATCCAGCAAGTTAATTTGACAGTGTCGGTGCTTTTTTGCAGTTAGAATTATGCTTTGTTTGAATTGTTTATTTTGGAATTATACAAAGTAGCCATTTTATGGCAATTAATTTCCTTTTTGTTAATTATTTGAAAAGCAGGAATGATATGTGAATGAATACAGTGTTTTGTGTCAAGCATCGCCTCTTGGCGTCGCTGTTGTTCAATATATATCTACCGAGGAGTCGCAGGTGCTTTGTTTTTTTAGTTAATGGAGACACATTCGTAAGCGAGAACGTCTTAAAAACATGGCTTACATTAGTCAATACTTCGTGTTAATACCCATTCGGAATATTTTTAATGACTTGCCGTCACGCGGTTTTAGGACTAGCTGCACCTTGCTAAAATTAGGCTACCTCTTTTTTTGTCATAATATCAAACTCTTAACACAAATTAGGGGAGACCGGGGTTGGTTGTCACATTTTTTTCTTTCATTTGAATCCCTCAAAAACGGTGTTATGAATAGATTCCCTTTCAATGTATAATGTACATGTAAGCTTAAAGTGTCAGGTAGGACTGGAGGGTCATAAATCGCCTTAAATTCATTGTGTTCAAAGGATATGGGCTGCTAAATAGACATTGACAGCTTGCCGCGGGGTTGGTTGTCACACACTATGGGGTTGGTTGTCACAATGTTATTTCAATGGGAGGGAGGGGAAATGATAACATGCAAATATTTTTGAAAATTATGCAAAAAAGTGAAGTGAAATTTAATCAGAATATAAGTATAACACACAGGCATTGGGAATATTGACATTGGAAACATTGAAACAAAACATAGACTTGCTGAATACATACTATTTTATAACATATTATTTAAATATACATATTATGCACCAAAAGACAGATTAGAACAATTACATAAGTAGGCCTATTGTTACTATTTAGATTTGTGTGTGTGTTTGTGTGTCTGTGTGTGTGTCAGAGAGTGAATACATAATGGCCATATATTACATTTTTGTATGGGAGACAATGTGACAACCAACCCCAAACAGAGTGTGACAACCATCCCCAACTGACCTTGTATGCTAGTAGTGACGCTAGCAGCCACAAGTTGTAGCATAACTAAGAAAAAACATATTGAAAATATAGCTCTGTCGTTATACTTTTTAATGGTAATAGTTTTTCTAAAGTCAACCCATTAGTTACAAAACTAGAAAAGAAAACTTAAAGTCCTAAAAATGTACATTTTGACATGAAAAACCTTAATATAGATCTCACCTCAAAGTGTGACAACCAACCCGTGTGACATCTAACCCCGGTCTCCCCTATGTGTTTAGTTCAGCTATTTTTTAAAACGTAAACAATTTTGTCACGTCTGGTAAAGTCCATTTCAGTTACTTTACTATGACCTCACTATCACTATTCAACGACTATTACAGTGAGTACTGGTAATAAAACCCCTTCTCCAAAATAAAGCATATTTAACTAGAAAAACACTAAAGAGAGCGCAGACCTCCGCCAAGGCAGCTGAAATCTCCACCTTATAATCCCCACCTGAAGACTTGTTTGATGTGTAAATTAGAAAAATCCTGGATCCAGATGGTGATCCGGATCACCACCAAAAACATATCAGTTCTAAGTTAGCCAACTTCTGATCTACCCTGTTAATTACGTCGAAATCCGTCCAGAACTTTGAGTTATGCTGTTAACAAACAAACGGACAAACCAACACCAGCAAAAACATAACCTTCTTGGCGGAGGTAATTATTAGTAACTAACCAGAGTTATGCATATAACTTAATAAAATTGCGCTGCTGTGTTTAATCTCTTCGAAAACCAAGTAATCGAAGAGGACAACTTGCTCCGAAGTCAGGATTTGTCTTGTTCCTCAAGCACACTGACCAGTACGTGTTTTAGCATGCATGATTAGAGATAATGATTAGAGATAATTAGAAAGAAAAGTCTTTCACATATTATGCCATAAAATTCCATCCTATCTGTCTCTCTGTCTCTCCCTTCCTTCCTCCCCATTATCCAACCAGCCTTTTCTTTTGATACTTTGTTTGTGCCCCTGTTTGAGTATACATCTCACAGGAGGTTAATGTATGTTCCTCAATCCTCAAAATGTCTTCTGACATCATAAAGAGACTCGGAGCTTGCTTCTCTGTCCAAACCTTTGCCAGCCATCTGTTTGTGATGTCTGTGAACCACAGACTCTGCTGCTGAGTCAAAGGGGTCACCCGCATGATGAACACTGTTTGGTTTGTGTAGTGTGTGTGTTCAGGCTCACTTCTACCTAACCTCATCTGGCATGACGTGTGAATTTCTGCTTGGCTCCTTGCTGGTGTCATTGGATGCAGCATACAGAAAATCTACAGGCCTCAGGCAGTCTTGGAACTTGCCCATGTGATGTTCGGAAGTTCTCTCTGGAGCACGGACAATATTGTAAATATGCAGACAGCTACTGCAGCTTATGACACTGGTGTGGTAACTCACAGTAGGTCAGGGATTTCTACAAACTACTGTTTCTTGTATAGTTTGTAGAAATCCCTGACCTACTGTGAGTTACAATACCAGTGTCATAAGCTGCAGTAGCTGTCTGCATATTTACAATATTGTCCGTGTTCCACTGTATAAAACAAATCATAATTTTCCACACCTTCCTGGCACCTCGCTCACACCCACACACATATGCACACACTCATTAAGATAATGGTAGCTATAAATTACTTTGCAAATAGCAGAAGAAATCCTTTGATGAATTTGAGTGCTGAAAGTGATTATGGTCATAACCTAATCAAGTGCTTGTGCTGCTTGTATTTGGAGCAGGTAGTGTTCAGCTTTCTATCCTGAATTCTCTGTATTTTCTAAGAGATTACTGTTTATGTGTGTGTGTGTGTTGATGGAAACCTTAAAACAGCTCATGGCTTTTACTAACCGATTATTTAATGCAAAGATAACAGGCCTCCAGGTGGTTGTATAGGCTGTCTTTGTGAGAAAGGCGTGAAGTTATTGAACTTTTACAACTATTATTCTAACTAATAAACATACTCGTGCCCACTGAGGGGTTAATTAGGAGCGTGTGAAAGCAAATACTAAAAGTGTGGTAGTGGGGGAGCTAGCAGTGTTCAAACTCAGTGAGCTCATGTAAATACATTTAATAAAAGTCTACTATTTGTGAAGTCTGTGTGTGTGTATGCGTGCGTGTCTGCATACATGCTGAGAGAAATTTATTTTCACAGGTTTGACACACTTCAGATGACTAACTCCTTAGCAATGTGAGCTTGTATCTTACTCACCCCCCCCCCCCCCCCCCCCCCCCAACACACACACTCATACCCACCAACACTTCAAACCCCAACCCCTACCCCAGCCCCGTAATCAACCCTCTGAACACAGACTAGCTTTTGCATCATTGTTGACTTGTTTTTTAACCAATGCCTTCCAGCATTATTCAAGTACGTAGAGAGCCCAGCGCTGTAGTCAGTGTTGTGTTCTTAGAAGGGATAAACAGATTAACACTCCTGTCTGCCGGCCAGGTAGTTAGTCTCAGCAAAGTTAGAGGCCAGTGGGGCGTCATCAGAAGGAGAGTATGTTAAGTTATGAAGCATAGCAAAATAAGGAGTAGCTACTGGTGAAGTTTGTGAACACTTGTGAGGTGCCACTGGTACATGATCATTAGCAGGTAATGTACTTTTACCTCTGGGGGGCAAGCTGGCTTCAGAAGTATTGGACTTGGACATAAAGTACTAGAGGCCATGCAATCAATGGTATGCCCTGCAAGTTAAGTCAATTAGAACTTGGCACATTACGTAAACATGTGTTCCAATTAACATGTCTTTGGTCACAATCATGAACATGTGCTCTAGTTGTAATCAGAGCAGCACAGACGCAGAGGACAGTCAAACTACAGAGCAGAGACAGACAGACAGAGACAGAGGCTTTGAGGTCGTTAACAGCAGGAAATTGTTTAAAGTTCTTGCTGGATTCTGAGTAACACCACATTGCAGCCATATACGTACCTCTGATGTTCAGCTAGGTAGTGTTAAAATTTGAAGCTTTTCAGCAATGATTTGCTCTTTGTCCAAACTGCTTTGCTAAAGTTAACTAAAGCATGATACTGCTCTGCAGTAATCAGGGCAAATCTCAGGGTCTGACTGAGCTATGAAATGGATTTACTTTGCTGCTCCTTTGAACAACACAAACGCACAACATGTGCTGGTCAAGCATCATCTCGGTTCCGCTCCATTACATCAGCTTTCTCTCTGGTTTGACTTAAAGTCCTTCTGTCACCTCAGCAAATCCTTGATCTCCTCGTAAGGTTAGATCATGTGTGTGGGAAGGGTGTGTGTGTGTGTTTGTGTGTATATATATATGTATGGGTGTGTGTGTTACACAATATTTACTTAGTAAGCTGCAGCTCATTTATATCTATGATGTTATCAGCAGTATAATCCCATACATGTCTGTATTCAATAAAACATGATCACTGGCTGCAGACCTCAGCCTGTAATCACAAAGAATTTTAAGGCTAAAAGTAGCTCCTATCAGGCAAA
This sequence comes from Coilia nasus, assembly GCA_027475355.1. Taxonomy (NCBI): domain Eukaryota; kingdom Metazoa; phylum Chordata; class Actinopteri; order Clupeiformes; family Engraulidae; genus Coilia; species Coilia nasus. The sequence goes on from CM050209.1 coordinate 1,054,478, forward strand.
TTTTGGAGAAACTCCAAGAAAATAATGGGCGTGCCAGATGTAACTTTAGGACTTTTGTAAAATAAGAGTTATTCACAAAATATTTAGGCCTAATAGTAGCACCTAAGTCTGGGAGACCTTAGAAGTAGCCCAGAGGACTTCTAACTCACTGTTTGTATACAGCACGTCCGTAATCTTTTGAATCTTTTGAACGTGCAAAATGATGTATTTAAGGTATTTACCATCAGGGAATAAATATGTAACTTGGAAGGAATGCAGTAACACCACCAAAAGCCTTGTTGAAGTCTATATGCACTTTGTCCATAATCAAATTCAATTAGTCTACTATTTATCTATGTAAACGTGTAATCATAAATGCATTTATAAATGCTACAAAATGCTACAAAACGGTGCATAGATACTTTGTCAATCCACAGTATAATCTAGTCACTGTTTCATTTGTAGCCTGTCATCTCGGTCGTCACATGCCATCCTGCACAGATCTGCAGCTCATCAACTAATCACGGATGTAAATGCAAGCAGGCTCGTGCATGAGGCCATAGCAACGGAGCTTTTATCTTATCCTACGAGTTGTCATTTTTCTAAAACTAAAAGTAGGTCTCAGCAGCTTTAAGAATTGCTTTTAAGAAACAACTCCTACGTAAAAACCAGTCCAATTTAGTACTCCTAACCTTAAGATAAAATTCTTTGTGAATACAGGCCCTGGTGTCCATTACACGGGCTGTTAGACCTAGGGCAGATGCACACAGCTCAGCCCACTCACACAAGACCATCCCGTCTAAAAGAGCCCAGTGAGATGCTAGATATAAATTACACAGACTCAATACCTGTCACTGACATAGCACTCAGGCTAATGGGAGGGAAAATGACAAAATCATCCAGTAATCTGGAAAAATCCTACTTGTTTTTGAGGAAAAGGAGGCATGTAACTGGGTCATTTTTGGAATGGGATTCTGGGTGCTAATGTCTAGCCTCCTGGATCTGCGGGTTTTACGACACCAGACAAGTCTAGGGCCAAGATATATTTAGAGCAGAACAAACAGTCCCCAGTAAGTATGCATGGTCTGATCTTTTTAGGCAGAATCTCACTAATCACATGCAGGCTGAGGACTTCTCTGACGCTCCTACCTGCTCGACACGCTCCCCTCAGGCTGCTGCAGAGATGCTTTGTGGTGGGAGGTCGGGGTGGGGGGTTTAAGTTTTATATAGAACATCTAACTCCGATAGCCATTCAAACGCCCTATTTTCCCCTTTGACTTGGCTTTAAGCATTGACATGTGGTGGTCGTTGCCGTCTAGTCTCTGTTTTGAACTTTTTAATATTTGTGAGTTTTTCAAACAGCTTGTTAACACCATAGCCTTGCCCATTATGGGGCCATGCCTGTGCTGAGGCCAGTTTGCCTTTTCACAACAGTGTGGTAGCAGCCCCGAATTGCAGTGTGTTGCCTGGCAAAGATGGCTAAAAAACACTTGGTGCCTTAGGTGTTTGGATTTCTTTTGTCAAACAATAGATTCACTTTTCTCTATTGTTTTACTATGTGGGTATTTAAAAAAGTTTGAGACAGCCTCTCCGCAACCTGTCTGTTTATATATTTTTTAACTTTATCCAAATAAATGTAGTAATACTTATGATCTTGTATTTTCATCAGTGACATGTCTGATAGGTTGAAAAAATGTAAAAAACAAAGCTCCAAATAAAAACATAAATAATGACTGATTACTACCTCCTACAGCAGTATAGTGGATATTGCACATAATATACATACTCATGAAAGCTTCAATGTATATCACTACAGTGCTTCTTAAGAGTGGTACCATCTAAGCAGATGGAATGAATGACTTGCAATAGCATCCTTTCCTACATGATGGATGGAGAAGGTCAGGAGGGGGAAAGGTTACATGGAGAGTCACTGACGTAGTCCTCTTATCCCGTTTGTCTATCTCGGTACTTGATCCATACAGCCTACCCTATTCCTTCCATGTGCTGGACTTAGATCCTATTTGCAATTAAGCAGTTTTCAGCAGTTCTCTAATCAATAGTTTATTTAATACTTGCACTGACAACATGTAATCACAACGTCCATAATTAATTAGCACTTTTTGCATTTTAACACACCAAAATGGTATGTAGGCCTACACAATTTACATTGGTGGACCTCACTTCACAGTGCTCTGCTGCAAACAAGCAAACAAGCTCTGCTGACATCTTCGAGTTTGAGTAATAAGTGTTGTGTCCTCAACAGACTCCATAAGTTCCCACCTAACAAGCCAGTATCAAAAATAAGTTTTGCATAGGAAGCATATTAGACTGCTTGCATGCCAAGTTAGTTTGCTAGTCTGAAGATAACATGAATTTCTCTTTAGACTAGCCTCTAAAACGTAGTTACACGGGTCCCTACTTTCGGAATGAACTTTTTCTGTTATAAAAATATTTTTGTCTGTTACGAAACATTTGCCTAAGGTGCACTAACTGATTTTCAGATTACCCATGATTACCCTAGATACCAAAAAAAAGCTGAAAGCAAATCCCAACAACCAATCAGCACTGAGTTAACCACACAAACTTTATAGGGCAGCACTGAGTACATACCCCGAGGGAGGTGCTCCATTGGTCCCTTCAAACGTTCCAGTAGATTGTCCGTCTGTCTGTCTGTCTGTCTTACTGTTTCATAACGAGGGTGAGAGAAGCTGAAGTTCTCCTTTCTGTCTCTAAACTGCCGCAGCCCCAAGAAACTACAGCAGAGAAAACAACAGACATCACTTAGTCCTTAGCACTGCTCTGCACACACCAAAGAATCATAGTCTTCTCAGTAAATGTAGACAACTTAGGCCCTTCTTTCACAATGCATCTGTGTTGTGTCACCAGTCCAGTTAATTGGTTATAATAAAATAATATGTAACATATTTTCACTGTAGAAACACACTATGTAAATAATCATACCAATGGTATTTGTAAGAACACAAATGTAGGCGCTGATACTTGTGCTGGGTCTGAACAAAAATGGTCTGGGTGTATCCTTAACCCATCAATCCTAACATCTCTCCCTAGTCCCAACCCGCACACAATCTCTCTCTCTGTCACACATACACACACACACACACACACATTCTCATTTATGAATACCTTCAATTAACTGCCTTAGGGGGTGTTCACATTGGCAGTTTTTTATTATAGAATTACAGAAAACACTTGACCAGAGCGTTTTTTTAAAAGATAAAAAGCCGGTAGGGGTTCCCCCCCAAAAAAGCACAGAGCGTTTTTTATCCCCATGACAAGTACTGAAACACAAGTACGCAGCATCAAAGAGGCTATGCTGACTTGTATCGGTGTTAACTATCAGCTATTACTGTTATATACAATGTCGAGGATGAGAAAATTAGCCCTTGTTTTGACGTTGGATGGCAACGAACATTCCTGTTTTGTCTGTATGAGGAACATCCGAGTTTTCACTGTGACACAAACTCTCGTTCATTGGTCAGCTGTGAAAAAAGCATTTGACGTAGGACACTTTTTCTTGGAGAGTAGAAATTTTCTCAACTTGAAAACCACCCGGGAAAGGAGGAAAAACAACACCGGCGGCAGCGTTTTGAAAAGCGTCCAGGACATTACAACACCCTGTATCATAGGAATATAATGTAAAACATCCACCCGCATCTGAGAAAAAAAACTGCCAATGTGAACACCCCCTTACAGCTTATAAGTGTCACACAGATGTCCAAAAATAACAAGGTGAAGGGATAGAGGCGTTTGGATGAGGAGGGAGAGAGTGTGTGTTGGCTGCCAGCAGGCTTTGGGTGTGCTGTGGTGGATATGGGCTTAATAATGCTCTCTGACTTCACTTGGCACAACTCTGCCTCTGGGAGTCCCTAAATTTGTCACAATATTGTAATTCACCTACTCTCCCAAAAAACAGGGAGGCAAACGGTGGAGGCAGACAGATTTGATTTCTTTAAGTGGAGCAGCGGTGCAGCTCCTAATGACCATATCAAGCAGCTTGTATTCCACAATATTGATACCAGGTGACATCATATGTTGGTTCATGTTGGGAGGGGGTTGTTGGATATTCGTGTCACCTAAAACACACACACACACACACACACACACACACACGCACAACACTCTTTTGTGTGTATGAAGTGGAGTCTCTGAAAACCTCCTCTTTTGTGACAAAAGGAGTAAGGAGTAATTAAGATTTTTTGAATAAAAAGCTTGTTTTATTCTGAAATTGTTTTTCTAATGACAAACTTCAGTTTGTTTTCCGCCCTGCCTACAGAATTTCTTTTAAAATAATTAGCCAACCTTCTGTGGCTTGTTCCTGTTTCTGAGCGTTAGTCAGTAGATTTCTTATGAAATGTAATGCAACAGTTTCACTGCATGGCAAGAGTTTCACTGCATGTCAACAGTTTCACTGCATGTCCTACTACCCAGTATGTCTATGCATGTGACAAATAAATATCCTTGTATCCTTGTATGTCTGAGTCTGTGTGTGTGTGTGTGTGTGTGTGTGTCTGTGTGGAATTGTGTATGTGTGCATGCCTGTGCTGGGTTGTGAATGGTTGTTTAGTTTTGGTTGGTTTAAAGATACATTTGCATTTAAGAAGGAAACTCCCTTTCTGGTTGGTTTCATGTAAATGTATTGGTGAATCCCTTGTCTCTGAATGTCAGTCACTATCTCTGTCTCCATATAACTGTGTGGTGTGTTTGTATGCGTGTGTGTGTGTGTGTATGTGTGCTGGTGTCAGTGTGTGATGATGCTGAGGTGAGCTCTGTCTGCTGGCTGATGGTAAATGAGGGTACCTGAACCAGAGACTTGTCAGCTGCTATCATGACATGGCAGACAGCTGACAGATACTAGCCAGCGGGAAAAGCCAACTTGGTATACTATTTCCTCTACCTCACCTCTTCTCTCTCTATCTCTCTCTCTCTCTCTCTCTCTCCCTCTCTGTCTCCCTCTCTGTTGCTGTTTTTCTCTGGCTCTCTCTGCCTCTCACTTTTTCTCTCTCTCCTTCTCTCTATCCTTGTCTCTGTCGCTCTCTCTCTCCACGTCCCTTCTCTTGGCACCGGCTCCCAAAGAAGCCAGGCATTCCTGTCTTTGGCTCGGTTTCAGTGAGGACACACTCTGAGGTACTTTTCTGTCCTGATGCATGTTTTTACACAGTGAGCTTTGCAGAAACAAGACAATTCATGAGCAGATGTGCTAACCTTTTACATACAGACAGAAACACACAACCACTCGGGGTACATGCAAGAAATGCACACATAGAAATACACACCGTGACTGCTTCCTCACCGCGTGTGTAAGGAGTCTAGTCAGAGGTGAAATGTTTGTGCTGGACAAGACTTCTTTTAAAACTAGAGAATGGGCTGCTCTTATGCAGCAGTAGACACATTTCCATTGTGGTGGATGAAATTGTCGTGTTTATCTGATTTTAGACTTGTTTCTCTGAGTACAACCTTCCCACACTGAAAAGTATCCCTTTATTGTCATCACTGCTTGTGTCAGTGTATGCCATTGTGAAGTTGTTTTGGTTAAAAAACATTAATCAGACAAAAAACAGACATTTAGACTAGACATGCATATGTCAGCACAATGCTATGCTATGCACCACATGCAATCCTCATTCGCCAAGACAGGAACATTGCTGGATAACATCATTGTACATACTAGCACAAGTACAAACTGTTTATGTGCACATACCATTCACTGTGTGAAGTAGACCCAAGAATTATAATCGGCTTAGTTCTTGCATTATACAACACAGCACAAGGCTGTGTTAATCAAGGACAGGAACATGTAGGCTATAAATTCATCTGCAGTTGTTTTAATGACCACATAGAGAATGTTGAGCAGATGGGTGTGCAGAAAGCTTGGATGCAGTGAGCTGTTGCTCAATGACAGGAAATCAAAAAATGTGGAAGAATGTTTACATATGGACATCGAAGGCATGAAACACAAAACATTAAAGTCTGTGTATATGTGAGGTTACACAGCGGCGGTACACATGCTGGACAGTCATTACTGTGCATAGCTATATGTATTTGTGCTCTAGTCTTTTGTTATGCTTGCCAAAGAAAGGGCCAGAGAGGCTCATCTGGAGCAATTTAAACCTCATCAGATGACCTAACCCTTTGTTCAGAGAGACACGAGTGTTGTGTACTTGCATGTGATCTTTGCAAGAGCTCTGCTTTATAACCCGCTTTTGTTACTAAGTTTAGTGCCTCCAGGAAACCATCTCTTTTTTTTCTTTGAACCTGATCACAGCCATGTTCTTTTGAATGTTTGTTTGGTTACTTGGGCTTAGACCTGAGTTTATATCACTTATGGGTGTGTTTATGTGACTTTTATAGGTTGTCATTAGCTATGGCATCACTGAAACACCTATCTTGTTTTGCAGCAACAGTTGCTAACAGGAGTTATTTCTACTACGACTATAGAAAGGCACCTTGTAAATGACACCAGAACTTATTGTTAATCTGGACCTATTTTTAGATGACCTAGTCCATCTGGACACACACACAAAGTCACCTATCTCCTCAGCCACCATGTTTGCCAGTGAATGACTAGCCTACACTTTCTTTGCATCATGTGGTCTTTAGATCACATTAGATCACCTCTACTGATGTTGAAAACAGAGCTCATTTCCTTTTCCACAGATGCTTACAGCAGAGACAAGTACACAATTACAGTAAGACAAGTTCCTTTCCAAAAGCCACAGTACAGTACTCGTCAATATAGCACCAGGACAGCCACCCCTTGGATGAATGCAAATCACATGACACTTTTAACACTAAAGGGACAAATTGATTGGTGGAATGCTCATCCAACATCTTGGCCTGGCCATGTACCTCTTGAAAGACCAACTTTGTTGTTAAATGCTAGTGCACAGAAGAATCTGGCCAGAGCAGAGTGTCTGACTCTGATTTTGCCTCAAAGACTCATCATTTTTCAAGTGGGGATGAGAGATGCAGCTCCTTGCTCCGTGGTGCAAGTCCTTGCTGAGCTGACTTCATGCAGTGTTAATACCAGAGAGGTCTACTGTGTACATGGCACCTGTGGATAAAGGATGATGATGTATCTCCCTGTCTTCTTAGTCTATGAATTGTACTCTTTCATGCTTGCCGTATAAGCAGCCAGCTATAAATGCACTTGATAGGTGGTATAAAAACGTTTTTTTTTTAATGGACATTTTCATGAGCTTTTCTTAAAGTGTTTCATTTCATCTGAGAAACATTTCGCTAAAAGTTTTAGTGTTCTGATCAATACAGTGACATAATTATATGCATTTATCCTAATATTAAGATTACAGTTTTTACCAACTATTTTCACACGCGTGTCAATACCATGTCTATGCTTTCAAAACTCTTAACACTTTTGCACAAGCCATAGACTAAGGGAGCCAAACACTATTCTGTTTCATGTTGCTTAGACACAACTGCATTCAATCAACACTTCAACCATAATTTGTTAGTACTTTTTTCAGTTGATGTTTACAACCAACAAAATTATGTGCAATACAGACATTTGGATACCCATTATCAAAATGGTTATATTTCAGTCAAAACCTAAAACAAAAAGACAATGTTACAAAATACAACACTTTACATTTTGTCACACAATTGAAATAATGTAGTTGAAACATAATCATCTTTTAGCCAAATAATTATTACAGTAATAATAGGGCTTAGGCTGTTTGATTGAAGTGTCGTTTGGCTGTGGTCGACGGCTAACGTTGTTAGGGCCGTGTTTGGATGCTGCCTGTAAACTTGTGGCTGTTTGTTCAACCGTAGGTTGATACGTAGATTGCTTTGTGTGGTGTAAGAACCACTTTTGACATTGCACCATTGTGTCTATTGATCGAATTCAATATTGCTGTGCCATAGTAAACACTTATAACTGGCTTGGAGTGCACTGTTTTGCTTGTTTTTTTGATCTTTAGATAAGCGGTTTAGTTTGTTGCTTGTTGGCAGTGGCGACTCTAGGGTCTAGTGGGGGCCCAAGCAGAAATTCATTGGGGGGCCCCAACCACCGCCCAACCCCCCCACACAACAGAATTTCACTAGGACAAACTCTGGGCCTTTGTAATTTTAATAAATAACCAACAAATTGTAGCAAGTATAGTTTTTTTGTATTTCACAAGTTACAAATATTACATATACAAACAATAGTGTAAGTGTAGTGTAGTGTAGTGTAAGTAATGTAGTGTAAGTCTTCACATTTTCAGTTTCCGGGCCTTGGCTTGTGCAAACGCGGTGACCATGTCCTCAAGATCCAAAAACCTTCGCACCCTGTGCTCAATGGAGATAAGTGCTAGACCAGAAAGTCTGTCTTGAGACATAGTTGATCGAAGATACGTCTTTATCAACTTAAGAGATGAGAAGCTTCTCTCCCAGAGGCGGAGCCAGAGGTTGTGAACATCCGGGGCTTAGCCCGGGGGGGAGGGGGGGGGTGCTCTGGGGGTCCTCCCCCAGAAAATTTTGGATTTCTTAGATGCAATTTCCTGCATTCTAGTCCATTTTAGAGGGATCTGTTAGACATGTCAAATCCTAAATCCCTTCTAATTCATAGCCTATATTCTCAGTTGCATGGCCTGCACAAGACAATATGGAAAGAAACAATAACCACTTCATTGCTGACTTCTAGAGATTCTTATGTAAACAATAGCAAAATTGAGACTCATGTTATACTAACTTTCAGTAGATTCAAACTGGGACTGCAGAGATGGATTACTTTTTTTGTATGTTAGAAGTGGTATAAATAGACTGACAGACACAATTTCACTGCATTTTCTACACTCTGTCACTGTAGACCTATGCATGTGACATTAAAATATCCTCACTGTGCTTAGTGAACATCAGGCCCATGATGTTGTAGCTAAGTTTGCTGTTGCATATACTTTCCACTAGATGGCAATCAAAGCTCAGGAATGGAGAAAATTACTAGTTAATGTATCATAACACCTTTAAAGTTATTATTCACGTCCCAATCTTATTAACTCGTTAACTTTTTCCTCGTACTTCATTTCAGAATTCTGTACAAAATAAAAAGAATTACGAGGAGCTGGTTTACCAGGCTAGATTAATTATAGCAGCCTAACCTATCTAGCCGATGAAAACAGCCAAGCTGTGGCTAGTAGCCTATCAAACGTCAAGACTGCCGTGCTAACCCAAAATAACATTTTAATCACTGACCTGAAACGTGTGACAACTTACTGGCTGTGCAAATTTCGACTCTCTGTCGCCAACTGGTGGGGGCCCCAAGCAGCTGCCTGGCTTGCCTGTTGATAAGAACCGCCTCTGCTTGTTGGTCTTTACACACAAGCCATACAAAATGACTTTGTTTAATCCCGCCAATTTTTTCTCTAAAAGTCTGGAGATGGCTACACTAGAAATAGAGCGTGAAAAGATCCGTAGTAGTGAGAGTCATCTTTAGCGTAAACACGAAGCTAGATTTGATGTGAGTAGATGTTTAAGACTGATGCCCAAGTTTAATGAAGATGATGTAGTAGACATTTTTTGAGGCCTTTGAAAAAGTAGCGTAAGAGTTAGAATGGCCAGAAGATAAGTGACCAATTCTGGTACAGTGCTTTTGTGGGGAAGGCCCAAGAGGCCTATGCTGCACTTAATGCAGTCAAGAGCACAGATTACACAGTTATCAAAGAGGTGGTGTTACGGGCTTATGAGGTCGTGCCAGAAAGTCAACGCCAGAAATTCATATCTCTCAGGTGAAAGCCTGGAGAAACTTTTTTAGATTTGGTAAGACAGCAGGAGGCTGCATTCGAAAGATGGCTTAAAAGCTCTGAGACATTTACGTTAACAGAATTTAAAGAACTGGTTTTGCTTGAGCCAGGGGCGTGGCCACGTGGGGGCCAGGGGGGGCCATGGCCACCACTGGTCAGAGGATGGCCACCCCGCAGGCACCCCCTACAGAACCACCTGGCCTTAGCCTACTTGAACTTGAATTATTTTGCACTCACAATGAAAGCTTACTAGCACGATAGTTAAACAAAGTCAGCCAACAACAAGAAGTCCATTTTCCTCATTTGGTCTTTAGTTTTTAGTGAAACCGAAGCACAATAAAACACGAAATACAAATTAGCATCTGTCATTCAACGGTTAGCGTAAGGCTAGCTTAACATTAGAAAGTCCATAGGCAGGCTAACCGCGATTAGCATCGCTATATTTAACATTTACTTTAAACACGTTAGAATCATGTTTTTATAAAATAATATAAAGTTTAAAAATAATATAAAAAATAATATAAAGTTTAAAAATCCGCCAGTACTGTAACTTACAGATATGAATTCTCTGCGTCTTAAAAAAGAAACTGATCTAATGCAACTCTTTCCAGTCTCCCATAGTCAGGCAACTACCTAACTACGGCAAGCCTAGAAGGACAAAATTCACTACAATTCTTGCAGGGGAAGAAGGTTATTTGTGATACGTGGGGAATTTAAAAAACTGGTTTACGTTATAATCCTGCAATTGACTGAACAAGATACCAAGGCTAAGTTAATCTTTAGACACGTATCCACTAGCGGTCTCGGTCTACTTATTCATTTAGAAGTTGCTAAACATACGAATTATTTCTGAAGTTATTTCTTCCGAATTTTCTTCGGCATGCCATGCAGTGCATCAAACGACCTGATATTTCCATTCATAAGAAATATCATAGCAAAACACCTTATTAAGCAGTAGGTGCATGTTAAGGCATAACTATGACAGAAGCACATAGGAAACCATTTTATTTCCACAGTTGAGTTGTGTATGATACCATGCCATTGAACTGTTTTTATCAGCCAAATACGTGATATGAGCTTTCTCGTAAATTATTTGTTTAGCCTGACAGCAACAGTTAATCACCATCAATATCACAAATGCTTTTAACCAATTTTAACTTTAACAAGTGCAAAAATACATGAAATTTGACACCGTTTATTTTAATAGTTTTCTAATCATCTGCGCCTATTGCTCCATAAAAAAAGAGGTCAAAAGAGGTCTTAAGGCGTGCGATGGGCATATGGAGAAAACACTGGACATTTCCAGAATACAGGAAATCAAATCTAGCTAATTAAACATTTTCCCAAACTACATTCATCCACCCCTTCAGTAACGCTGGCCACCCTTTTGCCACTCCATGTAAAAAAAAGTCTGGCTACGCCCCTGGCTTGAGGAGTTTAAGAATAGTGTTCCGCGCCATATTGAGATGTACCTAAATAGTCAGAATGTTACTGACTTACGGAAAGCAGCAATGCTTGCATATTCCTATGAGTTGACTCAAAAGGACATGGGCATTAGGACAAAGCCTGCAGCAGTGATACAACCCCCTGCAGAGCAGTACAGTCAGTGAGGCTGTATATAGACCCCCAGATACCAAGTTCCAGCGAGCTAGTGCAAAATCGGCAAGATGAAGTTTTCTACTTCAAAACATGTTGTATGCCATTATTGTAAGAAGCCAGGACACATTAAAACTAGCTGCCCAGTGTTGGAGAGGAAGTCCTCCCTACGTCAGGAGAAAACAGTCACTCTGGTCAATCTTGACAGTCATGTAGAGAATAGAAGTAGCACAGAAGAAAACGACAGTGCACCTGATATGTTTGGCAGTTTTGTGTCACCAGGTTCCTTGTCTTTAACAGCTGGTGGTGAGGAGGTCCCGGTGAACATTTTGCGAGATACTGGCGCAGCCCAGTCTGTTGTGTGTGAAGGAGTGTTGGACTTGCCAACATGTATTTCTGTAAACCATTCTGTGCTTCTAAAATGTTTAGGTGGGGAATTTCAAGCCATACCCTTGCATAAGCTCCATCTGAAGAGCAATTTAGTAACTGGGGTGGTGGTATTGGGTGTAGTGCCATCCTTGCCCATAGAGGGTGTTCATGTGCTGCTGGGGAATGATCTCGCCAGTGATCGAGTATGTAAACCCTTTAGTTAGTAACTCACCTTGTGAGAGCCCTGAAACACAAGCTTTAGAGGCTGAGTATCCTGAGATGTTTAGTTCATGTGTGGTCACACGTGGCCAGGTGATGCCTTCCTTGGTTAAACCAAGCACTGATTTGGGAGACATTATATTAGGCAGGGTGCTTGGTGGATTAGAAGACTTAAAGTGTAATCGTGACACACTGATTCAGGAGCAACAAAATGACCCCTCCCTTGCTCAGTTATTAAAAACAGCTGTCTCTGTGGAGGAGATGGGTGAGATGGCAGACAGGTGTTATATTAGAGACTGCTCAGAAAATGGAGGCCACCCCGACGTCCTGCCACTGAACATTGGTCAGTGTTGTCGCAGATTGTTTTTCCTACACAGTATCGTGAGGAAGTGTTAAAACTGGCTCACGAAAAGCCTATGGCGGGGGCATTTTGGCATTCCTAAGACCCAGGAGCGGGTGTTAAGACATTATTGGCCCAAATTACATGCAGATGTGATAGAATTCTGCCGTTCCTGTCATGCATGCCAGGTAGTAGGTAAGCCGAACAGCTCCCACTGTTAGTAGAGCCCCACAGCTCCACTAAAACCACTTCCCGTGGTGGAAGAACCTTTCTCGAGGGTGGTGGTTGATTGTGTAGGCCCCCTTAAGAAGACCAAGAAAGGGAATGAGTACCTACTGATCATTATGGATGTAACAAGCAGATTTCCAGAGGTGGTAGCTTTGAGAAACGTCAAGGCTAGACCAGTTACCGAGGCTTTGGTGTAATGTTTGGTTTAGCTCGAGAGGTACAGACAGACAGGGGGTCTAATTTTTCATCTGGAATAAAGAAAGATTCATTAATTTCCATAAAACAGACTTTCAGACATTTTTTTGCATCCAGACATTTGTGGCAATGTTGACCAGTTTGGGGAAAGTGACTATAACTGAGATTACGACCTGGTGTATTCTACATATAGTACTTGGCTGCTAGACAACTTGGTGCAGAATCTAGTATGGCTTGAGCATCTCTAATCAAGTAACCTTGGCATTTAGCTGCGGGTTCAAGGTATTTAAGATCATTACAGTATGGCACCGTTTGCCATAAATTTGTGTAGCCTACATGTGAGTGTAAAATGGGACTTGATATACACACCAGGGTTAGCGCTGGCTTACTCTGGGTGCCTATGCCCATATATGGAGCTCCCAGAAGGGGAGAAGGAGAGCTTGAAATGTTTGGAAGCAAAGTGAAGCACCTGTGCAGGTAACCTACAGGCCTGTGTGTTTGTGGACTATTTTTGCCTCGTCCGTCGCCCTTTGATCCTTTGGAAGACAGGATATCATTGGATGTCGATTGTTTCCCCCCTTCTGATTGAACTGAACGCACCTCATAGTTTGGGCTGGTCGGCACAGAGCCAGAGCTTGGGTTCACCGCATCGAGGTATCTTCAAACATAACTGACTATCACGTCTGGAACAACGCACTAAGGTTAGGAACTCCTCTGTATGAAGGGTTGTAGCTTTATCCCTAGACAGCGTAGTTTTTGGTAATGTGTATCTGCAACAGGGGAGAAACTTCCTAACAAACACAATGTAATAATATATGTAAGCACAGGGTTGAGGTAACATATGGTATAGCTAATCCTGGTGTGTTTCTGGAGTGATTTGCTTTCTTTTTCCAGTATTGTGCATATGTGAATGATACAATTTTTCTTCCATTCTGAAGTATATAGTGCAGTTAAAGAATTCTGGAAAATCACAAAATATAGAAGACTTTTGTGATTAGCATCAATATTCTCTAATACGTATGGTACTTTACCAAGATACAAAGAATCATTAATTTGTCTTTTACATTACATTACACTTAGCAGATGCTTTTATCCAAAGCGACTTACAAAAGGAGGACATAATAACAGATTTGTAGAGAACAATGAAGGTACTTATGTAAAAAGATGGTTAGTAGAAATTAGTTTTGTTAGGAAGGAAAGCAGTCTCGGAAGAGAAGGGTCTTCATGAGCTTTTTGAAGGTCGAGAGGGATATTGCTGCTCTTGTAGCGACTGGTAGGTTGTTCCACCACTGAGAAACAACAACCGAGAAGAACCGGAAGTGACTTTGTAGGCTAGAGTCAAAGCTTTGTTGAATTCTGACAGCCACCGGGAGCCAGTGCAGGTTCATGAAGAGCGGGGTACCATGCGCCCTTTTGGGTTGATTAAAAACCAGTCATGCTGCTGCATTCTGGACCATTTGCAATGGTTTGATTGCACAAGCAGGAAGGCCAACCAGGAGGGCGTTGCAATAATCGAGGCGAGAGATGACCATAGCCTGTACCAGGAGCTGAGCAGCATATTGGGTCAGGTACAGTCTGATTTTTCTAATGTTGTACAGCGCATAACGGCAAGACTGGGCTACGGAGGCAATGTGGTCAGAAAAAGATAGCCGGTCATCAATCATGACGCCCAGGTTTTTAGCAACCTTGTTCGGAGCAACCATGACAGTGCCCATTTTCAGGTTGATATCATGGTGGATTGACCCCTGGGCTGGGATCACCAGGAGTTCAGTCTTGATCAGATTGAGCTGAAGGTGGTGTTCCTTCATCCATGTGGAGAGTTTGGAGAGACAGGCAGAGATGCGTGTGGAGACCGTGGTGTCATCTGGTCGGAATGACAGGTACAGCTGTGTATCATCAGCATAGCAATGATAGGAGAGGCCGTGTGAGCGGATGACACAGCCCAGCGAGGTGGTGTAGATGGCAAAGAGAAGGGGGCCCAGCACCAACCCTTGGGGCACCCCTGTGGAGAGGGTGTGAGTTGATGACAGTTCTCCTTGCCATGACACTTTAAAGGAGCGTCCGGTTGACTGGTTTGAAGGCCGCCGATAAGTCGAGTAGGATAAGTACTGATGATTGTCCTTCAGTTCTGGCTACTCTTAGGGCTTCTGTGACGGATAGCTGTGCTGTTTCAGTGGAGTGGTCACTTCTAAAGCCAGACTGCTTCGGGTCAAGTAGGTCGTTCTGGGCGAGGAACCTGTTTAGAGACCGCCCTCTCGATGGCTTTCGAAAGGAAGGGAAACAGTGAGACCGGCCGATAGTTCTCCACCTGGGCGGGGTTGAGTGTGGTCTTTTTAAGCAGTGGTGTGACCCTAGCCTGTTTGAAGGCGGCTGGAACTATACCTGACAATAGCGAAGCATTCATCACGGACGTGATCGATGGGACTACTGTTGGGGTGATGGCTTGCAGCAGATTCAAGGGGACAGGGTCTAGCGGACAGGTAGTAGGACAGTTGCCAGTGATGAGTTTGAAGATATCGCTTTCAGTTTGGGGGCTGGGCCTTTGCCCAGGGCGGAATTTCGTGAAGGCCGCCGTGCTATTGGCCTCACGAGCGCTTGAAATATATATATATATATATATATATCATCTAAAAAAGTTTTTAATATCTATCATATCACTGTGTAGGAAATTGGCAATGACAGTTTTCGGCGATGGGAAATACAGTATTGACTGTCGAGTGACAAACAGAAGGAGATGGACAGAAAAAGGTCAAAGCCATTAGAAGTGTAGAAATGAGCAAAAGATGAAGGTATGCAACTGTTCTCTCTGCATGATCACGTTATCCATGCCATGAATGAAGGGCTAATGTTAATCATGGTATAACCATAGACATCCTATAGGCCTACACATTTGTATAGGATGTCTATGGGTATAACTCTTACGTTTGTTAGCCTTCTAGCTATGATGCTATGATTGCTATACTCAACAATAATTCGGTCTCGCCCGGGGAGTAATTTAATGTAGAACCGCTACTGGGGCTGCTAACCAGCTGTAGGTCAAGTGAGTTGATGAGGGATAAAAAGTCTGTAGCACATACCTTGTCTAGGTGTGTCTACTGTATAGGTCTATACATCTTATTCATTTATTGTCAAAGGTGCATAAATACATACAAATATCACTTAGATTGTTTCATCCAGTGAGTATTTATATTACATATCAGTTACATGTGCCAAACTGTAGGACAAAGGCTAGGTTTCAGGTGATTTATTTCAAGTTGTTTGCATTTTTTAGCTGATTGTACATTGAGCTCCATTGTAGTCTTGCTTAGCGACAGCATATGTTAAGGTTATTACAGCAGAAGTAATTTTGGTTGAAGTGTAAAAAGTTTTGGTAGCTATAGCACATTTTGCAGCAAATGTTAACTGATATGCTCAGATGTATGTTGGTAAAGCACAATGTGTTAAGAGTTTTGAAAATGTGGACATTGTATTGAGACATCTGTGAAAATAATTGGCAAAAACTGTAGAACTTATTCAATTCAATTGCTGATTCAATTGCTTATTCAATTCAATTTTTTAATACACATCTGTTAAAAATAGTTAATTAAATACCATACAAAAATTGGCTGTGGCTGGCTTCAATTCACTCAAGGCCTGGCGCAGCATGTCACCTTTTTCTGAACAGCTAAATGGAGAATCTGTGGTCTGGAAACTGGTCAACACATACGCAGTATATATATTTAAGCTCCACCCCACTCAAGTGCCTTACTAAAGAGCCTTCAGATATGCTGTAAACAGTTTACTCCCTGTGGAGAAAGAGTGCAGGCTGAGAGTGAAGACAGATGAGCAATACTCCTTTGGAAGATGTACAGCACGCATTTGTCCAAACACTTGGCTGGCACAAGACTGTCAGATTTTGAAGTCATCAGCAGAACTGGCAGACAAGGGGTGCCAAAGGTAATTTGTCAAAGTCTTGTGACAACGATCATAAAAATTAAACAAAGTGGAAGAGAGATGGCAGGAACGGGGAGTAGTGGATTATTACAAATAGGCACATTACAAACAGGTCAACTCTGGAAAGCTTGTAGAGGGTCTAAAACACACACACACACCCACACACACAGAAATCCCATTCAAATCAGACCCCACCCTTGACAAACCATTAAACCAGCTTTTAAAGAACAGTTAGCGTCTCATCAGCACCACAAATGAGACAAGAAAACAATGTAATTCTTTTTTCATTTCACCCACGGTATTTTATATTCAACTTTCTCTGAGAACAAGCTTTAATTGTTTTTGCAGTTGTTACTTATATATTTTTGCTGTAGACAGTTTCTCTAATTGATGCCTGTATGTGGTTACTCTTTTAGTTGGCACATTGGGATTTGAGCAGTGATGTCATGGCACAGACTTATAACTGCTGGAGGTAGTAGTGTATGCATGTGTGTATGTTTTCAAGTGAGGTTGGAGTGTTTTGAGGGTCAGTCTTGCGACAGTCTAAAAGGAGAAACCCCATAAAACTATTTTTACAAGAAATTTTACAAGACCCTGAACAGCTCTGTCTGTGCTACTCAAGTGTAGCATGGCTCTTTAAGTGGTGCCTTTACATGGAGGAAGATGACCCCGATGAAAAGGGGACTGCTCGTGGGGGAGACAGAAAGAGAGGTGCGTTCTGGTTTTGGGATTTGATAGAGCATGTTTTTAGATGTCATGATAGTTCAGGCTCCAGGTCGCTCACAAAAAGTTTCCTCCTAGGCATGCTGACAAGATGAAATACGTTTGGAGCAGAGCAAGAACTAATTCCATGTTTCCAATAAGAAAAAAAAACACTGTGCATTGACATTAAAGGTGGAAAAAGAAACATAATACTGAGGTTTTGGTACTTTCTCTGTGTCCTTCACGTTCCACACCAAAGTGTAATTCTCCCTCCTGTAGTCACAATAATGGTAAAACAGAGACATGGGCTAATAGGGTGTGATAAAGTAATATCAGAAATGTTGTTTTGAGCTGTGGTTTGGCACAGATACAGTCATACTACACCGCTCAACTAAACAGCCAGAAAATTTTAGATTTACAGATTTGGCAGTTTATGCGAAAAAGATCACTAAGATGCACCACATGTGGTAAAAATAAATTCCTCAAAGACTATTATTTGCTTTTGTGGTTTTTCGGAAATTTCCTTTCTTGTTGATCACTGAAAGCAGGACCCAAGGCACCATCTGTCTCTCTTCCACCTTTTTTTCTTCTTTTCTCTTATCACTGTTCATTCCCTTGCACTCTCACTCACTGTTGCTGCTTCCACTTATGTTTTTAGTGTCTGTCCTTCCTCTTTTTGTCTTTGCTGTGAGAGCATAACCAGTCAGTCTTTACCTGAACATGACTGTTAAAATAAATGTTTCACCATGGGCTCCTCTCTGGAGTCTGCTCAGCATCCATGGTGATGTTTTTCTCATCAAGGCTAGGACATCCATGTTACATGTGTCAGTGTCCTTCCAAAGAGGTATGCAACACAGATGCACAGACACACACAGAAACACACACACACATACACACACACACACACACACACACACACACACACACACACACTCAGGCACAGACACCATGCAGTGAGAAGTAGACGTAGGAGAAGTAGAAGAGAAGCAGATTTAGTATTGTAAAAACACACACATCTGCACCAGCACAGACACATTTTTTGTATTCCTTGTCACCTCCTACCTAACATACCCCCCTCCACACACATGCACACAAATGCCCAGTGAAACATGCAATCTCCTTTCTGTCACTTCTTGGCTGGTTTCCTCTGTGTGCTGATGGACAGCCATGGCTCCATCTGTGCTCTCCATTCCATTGCAGGGCTGTGTGTGTTTGTGTGTGTGTGAGAGAGAGAGATACACATGCAGGTGTAAACTCTGCGTTTCATGATGATTTATTAGACAGGCACTGCTCCGAGAGGAAAGACTAGCAGGTCAGTAAGCGTGCGTTGTCATTCCCTGCCTCATACCAGCTACACAGATCGTCCCTCAGCCCTCTCCTTCCTGACCAGGGGAGTTGTTTTTCAAGAGATTCCAGCAAACTGCTTGAGTTCATGCATCCTGCTTGCATCCCCAATCAGATCAGACTCTCTGATTTCAAACAGACATTTGTGTTTCATTACATGACAGTACAATTACACTTAGCAGACGCTTTTATCCAAAGTGATTTACAAAAGGAGGACACAACAAAGTAACAGAAGTATAGAGAAACAGAGTAAACAAAAGCATGAGTGCACACATGGCGGGAACACACACAGAGATAGATGTGCCTTAAGTAAGTTCCCAGGACACTACAGCCACCCCCCAGCACACTAAAGAGGCCATGTGGTCAGAGAATGATAGCCAGTCATCAATTATGACACCCAGTTTTTTTGCAACTTTGTTCAGAGAAACGGTGACAGCGCCCCTATTCAGGCTGATATCATGGCACACTGAATCCTGGGCTGGGATCACCAGGAGTTCTAGACAAATCTCAAAAAACATTCTTAGACCGACTAAGCTGAACCTGGTGTTCTTCATCCATGCGGACAGTTTGGAGATGCGTGCCGAGACCGTGGGGTCATCTGGCTGGAACAACAGGTACAGCTGTGTATCATCAGCCTAGCAATGATACGAGAAGCCGTGTGAGAGGATAACATGACCAATAGAGGTGGTGTACATGGTGAACAGTCGGGGCCCCAGCACCGACCTTTTGGGCGTACCCCTGTGGAGAGGGTGTGAGTTGATGACAGTTGTCCTTTCCTAACACATTAAAGGAGCATCTGGTGAGATAGGATTTAAACCAGGAGTGTGCTATGTCCATGTTCGAGTATAGTCAGCAGTATGCTGGTTGTGGTTGACTGTATCGAAGGCAGCTGATAACTCGAATAGCATAAGTACTGAGGATTGTCCTTCAGTTCTGGCTGTTCTTAGGACTTCTCTGACAGACAACAGAGCTGTTTCAGTGGAGTGGCCACTTCTAAAGCCAAACTGTTTTGGGTCTAGTAGGTCATTTTGAGTGAGGAAATTAGTAAGCTGTTTTGAGACCGCCCTCTTGCTAGCTTTGTATGGGATATCCCGTATCAAATGTTTGGACAGGGAAGCATATTGTCTCAGGTTGGTGAGGCCTCAGCTTGTTACAGAACATACCCCCACCCACCCTACCACCACTACCACCTATTCCACTTCCCCACCTACTCTCTCCCTGTATTATTTTTGTGTGTGTGTGTCAAGTGTCGCTCTAAACTTTAATGGATGCTCCAAGATAGGGTATCCCTCTCTCCCTGACCCCATTCCCCTGGGATCACCTTCTTCCAGACCTGCAGTTCTCCCCCTGACACTGACCCAGTCCCCCTGTCCACCACCATACACATCTGGGCTCCAGTCATGGTCACTGATGTCTAAACCCCCTGTCCTGAAGTTCAGCCCCCAGTTACAAAGTGGGATGTAAATCTTTTTTGTAACACCTCGTACGTCACACTGGCTGGCCGCATGCAGACAGGGAAACGGTGGAATTGGGGGGGTGGGGGCATAGGGTTTGGGGTGTGGCAGATGCGGTGGACACGGCAGAACAAAAGGAGCTGCCCGAGCATGGAGAGTGGGAGAGAGTGAAATGCTAGCTGCACTGCGCTTTTAACACGAGAGACTGAGATATGAGAGCTTCTTTGGTGCCTTCATGGGCCATGATTGGAGAGAAGCCTGATTCTCCTTCTGGCCCTGCATTGGATGTGTGACACTGTGTGTGTTTTATAAGGGGTGGCATTCGAAATGCCTTTGGTGTCTAGCTCTCTCTTCCCTCCTCACCCTCTCTCTCACACAACTGTCGCACTGACCCACAGACACAGATACAAAGATGGTGTAAGCTGTCTTTTTTCCTATGTTGGACAGAAGTTAAAGGGAGGACCTCTTACATATGACCATATATCTGCACACAAATACACTTACACAAGCTCATGCACACACTCTAATTACCTCATAATTACCTCATTATCTCATCTCATGAAGTTTTGCCGTCCTTGAGGTTTTAAACAGTTTTTTTCCTTCTTTCCACACACAGGCAGCACACGCACACAGAAACACCAACACCAACCTTCATCCATATCTGTCAAATCACATTTATTGTCAGTGTTTGTTTTTGCAATGCATTTTGCTCTTATTTGTTGTTTTGTAAAGGATGTGTGTAATGAAGTGTGTTTGTGTGTGTGTGTGTGTGGGTGTGTATGTATTGTGGTGGATGTCTTAATGAGACATTAATTGACTAATAGGCTTTTCATTACATGGGCAATTGAAGGATTATTTGTGTAAATGAGAAGTTTTTGCCATTCTGTTGTAAAGGCAGTCTTACGTAAGGGCAGAAGATAAGTAAGGGGTAACATCCGACGAGGCGTGCATTATACAGTTTTAAGTCAACGAGGTGGAGCCTAAGAACTTCCCGACGCAAAGCGGAGGGAAGTTTGCTCCGCCAACTCGGATGTTACCCCGCTTATGACCCGGTTAACGCCACTCAATTATGTAGAAGTAGAGCGCTAGAGTTAAGTGGAGCGCTACGCAGCCCTCAGTCACTAGCCAAATTGGTTGTCAAGGTTACCTTTCATTTGGTAAGGTGATTGCTACTGCTCATCAGGTGTTAGCTAGCTTGGATTGAGCAACGCGACACATGCAATACTTATTCCAAAATGTTGTTTTTAGTTGTTATTTTCAGTTTACTATTTTTTTTAAGTTCATGGAAATTGAACTCGACATTGCCATTAATTGTGAAGTTTGATAGAGACGGTTACAGTAGGTACGTACATTCTATTGGGTATTGATATGGAACGGTGCTGAAGTTTTAAACTTTTTTGCCAGAACTACTTTCAAGGCGTGCATGATACGATTTTACTGCATGCCTAGCAACCAATCAGAAACCAGCACCACATTCCAGAGGGTCATAATAGCTTGCAACATGACATGTCTGGATGCAGCCTGACCACCCATGAGCAAGTTCCGTGACCTTTGAAAAGCTGGTCGAGCACAGAGCCCACACCCCACACTCCAGTGCTGCCTGTGATCGTCAAGGGGACTGACTGATGTGCCAGTGACATGAGCGCATGGTGTGAGATGTACCTCTCCTGCTCTGAGCCAAATCCCCTGGAAGTCACCCTCTCCTCTGTTCGGTCTACACTTCCACCTTCTCTGTCCCTCCCTCTCTTTCCCTCTTTCTCCTTCTTCCCCGCCCCTCTCCCTCCCATTCTCTCTCTCTTGCACTCTCTCTCTTTCTCTCTCTCTCTCTCTGATAAATGTCTAACTGTGTTCTGATGAGGGCAAGTGTTGACTGATTTACCGCTAGACTTTCTTTAACATACTGCAGCAAAGGCAAAAGGAAGGAAAAAGCTCTGATATCCCCCCCAACCCCATCCTCCTCTCCCCACCCCACCTGTGTTTGCTGGAACCTCTGCCAGGTACCTGTCCACTGTCCTAATGTGTGCTGGGGGTGGAGGAGTCTTGAATGGTGGCGCATGCCTGAGCACGAGGAGGCTGCAAGCGTACCTGTCTCAGGTTTCTGCCACCCGGGGTCACGCAGCCACAGTCAAATATTTTTCCTCACATAGAGAAAAAATGAAAAAAAAATATTTGGGGTGGAATAAGTGGTCTCTCCTGTGTAAGTATATGGGTGTGTGGGAGTGACAGTTACTGGTACTGGTTTCTTTTTTCCCCTTTGTTTGTGTGTGTGTGCGCGCATGTGTCTGTGTGTGTGTTTGTGTTGGTGTGAGAAGAAGTTTTTATTGTATAGGGGTTATTTCTTACTTGATTTAGTGTCATGAGGAGCTTGAGTAGTGGGTTAATGCCTTTTTACCAGGTCTTCGGAGGGATTGACCAGGTATTGCAATGGCCGGGTCCGTCTGTGTATGTGTGTGTCTTTCTGTCTGTCCATATGGGGGCCAGGTTGCCATCTCTGATTGCGCATGTTAATGTCTGCATGGACGGCAAGTCACATGACCTTCTCTCCATTTGGCAAACCACACGAATTGCGGGTCATGTAAAATAGGATGATGTTCTGCTCTCAACATTTTTCATATTTGGCTTGGTCATGTTTTGCCTACTGCTTTGGCTGAACCAAATTCCCACACGAAAATGTTATGTTTAATATTGTGTTTGGTGACATTTAGAAACATTGTGTGTAGTGTAGTGCAGAGAAGTAGCCTAATTGCATAGCTTACTCCAATACTAAATACTTTAAATCGTTAGACTCCAAGTAACATCGGTTGAGTTGCATTAATTGCTATGAAAGGGGGATAGTCCTTGTCACCACCGGAGATAAAAGTAATTTCCTCGTCGCTGGATGGCGAAGGATAGATTATAAGCCAGCCCAACAACATTCTACGCTTGAACCACAAGGGCGGTGGTGAGGGCTGTGTCTAAGGGGGGTTGGCATGAGACAGGCTATGTACTGCGTACTGTGTGTGTGTCTGGGGGAGGATAAGAGGGCTATGTGTGTGTGGGGGAAACTAAGACCAGAGAGATGTCAGGGGGGACGTGGTGGTGTATGTACAAAGGCTGTATGTAAGAAGAGAATGAGCTCAGAAAGTTGAGGATCTAAAGTGTGTGCACCAAGGTGTTGGCGATCATTTGCCAGTCTGTTGTTGCTAGCATGTTTTTTGCTGTGTTGGGGCAGTAGCATTGGAGTCAGCAACACTAACAGACTGAATAAGATAATAAGGAAAGCTGGCTCGGTACTAGGCCTCAGGCACTACTGGTTTAGAGACTGTGGTGGAGAGGAGAACGCTGAATAAACAGTTAACCATCATGCACAATGATAAGCACTCTCTCCATCACACTGTGGACAGACAGAGGAGTGTTTTCTCTCACAGACTTCTCCAACCCCATTGTCGTAGGTACAGATACAAGAAATCTCTCCTGCCATATGCCATTACACTGTACAATAATTATATGTATGGTCAAGACACACTAGCTAGTATGTCATGTCCTTTTACAGGGTTTTAGTCTGTTCATTTATATTTTAAAATCATCCATGGCATGTCAAGAACATACAGTATCACACTCATGTACTCTTAGTAACCCCAGATCACTGATATCATTCAAATAACTTTACTTTGGCTTGGCTTGTTCACTGTAACAATATCTGTACTTTCTTTAAGGCTGTGGAAAAGCTGTGTTGGTTGGCCTGATGAAGGCTGTTGATTCATGCTGGTGGACTATATTACAGCCAACCTAAAAAAACATTTCAGCTGGAGTGTAACACCAAATACCAACAAAGGTACAAGATCTTTATAAATCAAGCTTTTTATAAAGGTTCTTAGTTTTTCTGCAGAAACAGTATTTCACCCACTTACTTTCTGTGGCAGAAAAGTCCCCTTTAAAACATCCACAGCTTATTTTGCTATTATTGAAGAATCACTCACCAATAAAAATCCAGGTGACTCAATGAATGGCATTTATTATGCACAAGTGTTTATGCAATTCCTTTAACATGACACGTAGATCCATTGAGAACCGTAAACCACACTCATGTGATTGTTCCGCCCATCCATGTGCACTTAAACACTGTGGTCACTGGTGTTTTGCTCTTCATAACAGTTAAGTCTCTCTCTGACATAGGATAGGAATGAAAGGGTGGCTTTTGAGACATTAGGCACCCAGAATAGTGCATCACCAAGTGCACAAAACACTTCTCTAGATTATGGGTGAGTTCTTCAGTCTAATCATTGCATGGGAAGACAGAGCAATGGCCTGCACTGTTAAAAATTAAACCATGCAATACTCAGTTTTATTGGTGCAACATTTTTGCACCTACAAAAATGAGTAGATCATAACACACAAAAAGGGAAAATATAAATAGATATAAATATAAGTAGATGTTATAGGATTTTGTTTTTGAATGGGTGGGTAGGGGTACATACTGTACAAGCCAGTACAATTCCTGAGCAGATACATTTACAATCACTAGTGAAATCAGCTTAAAGGTGTACTTCCACGAGAAACCGTTTAGTACTTGCTCTTTTGAAATATGATAGGTCACCCCGAGTTGCATATGCATGCTGCATATCAAAATGTTTTTCTACCCCCATTTTCTATATCAGTCAAAAGAAGACAATAGGCGGGAAAAACGACCCAATGCGTAAAGGGCCTGCAGCGTGACGTAGACGTGCAAATGCATTTAGAGAAACTGACCGAATGGGCTTTAAATTATGTTAGCCTGTGACTGACTCGCATAGGAGTTGAATGACTGAACTGCATTTAGCCGGGCACTTGCACTGTTTTGTCATGCAAATATTACCATTCTGAAACGTTCATTGACAAACGGTCAGGAAGCGACTGTGCTTGTGCCATCTCTCCTTCCTCTTCGGATTCAGGATCAAACACATAAGGCTGTATCTCTGAAGACATTCTGTGTGCAGTTTTAGCGCTGTCAAGTTGACTGTGGGGCAAAGCAAGCTGCAGGGAGCGTGTTACGCCTCAGGTGAAATCGTGTTGTTCTCCCGGCCCCACCCCCTCCACCAAACTAAAAGCCTGAAACAGAAGCACTAGAACAATTTTTTCATCAAAACCAGTGCACAGGGCAATTATTAATACTAGAGAATACTGTTCACTGTTGATATTAATAATGTCTAACAATATTTGATGCTTGTAAAAATGGTTAAGTGATTTAAGTTAATGAAGCTAATATCACAATACTGTAAGTGTTGCATGTGCCAAGGTTCGTGATCATCGGAGAAATGTGCAGGAACTCACATCGTAGTGTTCTTTGATACCAAGTTTCTGAAAATTAGATGTACAGTTCAAAAGTTACATGCATAAATGTACTTAATCTTAAACACTTGACCAAAGCTTCTTAGCATTGTCAGCATCATTAGCAGACATCCCAACCTCTACAAACTCAGTTCCGGGAGATGTACAACAGCACACCACGGAGCGCACCATCTCCCCCCCCGACGCGATGTACAACAGCACACCACGGAGCGCACCATCTCACTTCCGGGAGACTTGGGATGTTTGCATTAGCATAGTTAGCTTTGTTACCATAACTGCTAAATAGCTTCAGCTAAATTAGCTAAGTGACACTGTCAGCACAGTGAATTAATAATATTTTTAGCATAGTTACCATTGTTAACATGTTAGCATGACTAACACACATCAGCTAAGTTGCCTAACTAACACCTTTGGCTCAGTTAATTACTTAGCATTATTAGCATTGTTAACATAACAATATTGCATAACTTATTATGCTTATAATGCATAATTTGTTAGCATAACTGCTAAAAAACATTAGCTACATTAGCTAAGTAACACTGTTATGCCAGTTAATTACTAGCCATTTTAACATTGTTAGCATTATTAGCATAGTTAACATTGTTAGCATAACTGCTAACAAACATTAGCTAAGATAGCAGAGTAGCACTGTTAGCACAATTAACTAGTGAGCATAGTGAGCTAATTACCATTTTAGCATAACTGCTAACAAACATTAGCTAAATATACTAATTAGCACTGTTATCAAACTATTTAGCTAATTAGCTAAGTTGGCGTGATCCAAGTTTTTGAACACTGGATGTATGGTTCAAAAATTACATGCATAAATGTACCTCTAAGTTTGACCAGATTGTGGCGCTAGAGAGGTTGAAGTGCTAACATCAAACATTGTGGAAAGAATCATGAGACTGTCATGAATCAGTGTGCCCTATTTCAAAACTTTTTAACAATTGGTTCTATCATAGACAGTAGAGGAGAATGGACTGTGGGATGGTGTCGTTTTCAGTGGGAGCCAATAAAAACAGATTTTGACATTTTTAATTGGTCACCAGGCAACTGAGCAAGCGCATGGTGACGTATTGTCACATTGGCCAACGAACCCGAATACGATAAATTGAGATGGTCAATCACAAATCAGACAGTATACGATAATTTTCTTAATAAGAATTTTTTAACTATTATACCTGCAATCACTTACTGGAGTGGGAGGCTAATATTGTATGTGGGGACTTGATTCTTCGTCAACTAACTTTGGTTCCAGGCAGTCTTGTAAGCCAGCATGTCAGGGGAACTAGCTAGTTAGCATGTACATACCAAGCTATAGCGTTCTCAATTCACTTGCATCGAATAGTAAAATCCATAAAGATAGCGATTCCGCTTACAAACAAATACCAATTTCTAAGCTTATTTTGCAGGAAATACTGATGGAAATGTTTTCCCAGCGTGAACAGAAAAGTAAACAGGCATGACTATGGCTTGTTATCTAAACAGTATGGCACATTTTCTCCAAAACCATGTTTTTTCATATCTCTAATATGTCTATTTTATTAAATGGATTGTTGTATAAAAATATTTTACTGCACCATATGTTTTTTTTAATGTTTTTTAGATCCTCGCCAAAACCGGAAATCCTGAAAATTCCAAACTTCACGAACGGGACAGTGATAACTTAATCGCATATATGTTTGGAAATAAAGGTCATAAACTCACCAACATTTTACACAGACAGGTGAATGTCAAGGAATAATAAATTAACCAATTAAAGTCACCATTTTTAAAATACATACCCATAAACATGACTTAAATGTAGACGGAAATTAAATAAAAACACATCACCAGATCCATATAAATACATGTAATTTTGAAAATCAAACTGACTGTTTTAATTAAGTGTAACTCTTTTAAGACATTAAACTGTACTTTTGGCTAGACTGGAGTTGAGGCACTCTACAGTAGAAGGTCACATGCACAAAACGCAATGCATAGAAAGCCAGCTGCAATGCAAGGACATCCCTTTCTTTCAGAACACCTTTTGTCTTTGCAGTACATGTGAGTCAGGTCTCTCAACTCTAGAGGTGCTGCTGGCTTTACACACATGACTGGCTCCATAATTCCATCTGCTAACCTCCATCCTTTCCCAACAGGATTCCAGAGTATTGCTTTTTGGTGATGGTGATGGCTGTTGCACCAAATAGCAGTTTGATACATAGCTCTCAGAATGTGCTGCTTAAATGCATCCTCTGTTGGAGGTAGATGAGAGGCTGGCATGTCAGTGGTGGAAGCCAGTACATACCGCAGTTCATCTAGAGTGGCACAATGTTTACCTTGCTCATTTTTCCTTCTTCCGTAAAGAATCAAAATGAACTCTCGGGCTACAGGTAGAGAATCATTCAAGTTTTCACTCAAGCCAGTAAGGTCTTCCAGGTCTTTCCGCAGCTTTGTGATGGTGGTTTTCCCAATTCTGAAGAAACTGCTTGTTGTATCACATCCTGTCAGTACATGGCATGCTGGAAGACACTGAAGGCTTTTCCTAGGCATTCATACACTGCATAGATTGATACAAACTTTTCTTTATCAGCAGGGCCTTTGTGCATGAAAACCAAAAGAGGAGTCAAACAGTCCACAACTGGCATAATACAGGAGCAGCACAAGGACCAGGGGCGGAGCTAGGGGGTGGCTTTTGGGGCTGAAGCCCCGAATCTCACGTCAAAAGCCCCGAATCTTTTTAAAGGCCTAGCGAAATGAAAAAATGCCTCCTAAGTAAACTTCATATATCGATTCTAGGGACATTTTTGTGTTGACTGACGAAATGATGGCACCTTTGGCACAGTAAACAGCGAGAAAACTGGCAAAGAACAGCGCTTAATGCGAACCACTTTTGATCCAACCGGAAGTAGCAGACGATAAGGCCGTGGCGTCACGAGTTGGACACAGATTGTGTTTACATTATGGCTGACCGTACAGTTGACGACGAAGAGAGCGCAGAATTTAGCGATTATTCATCCTCATCCGGCATTTCTGATCCGTTTATTGACGAAGGAGACACAGAAAGGGAAGAGGAACAAACTGAGCAGAGTGAAGAGACTTTACATGGGATAGAACCTTACAGATTCGAGCCTGAAGTTACCTTGTCTAGCCTAGGCATCACCATGATGCTGAGCGTGGCCGCAATCACGGCAATGGGCGATAAATAGGGGGATTAGGCTTTTGTTTGGGTACTTTTAGTGACTCCTATCAGCTGATCAGGGGTCCGTTTCCCAAAACCGTAGTTGCTTACTAAGTTAGCTACTTTGTTGGTTGCAATGCAATTTCCCATTGCCAACCAACTGTTGCTAACTGGTTAGCAACTATGCTGTTGGGAAACGCATCCCAACACTCTCACACGCACAGCCACTCACTCAGGTTACAACCTGATACAACCAGAATGCCACAAATACATCTAGCTTGCTTCCACGCCCTAGCAAAATACTTCAACTACTATGAAGACCGAAACAGAACTCAATCGGTAATCGCCATGATAAACTTGCCTTTATCCTTCGGGAACAGACACATCGACACCCCTTCGGCGTTTGTGTTGCTGCATCCACCAGCAATACACCGCTTCCCTCCTCCTTCCCTCTTCTCTTTCACTTCCATGACTAACCTTATGGGCCCGATGGACGCAAAATGCGTCCAAATTTACACCCATTCTTCTCTGTTGAAATACTCCGGAACGGTACATCCTACATCGTTGGCTTATCACTGGTCACTTATACCAAACAAAACAACAGAACCAGGGCTTTACAACGTGACCTCCCGCTTATTTTTTTGACCAAGTATCAGCGAGATATTAATATTTAAAGACTCGCCAAAATCTCTCATATTAGCGCTTTGCACATGCATTACTCTCGATGAAATTACTCGCGAACCCGTGATCGGAGAGATAAGACACGTACATCACTACAAACTACAGACCCTCAGCTTTCCAACGACACCAAGTAGCCTACATATTATAACGTTAATTTATCACGTTAAAACAAGGGATCAAATATTTGCCATCATTATTTATATAATGACTTGACAAATTTTTACTTCGCCCATTTTAATTATCCAGTTATCAGTCAATGCATAATAGCAGAACTTACCCATTCTACTGCTAGCATGCATTTCTGTCAAGACACCTTTCATACAGTTTTGAAATGACTGAAAATTTCTGCATAACATCCATAATCCTGTATAATCCTGATATAACATCCTTCATTACATGGAACATATGCCCTTATTTCCGTCAGGCACAGACTACATATTTATCAACATTGATAAGCCACTGAATATCCCACCATCATGGTTCTTATATTGCCAGATTCCAGACAATCTCCTCTATTCACATATGAATATATATGCTAACCAGAAAGCCGATAATAATTCAAAAACTTTAGAGAAACTTCCATAGTCGAGACGGAAAACAGCGCAAGTGAATACAAACAGCTCGAGAGCGGTCCAACTCGTGACGTCACACATAGCTCCGGCCACAATGGCCACGCAGAGAAAGAATTCCCCGAGATTTGTCGGCGGGAAGTTCAAAATTCCGCTCTCCTTTTGTTATGCGAAAAGCTGCGACAGCGAATGTCACAGAAAATGGTCAAGGAGTACCTAAACTGTGATTTTGCATGTAGTGAGGTGTTGCGTTTCACTAGGCCTTTAAGCTTTAAAAAATCATGACAACCCTGAGAATATGCTCCCTGTAAATTACATTAAAACTGATTAATGGGCAAATAGCCTACAACAAAACCCACATTTCCCTCATTCTTAAAATGCTGTTATTCTAACGTGGCACAACTAGAAAAATAGAATCCCACTAAAACAAGGGCATGCATGTCTTCTAATTCTAAACATTAACGTCTCCTTTGTACAGTCTAAGCTTGTCTGTCAGAACTCGTCTGTCTTCCTTCAACCATGGACATAAGACATTTCTTTAAAAAAAAACTACTGGTACCTTGTCATCAGCAGCAGCCAGTAAGTTGTCACACGTTTCAGGTCAGTGATTAAAACGTTATTTTGGGTTAGCACGGCCGTCTTGACATTTGGTAGGCTACTAGCCACAGCTTGGCTGTTTTCATCGGCTAGCTAGGTTAGGCTGCCCTCGTACTTGTTTTTATTTTGTACAGAATTCTGAAATGAAGTACGAGGAAAAAGTTAACGAGTTAATGAAATTGGGACGTGAAGAATAACTTTAAAGGTGTTATGATACATTAACTAGTAATTTTCTCCATTCCTGAGCTTTGATTGCCATCTAGTGGAAAGTATATGCAACAGCATACTTAGCTACAAAATCATGGGCCTGTTCACTAAGCACAGTGAGGATATTTTAATGTCACATGCATAGGTCTATAGTGACAGAGTGAAGAAAATGCTGTGAAACTGTGTCTGTCAGTCTATTTATGCCACTTTTAACATACAAAAAAAGCAAACAAGTAATCCATCTCTGCAGTCCCAGTTTGAATCTACTGAAAGTTAGTATAACATGAGTCTCAATTTTGCTATTGTTTACATAAGAATCTCTAGAAGTCAGCAATGAAGTGGTTATTGTTTCTTTCCATATTGTCTTGTGCAGGCCATGCAACTGAGAATATAGGCTATGAATTAGAAGGGATTTAGGATTTGACATGTCTAACAGATCCCTCTAAAATGGACTAGAATGCAGGAAATTGCATCTAAGAAATCCAAAATTTTCTGGGGGAGGACCCATAGACACATTTAACTCAAGTTTCTTGGCTAACTAAGCTTTGGAGGTTTTTCTCATCCTTCCATTATCATAGAACAAAGCAGGTGGCACAGCATCAAGCTCATGAGACAACACATTGATCATGGCCAGTAATGATGTTCACAAGTTCTGCAGGGACAGTATCGAAATCAAATGGGTTGATGTTTTCTGGCTGTTCTTGCTGAAGCTGGTTCATATCATTGATGTAAATCGGCATGTACTTGGAGTAGTTATTCCTTCCAGCAGCCCTAAACCATGGCAAAATCTCGACCATGCAGTTGAGATGGAGGTGGAAGTCTGCATCTCTCTCTCTGCCCGCAGCATTCACAAGAGAAGATCCACTCCTTTAATAAATATCAGCCAGTATGCAAAGCTTGCTGACTGCTCACTTCCTGTTGATGCAAATTTTTGAATCACCTCCATTATGGTCTCCACATTTTGGTCCTCAATTTTCTTTGTGTGATGTTTTGCTGAAGCCTGATCTTTTATGCAGAATGACTGCTCTACACTCTTCATTAGCTCCAGTGTAGCAGTTATTTGGCCCTGTTCACTCCATGACATTGATGCTTTCCAGAAGAGCCGGAAGAGCGCCTCTTGAGCTTCTGCTGCTCACTCCCCTCGACAGATGGTTTCCTTGGAGCACTTGACGGGCAGTGTTCTCACCATACACGTCTGATTCAATCAAAATGGATAAGAGTCCTCCATCTCTGTACAGTTTCCCAAGATATGCAAGAAAAGCCATGGTGATATGCATGCCTCCAAGTCGCATCGTTACTTTTCCATGTTGAGCGGATGGCTTGTTCCACAGGATTTCTTGGGCTTTGCTGTAAATGGCAAGGTCAGCAGTGACAAGAATATGCTTTGCCCCAGTTTTGAGGAGAGCTGTGTTAGACAAATCATTGCAGTATAGATTGTGGAGTAATCACTTGGTGAAGCTCTTATGAAGGGCATGTATCGTACAGTGGCTAGTGGAGGAGACTTATCTGTGATGAATGCATTGAATGCAGACCAGGATGGCACGTTGTTCTTTTCCCTTGATGACCCGAGCCAGCTTCCACAAGGTGTCTCTTTCTTCAGCAGATAAGCATATGCCTATGTCTGCATTCAGAACCTGTGATGGTTGATGTATGGCTGGAGGTTCTGGTCTGGTAGGTGGTCTTGAGTATCTAAACAGATAAAATAAAAAGTATATCACTTAAGGATGCTACAAAAAGGCAACAAGGGGCCATCCCAACTGCCTGGTATCAGTTATGTTGATCAATACACAATTATGCATTAGAAAAACATAGATAAAGTAATCATTGCACTGAGACATACATAGATAAAGTGAAGTGCATTTTGACTTTACCTGTGAAGTTCTTCTCCATCTACATCATAATCAGTCAGTCTTGAAAGACACTTCTATGGTAATTTGGCAAGACGGTGGCTTTCAGTGGTGTTCTGACCCCGTTGGTATATGACTGTGGTCACTGCATGAGTAGTGTGCTTCCCATAAAGGGTATCTTCATTCTGAGCGAAATTGTCCATCACAGCATCAGTCATGCCGTGGTCTGAGACTTTGCTAAGGCCATAGGGAATGTAGATGCTTTCATTCCTTGTGAGTTGATCAGCAGATACAGATGTGAGAAACTACCTCACCTCAGTGTATGAAACACAGTGACCTAAGGCATTCAACTCATTGATCAGTACTTTGCTTCCAAATTCATGATGCACCATAATAGCAAGACCTAGAGTGATAGGAGTGGATATTTTGCGGCATTGTGCAATGTTGTCTTGGCAGATTGCAAGAACACAAAGGTTTTCCTTTGAGGAAGGCTCTCGTTTGCATGTTTGAACAGTCATATATGCATTTCTATCCACACACCAGTTGACAAAGTCATAGACACTATTCGGCACATAATCTTGTAATGCATTGAGAGAGACGCCATCACTGCTCATGTAGAACCTGGGATCTTGCTTCATGTCTGCCATTTTTCCCTCAGTATGCCAGCTGCTGTAAGTAAGTTTCAGACATGGATAGATGATCTAAAGGCCTTGTCATAATCTGACATTTGTTTTTCAGAGACACTTTTTTGGCAGCAGCCACATTTCTTTCAGAGATGTAGTGTGAAAGGCAGGTTCAATGGTGTTTTGCGTCAAAGGCAAAGAGGTCTTCGTTTGAAAGCATACGGAATTGTATGTCTTCATCTCCTCTCTCTTTTGCTGCATGAAGCACTTTGTCTCTGGTGTATATGCCATTGCCAGTTGTGACTGGGGTAAGACGTTCTGGTCTAACAATCTTTTCCACAAATAAAACAATCTCTGTGGATATTGAATGACATGGTGTCTTCCCTACTGTGCCTTCCATGTGAGATAGGTGGTTCACATGAATCATTGTCATTTCTGCCTGCTTTTGGTTCCTTAATATTTGTTTTGGAGGTGTATGATGCTCTGCAAAAGTTATGATAAGACACCTGAATTTTGAGATCCAGTATATCTTTTTTTGTGTGGATGTAGACATTTGCAGACTTCATCATTTCTCCACTGGGCACAATTAAGTATTTTTTGTAATCCCTCTTGACTTGGATATTTGGTGTAAAGCTTCTATGTGAATTAATGGTTGGAGGCAGATGATACAGTTTTTACTGCTTAGGATGTCAGACTCATTTGGTGATGATGCCATCTTGTAGTTCACATGCCAACTTTACTGTTCTACAGATCAAAAAGGGGACACGTGTTAACTGAACAGATTCCTCAGAACAATCATTTTCAGAACAACATGTAGCCCACCTAAAATGCACAGGGTTGTATGTGTTGTTCTTTAATATTCTTTAATATGTTGTTGCGCTACCCCCTTTTAGGTAGACTAGAGAAGATGAATACTTTTTTCCGTTACATGAGAGAAAGTGATTGCCGGATTGAAAAAACGAGTAAATAACATTTTAGCAGTATAAAGTTAATTTTCAATTGCATTCCTTGTTATAGCATCGAGAAGGTGTTTTTCTTTTAGTGCATTGCTATTGAAGTGTTTTTTTTTTTTCTTTTGTGCCGTCGAATCTCCGGTGAGTAA
The DNA here is from genome assembly GCA_027475355.1 of Coilia nasus. Taxonomy (NCBI): domain Eukaryota; kingdom Metazoa; phylum Chordata; class Actinopteri; order Clupeiformes; family Engraulidae; genus Coilia; species Coilia nasus. The sequence continues at coordinate 1,088,694 of CM050209.1, forward strand.
CTTGAGTGGGAAAACTCATGCCGACGTATTGCCTTAGATATTGGCTAGTTTTGATTTGATTCAGGAGGTAAAAAGTGAACCATTTTTGAGCCAACTATGTATTCTATGTTATTCAGGACATCTGTTAAGTAAAAAAACAGTCGGAGATAATTGAAATGTAATGTTATTGTGTTAATCCACTGTAGCGATTTAAAATAGCGATTTCTTTTCTGACCATGTGCGCTCTGCTAAAAAAGGGGCAGCATGACGTAATGTGAGGTTCACTAGTTCACGTTCCGAAATTGTAGTAAACGAGCGATTATTAAGATAAAGAGAATTTGGGGCGCTTCTCTTGATCCGGGGGCTCTCCTCAGAAGAGCCGCCTGCTGCAGCAGGACGGATCAGAAAGTGCGTCCGCCGTTCCTGACAGAATGACTGCACGGCAGAAGACTGGCAGGACGTGCGAGCACCCGAGAAGCATTCGGGATCGATCTGAGGTGGCGATGAGAATGAGCATGTACAAATACAGTTGGCGAGCGTCTCTTGATCCAGGCTCTACGCGGTAGAGCCGCCTGCGCAGGCAGGACGGATCACAAGGTGCATCCACGAGGCCCCGGCAGAACGACTGCGCAGCAGAAGTCCGATGGGACACGCGAGCACCCGAGAGGCATGATCGATCCCGAATAAGATTTAGAAAGTATCTCATGAGATAGTGTGAAACATTTTAAATTGATGGCAAGTGAGACATTTAAATGATATGCGAGTAGAGCGTATTTGGGCAAGTTCGCAGGCCAGGGTCCTGATGTGCTAACAAGTCTTCGCATGACCCTACGCAGGCAGGTGTCATGAGAAAAACCGAGCAAGCACCCCCACTGGGATCGTGGTTACAGTAAGGAAGGAGCGCGCTTCAAATCCTCCACTCAATAGGTGCAATGGTCGCTGGACTAACAGGTGCGGGGGCGAATGGGGAGGTGGTGGGTTGCGAGCGGAAAGAAGCGAGCAGAAACACTGACAGGTGAGCGGTGAATAAGTTACCGGAAAAGGTTAATGAGAAGGGCGTGACAAATTTCGTCACGCTCCTTCTGAACTTTCGTTTTTTTAGGAAACGCCATTTCACTAGTTCACGTTCCGAAATTTGAGTAAACGAGCGATTATTAAGATAAAGAGAATTTGGGGCGCTTCTCTTGATCCGGGGGCTCTCCGTGGAAGAGCCGCCTGCTGCGGCAGGACGGATCAGAAAGTGCGTCCGCCGTTCCTGACAGATTGACTGCGCGGCAGAAGACTGGCAGGACGTGCGAGCACCCGAGAAGCATTCGGGATCGATCTGAGGTGGCGATGAGAATGAGCATGTACAAATACAGTTGGCGAGCGTCTCTTGATCCAGGCTCTACGCGGTAGAGCCGCCTGCGCAGGCAGGACGGATCACAAGGTGCATCCACGAGGCCCCGGCAGAACGACTGCGCGGCAGAAGTCCGACTGGACACGCGAGCACCCGAGAGGCATGATCGATCCCGAATAAGATTTAGAAAGTATCTCATGAGATAGTGTGAAACATTTTAAATTGATGGCAAGTGAGACATTTAAATGATATGCGAGTAGAGTATTTGGGCAAGTTCGCAGGCCAGGGTCCTGATGTGCTAACAAGTCTTCGCATGACCCTACGCAGGCAGGTGTCATGAGAAAAACTGAGCAAGCACCCCAAAAGAGGCAAATGTTTAAGGGACCCTTGGCCAGGACCGTGCAGTACGAATCACAACATAAGTGTTAGCTGAGCTTTCTTTAGATCTGATGGATTACATCAGATGTATAGCTGATAAGCATCCGAGGACCATCAGCTGAGGGTTTTTAATAATAGCTCAGGGAGACCGTTAGAAGCTGCGGTGGTGGCTGTGCCAATTCGAGAAGAGTGAGAGGAGTAACAATCTGCTGGGATTCTTACTTGAGTAGTTATGGATTTAAGGTGGGATTGAACAGTGAGCGTGTAATTGGCCGTCCGTCGGACATGAAGAGGAGATCATTCTGAGAGGTGACGGGGGCACGGTAATTGATATAATGAAAAGGACGCGTAGGTGAATTTGAGGGTTGAAATTGGCACCGGAAGTCGTGAATTCGTTACATCTAAGCAGCCCAAAATACGCCAGAGAGAACGCAGCCATTAGCGTTAGGCCTGTATGGGGTTTGAACGCAGGAAATCAGCAAATGAATGGTGATGGGGAGCCGAAAGTCGAGAGTAACCGGTTTGGCCTTACGGATACCTTTAATCGTTAGAGAAATGCAGTAGCTAGGGAGCAATTTGCTGACTGGGAAGTAAACTAGTTCTGTTGCTACGGCTGAAGCGTTGGTCAGAGTACGCAGGTACTCCTCGATTTCCCTTAGCTGAAATAAACAGGGCAGACAAAGCGTGCATGGGCACAGCCCGATAGCCTCAAATGTGTAGGAATTTGCGATGGAGAACATTGAGGCATTAAACCGAAGGTGCTTCTGTCAATGATGGTACTGGAGTCAGGTCCGGGGCCACAGCCGGAGCCAATATTCCGGAATTTGGAAGGCAAAGCGAAATCACTGTCCGTGAGGTGAACTAGTTCTGCTGCTAGAGCTGATGCATTGACCAGAGTACGCAGGTACTCTTCAATTTTCTTAGCGGAAATAAACAGGGCAGACGAAGCGTGCGTGGGAACTAGCGCGATAGCTGCCAGTGTGTGGGAATTTGCAAAGGGGAGCATTCTGAGGCGTGAACCAAAACGGATGCGTTGCCCTTTGATGTTTTGCACGAAATAAATTACTCTTTATGTAGCCACCCTTTTATTTATTTATTTATTATTTTTATTTATTTATTTATGTATTTATTTATTTATTTATGTATGTTCTTACTTATTTTTTGGACCTACGGAACATGACTAAATTATCTCCGATTATTTATCAGTCACACTCTAGGGGAAAGGCGAAAATCCACGTTACCCAAAGAAAAACCACTCTCGCCAATTTTGTGGAAAAAACATTGGGAAGTCTGGGAAAAATTCCTTTACCAGCACCATAACAAATAGCTACTCAGGGTTGGACAGCCAAGAGTGGACGTGTGCTACACCACTGTTAAGATTATGAAAAATAAGATAACCGTTACGGGCAAAGCGCTATTAACCTACGTGTAAAATTATTCGATTTCGAAGTGGCGCTAAAAGCATAAGTCTATAAAATGCTACTGGGTCATTGTAGCCTAAAACGAGCAGCGGTGCAGTTCAACATCCAGCGCTCTCCAGTAGGGGCACGGTTCCGAGCCTTACACTGGCGGTGGCAGTGTAGCCTAATACAAGCAGTGGTCCAGTTCAACATTCGGCGCTCTCCAGTAGGGGCACTGGTTTCAAGCTTTACGCTAGCAGCGGCAGTGTAGAGTAAACGAGTAGCGGTGCAGTTCAACGTCCGGCGCTCTCCAACAGGGGCACAGGCTCCAAGCCCTACACTGGCAGTGGCAGAGGAGCCCAAAACAAGCAGTGGTGAGCATAGAAAAGGTGCTGCTGTAGAAGACAGCCAGTCCCACTGTGATGTTCATGTGTGTATTTATTCAGTTTGTGTTGGCTTGGGGTGCAACAGGAGGTGTCTCCCCTCTCCTGCTTCTTCTCTGCGTGCGTTATATAAGTGATGGATGCTGTAAACAGCCTGGTTTTGAAGCTTTATTGCAGACCAAATAGAGAAAATAGCATAGCCTAGCAGAGCGAGCTTGGTGCATCCAACAACTTGTGCCAACCATGTGTGTGCACCTGTAAACAATGCTTTAAACTGTGCGAGATCTGCTGGCCTGTAGTGATTGATAAAGTAGTTGGCAAGTGTACTCCATCTGCAGCCACGCAGGCTGCCGTGTAAGGAATACTGCAAGTATCGAACCAATATGGATATCAGTACCCAACAAAACATGTGCATATTGTACGCGATCCACTAAAATAGCTAGATTCCGGACATATGAAATCTATTTGGCAAATAAACGAAACGATGGAACAAGAACGATGCATGTTGAGACACTGCACACTTGTGCCTCAGGACAACTGCAAAGGAGACATAACAAGGTTATGTGAAAGCCAAGTCCCTGCGTGGGAAAATCATGCCAGCCCAGCAAAAATGCCAAAATGTTATTTGTCATTCGTGGTGACTAGTAGGCCAATTCGGCTTGATGCTGCAGGAGTGTAATACCTTGTTTCGCCTCATAGCCCCAATGGACAATGATAGGGAAAGCGGGGGCGCTATTTCACTCAATACAAATGCTGGCTCAAAAACGGGAGAGGGATGACTATAATGGGAGTGAAGGAACGACCCGGTAAATTAAGGACCAGATTATTTGATAAAGATGTTATGTCTGCTAATGTGGAATTCGAAGTTTGCACATGCGTACGGGGTACACCGTGACGGGTTTGATGGAGAAGTAAAACCACTCTGCGGAGTGGTGGGCGATTCAACTGTGTATAAGCACCAGCATGGGAAAATGAGAGCCGCTTCATCAGGGCATTGATCAGCATGAACCACTTTTAAAGGGAACCTTAGTCAAACTAAGTACGTTGCCAAAGCTACTAAAGATAACGTAACCGAATTAATTTGAGTAAAACTCCGAAGGAACCAGCCAATATAAGTTTGCTTAGTAGCAAACGTTGCTAACGTCCCACCACGAAAACAGACCTTGTCTGTGTAGATTCTCATTTATCCGGGCCACAGCAATCAAAGGAGCTAGGCTGTAAACGACTGGACTTCTTTTGGAGCTTGAAGACGCTTCACTTTTCGTCCGAAGTCTGAATAAGCAAACTTTGTTAGGCAGGAGCAGTGTCAGCATAGCCGCTAACAACGTTGGCGACGGCAGCAAGTAACATTGGTAGTACGGTTAGCATCGCGGCTAACGAACATTGGCTAATTACTGTTAAACACGGTTAGTTGCTCAGCGTTTTAGCATGATTAGCGTCGTTACCAGCCTGCTAGCATACATACAAGAGCCACAACCGATTTCCCGTGCGCTGATTACCCAAACGGACGTCTATTCAGTGCAAACATACGCAAAATCCGAGTAAATTGCATTTGCTTGGTAGCAAAGGTTGCCAACATCCCACCACGTATTCAGGCCTTGTAAGTATCTGCGTTGTTAGTATTAGCATCGAAATTAGCAGTATTAGCATCGAAATTAGCAAGTAGCACAGGTAAGGCAGCTAGTATCACGGCTAACAAACACTAGCTAATCACTATTGCAGTTAGTTGATGAGCAGTCATAGCATGGTTAGCATCGTTATCAGGCTGCTAACGGGCACACGAGTACCGCGATGTCTTTTTCACGCGCTAATTATCCAAAATAAACCCACTGAAGACGAACGAATTGAGCGCCCAACCTAAGAGATACAAACTACGGATGCATAGTATGCCTTTACGGCATACAATACGGAGGTGTAAGTGTGGCCATTTATATCTGCATCAACACGGATTGATATAGACATGCAAGTAACAGGGTAGACACATAACGGCGGGGATAGGGTGCCGGTGCGAACAAAAGGTTAATGAGAAGGGCGTGACAAATTTCGTCACGCTCCTCCTGAACTTTCGTTTTTTTAGGAAACGCCATTTAAAGCATGTTGTGGATAATTTTTACAGCTACGAGGTTACTCTAACGGGCTAATGATTTCAGGCTTACAGCCATTGTAAAGATGTAATGAATGTAATTTGACGTGATATACACGGATTAAGTTGCTAATGACTGCTACTGTTAAGATAAGGTAATTGGTTAATTCTGTAAACGTACCACTTTGCATTGTTCATTTGAACTACTGATAACTGTTTAGTCATTTTATGTAACTGGTACTGTATTGCAGAGCTGCTAAAGCCCATGATTTACAGTAGTAGATTCAGTAATGATATTTGAGTTTGGAGTGATTATACTGAAAGTGTACTATTCCTGCATGGCACTAATGAGTTATTTCGCGCTGCTGTGTGCAGATTGGTTTTTTTGTTGTGCATTCTCTGCCACTGTTGAGAGAGAGAGAGAGAGTTATACGGCGAGCCAGTGAATCTGTGAAGGAGTGTGACTGCGGCCAGTGTGCATCCACCTGCCAGCCAGTGAACTGGACGCATCCTGGATACATTTCCTCGGAGTACAGATAAGAGTTTACTAAAGAGTTATTTTTTTACATGAGATCTCCACCGTCACTTACACACTGGCCGGGTAGTGATTAACAAAGGCCTTGTTTCTTTCTTTTTTTTTTCTTTATTCAACAACACAAAGTACGTACAGGGAACATCTCTTTTTTTCCCTTTTTTCTATTTCTTTTTTTCCTTCCTGAAGAATATACAGGATACAGAGTAGAACTGAACTTTGAACACTGAAATTACTGACTTGACTTGTTTTACACTGACTGACTATAAAGGGGATATACTGTTTGTTATTTTGTGATTCATAATATCTTGTGAGCGCTCAATAAATGTTCTAACTATTTTTCCTTCAATTTCAATACTGGTTGTTGCCAATTCTCTCCTTTAGTCGAACCTAGCCTTTATTTCAATTAGTTAATATTGTAGTTATATATATATATATACACTAACTTACAAACGTTACAAACAGAACAACAGAACAATCATTTTCATGCATGTCTCAATACCATGTCTACTTTTTCAAAACTCTTAATACAATGTGCTTTACCAACATGCATCTGAGCACATCAGTTACAGTTTTTACCAATCATTTTCACGCGTGTCTCAAACCCATGTCCACTTTTTCAAAACTCTTACAGTTTTTTAAGTTTGCTTACACACTAAAATATAAAGTTTCCCACTGGCCCTAAGGGCCCATTTCCACCGCACTCTCTGCGTGTTCAGCGCGTGGCCGTATTCTGTCCGTATTCATTTAGAATGCACGTTAGCAGATGAGACCATTCCCACCGCAAGCGTGTTCTGAGCGTATTCTGTCCCCATACAAACCTATTGTATACGCCCACGCGCTGAACACGGCTACGCGCTGAACGAGGCGGTGGAAATGAGCCCTAAGGCAATGTTGTAGCAGAAGCAAGTGAAAGAAGGACAGTGAAGATGAGAGAGAGTGAGGGGTAACAAAAAAAAGCCGCGTTTCCATTAGGGGAGGTTCCGATGGTAATTCAGGGAGAGGGAAAATTTCAGGGACTGTTGTTTGGTTGGTCCTCTCACCTCGCGTGTCTCCACTACAACAACGTTTTATCGGACCTCTAGTAAACAAAGGGAAACTTCGGTGTCTCAGAGCAGCGAACATGACTGACTGCAGGCTTGCATTCTATGTTGATTTATGAATTAAACCGGATAAATCCTAAAAGTGGTTAGTGTTCCTATTTATTGTGAGTTTCCAGTCCATTTATGTCTAATATGTTTCATAAGATTAGATGTTCCGAGTGACGTTATGACAAGATTAGCAGGCTAAAGTTAGCCAAGTGAACATGTTTTAAGAAGGTAATTAATTGCCTGAGGAAATCGTTGTGCACCACATAGCAAGTAGTTAAATGCTTTATCGTGGAAGCAGCCAAAACAAGCTCTCCTAACTCTGAGTTTGATAGACTGTACGTTTTCCTCTAACAGGCATATGAAAATACTCCATAGGAAGCGTATTAGTCTGCTAGCATGCTGAATTAGTTTGCTAATCTAAAAATAATACGAGTCTGTCTTCAAACTAACCTCTAAGATTAGATAAAATATAGTTACATGGGCAACTGTGTTTGTAATGAACTCTGTTGTGAGAAATTCATTTTGTCTGTTTAGAAAAAAATATTTTCGTATGGCATAGTGATTTTTTAGATTACCTATGGCTGGTAGTGTTTAACAACAGCCTATCAGCATCAAGTTTACCACAGGCTACAAGCTGAACTTTTTCAGGGCCGAACGGAGTACCTAATCCCTTTAGGTACTCCATTGGTCCCTGTAAAAGTTCCGGGAGATCGCCCATTTCGGAACTGCCCGATAGTGGAGACACGCGCCAACCGTGAGAAGGCCGAAAAATTACCCGGATCTCACTGTAGTGGAAACGCGCCTAAAAGGAAGACATAAATCCTGTCACTGCAAGGTGTAATGGGCGGGGAGCATGGACAGAGAAGACGAGGACTAAATTGATCACATACGAATGACATTGGTTGACTACCTTGAAAACCACAGGTTGACACATGCCACCAAATTGGACAGAGATTATGCTTACAGTACCTTTTTGTCTCCAACAATACTTTACTGTGTTTACTGTGAACACGGTTCTTTGTAGAAATGTTTGTCTTTCAATTTTCAGTGTGCAACCATACAACAAGCAAACACTTCAGCATATTGACTGATTTTGCATTGAAAGTAAAAAAAATAGCAATTGAAATATATTTAGTGAACAGTATTAGTCATGTGTTGTGTTTTGTGAATGTAGTCATGTCATTTATCAATATTACTGAAAAAGATTCAACCCAGATTGTCATTAGAAAAGTCAGAATGTAACAAAGTGTTTAGGATTGATTGCCATAGTGTGTAACTCACTCAAACACAAATAGATCATATGAATCATGTGTGTGCGATTTGGCGACAAAATAGCATTTTTATAAATAAGTGTGTAGTTTTGAAAGAAGAATATCATTTTGCAATAGATTGGAGGTGTTCTGTGAATTGGGTGTATGGTTGTGTTAACTGTGTGTAGTGTTTTAACAAAATGAGCCCAGTTTTTTTATTTGAGCTTAAGCAATTGTAAAAAACTGTAAAGCAATGTGCTTTGAGCACATAAGTTAACATTTGCTGCAAAATGCACTACAGCTACCAAAACTCTTCACATTCCACCCAAAATTACTACTGCTGCCGTAACTATAACACATGCTGTCATTGGCAAGACTACAGTGGCGGTCAATGTCCAATAAGCTAAAAAACGCAAACAACTTGAAACAAATCACTTAAAATCTAGCCTTTGTCCTACAGTTTGTCACATTTTACTGATATGTAATATAAATACACACTGTATCAAACTATCTAAGTGACATTTTTAATGTATTTATGCACCTTTGACAATAGATGAATGTGTATAGGCCTATGCAGTGAACAAATTGTGAAAAAATGATTCTTTGTACCTGGGTAAAGTACTATACATATTAGAAAATATTGAAGCTAATCACAAAAAACAAATGTTTTTCAGTGGGTTTTCTATATTTTATACTTTTACAGAATTCTATAACTGCAGTACATATTTTAGAACTGAAGATAAATTGTATCAATCAAATACAGACAATCATGGAAAAAGAAAACTCTTCAGAAACACACCAAGATGAACTGTACCATGTGTTACCTTCACCTTGTGCTTACATATATTACATTGTGTTCCACAGCAGAAAAGGTCAGCTCCCATTACCTGCATCACTTAGAGTTCCTGAAAGTACAGTATGTCGTACTACAAAAGGAAATACATGTAAATGTAGGTAAACCTACCTACTGTAATGCTGATCTATGGTGCTGCTGTATTTTGGATAGTCCATGACGTACAGTACATACAGGTAATAGAACACACAGCAATATCAACTTTTTACATGGTAATGTTTTGCCCACAAACATGCAAATGTAATCTCTTTTTACACCTGGTAACAAGCTATACTGTAACATTTCAAAATACTATAAAGTAACGGACAAGTAAGTATAAAAGTGCCATTATACTTATTTGGCTAAAAGATGATTCTCAACTACATTATTTCAGTTTTGTGACAAAATGCAAATGGTTTAGGTTTTGACCCTGAAGTTAACAGTTTTGATAAGAGTATCCAAATGTCTGCAAACATTAGCTGTAGTTGTACATAATTTTGTTGGTTGTGAAAATCAACTGAGAAAAGTACTAATGAATTTTGGTTGAAGTGGTGATTACAGTTTTTCTCAATTGTTTAAACACAATTCCTTGTACTTCAGACACAATGACCACAACATGTAACTCATGCACCAACCCCATGAACCAATTCTGCTAAACTATAAACACAATTCCTGCTTTACACTCAAATTGCAGTTCTAAAACACACTTTTTTCAAAACACTATAGACAATTCTCTGCGTTTGGCACAATTTTCATGACAAAAATCTCTTGTTTTCACAAGGAACACACAGTGATTCAAAATTCTAAAGTCAATTGCCCTACTATGCACACTGACTCATCACATTGGCAAACACCTGTCACACAGCTTTACAATTAGCTATCAGAGCTTTGGAAGAGGCAGAGCCACAGCTAGAGGAGTGAGAGTAAGAGGAGAAGGACGGGGAGGACCCGAACGAGGATGAGAAAGGACCGTAATCTCTGATGAGATCAGAGCCATTTTGGTTGACCATTTGGTCAACGAAATTATTTTACAGTAGTTGTTTAGTTGTTTACGTATCTCTCTTCATATTCTGCAATCCTCAACCCAATTGAGGATTTTTTTTTGACTGGAGATGAAAGTGTATGACCAAAATCCACAAATGCGTGTACCCTTTCTCTAAGCTATGGAAGACGCATGTGAAAATATAGCAACTGATGCTTTTCATGGATGGATTCGCTGCTAGGCCAGGAAAAACATTGCATGTGATGTGGATGAGGTGCTGTGGCCATGCCAAAACAGAAGAAAGGATGCAGCGTAATTTTTTTTGTAACTGTATAGGCTACAGTAAACTCTTCTGTTGTGTTTTATGTAGACCACTGTAGGTGCAGCTTTGTGCTGATTGGGATGCACAGTGTGTACACTGTTTTTGTGGGAAAAATAAAATATATTTGTATCGATGTATATGTGCGTTCTGAGTATAAAAACAATATTCTAAAATATAACACACTTATGTATGTACTGTATGTAGCAAGTGTAAGACTGAACAAAAAAGGCCTAAATCATTATGATGAATGTATAAGAAGTGTTTTCCATTTATCATAGTGTTTTACATTAAGCACATCAGGGTTCAACTGGTTGTTATAAATGTCTATTCATATGATGGTTTGTGTGTGTCATTTGACAACAAAATAGCATTTTGAGAAGAAATAATACAGTTTTGAATGCAAAGTTTCATTTTGCAGGAGAAGTGAGTGGTTTTGCCCATTGTGTGTGTGTTTTTTTGATTTGTGTGTAGAGTTCTGAGAGTATGAGGCATGCTTTCAGGAAATGTGTTTAAACAATTGAGAAAAACAGTAAACACAATTGTGTCAAAGCAATAGAGAACAGTGAACAGTGATCTGCTCCCATAGTCTATGGTTTATGCAAAAGTGTTAAAGAGTTTTGAAAAAGTAGACAGGGTATCGAGACGCGTGAAAATGATTGGTAAAAACTGTAAAATACTATAGAAATGGATAAGTAAGTACTTATTTTTAATAAGTAGACAGTTTTAGATTATGTTGTGATGTTTCTAGGTGCTCTATTGCATTTCTTTTATTTTTTTTACCTCAGGTTTCACACTCTGAACCATTGAATGTATGCTCTGAACTGCGTCTATCCAACTCCTCCCCTCAGTTATTTTGGTGAGCCAGGAGCAGTCACACACACACATCAAATTAAGAGGAAAAGTGGGTCTTACCTTTTCCTTCTCTGGATGATCCTGTCTTTTTGAGGATGTTGGCAGTCAACTTCACTTCACAAAGTATTTTCAATGATGAAATCTAGTGATTACTTAGTAAAACCTAACTTGTATCAAAATTCTTTAGCTTTGTACACATCCCCAAGAATTGAACATTACATTACATTACACTTAGCAGACACTCTTATCCAAAGTGACCTACAAAAGGAAGACATAATAAGCTAACAGATGTGTAGAGAACATCGAAGGCACCTATATAAAGAGATGGTTAGTACAAGTTAGTTTTGTTAGGAAAGGAAGCAGTCTCGGAAAAGAAGGGTTTTCACAAGCTTTTTGAAGGTTGAGAGGGATATTGCTGCTCTTGTAGCAACTGGTAGGTTGTTCCATCATTGAGGGACAATGACAGAGAAAGTTTGGAGTGACCTTGCCTTGTCTTAGGAGAGTGTATGGCCAGACAGTTCGTATTAGAGAATTGCAGCGCTCTGGATAGGATGTAAGCCTTTAGTATGACGTTGAGATAGGCAGGGGTCGATCCGGAAGTGACTTTGTAGGGTAGAGTCAAAGCTGTGTGTTGAATTCTGGCAGCCACCGGGAGCCAATGCAGGTTGATAAAGAGCAAAGTGACATGTGCCCTTTTGGGTCGTGCTGCTGCATTCTGGACCATTTGCAATGGTTTGATTGCACAAGCAGGAAGGCCAACCAGGAGGGAGTTGCAATAGTCGAGGCGAGAGATGACCATAGCTGTACCAGGAGCTGAGCAGCATATTGGGTCAGGTACGGTCAGATTTTTTTAATGTTGTACAGCGCATAAAGGCACGACCGCGCTACGGAGGTAATGTGGTCAGAGAATGATAGCCGGTCATCAATCATGACGCCCAGGTTTTTAGCAACCTTGTTCGGACCAACAGTGACAGTGCCCATATTCAGGTTGATATCATGGTGGATTGAATCCTGGGCTGGGATCCCCAGAAGTTCAGTCTTAGACAGATTAAGCTGGAGGTGGTGTTCCTTCATCCATGCACACAGTTCAGATAGACAGGCAGAGATGCGTGTGGAGACCGTGGTGTCATCTGGTCGGAACGACAGGTACAGCTGTGTATCTTCAGCATAGCAATGAAAGGAGAAGCCGTGTGAGCGGATGACACGGCCCAGCGAGGCGAAGATGGCGCCAGATGGCGTAGATGGCGAAGAGATTAGGGGCCAAGCACCGACCCTTGGGGCACCCCTGTGGAGAGGGTGTGAGTTGATGACTGTTGTCCTTTCTATGACACATTGAGGGAGTGTCCAGTGAGGTAGGATTTAAACCAGGAGTGTGCTACGCCTCAGATGCCAATGTTTGAGAGTATAGTTAGCAGTATGCTGTGGTTGACTGTATCGAAGGCGGCCGATAAGTCGAGTAGGATAAGTACTGATGATTGTCCTTCAGTTCTGGCTACTCTTACGGCTTCTGTAACGGATAGCAGAGCTGTTTCATTGGAGTGGCCACTTGTAAAACCAGACTGTTTCGGGTCAAGTAGGTCGTTCTGGGTGAGGAAATAAATAACCTTTTTAGAGACAGCCCTCTCGATGGCTTTCTAAAGAAAGGGAAGCCAGCCGATAGTTTTCAACCTGGGCGGGGTTGAGCATGGTCTTTTTTAGTAGTGGCGTAACTATTGCCTGTTTGAAGAGAGATGTAGAGATGTAGTTTCTTTCCTCCAGAATCATCAGCCAACCTGGGAAGCATATGTAAAAAATTGAATTTTTCTAGTTGCCCTGCTTGTTTGTCAGTGTAATCTTTGTGAAATGGAATGTCCAATTGCAAATGTCCCTTTGGTGTCCAGATAACCAGTTTGCAGCTCTGTAGACCCACAGGCATATCATAGCCACTTGTGTCTAAAATAATAGAAGATACATTACATTGGCATCAAATGAATATTAGTTCACATTATATTGTTTTTCTGTTGTTGTTGACAAACGAGGTACTTTCTATCATCCAAGATTTTGTTGTGACAAATTCTAAATCTTTATTTTACTGTGCTGTTCTCTACATCCACTCTGTAAGCAAGTTGGATAAGTCCATTAGTTTGAAGGTGATAGGGCCATTACTGAAGAGCTGATGTATGTTTTTAAATCCTCATGGTGTGGTGTGGAATTTGTCTGTTATCTCCTAGATGGATAAAGATATATGTCCTGGGCTCGTTGGTGCCTAAAACGAATATGCTTTGCCTTTACCAGACCTACATTCTTCTTTGCACCAATATTCCATTTCCTTTGCACATCAGTACATGCTGTTACTGTCACACCTTGCCTGACTGCATTTTCAACATACAAGAAGGAATGTTTTCACATTTTTTCATCACACGCTAAATTGACTTATATGCTTTAAGTAGTCTTTTAGCTAGTCTCTCAAAATCATGTAGTATTGTGGTCACCAAAAGATCTTAATTGCCATGGCACATAATAGGCCTACGTGGCCTGTACTTTTCGGTGTTTACAAACACACAGTTTGTGTTTGTACACAGTTCATGTTCAAGGTCATGTTACTATCATTAGCATTATCATTACTGACCTTCCACAGTATCGCGGCTCCATGAACAGCCTGCTGTCTAAATCCTTCCTGCCTTAGATGCCAATACCCAGGCCTTATGATGGATCTTTTTGAGACTGACTTGGCTCTATTTCGGCTTTCAAATAGACCAGGTCTTCTGTTACCTCTTTTAGCTACAGTCACACCACTTTCTCACTGTGTAAATATTAACGCAAGACACAGGTTCTACGGAGTAAGAAAAAATACTGCCTAATATTTTCCTAGACCATTTTTTAACGCTGCCCTCCCATCCAGTGACTGCAGAGGGTAAAGGTACACTTTTATTGCCATTTTTCAGCTCGTTTAGGTTGTGTTCCCACATCGTAATGAACGCAGCGTCAGCGATAGTTTTTACTCTTAGCAACCGCTAGTAAAGCCCACAATTCATTACTAGCATTACTAACTGCTAACTTTAACCATATGAATAAATTGGTTTGCTCAAATTCTCCAAGAGCCAGCTAACTTTTTGAGTGACCTTGTTCGCTTAACAAGTGGATTGCCAAGTGAAACGTCAGGAGATGAAGAAATGTTAAAGTCAGGAATTAACAAACATGATCTATCGGATTACTTAATGTCAAGTGGATGCAGCAGGTAAACTATTTCTTAATTTCTGCAGGTTAGCCTAGTTTATCGCAGCCAAGGCAAACTATTGATCAAGCTGCCAATTGCTAGGCTACGTGTGTTCTTCCTGGCCATTCGATATTGTGAGTGATATCAATAATGTGAGTCACGCATGCGCTGTAGATGTAAAAGTGAAACCCATGCAAGGATCTCGATGGATTGAGAGATAAATGGTGAAATAGCCGGCAGCTGTAATAGTAGCGGCTTTGAATACTTTTGTAAATTGCACATTTATTTGAAGGGCGGAAATGTGAGACTCACATTGGGTAGATAGATTGGGTTGCGACAGAGAGTGAACATTTTTGGGAGGCCAAGTATACATGAACAACATTAACAACATTTAAGCCCGTCCATTTGGCCACATTGTGTTTCACCGAGTCCTTGCTGACGCCTCCCTCCTCCTGCCGGTGGAAAACTATACTTGGGCCGATTGTAAGGCTGCTCGATTATGGAAAAAATTAGAATCACAATTATTTGGGCCAAAACTGAAATCACAATTATTCAAATGATTATTTTGTTTTCCTCAGTAACATGCTTCATTTATTGAAAATGTATTCAAAAACATTTCGAAAAAACATTCTTGTACCTTCGGATTTTCCCTAATACCTTTCTTCGTAAATATCTCCTTTGATGTCTAATGTACAAACAGTAGAAATGTCTAATGTATACATCTAATGTACAGTACAAACAGTACAAAATAATTAGGACAAAAACATTGTTTCCCTCGATTTTATGTGTTGTGAGATCGTTTGGCCCTGAAATCATTGTCACGATTAGAATTCGATTAATTGAGCAGCCCTAGTCGATTGTATTTTGCCAAGTCCTTGTGTTGACACTCTACCTACTGTTGGCAAACTATGCTCTGCCTGATCCCAGTTTGCCGTTGCCGAGTCATAGCCGCAGCCCCCGCAGAAAATACGGAATTGGCCCGAGTCTTCTTGCTACTTGGGATGCAGCTTAAATAACTGAGATGATAAGCAATGCTCTGTCACTACCATCCTCAATGTACACTGATGTGGCACACATAGTTCTGTGTACCGTTTACGCATGCGGGCCATTTCAAGAGTTCCAATGTGTCTGGGAAATGTAAAAGCACGTATCAGATTTGGGTCACTTTTGCAAGTAGATGTAAACAGGCAGCCGAAAAAATCGTATATAGGCAAAAAATCAGATTTGGTTATATCCGATCTGCAGTGTAATCTTAGACTCCCATGGCATATTATGCAGGCCATGGCAGGCATATTATTACAGCACTTGAGAATTCAAATTCAAAATAAAAAAAATGGCAGTTGGTCCACCTTTAACTGCCACTGCTGCCCCAGTATTACCTGTCTCTTTCTGTCTCTTTCATGCATGTGCACGCCCACTTTCTAACTCCCTCTCTTACTCAATGTCTCTCTGGCTGGAATGTCTTTAACATGGTTATCAGGAGTAATTTGAGGGCACTCTGTGCTTCTGTGCCCTCAAATCTTTCCTTTTCTTTTTAAGTGTTCTTGCAAAAGCACACTTAATGTTCTTCTGTTCGGCCATTTTATTCTGTTCACCCTTTTTTTTTTTTTGATGAATTATAAGTCCTCGGCCTCTCGAGATAGAGATGCCGTTCCAACTCTGAAATGTCCAGCCTGAACTGCAGATTATTGCTCGTTTAGAATAATTATGCTACCCTTTGTTGTTTGTTCATTATTCCAGTTTTTCTGCAATATTTTGACCTATTGAAATGGTTCTATTGAACCTATTGAATGGTAGAACTCAGGCTGATGTTGTCATAATAGTGTGCTCCACTGTGAGTGTGTGAGAAGGTGCACACGCACCCTTTGTCTCACACTCACTCAAACTGCTTTGCTGCACTCTAGCTCAGCAACACTTTGATGTATCATAACCAAACTTGGCCACGTGACTCTTAACTACGATAGGTCAGGACAAATTTGGTGCAATTTGACCACCAGGGGGCGCTGTAATGAACAAACGGTTTTTGGTTCATACCGGTTCATATCTTTTAAAGTGTTTCCATATAAGATTTTATTTTGATTTCTGATCACAGGTTGGCATTTCCCAAAGGTGGCCCTATGAAGCTTTTCACGTCAGCTAATCAAATTAGGGGGAAAGCCACCAAACAGGAAGTAAGCTTACCGTAAAATACCAAATAATAGCCGAGTTTCAATTAACAGCCCTTTAAATGCCGGGTGAGGGTATACATTTTGATAACTAGATGTACGGCATAGCGGTACATGGTATGACCGCCGCAGTGTATTGAAATGTGGGAACTGTTGGTATGATGAGTGTGTGGTAGAGCAGTGTTGTGAGGTGAGAATTTGTGTGGAAATGATTTCCTGGAAGTGGGCATGAATGTGGATTTTGAATGAATTACATTGTGTGTGTTTGAATAGTGTGTAGGAGTGATTTGTGAAAGGAATAGGCAAAATGAGATTTTGTACAATTACAGCGGCCCGCATAGGGCCAATTTTATGGCACGTGTTGTGCTTTTAGAGGTCTTTGTGTTGATCGTGCATGAGATGGGGCCAATTCTATGGCATGTGCTGTGCTTTTAGAGGTCTTTGTGTTGATCGTGTATGAGATATTTTATGCAGTTCCTACCTTCTTAGTCCAAAATATTGGCAATTCAAAATACCAATTTTTGCATTTACCCTTATCACTAGGTGGCGCTATGCTTCAAGTGAGTGTTTATGGGCTGGGCCGATACGCCTCTGTAACACCGACATACTAACACAAAATCGTTGTCTTGGGCAAAATTGTTGACAAATTATTTAACAAAAACGTTTTTTTTTTGACACCTAGCTTCGCCAATAAACATCGCCCCCTATGACGAAATGTCACAAAATTTAGTACACATGAAAAGAAAGCTGTTTAGAGATGGCCTATCAACTTTGACCAAATTTGAGCAATTAAAAGCCAAGATATTGACTTTTGAAGAATTTTAAGCTACGTGTAAAATGTTCATTGACATGTAACTTCGAAACGGTTTATCTCAAGATAAATCCTTTGATAACTTTTTGTCAGCATTGTCTGTAGATGACATATACCAAAGTTGGTGAGATTCACATGAACGGCCTATGACGAGTTTGTTCAAATTCGTTTTCGCGATGATAAAATTTCACAGAAATTGTTTTCGTTGGAAGTGGGCATTGACCAGTGCTTTCAATGCGTGAGGGTCAATAGATTTCATGATAAAAAAAACGTTGTTGTAAACATTAGCATTCTCTAGATAATAGGCAAAATGACATTTTCTACAATTACAGCGCCCCCTATGGACCAAATTTTATGGCATGTTCTGTGGTGTTAGAGGTCTGTGTGGTGATCATGCATGACGTATTTTGCGCAGTTTCCACCTTCTCGGTCCAAGATATTGGCAACTCAAAATCCCAATTTTTGCATTTACCCATATCACTAGGTGGCGCTACGATTCAAGTGAGAGTTTATGGGCTGGGTCGATACATCTCTGTAACACCGACACACTAACGCAAAATCGTTGTCTTGGGCAAAATTGTTGGCGAGTTATTTAACAAAAACTGTTTTTTGACACCTAGCTTCGCCAATAAACATCGCCCCCTATGACGAAATGTCACAAAATTTAGTACACATGAAAAGAAAGCTGTTTAGAGATGGCACGTCAACTTTGACCAAATTTGAGCAATTAAAAGCCAAGATGCGTCCATTTGAAGATTTTTAAGCTACGTGTTAAATGTTCATTGACGTGTAACTTCGGAACGGTTTATCTCAAGATAAATCCTTTGATAACTTTTTGTCAGCATTGTCTATAGATGACATATACCAAATTTGGTGAGATTCACATGAACGGCCTATGACGAGTTCGTTCAGATTCGTTTTCGCAATATTAAAATTTCACGGAAATTGTTTTCGTTGGAAGTGGGCGTCGACCAGTGTTTTCAATGCGTGAGGGTCAATAGATTTCACGATTAAAAAAAAAATAGTTGTAAACGTAAGCATTGTCTAGATAATAGGCAAAATGACATTTTCTACAATTACAGCGCACCCTATGGACCAAATTTTATGGCATGTTCTGTGGTGTTAGAGGTCTTTGTGGTGATCGTGATCGGCAACTCAAAATCCCAATTTTTGCATTTACCCATATCACTAGGTGGCGCTATGCTTTAAGTGAGAGTTTATGGGCTGGGTCGATACGTCTCTGTAACACCGACATATCACAAAAATTTCATGTTGTTGGGTGAAACGTTCATTGAGTTATTCAGCAAAAACTTTTGCCGGTCTCCCCCTCTTTAACAGACACTGGCACTGCGGGGGGGTGGCCCTGGGGGACCAAAAGGCGTTATTCGCTTACAAACTTCTTGGGCTACATGCCTACAAACATTCATGTCTCCCCGAGTTTCAGTGTCCCGGGAATCGTTGACGAAAAATCGGTGAAAAAAAAAAAAAAAAAAAGGGAAAATTTTTGCAGCAACTCCAATATGACCGCTTTCGCTAGCTTCGCTAGCGGCGGTCATAAATAAAGGCCGGTTCCAAACAAATGCTGGGTCTAATAAAAAAAAAAAAAAAAAAAAAAAAAAAACATTCGCCTGTTCTGTTTAGTTTTCACGTAGCCATATTGTGCAAGTCTTTGACCAGATTTTTAATCGCCATGGCTCCAGTCCCACGAAAGTATAAAAAGTATGACTTCCAATTTAAACTTTCTGTCATAAAATAATGATACCCGCATTATTAAAACAAAGAAGATACTGGACAGAGACATAATAGCAATGGATGAAACTGCAGTGTGGTTTGACATGGTCGGGTCCACTACTGTGGACACGTGGGTCTCGCAGTATCCCTTTGAAGACTACAGGACACGAAAAAAGCCACTTGACTGTAGTGCTAGCAGCAAAGGCAGACGGGACCAAACTGAAACGGAGGAGGTGTCAGAGAAGTGAAGACGATGCAAAGCATTGGTGGTGTGGTTATAGCCTCCTCAAAAAATGACTGGATGAATGCAGAATGACTGCGGAATGGCTGCAGAAAGTTGTGGGACAATTTAACTTTGGCCCTCGTCTTCTCGTCTGGGATTCATACCGATGCCACATCAGCCAGGCCACTAAAGAGGAGCTCAAGCGGGGCTACAGTATAACTACGGCTGTGATACCAGGAGGATGCACAAAATACATCCAGGCACCTGACGTGGTTTGGAATAAGCCGTTCAAAGCCAGTCTGCACGAGTCATACGACTGATGGATGGCCGGTGACGCGGACAAAACCTACACTGCTGGAGGAAACACGAGAGCCCCAGCTCGTCGCCTACTTGTCGCCTGGGTGCTTAAAGCTTGGGATGAGTTGAATACGGAGCTGGTGAAAAAATCCTTCAAGGTGAATGTGTGTGTGAGTTTATGTGAAAAAAAAGAGAGAGGGAGGGAGAGTGTGTGCGCGTGTGTGTGTTAGCAAGAGAGAGAGAGAGAGAGAGAGAGAGAGAGAGACTGTCCTATGAAAGAGTTCTTAATGTTTATGAAATACTGACAGTGGCACCCGATGGCAGTGAGGACCATTTCATCCACTGTTTCAAGGACTGCAGGTGGATGATGGAGAAGCTGAGCAACAGGAGGATGAGGGTGAAGAGTTTGAAAATGAAGTGGTAGTTGAGGATGATGATGAGAAAGTGGATGCTGATGAGGAGGATGAATGAGGGATGGACATGAAGTTGGTCTTACAACAGGCTGTTTTCTTGTCTTGTTTTTTTATTGTTGTTTAAATGTATGTAGGCCTACCGGTACATGATTTTTTTCTGTGTACCAGAAAACAAGTTGCTGATAAGTTGCTGGCCATTGTTGTTCAGGAATTTGGCCTTATATTGTCTGCCTTTCTGGAAAAAAAAATATTCAGTCATTAAACTTTCACTGGTTTGAGGTTTAATTGAGTTTGCATTACATTACATTACACTTATCTGACACTTTTATCCAAAGCGACTTACAGCTGCATTGTATCAAATCTTGCATAGCTTACCAGGTCATTTATTTTCATGGGACTGAAAAGTAAAGCTTGGGATTTCTCAGGAACAGAGGCATGTAGAAATAAATTCACCCACTAACAGCTTAGAGTCTTACCTTTCAAACGAGCCATGTGTCCTTAGCTACAACATAGAATATGCTGTGGCTCTACAAAAATCGTCGTTACTAGTTTTGCTGAGCAAGATTTTTGTGAGGAAGGAATTAATAGCCTGTCCCTGGTCTGTTAAGTGATTGAAACAAATAATAGCCCCGGGTACTATTTGGTATTTTACGGTATATCTTGGCAACGCTTTAACACATCATTACCACATTTGGTTATATGATACAAGATTACATTTTGAATAAACACAAAGACTTTGGGGTCACTCAGCAACCAGGTGGCACTGCAATAAGTAAGGGATAATGGACGACACAGTGTTCGGATATCAGAAAGTTAATGCACGTTCGAGGTGGTAATGTGGTCACGACGCGAAGCGGAGTGGCCTTTACACCTCGAAGTGCATTAACTTTCTGATATTCGAACACCGAGAAGTCCATTATCCCGCTTATACCATGGTTACCACACTTGTCTGATGTTAATTTCAGGTAATCATTTCCATGTTTTAATAGCTAAAACAAACTTATTTGTAGAACTACTTACATCCGCCACAAGATGTGTCTTTTCACAACTTACTGGACAAACCGCCGCTATGGCCAAGACCCAGTCGTTAGTTCCATGACTTTGGTTGTCAAGCTAGCTGTTCCAAAGTTCTGTTAAGCCTTGCTTAGCAAAGGCACCTTAGTAAAGAGTCCAAATGCAGCGTGACAACACTAAAAGACGATCTCAGAGGCATATAACATGTCGCAACTCTGTGTTCTTTCATCTGCTCGTCATTAGCTAAAGCTGCCACGTCTTAATTTGTTTATTTACAGTTCACTACGAACTTGGCGCATTGATACATAAACATAATAAGGTCAGAAAGTAGAAAGTATATAGAAAGTTAATAACCGTTCTAAAGGACGGTTTTGACTTATATCTGTTAGAGTGAGACCTGTAAAGAAACGCCATTTGTCACTGAATTAAGTTGAAAACCATGTGAAAAAGAAAAAAGGGAAATTTTGAGGGCACAGAATCATGTTAAAGACTTAAAAGAAAAGGAGAGATTTGAAGGCACAAAGTGAAAGAGAGAGGGAGAGAGAAAGGAGGCAGATAATATTGTGGCAGCAAATATTGTGGCAATTACACCTGGATCAGCTGCCATTTTTTACATTTTGAATTAGAATTTTAGAACTCGAATGTCATAATACCCATCATGGCCTGCACAATCTGCCATGGCAGTCTGTGACAGCCCATAGAACCAATTGGTGAAACGTTTTGAAATTTGGCACACTAATTCACGAGTCCCATGGCAGTTCATGATTCTTTTCACCAAGTTTCAAGTCAGCACTTCAACCTCTCCAGCACCACAAACTGAGGTACATTTCTGCATGTAAGTTTTACATCCAGTGTTAAAAAACTTGGTATCGGTGGTCTGGACTGGTCAATTTGTCAACAGGGGTACATTTACACATGTAACTTTTGATCCGTATGTCCAATTTTCAAAAACGTGGTATCACTGGAATCTTCTTCAAAGTCCAAGTTGAAAGAACCCTGTGATGTCAATATCCACGCATATTTGCTCCGATGGTCATGAACCTTGGCACGTGCAAGCACACTTTTAGCATTTTCTACGGAAATGCAGTCTAGTTTACATTGTTTTCAACTTAATTAATTAAAAAACATGGCTTTTCTCTACACCTGTTCAGAGGACAGATTGCAGGGCTCGTCTCTCCTCTTCATTTTTACATGGTTGTCAACTTAATTCAGTATTCTCTGCTTCCCTTTCTCACACCTGCACGTGCACTTTCTCATTCACTCACAGTGGAGCAGAGGATTATATCATCAGCCTGTGTTTCACCATTCATTTCAATGGGACAAAATATCGTAGAAAAACAACAACAACAACAACAACAACATAACAATTTGTGTTCAGACTGGGCTGAACGTTTTAGAGTTGGAACAGTGTCTCTGTCTGAAAAGTCCTAGGACTAGTAGCGGACATGAAAATAATAATAACAATAATAAGTGATAATGGACAACACGGTGTTCGTATATCAGAAAGTTAATGCACGTTTGAGGTGGTAATGCGGTCACGACACGAAGCGGAGTGGCCGTTACACCTCGAAGTGCAATAACTTTCTGGTATCAGAACACCATGAAGTCCATTATCCTGCTTATACCATGGTTACCACACTTGTCTCATGTTAATTTCAGGTAATCATTTCCACATTTTAATCGCTAATGGTTGTCAAGCTAGCTATTCCAAAATTCTGTTAAGCCTTGTTTTGCAAAATCACGTTAGTAGAGCGTCCAAATGCAGCGTGACAGCACTAAAAGACGATCTCAAAGGCATATAGCATGTTGTAACTCTGTGTTCTTCCATCTGCTCATCATTTGCTAAAGCAACCTAGTCGCTGTGACATTAAGTAAACTGTGACATTAAGTAAAGACATATAAGGCAGATGAAAACACTGCTGTCCTTAAATAGCACTTGCCCTCATCTTTTTTCCTGTCACCCTTGCCTCTCCGTCTCTCTCTCTCTGTCTGTCTCTGTCTCATGTGTGGTCCTGCTATCTGTCTTTCGCTTTCTTGCATGTGCTTTCTTTGTTTTTTTCTTTTCTTTCTATCTTTCTCTCACTCTCTCTCTCTCTCGCTCTCTCTCTGTCTCTCTCTCTCCATTTGACCATTTTTCTCCCCCCTCCCCTTCTCCCTTTGAGTTCTCAGCACTCATTATCTCATTCCCCTTTTGCTCTGCTGTTCTTCCTCTGGCTCCAGATGAAATGGTACTCCCCCTCGACCCCCACCCCTACCCCCTCCCCAGCTCCACCCCCCAGCCACCTCTTTTAAAAAGGGGGACCGGATCTGTTTAGTTTTGCCAAGCCATGAGCCCATGCACTGCACAGCACTGTCCCGATAATTACTCCGGAGGGATCCCACCACAAGCACCAGGCAAGTGGTTTTACATCTGTGGAAGATATCCAGCTTTGTGTTCTCTGCTCTGTGGATGAGAGTGCTGAACAAACCAGTGGTCTCACTGACACAAATTCATTTTTTAATTATTTTTAAACAATACGTTGATTCACCTATGTAATGTTAAATGCAGCACTCTGTTAGGCTTGGTATTTGCCTGTGTTCCTAAATTTATCACATGCTATGAACCCCAAGGTAGTGCTGACAGCAGAGATGCTGATATGCTATAGGCACGGTGCCTAAAATATAAGCCAATCACGCTGTGCGTATGCGTAGCGTATCACATGACTCTGACCTCTAGTGTATAGTCTCGGACTGATGATGGCATCCATCACAGGTGATATCTGAAATGCATATGGCCTCCCTGCCTAGGGCTGCCTAGGCCATGCCATCTGAGCCAGAACTTTTCAGGACACAGCCCTTGCACTGCCTGGCTCAAGCCAAAAACACACACAGCCCTCACAAGCACATTTTAGGTGTACATTTTATTTATTTATTTATTTTTAATCCTATTGGAGCCTGGCCGTTATTAATAAAAGGAAATGTTAAATGAGACTGTTGTCAACCACAGCCATGCCACAGAACTAGAGTAACACACACATGAAAATGATTTTCAGGAGTAACACACACTTAGGGCTCATTCACACCAAACATTCTGTCCCTATACAAACATATTGTACACGGATACGCGCTGTACACGCTCAAGTCGGTGTGAATGAGCCCTTAAACTGTATCTGTATACAACAATACCAGAACTGAACAGAACATGAACAGAAATATATAACAGGACCATTATAAACACACGTTATTGTGTATAAATTCTACCCTGTGCTCCTTTTGCAGAAAATGCCATTGCTTTTTTCATGCCTTTTTGTATGCCCTGTCAAAGTTACTCAGGTCCGTAAAACCTACATTTGACTAAAACTACACATCCCTGACAGCTTTATCAAGAGGCATGGCCTCCCCCAGAAAAATGTAATTGCAATGCAATTTCCTGCATTCTAGTCCATTTTAGAGTGATCTGTTAGACATATCAAATCCTAAATCCCTTCTAATTTATAGCCTATATTCTCAGTTGCATTGCCTGCACAAGACAATATGGAAAGAAACAACAACCACTTAATTGCTGACTTCTAGAGATTCTTATGTAAACAACAATAGCAAAATTGAGACTCATGTGATACTAACTTTCAGTAGATTCAAACTGGGACTGCAGAGATGGATTACTTGTTTGCTTTTTTGTATGTTAGAAGTGGTATAAATTGTCACGGAACGCGGACAGACAGACAGATGAACCCAATAGCGTAACTTCAACAATAGTTTATTAAGGGTTGGGGGAATAGGGACAAAGTCAATAGCTCCGGAGAGCCGGTAGGTATCCACCAAGGCGCGGTGAAACACCCAGGCAGACGGGCGGTGAAAACCCACTCCCGGAAGCGGGCGAAGAGTCGTGGGCAGGCGATGGTCGAAACCAGGGGCAGAAGAGCAGAGCGGAGTCGAGGGCAGGCGGAGGTCGAGACCAGGAGCAGGTGAGTCAGCCGGACAGGAGTCGTTACCAGGGCAGTAGAGCAGAGCAGAGTCGAGGGCAGGCGGAGGTCGAGACCAGGAGCAGGAGAGTCAGCCGAGCAGGAGTCGTTACCAGGGCAGTAGAGCAGAGCAGAGTCGAGGGCAGGCAGGAGTCGTTCACCAGGGCAGAAGAGCAGAGCAGAGTCGAGGGCAGGCAGGAGTCGTTCACCAGGGCAGTAGAGCAGGGCAGAGTCGAGGGCAGGCAGGAGTCGTTCACCAGGGCAGTAGAGCAGGGCAGAGTCGAGGGCAGGCAGGAGTCGGTACCGGAGGACAGGAGATTCTGACAGACAGACAGGGGCAAACACAGGAACAGACGGGAGACGAGCAACACCAGGAATACACAGCCAAACAGACGCAGAGAAGTCAGGAGTCAAATAGCTTGCCGAGGGAATACACCGTGGTTCGCAGACGGACTGACAAGGAGGAAGTGAGAGAGGCGAGTATAAGTAGTGGAAACCCCGGGAAACTAAACGAGCGTGAACGAGGAGGGCAGGTGAGTAGAATGATTGAAACTCGTGATGATCACAAACCAGGAAGTGCAGGTGAGAAGGATGATTACCGTAATCGTGAAACGAGGGGAGCGAGTGAGAGGGATAATCTAATGAGGGTCTAAACCAGGAAGTGCAGGTGCGGTGAAACACGGTAGAGTGAACCTAAACGACTAATAGGTGGGTAACAATGAAAAAACACACATGAAAAAACCCAAGCCCAGAGCGAAACCGTGACAGAACCCCCCCCCCAAGGGACGGCCCCAGAAGTCCCAAAAAGGAAAAACACCAACCGGGTGGGGGGGAAGGGAGAGACAAGGGATCAGAACTCCTCGGACTGGTCCGACAGTAGGGCAGCATCCTCCGTAGTATCCCGGGCTCCTCTGGCGGGTGGAACCACAGCCAGAGGCGGAGGAGCCCGGACAGGCTGGGAGGAGACCCTGGGACGACCCCGACGGCGAGTCGGCTGGTCGGGATGCTCTCGGTGGAAGTCAGCGATGAGGGAACGGTCTAGAATCCTGCTCGCCGGGACCCAAGACCTCTCCTCAGGACCGTACCCCTCCCAGTCAACCAGGTAATGTATGCCGCGACCTCTCCGTCGGGACCGGAGGAGACGACGCACCGTGTAGATGGGGTCCCCATCAAGCAGTCGTGGAGCGGGTGGTGGAGGCACCACAGGAGTATGAGGGCTCACCCGTACAGGTTTTATCCGGGAAACGTGAAACGTCGGGTGGACCCTCATGGTAGTAGGGAGTCGGAGACGGACTGCCGTGGGGCTGATGACGCGCTCCACCAGGAAAGGACCCAGGAAGCGCGCCGCCAATTTACGGGACTCTACCCGGACAGGGAGGTCCTTGGCCGATAACCAGACCCGCTGACCCACGTGATACTCCGGAGCTGGAGTCCTGCGACGGTTGGCCCCGGCGGAATAAGAGGCGACGGCCCTCCGCAGCGCGACCCTTGCTCGAGCCCAGGTCCGCCTGCAACGACGGGCGTTGGCCAGAGCAGAGGGGCAGGAGACTTCTCCCTCCTGGCTGGGAAACAGAGGAGGCTGATATCCGTAAACACACTGGAAGGGTGACATGCCCGTGGATGAACAGGTGAGCGCATTGTGGGCGTATTCTACCCACACCAGCCGACTGGCCCAGGAGAGGGGGTTCCGGGAAACCACACATCGGAGGGCCTTCTCCAGCTCTTGGTTCGCCCGCTCAGATTGCCCATTGGCCTGGGGATGGAAACCAGAGGTGAGACTGACCGTGGCCCCCAGTAGACGACAGAATTCTTTCCAAAAGGTGGAGGTGAACTGGGGACCACGATCGGAGACCACATCAGTGGGGATGCCGTGGAGGCGGAAGACATGCAACTGGACTGCCTGCGCGGTCTCCTTAGCAGATGGAAGCTTAGGGAGGGGAATGAAGTGGGCCATCTTGCTGAAACGATCCACCACGGTAAGTATAACGGTATTCCCCTCCGAGACAGGCAGTCCAGTGACAAAATCCAGGCTGATGTGGGACCAGGGGCGAGAAGGAACGGGCAGCGGCTGGAGAAGGCCCGCAGGTGGTCGATTGGAGGTCTTATTACAGTTACAGACTGGGCAGGCTTGAACGTACTCCCGGACCTCCCTCTCCAGGGTGGGCCACCAGAACCGCCGGGCGATGTGATGGCTAGTGCGGGTAGCACCAGGGTGACAAGCCAGGAGGGAGTCATGCCCCCACTGCAGTACTTGAGAGCGGAGAGCCTCAGGCACGTAGAGCCTGCCCTCGGGACAGGCACTAGGACCAGGCTGATCCTGGAGGGCTCTCTGGACCTGCCTCTCCACGTCCCAGGTGAGCGCCGCCACGACCCGGGACCCAGGCAGGATGGGGACCGGACCCTGGAATCTGTCATCCTCCTCCTGGAACTGGCGGGAGAGAGCGTCCGGCTTGACATTTTGGGAACCTGGGCGATAAGACAGAGAAAAATGGAAACGTGAGAAAAACAGAGACCAACGAGCTTGTCGGGGATTAAGTCTTATTGCTGTTCTGATGTATTCGAGGTTCTTGTGATCTGTCCAGACAATAAACGGCACGGGCGCCCCCTCCAGCCAGTGTCGCCACTCCTCTAACGCCAGTTTAATGGCGAGGAGTTCCCGGTCCCCAATGTCATAATTCCGTTCCGCAGGGGATAGGCGACGGGAGAAGTAGGCACAGGGATGAAGCTTCTCGTCCTCGGAACGCCGTTGAGATAGGACAGCCCCCACCCCAATATCGGATGCGTCAACCTCCACCACAAATTGTCTCTCGGGATCTGGCACCTGAAGGATGGGCGCAGACGTGAACTTCTCTTTGAGTGTGGTGAAGGCATTGTCCGCGGCCGTAGTCCAGGAAAAGGGCTGCTTAGTGCTGGTAAGCGCCGTGAGGGGGGCAGCGACAGCACTATAGTTGCGGATAAACCGCCTGTAGAAATTAGCAAATCCCAGGAATTGTTGTAACTGTTTTCGATTTGTAGGAACCGGCCAAGAGGTTACGGCTGATACCTTCGCTGGATCCATCCGGATGGCACCCTCTGTCACAATGTACCCCAGGAAGGCCACGGTCTTCGCGTGAAACTCACATTTCTCAGCCTTAACGAATAGCGAGTTTTCCAGGAGGCGACGAAGGACCAAACGAACGTGCTGCTTGTGTTCTTCCAGAGTCTTGGAGAATATCAAAATGTCGTCTAGGTAAACAAAGACGAATCTGTCCAACATATCACGCAGCACGTCGTTAACCAGCCCCTGGAAAACGGCAGGGGCGTTTGTGAGCCCGAATGGCATGACCAAATACTCGTAGTGGCCGTTGGGGGTATTGAAGGCCGTCTTCCACTCGTCCCCCTCCCGGATGCGAACGAGGTGATAGGCATTTCTGAGGTCGAGCTTAGTGAAGACCGTGGCCCCCTGGAGAGACTCGAATGCGGTGGCAAGCAGTGGCAGAGGGTACCTATTCTTCACGGTGATGTCATTTAAACCTCGGTAGTCGATACAGGGGCGAAGGCCTCCATCTTTCTTCCCCACAAAGAAGAAACCTGCGCCCGCTGGTGAGGAGGAGGGACGGATGATGCCAGCTGTTAAGGAATCCGCGATGTATTCCTCCATTGCCCGCCTCTCGGGACCAGAGAGTGAATAGAGACGCCCCCGTGGAGGAATGGCCCCGGGTACCAGGTCAATTGCGCAGTCATACGGCCGGTGGGGAGGCAGAGACGTAGCCTTGGCCTTGCTGAAGACCTCCAGAAGGTCATGGTAGCAGACGGGGACTTTGGAGGTATCCGGAGGCGTCGAAGAGGGTGCTGGTGGAGTGGATGGAGCAGCGGATCGCAGACAGGACTGGTGACATTCCACCCCCCACTCGAACACATCTCCTTTTCGCCAGTCTATACGGGGGTTATGCAGACGGAGCCAGGGAAGCCCAAGAACGATGGGCATGCTGGGGGATGAGAGGAGATGGAAGCGGATACGCTCCCGATGATTCCCAGACGTGAGCATCCCCACCGCCTCGGTAATGTGGGTAATCTGGCCCAACAGGTGTCCATCCAGTGCTCGAGCTGGCACCGGAGCCGGGAGGCGATGGCCCTCTAGCCCCATCTGCTGGGCCACGCCAATATCCAAGATGTTGGCCTCCGAGCCAGAATCGATGAGAGCAGAGAGAGAGCGAGACTGAGAGGGAAGCTGAAGGACTACCCGCAGGAGGGTTCTGTCCCCTCTGGGAGGGCTCGTGGAGGTCGAGCTCAATCGGACGCCCTCTACTTTCCGGCAAGCTCGATCCTTTACCGGGCAGGTGGTGACTCGATGCCCCTCTCCTCCGCAATATAAACACAGACCTCCCGCCAGCCTGCGTTGTCGTTCAGCCGGAGAGAGAGAAGTACGATCCACCTCAACGGAGCGACGAGGGGGCTGACTGACTCGGCCCTTCTCGCGACGGCGAGCCTGGACCCGCCGATCGATGCGGAGGGTGAGGGCGATCGCATCGTCCAGGGTTGTGGGGGGTTCATGAGAAACCAGCTCGTCCTTCAGATACTCCGCCAAACTGTGAATGAAAGCGTCGACCAAGGCTTCTTCATTCCAGTGACTTCTGCTAGCAACAGTCCTGAAGTCAATGGAATAATCTGCTACAGTCCGTTTGCCCTGACGTATATCCATCAACTCCCGGGAGGCGTCAGCCGTGGGAGAGCCAGCGCCAAACACCTTATGTAATTCGGCTGCAAAGGCACCAAACGAACGGCAGGCTGGCGAGAGACGCTGGTATTCGGCAGTTCCCCATAGTCTGGCTCGCCCCGTCAGGAGGTTTATGGCAAATGCAACCCGCGCCGCCTCTGAAGCGAAGTTTCGCGGCTGGAGGTTGAAGATCAGCTGGCAGTTCGTAACAAACGCCACCACCTCCTCAGGGTTTCCTCCAAACCGCTCCGGCAGCCCGATCTTGGGCTCGGAGCAACCAGCGACAACAGGCACTTGAGGCAGAGCTGGAAACGAAGCAGAGAGGCCAGGAGGGGGAGCCATTGGATCACTGGCTCTCGAGGATGCGACTCGAGCCGAGATCTGGGCGAGCTGCTGAGACTGAACCGCTCCTTGCTGTTGGAGCAGCAAAACCAGCTGTTGTATCTGGTCAGTAGTCCCCATAAGAGAAGCTACGTCACCGGTGACCCGGCTCAGCTTTCTTTCGGAGTTCTCTAGTCTATGAATCGCGGGGAGGAGCTCGGGAGACTGATCCTGGTCCATGCTGAGGTTCGCTGGGTCCATTTCCTGGTCAGTCCGTACTGTCACGGAACGCGGACAGACAGACAGATGAACCCAATAGCGTAACTTCAACAATAGTTTATTAAGGGTTGGGGGAATAGGGACAAAGTCAATAGCTCCGGAGAGCCGGTAGGTATCCACCAAGGCGCGGTGAAACACCCAGGCAGACGGGCGGTGAAAACCCACTCCCGGAAGCGGGCGAAGAGTCGTGGGCAGGCGATGGTCGAAACCAGGGGCAGAAGAGCAGAGCGGAGTCGAGGGCAGGCGGAGGTCGAGACCAGGAGCAGGTGAGTCAGCCGGACAGGAGTCGTTACCAGGGCAGTAGAGCAGAGCAGAGTCGAGGGCAGGCGGAGGTCGAGACCAGGAGCAGGAGAGTCAGCCGAGCAGGAGTCGTTACCAGGGCAGTAGAGCAGAGCAGAGTCGAGGGCAGGCAGGAGTCGTTCACCAGGGCAGAAGAGCAGAGCAGAGTCGAGGGCAGGCAGGAGTCGTTCACCAGGGCAGTAGAGCAGGGCAGAGTCGAGGGCAGGCAGGAGTCGTTCACCAGGGCAGTAGAGCAGGGCAGAGTCGAGGGCAGGCAGGAGTCGGTACCGGAGGACAGGAGATTCTGACAGACAGACAGGGGCAAACACAGGAACAGACGGGAGACGAGCAACACCAGGAATACACAGCCAAACAGACGCAGAGAAGTCAGGAGTCAAATAGCTTGCCGAGGGAATACACCGTGGTTCGCAGACGGACTGACAAGGAGGAAGTGAGAGAGGCGAGTATAAGTAGTGGAAACCCCGGGAAACTAAACGAGCGTGAACGAGGAGGGCAGGTGAGTAGAATGATTGAAACTCGTGATGATCACAAACCAGGAAGTGCAGGTGAGAAGGATGATTACCGTAATCGTGAAACGAGGGGAGCGAGTGAGAGGGATAATCTAATGAGGGTCTAAACCAGGAAGTGCAGGTGCGGTGAAACACGGTAGAGTGAACCTAAACGACTAATAGGTGGGTAACAATGAAAAAACACACATGAAAAAACCCAAGCCCAGAGCGAAACCGTGACATAAATAGACTGACAGACATTATTTCACAGCATTTTCTACACTCTACACTTCTACACATTTTTTACACACTACAGACCTATGCATGTGACAATAAAATATTCTCAATGTCCTTAGTGAACAATAGGCCCATGATTTTGTAGCTAAGTATGCTGTTGCATATACTTTCCACTGTATGGCAATAAAAGCTCAGGAATGGAGAAAATTACTAGCTAATGTATCACAACACCTTTAAAGTTATTCTTCACATCCCAATTTTATTAACACCCAGTCTTCAGTCTGGGTGTTGGTCTGTCCTGCTGTTTCATTTCTAGTCTCTCCTCATACAGAAGACTATCGAATGGGTTTGCCAAAATTGTCAACAATGTTAGCAGTAGCGATTAGGGCTGGGTATTGCCAACAACCTCACGATACAATACGTATCATGATACAGGGGTCACGATACAATACGTATTGCGATACATGTGTATCCTAATACATGACCTTCAAGGCAATGCATATCCCAATATTTTACATTACTTTATATACATTTTTCAAGAAACCAGTCATATATATACCCAAATGATATTTTTTTATTATGCTGGATAGCAAAAATGCCAGACTGCAGTGCTATTACAATGTAATGCTGCCTTTGAACTCATAAACAGTGGCATTTAAAAATACATTTTCTAAATTCAAAGACTTAATCATGGCCTTAAGCAGGCCTATCAGCCTGTAGTGCAATTACTTAACATCTGAACTTACCACCACCACACTGAACTTGCCAGTAGTAAGAAAATTATACAGGTAAAATATAAGAAAAATACCAAAAAAGAAATATGATAAAACTAAATAACTTAAATATAAAAACTCAAATATAAAAAACATTGTAATATAAAACTAAATAACTTAAACATGGCCTTCTTCACAAGCCTGTAGTGAAAAAATAGCTGCCTTTTAACCTGGCATTAGCAGTGGTAAAAAACAAAGCTGCCTTTTACAAAACCAAATGACAATGAATCAGTAAAATTGTAACCTATTTCTTAGTAGGTTATTGTTTAGGAACAACAGTTCATCTACATGATCTGGTTTTAAAACACTTCTCTCAGCTGTAAATGTAAATGTAGGACAAAGAAATGTAAAAAGGAGTGACAATAAATAAATATGTAGTCTTTTAGACAGTTCCACCAATTATAATGTAGCCTATAAGCCTAGCGTCTTGGCCCGCCCCCACCCATCCCACTCTCCATTCACCCCCAGAGATGTCGAGCGTCCGAGGAAATTACGATTTTCAGCATCCAATGAACACATGGCTTCACTGCATTGAAAAAAAGTGCATCAGACGGTCAGCGTCAATGGGGTGTCCTGCTGTGCATTCAAAATCATCGGCAAATCACGTCACAACCGACAATAATAGGCTAAATAGAGTTATGAAGACTTAGCTATGAAGTTAAACACATTTCTATGATGCTTCTAGTTTTAAACATAATGTCAATCCCAATTTAATGTAAATTCAACATTGCATATTTGACCATTTATTGGGAAGTTGAGCTTCCCGTGTTATCTCAAAGGAATCGCCCCTGCCACACACGCAGTAGGCCTATATTGACCTTATTCTGTATGCCCATTTTCAAGGTTGCTCGTCTTCTGCATTTGTAACATAACTTCTGGTCGTTTTGCTACAGCAAGTCAGCTATGTTGGAAAACCCTGTGAATAAAGATGGATAGGCTAACTGAGAAAGAGGCAAATACAAGATTATAAGGTCAGACGGAAAGATCATGCTTCGTCACCCAAGGTTAATGAACTGGATGGCGTTTTGTCAAAAAAAAAACAAAAAAAAAAACAGAAAGGGGAATGTTTTTTATTCATGGCAATGGCCATTGTATTTTTTACTTGCCTAACTATGCAGACAATACGTGGCTTATAGGTTCCCAAAATGGGGGTCGCGGGGGCAGTGGCGGGGGGGGGTCACAAGATGATTTCTAGAAATAATTAACAATGTACAGTCTACTTCTGCCTGTTTGCTACCCAGGGTAGCTGAATTAACCTTAGTAAAATATGAAACGGTCGTTATCAACAAAGAAAACATGGGAGTAGTTCAAAATGCTGCTCTCCCATCACCCTCCCATTAGCGGGCATCAAATGTGTGACCTTGACGTTCTATTGCCCTGTCCTGTCCTGCCCGATTAGCAGCTATAGCATAATGATCAGCATTCGGATCTGCTGCTCTCTGATGAGACCGTCTCCCGCCGCATCACAGACCTGGTCCTGGATGTCAAGTGTCAACTGATTGATAGACTGGATGAATCCATTACATGGACATATGCTCAACTCCTTGTCTCAGGCAGGCATGTTTTTGAGGGGAAACGTAATGAGGAAATGTTGTTTTGCATGCAACTGGAGGGATCGTCCACAGTGAGGACATTTTTAATAAACTGGACAAGAAACTTAAAGCTGAGGGTCATGGAGCAAGTGCATGTCATTGTGCACAGACGGTGCTGGGGCAATGCTGGGGAGAAAGAGAGGACTAAATGCACGAGTCCTACAAGTTGCACTTCACGTCAATGTTGACACTACTGTTAAGACGGTTAATTAAAATCACCTACTTTAAGCACACAACTGTTTTCAAATCTCTGTAACGAAATTGGTTCAGAACACAGATCGAGGCCTGCTTCTGCACAGTCAAGTCAGGTGGCTGTCGCGGGGGAATGTTCTGAGACGCCTGTGTGAGCTGTGGGATGAGGTGCTCATTTCTCACAGACATTTCCACCAAACTCTTTGCGTGTTACGCTCAGAATACGAACTGCAGCTAGAAAATAGAAACCAAGTCTATTTTTCTGCATGTGTTCTGCGCGTATTCAGCCAAACTCTCATTGAAAGCTACATAAACACAGAAACTGAAATACCTGTGAAGTTGTCACGCTGTCCAGTCAAACATGTTATAGGTAGGCTGTAATAGTGGTGGAGCTTTTATAGTCAAAATAGGAAGAAGCAAGATTTTGCTGAAGCTTTCTTTTTCGGAGTATTGTCAATGAAAGAAGAGCCTCAATCGGTCTTCTGTCGACCACTCGAGCTAAAAAAAAATAGTAACCTCATTCTTGTCATTCAGTGTTTCCTATTTGGTTTGATAAATCTAAGGTCAATAAGCCACTGGGCAAAATTGAGGTCCATAAGTCACTACATTTAATAAATACAATTATTTATCCGAGGTAGGAAAAAGTGACTGTTGTCAAAGAGGCAGAGTTTATCATACCTATCAGGGTTAAAAATAAGTTCGCTTTTTTTGTACCGGGAGTGAATAAAGGCTTTGACAACAAAGCCTACATGATTTAGAATAATGTCAAATATTCCGTTCGTAAGTGCTAAGTTGTACTATTTGTGCAGTTATGCTTTCTAAATAATGTTTAACATAAGGAAATAAAACCAGAGAAAAACATATTGTGTGTATAATGAGAGATAGGGAAACCTAGCTATGTGCACCTAAAGACATTGGCCAAGTGCATTTAAAGACAGCTCACGCGCTGAATACGCAGAGATGTCCGGTGGAAATGGTCATACGCTCAGAATACGCCCACGCGCTGAACACGGCTACGCGCTGTACACGGTCAAGTCGGTGGAAATAAGCCCTTATCATTTCCACCAAACACTCTGCGTGTACACAGTGTAGACAGCAACTGGCCGTGTTCTGTCATTTAGAATGTACGTTAGCAGATTAGAGTATTTCCACTGTAGCGTGCTCTGAGCGTATTCTGTCCATGGAATACGCTCAGAATACGGGCTGCCTGCAGCTAGAAAATAGAAACCAAGTCTATTTTCCTGCGTGTGTTCTGTCTGTGCTATCAATGCATGTATTGACAGAATGAATACCTCAAAACCCCCGTGACTGTCTGCAAAATATTACCAATCACTTACAACAGCACAAAACAAACGCTGGAAAGCTAATAATATTGACCTTGTCATATCAGTTCTGCGTTCAGAGGTGTTCGCTTTTTTTTGTACCGGGAGTGAATAAAGGCTTTGACAACAATCAGGCTTCATGATTTAGAACAATGTTAAATATTCCATTCGCCTTATCAAAGTGCCAAGTTGTACTACATGTGCAGTAATGCTTTCTAAACAACATTTAAAACAAGGAAATAAAATCAGAGAAACCCATATTGTGTTTATTAAAGTGAGATATCAATGGGAAACATGGCTGTGTGCACATAAAAACACTGGCCAAGTGCATTTAAAGAAGGGGCTGGCAGCTGAATTCCTGCTCATGCGCTGTACACGCAGAGATGTTCGGTGGAAATTCTCATACGCTCACAATAGGCTCACACGCTGTAAACCAGGGGTGTCCAAACTTTTTGCCAGGGGGGCCGGATTTGGCGAGGTGAACATGTGAGGGCCAACCATTATAATGACACGATAATAACACAATAATAATAATAATAATAATAATAGTAATAATAATATGCAAATGAACTATTTAATGAACGTTTTATTGCAATGGCATAGTTTTTATGTCTTCACATGTATTTTTACCAACATTACTGTGCATTTTATATTTGAAGACCAGTAATAAAATCAGTTATCTTATTCAGAAGTACACCACTGAGGGTTTGTCACACAAACACACACAAATCACTGTGTTTTTAGAATTTATTTAGGCTACCCCAGAAAACAAATAACTTGCCTGCACTAATGTGATGGGTGGTACTGAGATTTAGATTGCAGCAAAAAGGCCAGGTCTGGCTCAAAGACGGTGGTTTTGATGCGCAAGATGCCACTTTGTCTTGTCCTCACACGGTTCTTGTTAAAGTCCATAAGTGAGAATGTTTTCTCGCACAGGTATGTCGAGCCAAATAAGCTCATTATTTTTTTACCAAATGTTCGAATCTGTTGGAACCTGCCATTATCCAGCGGGCAGTAAAAGTTGTCAAGAGCTGCTGCTCTATCTGCAGGTGTTTTGGAGCGAAGCTCTTTGCTCACGTTCACCATCCACTCCTCTCAAAAAATCAGTAACTGAGCGATGTCTGTTGCGTCCGTGCTTTGTCGCAGGCTAACAAAAAATCCCGACACCCTTTGTCTCTGTCTCGTAACAAAATGTCATCAGTTCTCCGTGCCACAGTGTTACGAGACAGGCAAACGTTGGCGAAGTCTTGCTTCTTCTCAGGACATCACCCAGTCTTTAACAAATTTAGGCCTACCATCAGTAAAAGGTTTGCAGTGCCTTGCAATCAACGTTGCCACCTCGTAGCTCGCTTTTGTGGCATTTTCATTTGACTCACGAGTTCTTGTGGAAAAACGCTGCTGTGCCATTAAAACACCTCCAAGTTGCTTTCATTTTTTGCACTGTTCATTTCTAGCTTGTCGTAGTTAGCCATGTCTCGCCTGGTAGTGACTCTTGAGATTAAACTCCTTGAAAACAGCCACGTCTCCTTGCGTATTAGACAGTTATTTCGTATGTCAGTGAAAAAAAAATATTCACTTTTCCACTTGGAAGTGGCGGCCCTCGTTGTCAATTTTCCTCTTTTTATTTACAGTCACCTACTATCTGCGTGGCCAAGCAATTATAATAAAAGACGCAACATCACACGACATAATAGCAAGATATTTTCATTGCGAAATAAAACCGCGAATAATGCCTATCAAAGGGCAAACTAGTAAGTGTTGTGGTCAAAAAACAAGAATACTGTTACAATGTCGATATACTTTGGGTTGGTGCTGCCATAACTATTAATACCTCCCCCAGACCTGTTCTGTGCGTGGCCAAGCAGTTATGCGCGCGATTTAGCGTAACAAAAGAATCGCCGGCATTCCTCGTGGGTAGTTATGGCCATAGACATACTATACATAGACGGAGCATTGGTTGCTGGGACACGAGAAATACGGCCGCCATCTTGGAGCGGGGATCAGACTGTCTAAGCAATACAGCGAAGCCTATTTGTGATCATGAATAAGAACAATATTCAAATATTAATGTTGTTGGGTAAGATAGAATTTGTTTTTACTCTCTATGCATTGAAAGAGATTGGTGGTTTCAGCTGATATAAAAGCGCTCAGGTGTTCTGCAGTATATAGCCTAGATATCTAATGTATTGTTAGCCTATGCCCAATTGGCTCAGAGCGAAGATAACGTAAGGGAGACCACACCGAATGTAATGTTAACAATGAACATTTATTAAAACAAGTTTCAAACGAGAACTAGCATGACATGCTACATACTGAACAACAGCCCAATAGCAGTTTTGCTTGTTGTGCTAACTTCAATATGAAGCTATAATTATAGCAGGTGGATGGAATGCAGAAAGACAACACGAACGACGTCAAACGTTTGAACAAGGACTATTGCAACAATATCTACAAAACACTTCAGCCAGTGTTAGTTAGCAAACTAAAACGCAACGTAAAGTAGTTTAGCAACTCAATTGTAACCTTATGGAAAAGCAACGTTAGTCAACCAATGCTGCCCTCAACCTGTCAGAGAAGTTATGCATCCGATACCTGCAGTGTTTCCAAGCGCACAACTTTTTCCTTATTCTATCTGCCACTTTCTCTTTCCCTCTTGTCTTTTTTTAATACCATGAATGTGGCCCAGAACATTTTCTGGCCCAGAAATTAGTGGTGTTTAGCGAGGTACTGTTAATAAAATGCGCTAACAGTTCATTTGTCCTGTCAAACGGATTAAGCTGAATGGAGCGAATCCCCGCTCCAAGATGGCGGCTACGCGTCTCGTCAGCGCCTATTGGCAGTAACGCCCCATGCTCCGTCTATGTATAGTATGTCTATGGTTATGGCTCTGTAGCAAGAAAGGCTATTAACACCTGTTTTCTGAGAGGTGCCGCGGGCCGGTGGAAAGGAGCCCGCGGGCCGGACTTTGGACATGTCTGCTGTAAACTATGCGCTGTACACGGTCAAGTCGGTGGAAATGAGCCTCATTTCCACCAACTTGAGCGTGTACAGCACGTATCCCTGTACAATAGGTTTGTATAGTGACAGAATACGGTCAGATCACGCGTGCGGTGGTAATGGTCTAATCTGTTAACGTGCATACGGACAGAAAAGGGGCACGCGCTGTAGACGCAGAGTGTTTGGTGGAAATGAGCCCTAACATTAAAGGAATACGCCACCCCAAAATGAAATTTTGTCTATCCCCGCAGTCCCTAGAGTTGGATAAGTGAGCAGAAGCGTTTTCCGGTCGACTCAGCCATTGTCCGAGTCTGGCGAGCACTGACCTTAGCTTAGCTTAGCATAGTCGATGTAAACACACGTCGCCCAATAGCCACTTGTGGCAAAAGTAAATCAACTCACTCGATTTTTTTTGTAATTACTTCTCGTGACCTGTGCATTCAGATCGAGTACAAATGACAATGCAAATTAACACGAAGTAATTTCCCAAGCGGCATTTAGATGGGGGGCTATATTTCGCGGAAGCACAGGCGAAGCACAAAGGCAAAGCACTGCTGAAAGGCTCAAAGACGCTACGTAGCCCCTGGGAACCCCATCCCCCCACTTCCCTCAACACACAAGCGTGGAGTTACTGATAAGTAGGGCAGTGACGCTGTTCCAGTGTTTGAAAGTTTGTTTTCTCATATATTGCGTAAAAATGGTTATCACCTGTGTAGCAACGGGCTTGCGAGAACAAGCAGAAGACATACATCAACACAATGTTTCACAGATTTCCAAAACCTGTGGAACGAAGACGTCTGTGGCTTGCAGCCCTCGGCATTCCATCGACGACACCGGAGAAGAAAATACAGCAGTACAGTGTTTGCGAGGAGCATTTCAAACGGGAGGACTATAAACAGAAAATGCACTATGCTTCAAGAAAGATGGTATTGGCACTGAAGAAAACGGCCGTCCCTTCTGTGTTTGATACAGAGGCTGAACGTAGTGCATCATCCATGCCTGTAAGTGTAATTTTTATCCTTCCCTGGGTTATACATTGCCAACATTGTAACTGCAACGTGATGTTAGTTTGGCTCACATTGTCGCTTCCAGTTTTATTACAACCTCGGCAAGCCTTCACTCTATGTACTATAAACAATCACTTTACCTGTAAGCTTTACCTGTAGCATGGAATGAATGCAGGGTTTGGTTACACTTAGCTTAGCATAATGGTTTTGTTGACTCAGAAAAAGCTAGCCTACGAGTGGATCGCATAACGTAACTGTGATAAGAAAATTGCAAAGAAGTTACTGTTCATGTAAAGTTTACATTAAAAAATCAATCATTCAAAGATTTTCACTCAAGAAGGTTTTGGCCTCTTGGAGTAATTATTTCATTTACATTCTATCAACTATTTCTCAGGGTGATCTCAGTGCTGTACAGGAAGATGAAGACACAGCAGAAGTTGAGGAGTCCCTCCAGCTTTTTGCAGACTTACCTCAGTCCACTTCTCAGAAGTCCAGAACTTCAAGGCTCTGTTACCTTTGCACAGCTCTGCAACACGCATGAAGTCACTGTCTGTCCTTGCACCCACATGGACACAACAACTGGTAGGCTAATGAACCTTTTCTCATGCAGTTGTTACAGGTACTGTACCATGACAACTGAAAGTCTTGACATTGCATGCATCTATTCATTTTGTAGGATACAGCATCTTTGCCCATGGTCACAGCTGTGTGCAGTCCAAGAAGAGGTATAACATTTGATGTAAGTAGCAAACTTGGATGACCAGTATTCATTATGTGTAGCTTACAATTACAGTAAAGCACATATGTAGTTATAGAGCAGTTAGAAACTTGTGTGGGCCCGTTATTTTTTTTTTGAGGTGACTAACAGTTTGTCAGACTTGGGGACCTTACACCAGAGGCTGTGGACAGCAGCATAGGTGCACCGCAGAGAACTGTGCTCTCCCCTGTACTGTTCACCCTGTATACCACCGATTTCAGCTACAACTCAGACTTGTCACATGCAGAAGTTCTCTGACAACACTGCAATCGTGGGGTGTACCAAGGATGAACAGGAGGGGGAGTACAGGTGCCTTGTGGAGGACTTCGTTGGGTGGTGTCGAACTAATCAGCTGCAACTGAACACCACCAAAACCAAGGAAATGGTGGTGGACTTCAGGAGAACTGCCCCTCCGCTGGTGCCTGTCACGATTGATGGGGAGAATGTCGAGACAGTCTGCACTTACAAGTACTTGGGGGTACACCTCGACAATAAACTGGACTGGTCTACTAATTTATATGCATTCTACAGAGCACACACACACACACACGCGCGCGCACACATGCTGTCCCTGGTGGTGACTACTATACGACTATGGACAGCAATATACTGCACTACCCTGATAACTACTGCACTAAAAGACCCTTCTATAACTACTGCACTAAAGGACCCTTCTATAACACTGGACAATTTTACTGGGACACTGTAATCTATCTACCACAAAGCACCTTATTACGACACTTGTTTACCTCGTAGAATTCTTATTACCTTACTTATCATTACAAGGTTGTTTCTTCCTTCAGTTCAGTGAATGTTGTATTATGCAGACGTGTGCAATAGGTTTGATCTGTTTTTTGCAATATGTATTATGTGTATGCTACTGGACACCTTCATTTCCTTCGGGATCAATAAAGTTACTCTACTCTACTCTACTACTAACATGTTGGTGTGGGACCAGCCGCGGCCTGCTGGTTAGAACTTAGAGCCATGAAGTTGCCAGTTTGATTCCAGACCAGTGGACCACGGCTGAAGTGCCCTAGAGCAAGACCCGCTCCTCCCCGGGTGCGACTGTAGCAGGCTGTAGTGTATTCTTCACCCTCACTGTGTGTTTCCCTGTGTGCTTTGTGTTTCACTAATTTATGATTGGGTCAAATGCAGACACACAATTCCTTGTGTGTGTAAATACACTTGGCCTACAGAACTGATTCTAATTTCTAATGTTTTATTGTGAAATTGAAGTATGTCTATTTGTCAACAACAGGAACCACAAGATACAGCATAGGCCGAGATGGATATCAGCATGACCTCGGAACCAGCTGCTGAACCAGCAGACACAAGTTTTCTCCCATTGTCAACCCCCTCCTCCTCTACCACAGGAAGCTCTACGAACCTTTCAGGAAAGGCCACACATCACGATTCAGAGTCAAAGAACATAGCCTTCAACACATTTCGTGTGCTACATATCAAAAATTATTTACATGCTCCATTGATCATTTTCTAGTGACCTTACATAAATCCAATAACATTTTATTCAAAAGAACAATGTCATATGTGAAGACAAACTGCAAGTTTTCAAAGACTCAATGAAGGCAAATCTTTATTTTTTATATCAATGTTGTATATACATTTTACTTTTTTACATGTTTCTAATAAAATAAATGTCTGCTTTTTCTTTACTTGTTTGGTTTCATGTACAGACATAGTTATAGTTTTACAGTAAAAGGTTTATGTATTTACAGATACAGAGCCTGTATTACAACAAAACACTAAAAATATTCCAGATTGTATATTTGTACAGAAAATGAATGAAGTACCCATAACATTTTATAAAGCCATATAACGCTAATAACTACATTACTACAATACTATATCTATTGCCTCCTGTACCTCTTGAAACCCAACGTAGACACCAGACTGATGGACATTTCTGTCGGATTGCTGCAACCACACATTATGCAAACGATTCCCTTTACCCAGTGTCTCTCCCTTGATGGCCCACTCCAACACGATAGGACACCAACCTGGGGTCTGTTTCCCAAAACCATAGTTGCTAACTAAGTTAGCTACTTTGTTGGTTGCAATGCAATTTCCCATTGCCAACCAACTACGTTGCTAATTGTTTAGCAACTATGGTGTTGGGAAACACATCCCTGTATTGCCTGTAAAAACAACACTCTATGAGTACAGGTCTAATGCATATACATCGAACTTCACCGTAACGTAATCATGCATTTTGGTACT
The DNA here is from genome assembly GCA_027475355.1 of Coilia nasus. Taxonomy (NCBI): domain Eukaryota; kingdom Metazoa; phylum Chordata; class Actinopteri; order Clupeiformes; family Engraulidae; genus Coilia; species Coilia nasus. Next base: position 1,131,110 of record CM050209.1, read on the forward strand.
TACTCTGTGGACAGCTGTCCATTGGGTCCACTCGGTGTGTTTTTCCTTTTCCAGTTCACTTTATCGGGTCGGAAGAAGAAAGTGAGGACTGCAGGATGGATCATTGCAGAGAAATTTTCAGTAGCAGTGACAACTGCGTCTGCACTCCTCTTTGGGAGCATTGCTCTCCATTGATGGCAGTATTTTGTCCCACTGCACAGCACAAACACTCCATTTCAGTCGGCATCGGTTGGCACACTCCACACTCACGCCACCAGTTCGTGTTTGCTCTCCTTCGCTCATCCTGATCGCTTTGAATAGTCAGAGCGTCCTCTTCCCAGACCCAAAGCTTGCAGCTCCTCTTCAGTGAACACAGTTTCGAACAGGTTGGATCTTGTATAAATCTAAGTGTAATCTAAGTCATCATCTTCGTCAGTATTTGTCGCCATTTTTACGCAATATATGAGAAAACAAACTTTCAAACACTGGAACAGCGTCACTGCCCTACTTATCAGTAACTCCACGCTTGTGTGTTGAGGGAAGTGGGGGGATGGGGTTCCCAGGGGCTACGTAGCGTCTTTGAGCCTTTCAGCAGTGCTTTGCCTTTGTGCTTCGCCTGTGCTTCCGCGAAATATAGCCCCCCATCTAAATGCCGCTTGGGAAATTCCTTCGTGTTAATTTGCATTGTCATTTGTACTCGATCTGAATGCACAGGTCACGAGAAGTAATTACAAAAAAAATCGAGTGAGTTGATTTACTTTTGCCACAAGTGGCTATTGGGCGACGTGTGTTTACATCGACTATGCTAAGCTAAGCTAAGGTCAGTGCTCGCCAGACTCGGACAATGGCTGAGTCGACCGGAAAACGCTTCTGCTCACTTATCCAACTCTAGGGACTGCGGGGATAGACAAAATTTCATTTTGGGGTGGCGTATTCCTTTAAGAATAAATATAGGTCTCGGCTTAACGTGGAAACAGTGGACCTGCCTTGCTCTGTGCACAGCGCCTATCCATCACGTTAGAGTTTTTTCTGCATACATAACTTTATAACTGTTACTTGCTTCGTAATATGTCCATATGCGCAGCATTTTATATAAGTTATGATGGAATGTTGCCTATTGTTTGGTAATAAAATACACTAGCTCAGAGATTGTTTTCAGTTTTGTCTTTGCTCTACTGCCTTGTGTGCGTAAAACAGCCACAGACAGAGAGTGGTTGCGGGGGTCCCGGGTCGTCAGCAGCCTAAAACTGGGGGTCGTGGTCTGAAAAGTTTGGGAGCCCCTGGCTTAGGCTACTGTTTTTCCAGCAACATCTTATGTTTAGCTTCTGCAAGCCACCAATACAATAATTTCACCTTAGGCAATGCTGATTGAGATGCTAGACAACACACACACACACACATACAACTGCACTTGACTGACCCGTCTGCGTTGACACCAAGCCATTGACGACCCAGCTCTCTCCATTTGGCAAAGCGCATGGACTCAGTGCACCCTCATCGCATCGCAACATCATAATTTCTTTCATTCTCATGTGTTATTGTAGTTGTTTTGTGTGAAATAGGATGTTATTCTGCTCTGACTGCTTTGTATATTTAGCTCAGTCCTGGTTTGCCTATGTTACAATGTTTAATATTGTGTACATTAAATGTAGAAGCATGGAGCAGTAGTCTAACTGTATAGCTTACTCCGATACTACATGTATCAGCCAATGTTTTAGATCGTTAGATTTCAAGTAACATCAGTTGAGTCTCATTAGGGGGGATAGTAACCGGAAGTACTGTTACATTCTGGAAGAACGTCACGCTGCCCATGGTCTCTTCCTGAATAAGGTCAATAGCCTTGCTTCCCGCCTCATGCCACCAGTTTCACTGCATGCCCTATTTTACCCAGTATGTCTATCCATGTGACAGATAAATATCCTTGTATCCTTTAATCACCCCCCCTCACCTCTCCGGACAGGGCCCACGTTATTGTGATGAAGTAATTGCGGTATCTGCAGGCTGGTGCAGACTTATCCACCCACCCATCCAACCAGACCCCATTATGGTAAAGTGATCCCCAGAGCTGGAGCTGGTTTGCTTCATTTCCCCCTGATTAGGGCACCTCTTGAGCAGATGCAGAGCAAAGGTGAGGAGGACTGGCAGAAGGGAAGGTCGGTCGGGGGGCATTTAGGGAGGGCACTAAACTAACGTCCTAATAACTGCATGGTCTTATCCTGTGGAAATCGGGCATTTCATTGGCAGACTTGGAGAGTGGGGCAGTGTGGAGAGCTATCTCTTGAAAAGGGGGGGTGACAGTTGTGTGGTTCTGATGGGCCTGACCCTTTATGTGCTATGTTACCAGAGACAAGGATAACATGCAGCATAGTGTCCTTGCTGGATGGAGTTTCCGAAGGAGAGCATTAAAATGACTCCCTGCCAGGTGGGCCTCATGAATCCGGCCTGGATACACTGCATGCGCCCAATTACAGTAAGAGATGTAGATAACTGACTTTTACTACTGCTGCAGTGCACTGGTGCAGCACTTTGCTGAGCGTGGCCCATTATCTTCAAAACTTTTTTTCACAGAGGGAATTAAAATAGCGAGAGGCATAACTGAGTTTTTTCCCGGTTTGATTTAAAACAGTGCCACATGTTTAACGGCCTATTAGTTCTGCTTTTCCCCTCCAGTGCTGTAAGGGGAGCACAGGGAGCCTCTCCGCAGGCCCCTCTAATGCCTATCTTACGGGAAGCAGAGAGAGTCAAGCCTCCCTTCATCCACCCCTTAACAACTAATACGAAATATGATTGGCACAAACTGAAATAATCAGGTTACCGGTCATGTGTTTTGATTGAGCAGTTTGTGTAAAACAATGTCTACTTGGTCTAAGACCTTGCACACAGTCATGAAACGATGCCAATTGTGACCTTAGAGAATATGAGCAAGTACAGATGCATAATTTGTCCTAAAGCCTTGTGGAGTCAAACGATTGGAAACCATGTATGCTTTTCCTTTGAACAGTTAAGAATGCTCATCATGCTGCAGGAGTTGGACAGTTCTGCCCAAGCAGCAGCCAGCCGCGATCAGACCCATCTGGCAGGAAAAATGAGTGTAGTGCATGGAACAGTTAAGGTCTGCACCTCCTGGAGTAGAGAGTCGGCTTTCAGCACCCCTGGCAGGCTGCCCTTCATCCTCCATCAGGAGGGCAAGGGCACGCATGCCAAAAGGAGATTATCGGCTGCAGGGATATTAAAGGGTTCTCATTACTTGTCCTCTTGTTTAGCCTCCTCCAGTGGCCAGCTCCAGCACCCACTGCCATAGTGACTGCCCATGAACAGACAATACTCAGGCATTTGGTCCCTCGATCTTTTAATAGGCAGTGGTGGTAGTGATGGTCTAGCGGTTAAGGTATCGGACCTGTGATCGTAGGTTCGCATCCCGGGTCGCCAGTAGCTCCACTGAGGTACCCTGAGCATGGTACCGCCCCCACGCACTGCTCCATGGGCACCTAATAGAGAAGCTGTCTTTGTAGTGGAATCAAGATGACACAAGGTAAAAGACTGTGTAGGAGCCATAAATAGTTTTTATTTTAAAATAACTTGGGCCAATCAAGATGCGTGTGTGTGTGGTGTTTTCATTTTATTTGCATATGTGTGTTGATTGGATGTGGGGTTGCAGCGGGTGTGTGTGGTGCACGATTGGGAGCTATACTAATTAGGCTCACCTGCACACCGGGGTATTCAGTTTGGCGTGGGGTGAGCAGGGGAAGGCTACCTTTTGTGTACCGCACAGACCACACGCTCCGTAGTAGTATGATTTTATATGCCTATTTTGTTCTACCTTGCATCGCTATATGTGGACTATTGGAGATCTGGCTTGTGTATGAATATGGTGAACAATAAACGACTGAACTGTATGGAACGAGTGTGGACATTACATCAGTGCGCGTAAGACAATTGTTTCCCCTGCTTAGCCTACTGCGGCGTTTGAACTTTTTTCGTTGATCACCAGTTAGCTGCAATAATTGTACACAAAAGTTGCTCATCAAGGCGAATCGCTTGAACGTTGTTGCTGGATTTCCTGGGATCGAATTGGAAGAGGCCTATCGTTGGACTATAATTGGAGAAGTTATTGGCCACGCCGTCGTTGGTGTCTTCGCTCATCCACAAGCAGCTTGCTGTTCTGCGAGACGATTGGAGAAGCTGTGTCTACGTCGGTGTCGGCGCCTTTGATTCATTCATGGCTGATGCTCCGTTTGCTGGATTACAACGAGGATAACTACTGCTGCGATCATCGTAGCAGTGTCTCCGCTGGAATTTGAGCCTCGCCGTTGGAATGGAGGTATCGCAACGCTGTTGAATAGCAGTGTGGTGAATTAATCCTACTGAACTGCTTCATTCATTCCTGGTGTTCTGTTTGCTGGATTACTACGTTTCGTCATTATAGCCTCACTGTTGGAACTGAGGTATTGTAATACTCTTTGACTGACTCGTAGTACGGTGAATATATCTTCCCAAGGCTGCAGTTGTGGCCTAGTAGGCGACTCGACCAACATTGTTGTTCTTATAATATGACTAATGGACATTGTCATGATATAAGACTGTTGTAAATTACTGAAATTGTGTTGGCAAACGCTGTTGCTTTACTGAACATTTCAATTTTATTTCTTGCTGTGAATTGTGAATGTTGTTGTGAATAAATGTTGTGGTAATTGGGGTATGGTCATTCCTATATCAAAATGAGTCTGGAAAAGTTAAATGGGTGTCTTGAAGAAAGTTTAGATGAAAATGAAGATTTAGAAAAAACACCCGTTAAATTAACTGTTAAAGCACTTCAATATAAAATTGAAGGTATTCAAAAGGAGAGACAAACAAAGATTAGTAAACTTACAAATCTTATGAAAGTAATAAAAGGCTTTATGCAAGAGCAAACAAAGTATACAAATTGTACAATCTCATCTTCAAAATTGTCATGCACTCTTTAAAGATGCAACTCGGCTTCATAACACTGTTGTACCAATGCTGCCTCAAGAAGAGCAAGACAAACAACACGCTTGGTTCATAAATATACATGTGCGTAATGTTTCTTTTATTAGTGAAGTCACAAAATGGCTCTCCGATGTGAAGACCATCCAGAGAGCTCCCTCACTGGTGTGCCACAAAGTGAGAAGGCACCTGTTGTTCTGGACCCTACATCCGATACTCATTTGACTGAATATAATCAGAATGCTGGAAGTCTCGATATAGTAACGGATTTTGCTAAGCAGTTGGACGATGACATAAGACCAAGTGACAGTATTTCTAATATTTCTAAACAACCCACTACTTCATCTACCCGCTCAGCACGCATCAAGGCTGAGGCCGAGATGGCTGCACTCATGGCTCGTCAGAGGCTGCTAAAAAATAAACATGCTTTGGAAGAGGAGGAGCAGTTGCTTAGAAAAAGGAAGGAACAATTAGATCTGGATATGGAGATTGCTGCCTCTGAAGCTAAACTAAATGTCCTCAGAGTGTCTTGTCCATCTGACGTCAGTAGGAGCAAAGTGGATGGAATGAATTCCTATTTGGAAAGAAGGAAGAGGGAGGTTAATTTATTGAATATGGAAGCTGATACATTCGTCCTAAAGACATCAGTGCAACCACCACGGCATGGTGCGGCAAGAGACCACTTACTGGACGCTAGGCCTAAAGTGAAACATTCGCAGGCTATACCGTTTAGTCAACCACTAATTCCGAGAGAAAATATGGTGTTACATTCTCAAGCCATGCCTAGTCACCTGCCTTCGGAACATCTACAGCCTCAGTTTCAACCACTCCTGGCTACATCGGGAATGCAGAGTTCTGAGCCTGATCCTCTGGTAACAGTCCTGCAAAAACAGAACGAAATTACATCAATGCTAGTGGAGCAGCAGTATTTCTCTTTACTCCCAAGACGAGACATGCAAACCTTTGATGGAGACCCATTACAATTTCAAACATTTATGAGGTCATTTGAACATAACATTGAGCAAAAAACCTACAGTGCCAAAGAACGCCTGTATTTCCTTGAGCAATACACTAGAGGGCAGCCTCGAGAGCTGGTTCGAGGCTGTGAGTACATGCGCGAGGAAGAAGGATACGCCAAGGCCAAGTCATTGCTACAGGAACATTTCGGTAACCCCATGAAGATAGCTGCTGCCTATATGGGAAAGATATTCGCCTGGCCAGTAATAAAATCTGAAGACGTAAGAGCCCTACAAGCATACAGCATCTTCTTGAGACAGTGCAGTAACGCAATGGGAGGAATTAATTTTTGTTTGGAGTTGGATACACCAAGTAACATGCAAACCGTGGTAAAAAAGCTACCATACAAGCTCAAGGAGAGATGGAGAGAAGTTGCTTGTAATTTACAAGAAAGATTAAATCGCAGAGCTTCCTTTCATGATATTGTTGAGTTTGTAGAGAGGCAAGTTAAAATCGCAAGTGACCCGCTGTTCGGAGATGTTAATGTTACATGATCCTCCAGCCACTGTAAGAAGAGAAGTGAAATATGTTAAATCTCAACCTTATTCTACTAAAGCCAAAGGAAGTAGCTTTGCCACTACTATTGCTACTATGGACAAATGATTACAGCACTATGACAAGAAGGTGGAATGTGATGTTAAAAGAGAGAGAGACTCACCTGTCACACAGAGTTGCTTGTTTTGTGGAGCAGGGCATACTTTGGACTTGTGCCTTCTGTTGGAAAGGAAAGTGCACAGTGACAAGATGTCTTTCTTGAAGGAAAATGGCGTGTGCTACGGCTGTTTGTGTATTGGACACAGAAGTAAAGACTGTAAAAAACGCCTTTTCTGTAAAGTGTGCCATCTCAGGCATCCTACTTTGTTGCACATCCGCTCAAAAGAAGCAGAATCTGGTTCAGCAAAGGTGAAGCAAGGAGACCAGAGGGAAGTAGGGGGGGCCAGTGGCAGTGGTCCAATCGTTGTACAATCTAGTGGGCTTACTGGGGCCGGAGAACGCGACTGTACACTTGCAATCTTGCCTGTCCAGGTGAAGTCTAAAAAGGGGAATGAAATTGTTGTCACGTACGCCTTCCTGGATCCTGGGAGTTCGGCTTCATTTTGTACTGAACGCCTCATGAACAGGCTGAATGTTACTGGAAGAAAAACTGGCATCCTCCTCAGGACAATGGGTCAAGAGAAGGTAGTCAGCAGCTACATTGTGAAGGACCTGGAGGTAGCTGGACTGGACACAGACTGTTTCTGTGCGCTACCGGAGCTCTTCACACAGAAATGCATGCCCGTCCATCAAGGCAATATTCCCAGGCATGAAGACCTACTTAATTGGGCACATCTGAAGGATGTTGGATTAACAGAAATTGACTCTGAGGTGGATCTGCTCATTGGGACAAATGTTCCGAGGGCCTTGGAACCGTGGGAAGTCATTCGAGGTGTAGATGACGGCCCTTATGCAGTGAAGACCATATTGGGATGGACCGTGAATGGTCCACTGAGAGGGGACTGCATTGATGACTCCACCTGTGTCAAATGAGAAGTTGCAGTCAACAGGATCTCTGTCGTTACACTCGACGATCTGTGGGATCAGCAGACAAAGGTTGACTTCCCTGAATGTGTTCAAGATGAACAGCCAGGGCTGTCCAGAGAAGATCATCAGTTCATGGAGTCTGTCAATGAGTCAGTGAAGTTGATTGATGGCCATTACAGCATCGGCTTGCCCTTGAGGAAAGGAGATATGAAAATGCCCAACAACAGGAATGTTGCAGTGCAGCGTGCTTTGGGCCTCAAAAGGAGGTTTGTGAAGGACAGTCTGTTCCACGCTCACTATACAGACTTCATGAGTGACCTGATATTAAATGGCTATGCTGAGAGGGTGCCCGCAGAGGATCTAGACCATGGTAATGGGAGGGTTTGGTACATCCCACACTATGGGGTGTACCACCCGCAGAAGAAGAAACTGAGAGTAGTCTTTGATTGTGCAGAGACTTTTCAGGGAACATCTCTAAATGCACAACTTCTTCAAGGCCCAGATCTCACCAGTTTATTGATTGGTGTTATAAGTAGATTCCGAAAGGAGCCTATTGTACTTATGGCAGACATCACGGCTATGTTTCATCAGGTCAAAGTTCCAAGAACAAACTTTGATCTGTTACGGTTTCTATGGTGGCTGAATGGAGAATATATACAAGATCTGATGGAGCATAGAATGGTTGTCCATCTGTTTGGAGCTACATCATCTCCTAGCTGTGCAGCTTTCGCCCTGAGAAAATGCGCTGAAGACAACCAAGTCCAATTTAGCCAAAGGGCTGTCGACACTGTCTTTTATCATTTTTATGTTGATGATTGTCTGCCATCAGTTAGCTCTGAACAAGAGGCTATATCCCTTTATCAGGAGCTCCGTGCACTTTGTCGCAAAGGAGGATTTCAGCTCACAAAATGGATTAGTAACAGTCGCATTGTTCTTGCGGCTATTCCTCAAGAAGATCGATCTCTTGAAGTTAAAGACCTGGATTTGGACAGTGACAACTTACCAGTAGAAAGGGCTCTTGGAGTTCAGTGGTGCGTTCAGTCGGACTCTTTCAAGTTCAAGATTACACTGCGGGACAGGCCCCTGACAAGAAGAGGGATCTTAGCTGTTATCAGTTCCATCTATGATCCCTTAGGATTCCTGTCACCAGTTGTACTTGTTGCTAAAAGAGTCCTTCAGAATCTGTGTAGGTGTCAGCTGGGCTGGGATGACGCACTGCCAGATGCCGCTGCTCAAGAATGGACCACTTGGTTGAAGGAGCTCCATGAGCTGGAGGATTTTAAGGTTGTGAGGTGCTTTAAGCCTCCTGATTTTGGAGAAGTCTCTTCCGCCCAGCTTCACCACTTTGCGGATGCGAGTGAAGATGGATATGGGACGGTGACCTACATGTTACAGCATGACGTCCATGGACAGGCTCACTGTGCCTTTGTACTGGGAAAAGCCCGTGTGGCACCATTGAAATCCATCACTATCCCACGCATGGAGTTAACAGCTGCAGTAGTGGCAAGTAGGATGGATAAGCTGTGGAGAAAGGAGTTGAGGATGCCGTTGCGAGAATCCGTTTTCTGGAGCGATAGTACCTCAGTGCTTAAGTACATTAACAACAAGACTTCAAGATTTAAAACCTTCGTGGCAAATCGTGTAGCAGAAATTCTTGCCACATCTGAGTCATTTCAATGGAGGTACGTGAATACGTCCAGTAGCCCAGCAGACTTGGCCTCTAGGGGAGCTAAGGTGAATAGCTTCCTGAAGTCTAAAGTATGGTTGTTTGGGCCAAGTTTTCTCATGGAACCTGAAGTAAAGTGGCCAGCGAACATTGACCTGTCTGGAAAGATCTCTTTAGAAGACCCTGAGGTCAAGACCGTCGTGTCTGTGAATGCAGTCCGGGTCGAAGAACAGACTGACCCGGTCATGTGCTTCATTGCACACTTCTCCTCTTGGAATCGGCTGAGAAGGGCGGTTGGCTGGCTGCTTCGGTTCAAGGGGTTGTTGTTGGATCTTGGACGAAGGAGGAAACAGCTGAAGGAAGTCCTCACTCAGTCTGATATGGGTGAAGAACAGCTGAAAAGGAGGCTGCAGGAGGAGACGCAATGTGTTAAGGCACAGGCCGTTGGGAAGGGACCCCTTTCAATGGAGGAGTTCTCCAGAGCTGAAAAGGCAATTATTTGCTTTTGTCAAAGAAGGAGGTTTCCAGATGAGCTGATCTGTTTGCAGAATGGTGAAAGGGTGAAAAAGAGCAGTCACCTTTACAAGCTTGATCCCATCTTGGAGGATGGTGTGCTGAGAGTCGGCGGTAGACTTGATCGGGCAGCCATGCCAGATGAGGCAAGACATCCAGCTATATTGGCTAAGGACTTCCACCTCTCTGCTCTCATTCTCAATCATGTGCATCAAGCCACGGGTCATGGTGGACGTAACCACATGCTGTCGCAGTTGCGCCAGAAGTACTGGATTCCAGGAGCTTGTGTTGCCATAAGGAAGACTCTGTCAAAGTGCGTGGTTTGTCGTCGCCTGAATGCAACACCAGGAAATCAGTACATGGCGGACCTTCCACATGATAGAGTTTCTCCTGATGAGCCACCTTTCACCCGAGTAGGGGAGGACTGCTTTGGACCTTTTGAGTCCGACCTTTTGCGGTCGGACAATGGGACGAATTTCGTCGGTGCCGAGCGTGAACTGAAAGAGGCAATAGGAAGATGGAATCATGTACAGATCAGTGACTTGCTTCTCCAGAAAGGTGTGAAGTGGACATTTAATCCCCCCGCTGGGTCTCATCATGACGAAGTGTGGGAGCGGCTAATAAGGTCTGTGAGGAAAGTTTTGAACTCCATCTTGCGAACACAGAACCTTGACGAAGAAGGCCTCCACACAGTGTTTTGTCATTAACAGCCGCCCCATAACTAAAGCATTAACTGACTTAAATGACCTGAAAGCACTGACACCCAACGATCTCTTGCTGCTCAAGTGCAAACCGTCATTACCACCAGGAGTGTTCCAGAAAGAAGACATGCAGAAAGAAGACCTGTTTTGGAGGCGATGGGTCAGAGAGTACTTGCCTCTGCTTCAGGAACGGCAGAAGTGGCAGGGCATTAAACGGAACTTTGTCCCTGGAGACCTTGTTATTGTCGTGGATGACAGTGCTCCACGCAACTCGTGGCTCACTGGAAGGGTTGTGGAAGCAGAACAGGATAGAAGAGGATATGTCCGTCGAGTTCGTATCAGGACAAAAACGGGATTTTTGGATAGACCTATCACTAAAATATGTCTTCTTCAGGAAGTAGAGGATTTATGAGGAGTTGTATGGACAAAACACTAATATAATTAACACAAATATTGACACAGAAAAAACAAAAAAATAAATTAAAAAAATTAAATCAATTTTAGGAATGTGATCCACTTATAGTGGCTTTATGGTTAGCCTACAGAGTGTAATATGAAACACAGATTATTAGTGTTTATTCTTTGTCTCCTACATGTATAGTAATTTGTAATTATAGCTTGAGCATAATTAGGGGCCGGAATGTAGGAGCCATAAATAGTTTTTATTTTAAAATAACTTGGGCCAATCAAGATGCGTGTGTGTGTGGTGTTTTCATTTTATTTGCATATGTGTGTTGATTGGATGTGGGGTTGCAGCGGGTGTGTGTGGTGCACGATTGGGAGCTATACTAATTAGGCTCACCTGCACACCGGGGTATTCAGTTTGGCGTGGGGTGAGCAGGGGAAGGCTACCTTTTGTGTACCGCACAGACCACACGCTCCGTAGTAGTATGATTTTATATGCCTATTTTGTTCTACCTTGCATCGTTATATGTGGACTATTGGAGATCTGGCTTGTGTATGAATATGGTGAACAATAAACGACTGAACTGTATGGAACGAGTGTGGACATTACATCAGTGCGCGTAAGACAATTGTTTCCCGTGCTTAGCCTAATGCGGCGTTTGAACTTTTTTCGTTGATCACCAGTTAGCCGCAATAGACTGAGTTCCACTTATACATTGTTTTTCAGATTTGAACTAGCTTTAAATGTAAACATAAATGCTCCAGCCAGATTGTAGTCAGGCTGCGGTGGCTGGGTCTGACTTGAGTGCTGCCTGCTTGCCTCTGCGCTTCTCTGCTCCCCAGCATCTGACATGGCTGTTACCTTATTAAGAGCCTGGAATCCCTGTTTTACCTGCACTTCACAAAGCCAGAACCTTTTACTGTGCAATGTTAAATCTGTGCTTTTTTGCTGCTAAAATTGAGCTGCATTTGAAGTGGTGATTCTTTTCATTCTTTTGTCCCAAGTCTATAAAGATTGCACTGATCCAGATCTTGATAGTCAATAGAGCTAAATTGTAAGCAAATGGCAGGGCTCCAGACTAACTTTTACTAAGAGCATAGTAGCCCCTGATTGAAAATTTTAGGAGCACAATTACAGAATTTTGGGACACGCTTTTTATCGACTTTCAACAGAAATATTCACATTTTGTTGCAATTCCACTGGGTCACTGATAAATACTATGATAACAGCTTAGAAAATTCCAATGTGGTGTTTTAATGTGCTGCCAACAAACTGCACATGCTGTCATTACTAAGCTATATGTTGCATTTAGTTCACCATTTTCTTTGTGGTTCAATTTAACCTTTATATTTAACAAATGGCAGCTCCTCCCTTTCGATGAAAAACACAATTTTAAATTTGGCCTCCTCTGCACTGTTGCCCTCTAAAGGAAACTGGGAGAGGGGTGGCACTTCCAGTTGTTAACAGGTTTGTTTTTATTCTTACATACCGACGCGCTTTGCGTTCACAAATCCTGGTTTTAAATGGTTATGCTGTGTAGGCCTAGCTTGCTGGACTCTAAGCGTGAGCTGCTAGTGCTATGGCATTCTATGCTGATATTTTCCCCATCAAGCAGGTTTGAATCCTGTTTGTGCTGATTTTCTCACTTTAAGTGGATTTTGTTTTTGTTGCATTTTGGCATTTTTATTGTTGGGAGTGGGCACAGACAGGTGATTTTCTTTGAGAAGGTTTCACTGAATATAATGAAAAAGAATTTTGGTTTTAAACCGTAGTGTTGTACAGATAATAGCTGAAATGTGACCTACTGTGCATGAAATTTTACAGTAATTGGCATGCTTCCAGCGGTTGTCTGACAAATTTTGTGCAGTTCCGGGTTTGTTGGTCCAAGATACTGGCAAATCAATTTTCATTTATTTAATGAAACCTTTTCCGGAACTTTTAGGGAGAGCACTGCCCCCTATGAGGAAGTGTAACAAAATGTGGCGGGCATGCTAAGAAAGCTGTCTAGATTTAATGTGTCAAGATTTATGAAATGTGGATGATTAAGACATGTGTGTGTGTGTGTGTGTGTGTACATGCTTGTGTGCATATGCTCAAAGCATTGACAGACCTGTCATCCATGAAAATTGGTACAGATTTTTTAGACCTGTCTGAATTATATGCCTTTAAACTGACTCAGATTGAGAGGACTTTACATCTCCAGCCCGCATGGCAATCAAACAGTACAACAGTCAACACCTGTCAACACTCCAATCCTTTCCTCCCAGCACTGGCTTTATTTACAAGCTCTGTTGCAGGACACTGCACCAAATGCATATGGCGAGGAAGACTGGTGTGTTCTCTATCTCCTTCTCTCTCTCTGTCTATCTCTCACTCTCTCTCTCTCTCTCAGGCCCTTAATGTTTGCTGGCCCATCTCTCTGGCACATCTGTGATCTATAAACATGATGCCTCAGTGCCCGTGTCATGCATCTGTATGTCTCTGCATGGGGGAGCAACCAGAGCCAACATCTGGCCCTCTCCCTTGAAAGACAGGAGTGGTGAAGACAGAAAAGCGCTACAAACGGAGGAAAAGTCCTGTCTGTCTGCTTGCCTGTCTGTCTGTCTGTCTGCCTGCCTGATGGGCTTTGACCACTACACAGAGGGGCCTGAACAAAGTAACATTGCTTGTCATTGTGTTTGGGTTTTTAGGCTACACTACAATAAAGCTACAGCCAACAGGGTAATCAAGACTGTAGCAAAGTTAATGCAGACAGGGTACAGGACAGTGTTGGTAAATGGAATTTAGCTCTGTTGGGAAGGGAAGTGCTCCTAGAAATGAAGGGTCTCCAAAAGCTTCTTGAAGGTAAAGAGGCATGACCATACTCTCGTGGCAACTGGTAGCTGTACCTGTACATTTTACCCTGCATTGCACCAGAAGGTGGGGCTGCTGGTTATGAATTATTTTAGCTGAAGGCAGTAGACAAATCTTGATCCACTAATGATCCACAGCTGTACTGTACATCTCAAAGCATTGATTTAAGATGTTTGATTGAAAATATGTCTCACGTTGTGTTGTATTTGCAAACCTGTTTTGTCACTGTTATCTATTTGTTTAAGTCGCTGCTTGCCCTCATTTACATATCAGGCCACTCATCTTTCGCAGAGTCCTTGGTCTCGTTTTCTCATTTTGGGCCCTGGACCTGAGCTGTTTTGACTGCAGAGAGACAGTCATCTGTCCCCATATCTGCCAGAGAAGTTACAGGCTGTCTGTCTCAGTTTGTCAGGCCGCCTGCTATGTCACAAGTGTGCGCTCCCAGACATGAGCTGTCCGACAAGAATGTTCACTTTGGCCACAGCACCAAAGCTCTCCCAGGCTACCCTTGCCACGGCCTCCCACCGAGGCTCCCCTGGGAGGCAGAAGATGAGCAGGCACCATCCATCAGCCTGCCCACCAGGCTGAAGAGGAGGCAGAGCCTGAGCACAATTCTCAGCCTCAAGCCTTGTGTTCTGTGGCTCTGGGGAGGGAAGTCAGATGCAAAGTGAAGCCAGTGGAGATGGTATGGTTTTGTGGACTGTGTAGTTTGGGACATTTTCTACAAAGAGTGATCGAGTGCATTTTGCATGTACCTCAAACAGATTCTTACGTAGCGAAGGCTCTCTACAGTTTTTGGTGTTTTTTGTTGTGTTTCTTTTTCAATCTGTAATTAAATTATCACGCATATTTACAGTATCTCACAAAAAGTGAGTACACATTCACAGTACACAGAGTTCACATTTCAAAAATGGACCATATCTTTTCAATGGACAATACTACACAAATGAAACTTCAATATGTTTTTCAGTAGTCAGTGTGCAGCTTGTGTAGCAGTATTAATTTACTGTCCTCTGAAAACAACTTTACACACAGGCATTTTTGTGTACATAGCAGGCCACAAAAGTGAGTACACCCCACAGTGAACATGTCCATATTGTGTCAAAATTGTTGTTTTTTTGAGTGAGCACCATAGTTATCTACCACTGCCTTAATATGAGATTCACCAGAGCTGCACAGGTTGTTTTTGTGATCCTTTTTTATTCCTCCATTATGGCATTACGGACCTGGGAGATGTTAGACACTGGTGCTCCTTCATCTCCTGTTTAAGGATGCCCCACGGGTACTCAATAGGGTTCAGGTCTGGAGACATACTTGGCCACTCCATTACCTTCCCTTTCAACTTCTTTAGGAAGGCAGTGGTCATCTTGGAGGTGTGTTAGGGGTTATCATGATGAAAAAAACTGTTGTGTGTCCCAGTTTCTGAAGGGGGGCATTATGTTCTGCTTCAGAATACCATAGCACATGTTGGAATCCATGATTCCTTCAATGAACTGCAGTTGCCCAGTGCTGGCAGCATTGAAGCAGTCCGAAACCATGATGCTACCACTACTGGGCTTGATTATAGGCAAGGCTGCCACACATGGCTGACATCATTTAAGCCAAAAAAAAGTTTATTTAAACCTCGTTTACAGTTTTCCCACTTTTTTGTGATCAAGATTTAAAAGAGGCTTTCATCTGAAAGGACGACCATGAAGACCGAGTTGTTGCACTGTGTGGCATATTATTTTAGCTCTGTCAGTCTGACCTCCCACCTCTGCAACCTCTGCAGCAATGCTGGCTGCAGTCATGCATTTATTTTTTGAAGCCAACTTTTGCATCTGACACAGAGTATGTGGACCCAACTTCTTTGACTGATCCTGTCAGTGCCTGTTCTGACAATGCACCTATTTGGAAAACCACCTAATTACTCAAGCCATTATGGTGTAGCTCAGTTTCATAGTGTTGCTATTTTTTGTAGCGTAGGCCATCATTCTATAAAGCAACAATTCCATTTCTCAAATCCTGAGTTTTCTTTTTTGCCATGAGGAGCCATGTTGGTTATCCAGTGGATAGTATGAGAGAATTGACAATAAAATAAAATGAATAGCTCTAATACATGACACACGAATTTGTATGGTCCAGTTGAGCAGACCAAAACACAAAAATGAATTGGACAAGTGGGTTTTTATGGTTAAATGATATGTACAGTCATTATTCAGGGTGTACTCACTTTTGTGGGCTGCTATTTATACAAAAATGCCTGTGTGTAAAGTTGTTTTCAGAGGACAGCAAATTAATACTGGTACACAAGCTGTGTATTGACAACTCAAAAACATATCGAAGTTTCATTTGTGTAGTATTGTCCCTTGAAAAGATATAGCAATTTTTTTGCTAAAATGTGAAGGGTGTACTCACTTTTGTGACATACTGTATATAACAAAGGATTTTGCTTCAGGAAAAAAATCACACTGTCTAGTCCCTGAGATAGCCACATCTGCTTTGTAGTATTCTTCACTAAACCATACCAAAGAAGTATGCATCACCACCTCCACAAAGCAGCTGGCTACTATGTATCTATTTACATACAAATGGCTGTGTACATTAAGAAATTGCAGATACATGTTTTCTTAAAGTGAGACTCTGTGACAATCTTGTGTGTGTTGACAATTAGAAGCATAGATGTGGTTTTCTCTGACAGTCGCAACAAAGCTGGCAAAGGAAATGACAGTCAGCCTTTTGTGGGTTTAACATTTGTTAAACCTCTGCAGTGTACCCTGTTTAGGTATTGATTGCTGACTATCGATTGCTGACCCCTTCCCCCCTCTTTGTGTGTGTGTGTGTGTGTGTGTCAGTGCGGTTACTTGATGGCAAATAACTCGATTATAGCTTTAATTCGACTATCCTATTATGGGGGGCAACTGTAATTGTCCGAGTATACACGGCAGTGAGTAATTCCAATCATTGGCCGAAAGAACCTAGTACACCAGTACGATAGGTAGTGCTGTACCAATTTCAACTAGTGTTAATAGAGCTACTTCCGGTTGACCTCTTCACCACCGATAACAACAACAGTGTCAAGCATTCCAGAAAGATGGCGAACGACGAGGAAGAAGCTATGTTCCTCATGGCGTGGCTTATCACCGTGGTTAAAACAGTAATGAGATGCCAAACGGCACTTTTAGTTTTGCTAATTGCTGAGGAAATGCTCCGCCGACCACATGGGGGCGGGGTCACAAGCATGCGTAGAACGCAAAGTCCTAATCCCAATCCGGTTGACCGTATACATGCACCCCTGATCCGATTAACAATCGAGTTATCTCGGGGTGTTAATTCGACTATGGTTGTCCGACTATGGTAGTCGAATTAAGGTGTTTACATAAAAACAGTAACTCGATCTTAGTCAAATTAAGCCAATGATTCAAATCAGTACACTCCCATGTAAACGCACTGTGTGTGTTTTGCAAGCCCACCCCACCAATCTTTCTCCCCCCCCCCCCCTCTCTGTGTTTTGCAGTCATACACATTCACATAGTCTCTTTTTTTCTATGTTTCTTGCCTTCATTCTCTCTTGGTTAGGCACTCTCCTCATTGATATGAGTCCCTAAACCCTCGTAAAACATTACAAGCTCTCTTTCTGCGTACACTGCTAATTACTGAGTGGACCACAGACTCCATGAGAGCCCTGACAGCTGGCTGATGGCATCATCCTTTAAGCTTGCTGTGTACTCACAAATCTGTGGTAAGGGTAGGGCGGTGATCTAACATTCAGGTTATCTGCTTTCAGATGGCTTACCTTTATTCTGGTGTAATCTCTGCTGGCAGCATACAAAACCATGAGCCACATGTGGGCTTGATCTTGGACAGGGAGCCTTTGATGTGTGTGCATATATATGTGTGTGTGTGTGTGTGTGTGTGTGTGTGTGTGTGTGTGTGTGTGTGTGTGCGTGTGCATTCCTGTATCTGTGTATGTGTGTGGGTAGGATTATGAGTATGCAAAGGTACAGTTGATGTTCTGGTAACATCTAAATATGTATGTAGTATGAATGTGCATTATATTGTTTACATTGGAAATGTGTCTTTGATTTAATGAAATTATATCATAATTATATTATAGCATAGAATATGACCTCTTATATATGACCTTTTTTCAAGTTTGCTGTTAGTAAAGCACTTTGTCTTACATCATCCAGTGTAGTGGTGGTATGTGGGCCTGCCGAGAGGGGTCTGGAATTTTGGAATGTTGGTCAACCATGACACAAGATCTCTTCCCTCCTAGAGCACGTCTCAATAGCCGCATTCCCATTCCGGGGCCGGTGCCAGCCCGGGCCTTTAGGGGCCACCCTCGGTGCTTGTAGACCCAGGGCACTAGCCCCATGACCTGAGAGCTGTTGTGTTCCCACACCCTGGCTACTAGACCCTCTGGGTTACGCCCTCGTTTGCGAAAACGTCACTGATACAGCCCATTTTCAAGCAGGATAGGCGGGCAATTCAGTAGCATCAGTAGAAGACGATTATAACTACTGCCGATATCTCTGACTGAAAATACTTCTTTGGAGGATAATAGACGCCATGGAACCTCTGCTGGCGCAGATCGTCCTCCTCGTTGTTCATGTTCAAATATATTTCTATATATTACTATCGGCTATAAAGCAAAAAATACACCGTCCCTATGTTTTAATGGAACAAGACCGACGGCCACGGAGCGTCAAATGCTTGTTAGGCAATGCGTCTCACATTCTGATATTTCCACACAATGCTGCCAACAAAACAGCCAAATGACACAATTTACTGCTACTTTAAGGTATAACAATGACCGAAACAGTTAATTTTAATACTAATTAGATGAACAACTTGCATTTTTTTATCAGCCAAATATGAGCTAGGTCATCTATATTGCATTACTTTTGTTTACCGATGGCAACGGTTGCTAAAGGAAGAAATTAAGTCTTGTTTTAAACCAACGGTACCACCACCGTCAGCCCAAACGGTCGGAAATGGAAAATATATATCAATTTAATAGAAAAACAAGTGATTTTGACCTATTGGCTTGACACACACGTTTAGAACAGTTAACTGTGTCACCGCGGAGAACCACGTTATCATGCACAAGGCATATAGCCTAAAGAAGAGACACTGGCAAGTTGGGATTTTATGTCGGCAGCCACACACTTCAGCACTGCAAAACTGCATTAAAAAGTAGCCTAAAATGACACAAGGCAATGTTATAGGCCTAGTCATTTGTTTCTTTCATGTTTTAGTGAAACAAGACCGACGGCCACGGAGCGTCAAATGCATAATGCGTCTCACATTCGGATATTTCCACACAGTGCTGCCAACAAAACGTAGCCAAATTGCACAATTTACTGCTACTTTAAGGTATAACAATGACCGAAACAGTTAATTTTAATACTAATTAGATCAACAACTTGCAATTTTTATCAGCCAAATATGAGCTAGGTCATCTATAGGCTATTGTAGACTATTAGAGAGTCTACTTTTGTTTACTTTTGTTTGTAGCAACGGTTGCTAAAGGAAGAAACGTCTTGTTTTAAACCAACGGTACCACTACCGTCAGCCCAAACGGTCGGAAATGGCAAATATATATCAATTTAATAGAAAAACAAGTGATTTTGACCTATTGGCTTGACACACACGTTTAGAACAGTTAACTGCGAAGTCACCGCGGAGAATGCACAAGGCATAGCCTAAAGGAGAAACACTGGCAAGTTGGGATCTTATGTTGGCAGCTGCACACTTCAGCACTGCGAAACTGCATTTAAAAAGTAGCCTAAAATGACACAAGGCAATGTTATAGGCCTAGTCATTTGTTTCCTCCAATTAATTTGACAAGGAGTCATTTAATCCACCGCATCACGGTGGGCAATTGAAATGTACCAGCCAAGCATTCACCACCAGCACGAGACATACAGAGAATGTAGGATTAAGCAGTAAAAGCAATTCAGATTTATTTTATGTGGGGAAGGGGGGTTGGTTTGTTATATCATGTCTTTATAGCCTATCCGTAGTTTTTTTATGCTTCTCGCGAATTTGCCGGGCTGTTGTTCCCTGAATGTCCAACTTCCTCGTTTCTGCAAACCTCGTCGTTTTTTTTTAAATTCATGTCGTCTTCTGCCCAGACCACGGAGAGAGCACGGATATATTCAGCTGACCAGAACTGGTGATCCATCTTTTTCATATTCTTCAGTAACAACGGTAATATAGGTGCAGATAATACTCGTGCCATCTTCGCTTTATTTTGCTTCCAAATGTTGACGCCGCCCCGACCTTGACACCGCCTCTAGACCCCCTTTAGCCCCTCTAGGACCATCGTTTTAGTTGGGCCAGAAATCGCGGGCTACTAGCACCCAGGACAGCCCCTGTAGGCCCGTGTTAGCACCTCCCCCTGAAGGTGTGAAACCACTTAGCACCGGTACACCCGTGTCGGCTCGGGTTTGGCCCGGTAATGGGAACCCCGCTAATGTGGCTGGAGTGACTCATTTGCAGCCCCTGTGTGTGAATCTTTGTGAATTTCTGATTGTGTACGAAGCATTACGTTTATGGCCCAGTCAGATAGAATGCTATTTTCTGATTGGCTGGCGGGCTATGCATTACATTTGTCGAAACCGTTTAACTATGGAAAGTAGTTCTAAAATTCTGGCATAAAGTTTAAGCACCGTTCAATATTAATGCCCCATAGAATGGTAACTGTAACAACCATAAGCTAATTTATCAGGTGCTTTTCTGCTCTACTTTTTAACGACAGGTTGCATTGAACAATAGACAATGATTCCTAATTGTAAAGAAATTATAGCATAATGTAAATGTTCAGGCTTAAAGTTGTAAATGAATTCTCCAGTGTGTGGTAACCGGTCCATAATGCCAAGGCTCTACTTCGCGTCAGGAAGTTATTCGCCTCCGCCAGCGTTGATTAATTCCGTCGAACGCACGCCTCAGCTGCCGTTAACCCTTACATACTTTACAGCCATGTGTACAACCATATGTATAATTTACAACCATGTCAGACAACACTAGTATTGGCAACATATGCACAGAACAATAATGTAGGCTATTGTAGGCTACCCCACTGAAGCACAGCCAACCCCACCCCACCTCCCCAGCCCTCTTTTCATGTTTGAAGGCAGAAAATGGAGAAAACATTGTTAATATTTTAGGACCAATTCGAATTCATTCGTATGAAAAATGGTTGTCAGCTGGGGTCTATTCATTGCAACAGGGACAAAGCTGCCTGTGTAAATAATGTCACTAGAGGTAGCAGTTAAAGGCCTGTGTGTGTGTGTGTTTGACCATGTTTGCAGGACATTTTGTATTGCTTGCAGGAGGTTGCAAGAGACATGGGATGTCTGTGAGTGTGTGTGACCGTGTGTGAGTATGTGTGTGTGTGTGTGTATGTTGCTGCATTCCATTCTCACCCCATTTCCACCCAGCAGTGACACTTTTGTGTGGATGTGTATTTATTTTGAATTGTTGACACAAATAAATATGTAAAATGTGTGTTTGTGCACGCATGTATAGATGTCTCTGTGCCCAGGCTGCCTCTATATGTCCTTTGGGCCATTTTGTCTGGATTAGGTGTAGTAACGTGCGCTTATATCACTCCCCTCAGCCATGTGTGGTTGCCTTCATGTTCACACACCTCTGGGAAAACATTGGACAATGGCGTGCACACACACTCATTCTTCCGTGTACAAACACTCCCACTCACACACACAGGACCCACCATGTGTAACCACCCCTTGTGCGTGTAGGCATGTTAAAGTACTCTGGCTTAACAGTTCATTTCAGTGATACAATTTATGATGACTCACACACATTCAGTGACACACACACATACACTAACACACAGCTGTATAGTCACATACACAGTGATCTTTGTATAAAGCAGGTCTGTACTGCCATGAGGAAATGATCAGACTTTGTGTCTGCAAAGCAGTGTGGTACATGCCTGCAGCGCATGTTGATTGCCTATTAAAATTTCACCAAATGGCTTAAACAGTTCTGTTTTCTCCTTTCATGCCGTACCTCTGTTCACCAAACACACAGCCCTGTAGCAACTGTTTGTGCCTGGCAGAAATGAAAACATCATGACACAGGGCTGGAGAAGAGCTCTTTGATTAGGGGGCTTGTGCCTTGTGTCAGAGGCTCCCTTAGGAAGCGCTGGTTTACATGTATGGGTCACACGGAGCAATGCAGAAAAAAAATTCTGTGTGTTGAAACATTACATCACTGGCAAATTGATGCCAAACTTTTTTTCCAGAAGCAAAAAAGCCAAAGGCATACGTGAATATAACTCATGCCGACACACTCGGCAGCTAGCTATTATCTTTGGAGAATCCTGACATTCCTTCGCCTCTGATGTTCGGCTCACACACATAATGTGACAACCAGATGGAGTGGAACGGTAATGCTTACATTCTTCAAAGGACTCTGTGTTTGAATTGTGGCATTTTTGCCCAAATCATCTGGGTTGCGGAGGTCCTGATCTTTTTTGGACTTTCTCCTCTGGTCATGCAGTCACACACTTACAATTATTAAACACTGTTACAAATATTTTTATAGCTGTGGACTATGTGTAGTTTATGGTGTAATATATACACAATATACACCATAATAGTACATGTATGTGTTTGTCTATGTGTGCGTGTATGTATTAAAGGAATTTGAATAATAATAATCTTATATATAACATTTTAATGTTGAAACATTTCTTTATTATTATTTTTTATTCCTTGGTTATTTCATGTTCTTGGAAGTCTCCCTACAAGAATCAGAGCTTTGTAAGAGATTCTGCTTGCCACTCTGCCAATATGTGTGTTTATGTCTTGAGAGATTAGGTGTGAACAGCTGTAATATGTGTGTACATGTGTGTATTGTTTAAGTTTTACAATATCTGTTGTTTCAGAATGTATTGTTGCGTGTGGTGTAGAGAGAGGCAGGAGAGAAGCGTAGAAAAGTCCTGGATAGCTAGCTGATCTGTTGGTAAGGTGAGACCCTAGGCCTCGGCCTTCTGACAGTGATGCTGCCTAAACTTTGCCTCAAACTATGTCTCTTTCTCCATCGATGCATCAGTGTTAATAAAACCTTGCTCCTGATTTCCAACCACTATGCCGAGTCTCCAAATTTACCAGTAATAAATTATTTACTGTTAGTATGTGTGTACACCTACAGAGGAGGTGGACCTTCTGGAGGAACTGTGGCCAGTGGCTAAGAGCTGCAACGCATCCGTGTCTGTAGAGGGCATGCGCTGTCCAGTTCTGCATGTAGGACAGTACTCCACACTGTCAATGCCTGTGGGCCAGGTCTTTGGGGACAGGTAAGACACACACACACACACACACACACGCACACACATTAAATGCAAGCCTATTCTAAAGTCTTATCTTTGTTAAGGTTGATCTTAGAGTGTGACATGAGAAAACTCAGAAAATGGCCTTTAGATGGCCTGTTTCTTATAAGTTTAGTTTAATGACACTTTTGGATTAGCATACTTAATGTCTTAGTGTCTGCCTGTGTGTCTGCTTGTATGCGTTTCTGTGTGCGTGTGTGTGTGTGCTGTAGGTTCCTGGATGAGTTTAGCCTGCTGCTGCAGCTGCGGAGCTCCCAGCGTGTGGACCGCAGCTTGTTAACCTTCCTCAGTCCAGACAACCACATCTTACTGCAAATCCGCATCAGCCAGCATGCATTTACCTTCATTGGTACCCAGCAGAGACACTACGAGTGAGTATGGCTCTGTGTGTGTGTGTGTGTGTGTGTGTGTGTGTGTGCGTGAGTGTAATTACTCATGGCCTTGTATTATTATGATGATCTCAATAATCTCAGTATCCCAGGGCTGACTTTTGCCATTATGTTTAACTGCGTTTGTGGGTTTGATTATGTGTCTGCATATGGGTGTGTGTATGTGTGTGTGTTTTGTTGCATTGCATGTGGCCTCTCACCCTATTTCCACCCAGCAGTGACAGTGATAGTGTGGGTGTGTGTTGAATTGTCGTCCCACTGTGGCCAAACAGCACAAGATGGTTGCTGGCCAGTCTTCTAGATCAAATCCAATTTAGCAGATGCAAGCAGCAGTTTTTTTCTGCCAAAGTCCCAAAGGTTATCCGCGCACTTATAAACACGTTTAGCAATAACAATGGAAAGAGTAGTATTCCTTCTTAGCCCTGACCTTTTCAAATGGAGCGAGGTTTGAAACAGTATAGTGTACCGCTGTGAGCAGAGCCAGAAACATTTGCCTCTTAACAACCCGCATAATGATAAAACCAGATTCATCCCTTTCTCCTCTCATATGAAATGCCTATTAAATGCATGGTCCCGGGGAAGGAGGATTGGGAGGTCCCACCATAAACGCTGTGCAGGTTTCCCCTGCTCTGGGCCTGGGTTTCTGCCTGCTCTCGGCCTGGGTTTCAGGAGGTTTTCACCAAGGGAGACAAGGAACGCTTTCCAGGCCAAATATTGTTGCCCAAAGAGCGGCTTATTAAAGGCGCCTTGATTGGCTGACTTCTGGGACTGATTGAAAATGGTTACTTATTACCCCATGACCTGCCCAAGGCTGGGAGTTGCACTTGTGTTTATTTTATGTATTCATTAGTAGGACCTCACAAAGTACATAAGATAGCAAGTGTTGTGATTCCAGTTGGTGTCCAAGCCTTATACTTAATACATTTAAATGAAAACATGACAGTTAAGCAAGCCAAGAGCCCCTTTGCGTGCTAAGCTCTTACAGTAGCCCTCAGTACTGTTAACATGACAAGAAATCATGTTCTCTGCCTGCAGCATAATTAATAATCTCTCATCATACATAGATTATGCAGTAACCCTTAGTTATTATAACTTGCTCTGTAAAGCCTGTCTTCATTTTCAGTTCTCTATGTTTCTCCCTCTCTGCCCCATTCTGTCTCTCTGTCTCTCTTTCTCTCTCTCTCTCTCTCTCTCTCTTTCTCTCTCTATCTCTCTCTCTCTCTCACACACACATACACACACTCTTTCTCTCTATTTTCTTGCTTTCTCTCTCCTCATCTTTCTCCTTCTTGTTGACCCATTACCAGGCGGAGGTTATGTAATCCTTGGCGTTTGTTTGTTGGTTGGTTGGTTGGTTGGTTAGCAAGATAACTCAAAAAAGTACTGGATGGATTTTTATGAAAATGTCAGGGTAGGTCAAAAATGGGCTAACTTATGGGCTAACATTAGATTTTGGTGGTGATCTGCATCACCATCTGGATCCAGGAATTTTCTATAGAACTCACCATTGTGATATAGGGCCAATTTGTTCCCCATAGAACTGTTGCCCTCTTGTGGTGACATGCGTTCGCTCGTTAAACCACCTACCTCGTCATCACCATTGTTACCTCCGCCAGCAGAGGTTATGTAATCATCTGTGTTTGTTATTTGTTAACAGAACTGAAAAAGGTATGAATGAATTTTGATAAAATTTTCAGGGTAGGTCAAAAATGAGCTAACCTAAAAATTATTGCATTTTGGTGGTGATCTGAGCTGCCCTGGCGGAGGTCAGCGCTCTCTGAGTGCTTTTCTATTTTCATGTATTAAATGTGTATGTGTATTATGTAAGAAGATTAGCCAGATGCTGGATAAGGGAGATGTTACAATTGTTTCTCTCTCTCTCTTTCAGGTTCCCTGTGTCTGTCCTGTCCGATGGTCAGTGGCACCGTGTGGCCCTGAGTGTGTCATCAGGTCGGCTCACGTTCTATGTGGACTGTGTTAAGGTGGAGAGCGTAGATTGGACCTACAATGGCCTGGGTGTCAGCACTGATGGCCTGCTGATAATGGGAGGTCTTATTGAGGGCTTCGAGACACCTTTTGAGGTACATTTCACCTAACTCTTGATGGCTTCCAGGATCCAAGACTGGATTTGTTTCAGTTACTTGTGGTTGACATGATAAAACTGTTTTTTTTAATAATACTGTGTTTCTGGTGCAATAAAATATGTAATTGCTAAAAAAGTCTATAAAAACCTCTAGAACTTTGTCTCGAGACCAGTCTCGACCATTTTTTTTGGTTTTGGTCTTGTCACAGACTTAACAGTATTTGGTTTAGGTCTTGTTTAGGTCTTAATACTCTTTCGTCTCAGCCTTGCATTGGTCTCGGACATAGCGGTCTCGGTGGGATTTGTGCAAATATCCACTGCAAGCCACTGATGCACATCATCACAGAAGAGTATCATTCTTTATT
Source organism: Coilia nasus (assembly GCA_027475355.1). Lineage (NCBI taxonomy): Eukaryota > Metazoa > Chordata > Actinopteri > Clupeiformes > Engraulidae > Coilia > Coilia nasus. The sequence goes on from CM050209.1 coordinate 1,156,914, forward strand.
ACGTGGCTTACTTTAAATGCAGCCAGTCAGATGTATCTATTTTAAAAACAAGTTTTATATAGGGATGCACGGATGCAATATTTTGACAAATAAGCTAGATCAGGTGTCGGAAAACTCAGCCAATCCATCGACCGATCTGTTTTCTTGACAAGTGACTGCAACAACATCACGCTACGCTAGCTCCCATTAAGTCTGCTTGTTAGTTGTGTAGCAACTAGCAACAAAAATGAACATCTTCCTTGTACATCCCATCTCTTTCCCTTGTTAAGTTATGATGTGACTTACAAAGGAGGATACAGCAAGCTAAGGGAACACCGAGTAAACAAAGGCATGGCAAACACCCTCACAAGCCCATCTACACACACACACACATCAATGCATGAGGCACCTAGGTAAAGAGTTAGCAGAGGTTAGTTTTGTTTGGAAGAGAAGCAGTCTCTATATAGGCCTGAGGTGTAACTCTAACAAATCTGATTACTTAACCACAAATTTGGTTTAAATAGTCATGACACACCGTTGCCTTCTTTGTACAGTTGATACGAGAAGTCATGTTATGTCATGTATGTTTTTGGTCTTCATCTTGGACTTAGTCTCGACCAGCCTTGGTCTTTGTCTTGCCTTAGTGTGTTCGGTCGTGGTTGTGGTCTCGGTCTTGGTCTTTATACTGTCCGGTCTCGGCAGTGTCTTAGTCTTGACACTCTACAGTCTCGGCAGTGTCTTGGTCTCGGTTAAGGCAGTCTTGACTACAACACTGGTCCACCTGCACCAAAACTGTCTCCACAGATAACAGATCCTTAGCCAGTTCCTCAGACTTCTTAATTCTGTTTCCTGTAGCTGCATAAGCAAATGAACCAACACAGTGACTACAGCAACTTTATGATGTCAGTAAGCTACAAGAAACCATACTCTTTAGGTTGACAGGTTATATTTCACCTTTCTGTGGATTGCTGGCAGTGCTGTCTGTTATTTTTAACTCAGACTCAGTTATAAAAACAGAGAAACAGCAGACATCTTTAAGATCCAGTCTTCTTTTCCATGTACAACTAAACTGATAGTATACACAGATTCTATGAACCCCTCAGCCCCCCTCAGCTTTCTCTACTCTTTTGGGACTGAGGAGAGTCCGCAGCATTTTATCATCTCAACACTTGACACATGAAGACATCGCCAGGACTGTCCCTGCTGACTTCCCCCTGCTGACCTCCCCTAGTCGTGTTTAAGCTGCTTGAGCCACACAAACCATGTATGAGCAGAGCAGAGGAAGCTGAGGAGAGAGATGACGGAGAAGTGTGCCGGTGGGAAGGGAAGGGGTCACGGGGCCAACATCTGCCTTTGCACTCTTCCCCTTACCAAAGATGGATTATCCATTGGGGTTACTTGGCCTCCCAGTGCGTCAAGCCACAAGCAACTGAACTAATAATGGACAAATAGTAGTGCACACTTGCATGTGTTGAAGCAGTTTTCTGGCAAGGCGTTTTTGCCATTTAAAGAGAGTTATGTAACATAAAGAGTCTACAGGGGTGAACAAGCAACTTATCAGCAACCAGTTAGCAGACAAAATGGGCACATCGACTTGCATAATTTGCTAGTTTTCATGCATTTGTTATGAAGCAGCAGAACCATTGGCAAGATGGTTCTGAATGGTGGTGAAACACATTTTTTACCCCCTCTAAATCACTTCTGATAGGTTGAGCACACCTCAGCCAGCCCACTGCAGTTTGTCAGGGGCATGGCCAACACAACACACAGGATTGTTAATTGAATCCAGAGCCTCCCCTTGAGGTTAAGGGTGATGGAGAGCACATGATCCCTGCCCCAAGGGAAGAGAAGGGGGGCACGGTGGGGGAATGACCAGGGCCTTGGCCTGCTAGCCATTAACCCTCTGCTTCCCAAACATAAAGGCACCCAGATAGCGTGGAACTCTGCAGGACATGATGGGGATCAAACGGGCAAGGAGATTGATGTGATGATAATGCTGATCCAGGGATTTGCCAGGTGGCCACAATATCAAACATACACATTTTATGCCTCATGCCTGGTACAGCTATTGTGTGAGAGGGAAAGATGTGTGTCTATCTGCATATTGTAAGTATGACAGACCATTGATTCATTGCCTTGAACCTTTAGAGCTTTAGAGGCTGCATATTCTGCCTAAACACACTGTCACTCTTGATGTCATTCTACCAGCTCCACCTCTACTTATGTGCCAGTTGCATACATCAGTGGATGACGAGGTGCTGTTGAAAGCATCCAATGCGTTAAGCTAGTTTGGGGTTTGTAGTGAGGTAATAATAATAATAATAATAATAATAATAATAATAATAATAATAATAATAATAATAATAATCTTTACTTGTATAGCACAATTCATACATACAAGATGCAGCTCAAAGTGCTTTACAGTTTGGCAAGGTCACCACAATACAGTTCTTGAAGTCAACTGGTAATCCATGGCAGTCAAATAATGTTCGGGTCACGGGTTCAGTTCCCACGAAGCTCTAGCACTCATAAATGCGATGCCGTCACAGCTCTGCAAGTAAACTTGGCTTACAGTGACCGATATATTACTCAGCATGAATCTGTGATGATAAAAAGGATAAAGCAGAGGCGAACGGATTGCCAGATAATGTTTATGGGGTGCTGAGAGGGCATCTGCCACCCCCTCAGATGGCAGTGATGAGAATGGCCAGAATCAGACGGGGCATCCAGGCGTTTTAAAGGAGCAGCGCCTGATAAGGTCAAGACACAGGAGAGCCAATACAGCATGAAGTCTAGGCAGTCTCTCACATTGTCCCACACAAAACACACACGTGCACGCACACACACACACGCACACACACACACACACACACACACACACACAAACACACACACAGGGGTGGAAATTAACTTTGCAAAATGTGAACTTTTACCCAGTCACTGACAAATAAATGATAAAATTCATCAGCCACTCAATAGTAAATTATTATTTTGTGTCCAGAATTTACCAGCCAATTTCATATTTTACCAGCAGTTGGCTGGTGGCTGGTGCCAATTTCCATCCCTAACACACACACGCACACACACACACACACACACACACACACACACACACACACACACACACACACACACACACACACACACAAACACATGCTTTGCACAAACAGTTCTTTCCTCTTTAGCTAGTCCAATCAGGAGATTATGTAATAGGTATAATAGGTATAATGTATGTAATAGGTCTGAACACTTGCATTAGTGGTCCATCATGTGTTATGCATGTTAATAACATTTTACTTTGTGTATGTGCAAAGATACATTCTAATGATGTTTGGGGTTTTTTGCCTTTATGGTTTTGGTTTTCAATGAGGTGCTGAAAACTATACATATATATAGATGGTATTCAAACCCACACAGATACAGTGGTATGAGAAAGTTTGGGCACCCTTGACAATTGGCATTATTTATATTCACCAATCATTGGGTGTTTTAATTCACAACTTAATTTTGATATATCAAATAACTGATGAACACAATCATATTTCAGCAGTGAAATGATGTTTATTGGGTTAACAGAAAATGTGCAATATGCCCCAAAACAAAAAAAGGCCCGTGCATAAATTTTGCCACCTTAATAGAAAAATCATATTAGTATTTAGTAGAGCCTCCTTTTGCAAAAATAACAGCCTGTAGATGCTTTCTGTAGCCACCAATGACTGTCTGGATCCTGGATGATGGTATTTTAGCCCATTCCTCCTGGCAAAACCTCTGCAATTCAGTGATATTTGAAGGATTCCGAGCATGGACAGCCTGCTTCAAGTCATCCCACAGATTGTCGATGATATTTAAATCTGGGGACTGGGATGGCCATTCCAAAACATTGTACTTGTTCCTCTGCATGAATGCTTGGGTAGATTTTGAGCAATGTTTGGGGTCATTGACTTGTTGAAACACCCATCCCCGGCGCAACTTCAACTTTGTGACAGACTCTTGAACATTATTCTCAAGAATCTGCTGATACTGAGTGGAATTAATGCGACCCTCAATTTTAACAAGATTCCCAGTACCAGCACTGGCCACACAGCCCCACAACATGATGGAACCTCCACCAAATTTTACTGTGGGAAGCAGGTGTTTTTCTTCGAATTCTGTGTTCTTGTGCCACTATGCATATCGCCTCTTGTTGTGACCAAACAATTCAATTTTTGTTTCATCAGTCCAGAGTATCTTATTCCAAAATGATGTTGGCTTGTCGAAATGTTCTTTCGCATACCTCAAGTGACTCAGTTTGTGGCGACTGTGAAGAAAAGGCTTCTTCCGCATCACTCTTCCGTACAGCCTTCCCTTGTGCAAATTGCGCTGTATTGTTGACCGATGCACAGCGACACCGTCTGCAGCAAGATATCCTTGCAAGTCTTTGGAGGTGGTCTGTGGATTGTTCTTCTTCTAACCATTCTGACCATTCTTCGTCTTTGCCTCTCTGAAATTTTTCTTTGCCTACCACTTCTGGGCTTAACAAGAACTGTGCCCGTGGCCTTCCATTTCCTCACAATGTTCCTGACAGTGGAAACTGACAGCTGAAATCTTTTGGACAGCTTTTTGTAACCTTCCCCTAAACCATAATGCTGGATAATCTTGGTTTTGAGGTCATCAGAAAGTTGTTTTGAGGCTCCCATGTTGCAGCTCTTCAGAGGAGAGTCAAACAGAATGAGAACTGGCATTTGGCCACCTTAAATACCTTTTGTCATTATTGGATGCACCTGTCAATTAAGTTCAAGGCTTAACAAGCTCACCAAACCAACTTTGTGTGTCCAATTTGCACAGCCTATTTTTTTACATTTGATTTAATTTCATACAATTGCATACTATGAATACTTAAAATCTGTGTTTGGAAATCAAGCTAACACTTGGCTTTTATGGGCAAATGAAGGACATGCCACCAAGATAATTTTGTTTGAAGTCAGAGTCCATTATTATACAACCTCAGAGGGGGTGCCCAAACTTTCTCATACCACTGTATAAACACAAACATTCACACACAAATACACACAACCCTGTTTATGATTACATATGATAAATCTTATCAGATAAACATTTCACATGGTGTATGTGAAAACACACATTCTAATGATGTGTTGGGTGTGCTTCTATGGTTTTGGCTTTAAATAAATTGCTGAAAAACTCCAAATATACTATATTCAGACCCAGTGACATCCTTACACACACATTCACACACAAATGCACACCACCCACCACACCTCCTTTTACCATCAGTTTAAATCATCCCCTGTTTTATCACATGTCCCAGTGTGACCCACTACGTTGTGTTCTCTCCCCATCAGGGCGACGTTAAGCAGCTGATGTTCCTGATGGGTGACGCAGATGCAGCACGGGAGCACTGCATCTTCTACCCACCCCGCTGCCACGGAACAGCCCCCAAGCCCCCGCGCTCACCCCAGACTCATGCCCAGGCACCCCTGGAGGTACACCTGTCACCCTGGGTCCTCACATACTGCGTATCTCTTACACACACACATACAGTACGAACTAATGGGGGATTTTTCTTGACTCCACCCAGTTCTCCTTTAGTGCTGTGTTAATGGGCATAATGCTAAGTCTGGCAACAAATATACTTTGCACAACAAAATGCTGGATTTAAGTCCTATACTTGGGCCACACAGAGGTACACCTGCCACCCTGCACATTATTTTATGTATGTGGTTTAGAGACAAACGTGGGTAAGTTAACTGAAAGTAAGAGAAGAGAACAGAAGAGTCCTGTAATTGTCTTTTGCTAGAAGAGTAAGTCACGTGGCTCTTCTATTAGGACAGTGCTTTTCAACATTTATATCATTCCCCACTTTAGAGAAAAATAATGATTTTAATATTTAATTTAATATTTAATATAATTCAATCATTGTTGTGCATTGAATTCACATTACATTTTCCTTCCACTATTGACTTTGCTGATATATGGCTGTTTTGTTTTAAGTGTAGGGTCTTTATTGTTGAGAACATTATTGTTAATTCTCAGTCGGGAAGTGAATGTATTTTGCACAAAAGTATGCATGGGCAGAATCCTGCAGTTAGACCATGCAGAAGTGCTTTAGCAGCAAAGCCATTGTAACAGATGAAGAGGGCACGAACAGACTCACAGTCTTTGTGAGGTAAGATTTTGAAGGACTCCTCTCATCCTGGAAATTGGCTGCTTAAACCACTGAGGTCTGGAAGACGCCTACGCAATCACTTGGCTAGGACTGAAAGACTCAGGAGGAGTTTCTACCCCCAGGCCATCAGAACCCTGAACACACATCCACCACTCAGCACACACAACCTAATTTTACACCTCACCCCCCCCCCTCAGATGTCATCGGAGCCCCGCCATTCTCCATCCTCCACTGCTTCCTCACACATGGTTCCCCAAACCCCCCTCGGCAAAGTCCTCCACCCCACACACAGCCCTCCCCTGCCTCATGCCCCCCTCCCACACACACACACAACACGCAGCCCAAAGCTCTCGCAGCACATAGGACTCAGCCCTCACGGCTCAAGGCCCACTCACCCCACACACACACACTAAGCATGCAGAATACAGCCCTTACGCCCCCAACTCATGCCCCCCCTCACACACACACACACACGCACACAGCCCTTGCGACACCCTTACTGCCCCCCCCATCACACACTGCACACAGCATATAGCCTTGCTGCCCACCTCCTGCCACCTCCCTTCACCTCCCCACACACACACTACACAAGACACAGCCACACACACATACACACAGGACAGCCCTCGCAGCTCAAGCCCCCACCCACCACACACGGAGCTTGAGTCACCCTCAATGCCCCCCCTCACTCACAGCCCCCCCACCCCCGCACACATACAGCACACAGTATATAGTTAACAAAGGAAAAAACGTACTCCGCGCTTCTGGTGAAAAGCAATCCCGGTGCATCCAAAACAGGACAACGTATAAGTAAAAAGGGAAAAAAATGGTGCAGCACGGGAGTCTTCTTATTTATTTTATTAGGTTTTAAGGTGCAAACACAACTAACGTTTCGACGCCATGCGTCTTCATCAGAGTCATGAAGAAATGGTTACAAGGAAGCCCTAATTTATAAGGGCGGAAGCCTCAGGTGTGCCAGGAGGGCGTGGGCAATACCTGAATTTCAAACCAAGTCGCCAATAAGCCACACTCGATGCAGTTAGACAAACAATGCTTTTGCATAAAACAGTTATCAATACACATATAAAACGTACAAACAACCACCAAGAAGTATAAATATCAAATACATACATCATATAATGAAAAATAGACAATGGCCTACATAAGTATTGGACATTTACAAGAAGCAGGAAAGATTTAATTCCTCAATTAGACCTTGCGGTTCCAAAGTACCCAACATATATATCCAATATGCTTCCCTGCATAGAAGTTTTTTAATGATATCGCCACCCCTGGGAAGGGGTGTGATTTTCTCAATCCCCCAAAATCTCAGTGAGGCAGGGGAACCGTGATTGGCCTGTTTGTAGTGCCTGGCCATAGCATACGTTTCATTCTGCGTACGAATGGCAGTTTTATGTTCAGACACTCTCAGTTTTAGTTGCCGTTTGGTTTGGCCAATATACGCTAAACCACAGGGACATTTAAGCATATAGACAACATGTGTACTGCTACAGTTTATAAATGACGATATGGGGAATTTCTTTCCAGTGCGCGGGTGTGTGAAATGTTTAGCGTTGGACGAGTTGGAGCAATGCGCACAGTTATTGCATTTATAGAAACCTTGGGATGGACTGGACAACCAAGTATTAGGAGATGGAGGTGTCATATCGGAGTGCACCAATCGATCCCGAATATTACGGGCACGTCTAAATATAAATCTGGGCGGTTCAGCACATATCTCTCTGAGCGCAGGATCGCTTTTCAAAACATGCCAATATTTGTGGACTATGTTTTTTATTTGGCCGGCTGCTGGAGTGTATTGCGTGGAAAATGAAATACGTCTAGGTGTAGTGTTAGACTTAGATTTTTTCTCAAGCAGTGTAGTGCGCTCAGTGTTAGAAGCCCTTTCCCGGGCCTTAGAAATATCATGTCTATGGTAACCGCGTTGTTTAAAACGATTCGCTAGGTGAAAAGCCTTAGACGTGAATTCAGACAGAGTTTCTCCTTACTCGCAAGAATTGACCCGTGGGAATGTTGCGGACTAGATATGGTGGATGGTTACTGTCTGCTCGTAATAAAGTGTTCCTGCTAAGGGGTTTGCGATATAAGGTAGATTGTAGGGTATTATTCTCATCCCTGAAAATCGTCAGGTCTAAGAAGTCAATTGACTGAGTACTATGCTCCATTGTGAAGGAAAGATAGTTCGTAGTAGAGTTCACATAGGTCAAAAAGTTATTCAGTTCATCAAACGTGCCTTTCCATAGACAAAGCACGTCATCTATGTACCTACGCCAAAGTGTTATTTTAGAATGGAAAGGGTTTTGTGCGGTGTTGTGTATGTATTTCTCCTCCCATAAACCCATTACCAATTGGTAGAGCAAGACTTGGCAAAACTTTGTGCATCTGGTCCTATGAATAGTAATAAAAACATGACAAAAAATGAACTGGATGCATTACGTCTTTTGGAGTCTAGACGTGACATTATAATTCGCCCTGCTGATAAGGGGGGCGATGTAGTCGTCATGAGTTCTGACAACTATGACTGTGGCATATTGAAACTGTTAAATGATGCACAACACTACAAATCCCTTGCTACTAATCCTACATCTCACATAAAGACTTTGATTGATGCATACATTGTTCATTCTCATACTAAAGGTTGGATAACTGATAAAGAAAAGGCTCCTTAATGACCACCCTCGTTGTCCAGTGTTCTATGGTCTTCCTAAAATCCATAAGAGACTTGTTGATCCCCCTTTGCGTCCGATTGTTTCCAGCATAGGGAGCGTAACCGAGCCTCTCTCCCAATTTGTTGACTTCTTTTTGAGAAACTTTGTACATGGCCTTCCTTCCTACCTTGGGGATACTACTGACGTTTTGAACTTGATTAACAATTGTTCTTGTGAACGCAATGTTTTACTGGTGTCTTTGGATGTACAGAGTTTAAAGGTGTACTTCCATCGTGTTTTCGTTAATTTTGCGGTGTTCTCTAGTATTAATAATTGCCATGTGCGCCGGTTTTGCTGAAAAAAATGTTCTAGTGCTTCTGTTTCAGGCTGTTTTAGTTTGGTGGAGGGGGTGGGGCCGGGAGAACGACACGATTTCACCTCTTGTAATACAATATTCATGACATGCAAATAACATGCCTCTGATTGGCTAACTGTTAGCCAATCAGAGGCGTGTTATTTGCATGTCATGAATAATTAGCCGCTAACAGTAAGAGCAGACGCTCCCTGCAGCTTCCTTTGCCCCACAGTCAACTTGATAGCAGAGTAATAAGGTAAAGGGGAAAAGTCAACTTGAAGGCGCTAAAACTGCACACAGAATGTCTTCGGAGATACAGCCTTATGTGTTTGATCCTGAATCCGAAGAGGAAGGAGAGATGGCACAAGCACAATCGCTTCCTGATCGTTTGTCAACGAACGTTTCAGAATGGTAATATTTGCATGACAACTAAAGTTTCTCCTAAGATTTGAACATTTGTGGCGATCGTCATCATGCCCACAAGTTGTAATAAACAGTTGGAAACGTTTTTAAGACTTGTTTCTTCACACTATTAACAGTCTTTGCAATCTTACTGGTAGATAGTTTACTTTACAACACAGTGCAAGTGTCCGGCTAAATGCATGTCAGTCAGCCTTTCACCTAGCCTGCTAATCCCATGCGAGTCAGTCACAGGCTATCATCAAAGATAATCGTCTCTGCTATCATTGAAAGCCCATTCGGTCAGAGCACCCCAACTAGAATATCTAAACGTTCTAAAACAAACACACCTACTTACCTACATTTTGCTAGATGCCCACAGAAGCAGAGAATATGTGCTGCAACGACACTCCCCCGGTAATCACAGCTACGGCATGCCTCTTTCTATTTCACAAACTCACTTAATTTGGCCTTTTCTTATTAACTCGTTATTCTATTTTCTTTGACTGATGGCTCTGGTTGATATGTTTGTTGGCAAAGGTTACTCATGTTTACATTCACGTCTCAGATGGTAAGAAGAATGGGCGATATGGGTACCCCTGTTTCCTGCCTCAATGTATACTTGCTTTAAAATGAAATCAACATTTATAGAGCAGACTATGCCCTCCTGGACATATGAAAGGTATAATACTTAGCCTAAAAGGAAAAAAAAGCTGTGATAAAACTCAAAGCCAGTGTATAAAACGAGTCAGTTTTAAACAAATAACTTTATTATATTTAGATTATATGACAGGAGATGCAGACATCTGGCCTACAGATCGTTTGTAAGCTGGTGCTGGGGTTATATAGGGAGAAAGGTTAGAGTTATTATTCCAGCTTGTGTTGTCCTGCAGATCATGCTGGAACACAGGGTCATTCCCTGCCCTGTCACTGCAAGTCCTGATACATCCCTCTTGTATTTATTTATTTTGTACATGTTGTAAGTGCATGTTATGCCTATGTGTGTTGTCTGTAAGCTACTGGGACCTTGAATTTCCCCATGGGGATCAATAAAGTACCCATCTATTTATCTAAAACAAGAGGTGTATGCATCCAAAGCTTTTGTCAGTGGAGGATGGTAGAACCGCGAGGACAGGTTATCAGGAATAGGGATCAGTTGGAGCTCCTCCAAGTAAGGCTGGGGGTTGGGGACTATCTCCTCAAACACCAGAGCAATCAGGTTGTAGACGTGGCCTGGAAGAAAATATTTAATGTAAGCATTAGTTAAATGAGAATTCAAAACGCATGTCGTCACAAAACATTCAGTACAATAGAGTCATAGCTACATACTTGGTTGAAGCCACTTCTTACAATCGCTGCTCTGGCGGACTGGATGTTGGCATTGTGGCAAGTGAGGGTCGTCGTGGGTATGTATGTGTTGCATGTGGTTCACCAGAGATGTCCATGCTCCCTCCAATCTCATTGCTCTGTACACAAAACCCAAAGAAAGTGTGAAAGTCAGTCCATTTGGTCATTGTGATCACACAGTACATCACAGCACGTAGTGCACACAACGAAATTCAACCTCTGCATTTAACCCATCACACGTAAGCAGGGGGCAGCCATGACAACGGCGCCTGGGGAGCAGTGTGTGGGGATGGTGCCATGCCTAGGACATCTCAGTCACGGGGGAAGATGGAGGAGAGCGCTGGTCAGTCACTTGCTGACCAGCTAGCCCACGACTGCCCCAAAGACAGTGCAAGTTGTATTTCATGGCAGTTGTTCAAAGTGAAGTTTTGATGTGTGTGTAAAGTTATGGTGGGCTGGTATTTCTCTGTGAGAGTGGAACGAAAAGATACTAAGCTGTGCACTGTGTGACATTGATAATAATTGATCTTACATCTGTGACCCCACTCACCTGTACTAGTTGAATGTGATGCTGTCTCCAGATGTCTTCAGATTCATCAACCTGTAACTTCCATATTTGGCTAAGTGACCTGCAAATACAAAATGGTGTTATTAAAATTATGCTATATTACTTTTCATTTTGTTGTAAATTAGCATGCTATTTTCTGTGATACTATAAAGTCTATCATACCAGAATATGTATTGCTATATAAGGATGCATAGAGGTTGGAGGCGCCCATGGGGCATCCAAAGTACTCATGGCTGTACTCGTAAATGTCATGAAGGATTCTGTTTGGGTAGCTAAATTAAATTAATGAGCATTACTGTCAAGTTACATGATCATACACAAGAAATTTGCTATTTCACACAAACTCATAATGGTATGGTATGAATGGGGGGTGACACCAATGTCTGTGATGTGCTCTAAAAGACAGACAAAACACCCATAAAGTCTAATCAATCAAATTAAACTTATATAAGGGCAATGCAATAATGGCAAGAAGACACAGCCTAAAATTAGACAGACGTGTTAATAGACTGTAGTAATAGCAACTGAACTTAGCCTAATAGCCCAGTGCATGGGCTTAGATCTTGGTTTCCCTGTTTAGACTTGAATAATGCCCATGCACTTGTAAGTTGAACATAGGTATTGTTGCTAATATTAATTGACATGCCAATGATTACGTTGTCGGCCAGTCTGCCACGACAGCCTGCTAGCCAACATAAGCCATCCAGCAAGCTAGCCTACATCTAACGGCAGTCTTGCACAGGCAGTCTTGCACATGGGCTTATTACTATCGCTGGGTTGACTAGACAATATTTAACCATTGTAATATTGTTCTACAAATTACTACAAACTAGAACAAGTTTGTGACCGAATATGTTAGCCAGCTTGCTGCTATAGTTAGCTAGTCGTAAGCTGACTCTGCTAGCTTAAAACTTCGAGTGATTCCATGGTAATCTACAGTAGTACTGTGTTTTTAAATCAGTTTGTGTTACATTTAAGCGACAATTCGTGATGGCACCATCAAATTTGGTCACTCAGATACTTTAAACCTTATAAACACTTTCACGTTGGTCTGCGTTTTATGCATGATAAGTTCTGTACCCACAGAGATCAATGCTCCGGTCCCACAGTGTTGTAAAGCAGATTCCGTACCGATAATACCAGTTCTAGAGACACGAAAGCTGCAACAATAGCCACTCTGAATGTTATCATTCGTGGTTTAACAATTACGTTTGTTTAGAAGATTAGCCTACAGGTTTAGTAAGCTAAGTCTCTGGTCATGATATGAGTGTCATAGCTAAGCTTGTGCCCATTTCATGCATACTAACGTAGAGAATATGAACATACTATTTTGTAAAAAAAAACTTAGGTGGAAAAGTTTACTTTGTACTTACAGCCTGTGTGCTGGTGGTCGATCGTCGTGAGGGTACAGATCCAGGTTTCAAAACCAACCTCGAAGAAAAACCACTACTGTAGGCACCGAAGTTTGAAAAGTCACTGTGGTTGAAATGATCAGAACACACAGCTATGGCAGGGCTATATTTCGCTGGTTGTATTCCAAAGATAAATTCCAGCCATTTCTTCTTCAGGTCTTCATTCCTAAGCAAGGAATACAAGGTAGATGTCTTGCTGCCACAAATAACACAGGCACGAATTCGCTCTGCCATGTCTGTAACTGTTAGCTGTTTGCTCCTCCTCTACTGGCCTTCTGCCCCACGGGCTCTGCTCTGAAAAATCAAAAACTGTCTTTCTATGGGCGGGGGCAAGCGAAGGTGTGCGAACTCATGAATATCCATCTACACGTGTGCGTCACGCCGGAGGCCCTTTTCGCATTGGGTCGTTTTTCCCGCCTATTGTGTTCTTTTGCTTTATATGGAAAATGGGGGTAGAAAAACATTTTGATATGCAGCATGCATATGCAATTCGGGGTCACCCATCATATTTCAAAAGAGCAAGTACTAAACGGTTTCCCGTGGAAGTGCACCTTTAAATACATGCATACCGCATGACATAGGTCTTCAAGCGCTGTCACATTACCTTGCTAAACGCCCTACTGCTGTTTCGCCCCCATCTGAGTTTTGTGGTAATTTTTGAAAGTGTCTTTCTGTGGAGTCTGAAAGTCTGTGTGACAGGAATAGAATGTGTGTGTGTGTGTGGCATGCTGGAGACTCAGCAGCAGCAGAACTGCTGACAGAGGAACCATAGGTGTATGCTATTTGGGAGTCACCCTTGTAAGGATAACAGACTGGAAGTCACTGTGTCTGAATTTGGACACTAGTCAACGTGATACTGATGTGTGTAGTTTAAAAGGACTCAGAATGGAACAGGAAAGGAGGATGGCTAGGAGATGCTCTGTTGTGGTCAGGCTTCCTCTCGATGAACGCAAATAAAAGACCTGATTGAACAGCAATCTTCCTCCTTGACTATTTCTCAGAAAATACGACATTTGGCGTCACGAACGGTTTGCGTTCTTTAATTGGATCCATACTGATTGGCTTGGGTAAGTTAAAAAATTATTGTAATTGGCTATTAAGAAATTTTGGGTCCATCGCCCCACGAACTTGTGTGGGAAATAACAAAGGTTCAGGAGGATTTTTTCTGCTCATCTTTGTCTTCATCGATAAACATCAGGTCAGAAGAAGAGGATTTTGTCATTTGTCTGTGGTGTATCCACGGGCTGATTGCAGGTCCTTTTCATGTTGCATGACTCAATATTGTCTTATGTTGTGTCATCTAACTTTATTCACAGGTTTAACTGTGTTTTTGTTAAATTGTCTGTGTCATTGTCTTCGAGTAAAGTCCTGTTTGCAGTATCCTTTATTTGCATGTGAAAGGATATTGTGCTTGTCAGAGGCCACGTATCTCATAGCTTAGCTTAACATAGGACTGACAAAGGAGACGTGGGCCACAAGTGTAAAGATGAATAATGAGATAAGAGATAAGCGCTAGCCCACGACTGGGTTGTCGTGGATGTAGGGAATCTAAATTAATTTGTCATAATTTTGGCACGCCGCTCCGAGGCGCCTCACGGCCATGGTCCCTATGTTAGACTGGCTCGCTGCAAAAGCCCATGGTCCTGGGTGCGAGGCCCGTTGTGGGCGTAGCCAGGTCGGGCCGGAAAAAGAGAGTAACCCTAATGTCTTCGTAGTAAATGTGTCTGAATGACGAGACTGTTTTCTCGTGATGCGAAAGTTTTGCTCATAGGATGAATGCTTTCTGTTTCATATGAGCGTCAAATCCTTATGAGTGAGGAAACTGTGCTTTTGTGAAGCATGGCACCTTACACTGTAACTGTATTTTTTGTTTTAACATTTGTATTCCCTGCCTCTAGAGTTGAGATATGCATCTTGTCCAGTTGGATGCTTGAGAGACTACACTGCTGCCTGTCTGGGGTGAAAGTGTCGTCTCCTGTGTCCTGGCCAAAGGCGCCTACGCTTGCGTGTGTGCCCTTTGGAGGGTCAACTGTGTGTCTAACTTGGGATGGAGTGATTTCTGTGTCGCCTCAGGTCTGTGGTGCTGACTAAGGTTTGGTTCAGTTGTTACTGCAGAACAGCTGTCATTTCTTTTTTAGCACCCCGTGCATGAACAGTGACTAATCATTCAGGGTGAAGTAACTTTTATTTTTAAGATGCTAACCATTTATTGGTCCAGCTATTTCTTTATCAATGCATAGCTGGAAAGTGGGGAGATGGTGAAGCAAATATTGACCTATATATATACAATATATATATAAGAGAAAAAAATAAAATAAAAAATAATAATAACAAGAATAAGAAAAGAGCTTACAATATAAAATATGTTGTAATAGTTTTAGTTGTTTATTTCAGAGTTGTAAAATGGACAGATTTAAAGAATACCAGAGCTATTCATTTGCTAAGAGTGGGTAATTAATATCTCCAGACTAACCTTTTTTTGTGTGTGCTCTTACATAAGCATAGTGAACAAGGTGATATCTAGTTGTAGGTTGTTTTATGGATTACATGATAGCAGTGTTAAAATTAGTGTACAAGGGAGTTGATGCTGCTTGAGCAAGTAATGCATGAAAATGAGTGGTTTAAAAGTAAATTTGAAAAATTAATGTTAATGGGAAAAGTGTACAAAAAGCACTGTGATCTATAACCAAAATGGAAACATTGGATCTTAGGATTTTTGTACAATTAGAGGGATGTAGTGGCTTGTTTGAGCCATGTTGAGAGTTTGATTTAATTAATTTATACAGCTATAGAAATATATATATATATATATAAGAATGTTTGGTAAAACCATCACTGATGAAGATTTGTGTGAACTTTCTGTACAGCGTATGTGGGGGCATGTGCCGGAGGACGCTCCACTGACAGTTTTGATGTAGGATCAGAATGAGACCAATGTTGAGAATTTGCATAGCTGCATCGCTGTCATAGGTGAACAGGGAGAAGATGAAGTATATGATAATGCTATAGGCTCCGTTATTATATGATAAAATGAAAAACACCCTTGGTAAATTAAGGGATGTGAACACATATAAACAGAGATTGACACCATTCACGAAGGGTTTAGTTCAGAATATTTACTTGTAACATAAATGCCCATTATGTTAAGGGTTGTGGTTTGCATTACTAGCCTTGGAGACATACTGACGCACAGGGTCTGATTTCACGTCGCCCCTCACTTTAAGAAAATGTGGGAGCATGGATTATGACATCTGAAGACCAGACTGAGGGCCAGACATTTGCTCTCAAGGACATTAAGTATTTGCTTGGAATTATTATCAGCAAGACGCTCTGACTGATGCATTGAACAAGGTTGACTTGGATCTGATAGTGGAAGATTCCGCTACTTGGACACATATCCTTCATGAAAAACTGTACCTGTGTCTGGGCTGCTTTGTGAGCTGCCTAGCCAAATCGTTGTCCAGCTACTGCACTGCTCAATATTGCGCTGAACTCATCATCATGTGTGCGTCTTTCTCATAGCCACAGTTCCAGCAAGGACCACCAACTGTGTGACAGCTGCGCAATTCAGTGGCTATGCCCCTTCTCGCGCAGAGCTACAGGATGGGTGCGCGGACAAGGCTTGCTCAAAATGACCCCTCAGGATGTCCAGTGCTGACCTTGTGGGGGTGTGGACGCTATTTCCTTCTTGTGCCCAAAACTCCAACAGACTGTCGCGGGGGTAGGTGGGGTCGGATTTCCGGTGGTCAGAGTCTCCAGTGGTATGTCATGTGAATCTTGATCCCATGGGGCATTATTGATTAGCTTTTGAATTAGATATAGTCTGTCAGGTAACTTAGGGACTAGATGAGGAACTACATATATGTGCAATAATACAAGGACATACACTATCATTATTAGTTGATACTGGAGCCACTTACACTTACACTTATACTTACACTTACATTTATATATTTGTGTTAATATTTATGTCTCACATATTAAGAAAGATGAGTTAGGGAAGGTCATTAGGACAAGTTTAATTGCTTCCATTTTCTGCAGTCATAGTTCAGGTAGGAACACATATTACAGTTATGCCATATTGTTGTCTTCCTTAACCCTGTAAATCCTTTTGGCTGGGATGTACTGTGCAAATTAGGTCTAAAAATAGAGTGTACATTTCAGAGGGTGTCTGTGGGCGGCCTGTGGCATATGTGTCTCTATGTGTCTTGAGAAGGTGTCTTGTTCTTTATTAGTGATGCGTGTTTATCAGATTTCTAACTAATGTTAGTGTGCTGGAAAGTATAATGATTTGTCTTTTGTCCAGATGTTACCATTAAGATATGTGATATAGCAACTAATTCAGCGGATAGGATTATGAAGGAACTTTTCATGAATGAGTAGATTCTTTAGTCTTTTCTAAATTATGGCCAGATTTAGAAAATTAATCTCTTGAATCAGGTTTGGTGTTTTTTGTGGATGGTTCTAGCTATAATTATGACAATAAGACATATGCATGATTTAGTGTTATTCAGTTAAAAGAAGTAGAGACTTTTTTAAGGTGCATTCCTTGTAAGCAACCGTGTGTAGCACAATTAGCAGAGTTAAAGGTGCTTACTGAGGTTTGTCTGTCAGCTGTCGGACGTAACTATTTTTACTGATAGCATGCTGTGTAGTGTCTGCTGTCCGTGGTACTTAGTGGGAAACAGAGAGAGTTTAAAAAATCAGATGGCTCTCCAATTCAACATTTGGATGAAATATAATTGTTATTAATTGCTATGATGTAACCTGTTCATTGGCTATTAGTAAGTGTCAGGTGCATGAAAAAGGGAAATGATTTAATTACATGAGGCAATGCCTTAGCAGATGAAATAGTAAAGAAAGTAGCATTAAAGGCTAGAGAGTTTGATTCACTATGCAAACAGTGAATGATGCTTGAAGAAGTCATTAATTGCTCAATTCATGTGTTCTTTAAAGAAACTCCAGATGTTATATGTTGCAGAATTAGGTCCAAAGAATGGTTGCCATGTACAACTTTGGTAGACTCCTGGCGTGTATTACTTCTGTTAACCTGAAGGTCCAGTTATTGAAAGTATTAACATAACAACTGAAGTGTAAAAATATAAATGCTGGAGAAGAAATATGTTGTCATTGCTGTTGAAGTTATTAATTACCAAATTAGGAAGTTGTGCTAAAATTGGGTTCAGTTCACCTACATGGGGTAGTGATAAGATAAAGTGTTCTTTGGTTTCATGGGTTATAACATGGGTAGTGTGTATTGCCATGCTAAGAGAAGTATTTCTCGAAGCCCTGATGATATTTATTTGCCATTTTGGGATAATAGTTGGTATGATTGGGATGAGTTACTGCAAAAACTTATCATCTGTGGGAAAACTATTATGAATGTGCACAGGCACAACCTCTAGTGATTGTTATGCATCTCATTGTCATTATGGTACTTTAGAATATTATGATCAAGAATGTAAAAGTGTTTTCCAAATCCTACTTAGTGTTATTATGAATTACCGTAGGTGCATGAATGTTTGAAACCATTATTTGGTAGTGGTTATGAATGCTTGGTGGGGTTAGGAACTGTGAATGTTGAAAACATTATGAGAACTAAAGTACGACAATATGATGTTAAGTGTCATGATCTTTAAGTCTAAGGCATGTGAAAAGTCATTCATCATCATTAGAACATCAAAATGTCTCTCTGGCAAATTGTTTGGTGGGCCAGCCAGTGGCCCAAGAGTGGGGAGTGTAGAGTGCTCTGCCAGAAGAGTGGGGTTTTGTGCATGTGTCAATGCAATACAGGATTGAACAATTGGGTATGCATTAGATAATAGAAGTGTAGCTCATGTTTCATTTGGTAATTTTTTAACTTTTGAGTATTGAACTTGCAGAGAATGCCTGTCGGGATACTAAGATTGGTCAGTGGGTTTGATCATTGGATTAAAACTACCTTTGGTTCTTTTACTGCATGGTTTGTTAAAATAGCTACTTTAATTGAAGGCATTCTTCTCATTGTTTCTTTTCATTTGTTTCTTTTGTTTTGTTTTGATTTGTTTTGTTTTTTGTTTTGTTTTCTGTCTGAGAATCTTGTTCATGAGGATAGTGGCAGGACAGGTTAGATCTCAAAAGGTCCTGTCGGGGTTGGCTGGCGAGGTGGAGGACATTGACTGAGACGAATGAGAATTATCAACTGCGCTTCCTTATGCTGTTCTGGATGATAAGCCTCAAAGGGAGGAGACTTTGGGAAAAGAAGATTTTTGTGGAATACAAGGAACTGTCGACCAGCCCTGGCAGGAAGGAGCAGTATACACTTAGACAAATGTAGAGTAGATTCGAATAACAGTAACCTATATATATTCTGGTACACTCATTGCATAACAACATGAAATGAAATTCACATACTTATATGCGTCACACTTCATAAAGATTGCAAACAGTAACAAGAAAGAAAAACTGACATGCACGTACACAGGAAGGAAAATTCATTGAAAATGAAAAGATTTTATTTTATTTTTATTTTTATTTTTATTTTCTTTAAATAAAAATGCATCTTAAGAAAGAGTTTTCAGAGTATTCTGGAAATGAAAGTTATGGAACCTTCTGAATGATCAAAATGATATCAGAATGATGTTTGTGGAATATGTGTCATTGAGAATCAGACTAGGGAGAATATACCTTGAGGTTTCAATGGTTAAGGGATATTCTGCAGATAGTCAGATGAGACTGTCACCGGGAAAATTTGGGTGATCGCATGGTGTGATAATAATGATGTAGAATGCTGTTTATTGTGTTTCGAGAAGCATAGGCTTCCGAAAAAGGGAGGAATGTGTTAATTTTTGAAAGTGTCTTTCTGTGGAGTCTGAAAGTCTGTGTGACAGGAATAGAATGTGTGTGTGTGTGTGGCATGCTGGAGACTCAGCAGCAGCAGAACTGCTGACAGAGGAACCATAGGTGTATGCTATTTGGGAGTCACCCTTGTAAGGATAACAGACTGGAAGTCACTGTGTCTGAATTTGGACACTAGTCAACGTGATACTGATGTGTGTAGTTTAAAAGGACTCAGAATGGAACAGGAAAGGAGGATGGCTAGGAGATGCTCTGTTGTGGTCAGGCTTCCTCTCGATGAACGCAAATAAAAGACCTGATTGAACAGCAATCTTCCTCCTTGACTATTTCTCAGAAAATACGACAGTTTCTTGTTAGTCTTGCTGAACTTATACTGTCTAATAACTTTTTCAAGTATGCAGGAAAATGCTACTTACAACTTCAAGGAACTGCGATGGGAAGCGCGTTTGCCCCGTCGTATGCCTGTTTGGTAATGGGTTTATGGGAGGAGAAATACATACACAACACCGCACAAAACCCTTTCCATTCTAAAATAACACTTTGGCGTAGGTACATAGATGACGTGCTAATTGTCTATGGAAAGGCACGTTTGATGAATTGAATAACTTTTTGACCTATGTGAACTCTACTACGAACTATCTTTCCTTCACAATGGAGCATAGTACTCAGTCAATTGACTTCTTAGACCTGACGATTTTCAGGGATGAGAATAATACCCTACAATCTACCTTATATCGCAAACCCCTTAGCAGGAACACTTTATTACGAGCAGACAGTAACCATCCACCATATCTAGTCCGCAACATTCCCACGGGTCAATTCTTGCGAGTAAGGAGAAACTGTAGTACTCTGTCTGAATTCACGTCTAAGGCTTTTCACCTAGCGAATCGTTTTAAACAACGCGGTTACCATAGACATGATATTTCTAAGGCCTGGGAAAGGGCTTCTAACACTGAGCGCACTACACTGCTTGAGAAAAAATCTAAGTCTAACACTACACCTAGACGTATTTCATTTTCCACGCAATACACTCCAGCAGCCGGCCAAATAAAAAACATAGTCCACAAATATTGGCATGTTTTGAAAAGCGATCCTGCACTTAGAGAGATATGTGCTGAACCGCCCAGATTTATATTTAGACGTGCCCGTAATATTCGGGATCGATTGGTGCACTCCGATATGACACCTCCATCTCCTAATACTTGGTTGTCCAGTCCATCCCAAGGTTTCTATAAATGCAATAACTGTGCGCATTGCTCCAACTCGTCCAACGCTAAACATTTCACACACCCGCGCACTGGAAAGAAATTCCCCATATCGTCATTTATAAACTGTAGCAGTACACATGTTGTCTATATGCTTAAATGTCCCTGTGGTTTAGCGTATATTGGCCAAACCAAACGGCAACTAAAACTGAGAGTGTCTGAACATAAAACTGCCATTCGTACGCAGAATTAAACGTATGCTATGGCCAGGCACTACAAACAGGCCAATCACGGTTCCCCTGCCTCACTGAGATTTTGGGGGATTGAGAAAATCACACCCCTTCCCAGGGGTGGCGATATCATTAAAAAACTTCTATGCAGGGAAGCATATTGGATATATATGTTGGGTGCTTTGGAACCGCAAGGTCTAAATGAGGAATGAAATCTTTCCTGCTTCTTGTAAATGTCCAATACTTATGTAGGCCATTGTCTATTTTTCATTATATGATGTATGTATTTGATATTTATACTTCTTGGTGGTTGTTTGTACGTTTTATATGTGTATTGATAACTGTTTTATGCAAAAGCATTGTTTGTCTAACTGCATCGAGTGTGGCTTATTGGCGACTTGGTTTGAAATTCAGGTATTGCCCACGCCCTCCTGGCACACCTGAGGTTTCCGCCCTTATAAATTAGGGCTTCCTTGTAACCATTTCTTCGTGACTCTGATGAAGACGCATGGCGTCGAAACGTTAGTTGTGTTTGCACCTTAAAACCTAATAAAATAAATAAGAAGACTCCCGTGCTGCACCATTTTTTTCCCTTTTTACACACAGTATATAGTCTTGCTGCCCGCCTCATGCCACCTCCCTCCACCCCCCCTACACACAGCACAGAAGTCACTGCCCTCACGCCTCAAGCCCCCCTCCAAAACACACACAGCACATATCTTTGCTCCCCAGCCCTCTCCACACACGTTTGTCCAACCCCACCTCAGCGCTGTCAGCTGCACACGCAGTGCAACCCCCAACCCACAGCCCGTCATCTGCCACCACAGCCAGTCCTTCCTCCCAACCATAACTGCACTTTATGCACTTTATCCCACCCCCCTTCACCTTTTTTCTACCTCCGCCCTTCTTATGGTAGTCATCCCCCCCAAATGCATTCTACGCACTTTACTCCCCACTCCCCATGCACAGTCTAGACTCACAATCAACAGTTTCACTGCATGTCCTACTACCCAGTATGTCTATGCATGTGACAAATAAAACTCCTTGTATCCTTGTATCCTTGTAGGTAAGACCATGTCATCAGCATGCCATTTACTCTAACCAACCTTACATATTCGTGCAACACCATGAGCAAGTTCACTGAAGCAAAACATTTGTAATGTTCTGCTGGGATTAACTGCAAATTATGCTCCCTCTAGTTCCTATGGCTTGTCCATGATCTGGCTTTTACTCTTATTTACATCTCTGTCTCTCTCTCTCTCTCTCTCTATCTATCTATCTATCTATCTATCTATCTATCTATCTATCTATCTATCTATCTATCTATCTATCTATCTATCTATCTATCTATCTATCTATCTATCTATCTATCTATCTATCTATCTATCTATCTATCTATCTATCTATCTATCTATCTCTTTTCAGGACCTCTTGCTGTCCTCAAATAACCTAGAAGACCTTCTAGGCACTTCTGAGGACTCCTTCAAAGATCGTACTCTCATTGTGAGTAGACCAAAAGTACATAAAATATCTTTGCTGCTGCTTCACATACATACTACAAAGATCTTAAAATGCAAAAGCAGTCCTCCTCTGTTTTGCAGATATGTCTCTGCAGGGGCTTTTATTAACTAATAGAAAGTTCCATGACTGTTTCCTGAAATTAACTGTTTTCCCCTCTGTCATCATACACAGCAGTAGCTAACCAAGGTCACTTGATTTAGAAATGCCAGAGGCTCAAAGATTACACATCCCAGGTGTATCAATAGAGAAATGTTTCCAGGTAATAGAATTCCCAGGCCAGGAAATCCTAGTGTAAGGAAGGCCCTCACGGCCAGCCCTCCATGAAAGCCCCTTGCTCAACACCTCATTCTTCATGGTGTCAATGCAGGACTGATGTACTGGAGCCACACTGACTGATAAAAAAGTGTTTTTGTTTTTTTTACACTAAGTTAACACTTTGATACAGCAGTGTTAGTTGGATGATTAATCACAAGATCCTGACACAAGTGAGCTAGCATCAGGTTTCCCAACTTTGACACGGTTTTTCCAGAGGAAACAAGGGTCAAGATGTGGGCCTATTCATGCGGTTGGTAGGGTCTCAGTCCGGCATTGGCAAGGTCAAAGATTAAACTCTCCTGGGTATGGTATGGTCATAAATCTTCTTCCTCACTTCTCTGTGGGTTGTCACTTTTTGACTTGAATGTTTGCTAAATGACTAAATGGAAATATAATGTACATAAGGCACGACCTACAGTTCACAAGTCACATAAGCATATACTGCTTGAGTAATGGCTACCAATCTTTCTTTTTCTTTTGTGTTTTCTTTAAAGACATTTGTAATAGTTTTGAACCATGAGACAACATTAAATATATGTATGTATATTTTATATTGCTACATTCGATGATATAAGCTCAGTTTAGGTGGATTACAGACGTCTTGAGAAATTAAACATTTGAATTGACAGCAACTGCCAAGCCAAGAATATGAAATCTGGTGTACTGAAGATGAAGGTATAGGGGAAGTTAGCCTGGGGTAAAGAAATTTTGGGTATAGTTTGGGGAGAATTGCGCTGTGCCATGAACAAAACTCCACCTCTTACTTGTTTTGTCTTCTTTACCCATCAGCAGCAGAGCGGGAAAGTAAACCACAGAGAGAAATAAAGGTGCCACTCATTCATAAACACCAAAACAGACACAAAGGCTGTAATATAAAGGAAAGGGCAAAGGGCCTAATTTGACTCAGCCTGCCTACAGACAACAGACTTGTCACCATGGTTCAGATCCGTCCGGCAGGTCACGTCAAGTCTTTGGGATTCTTGTGGTTATGTGCAGATGTCTGCTGGAGGGTGGATGGAGCACACAGCTTGGTTATTTGCAGACCGGAGCCATGACACACATGGAGGCTGTTTACATAGGCTACGTCTATAACCTTTAAAAGTGTGCAAAAGTCTAATGTTTAGACAGATATATTTGGTTTTCTGGTGTGTCTAATGCAGGAGTTTCTCAGCCACACCTGAATTAATGCATCAGTGCTTCTATAGTCATTTTGCACCTATGTCATGCATTCAGGAAATCCTTATTGCAGTATGTTCGATAGGAGATCTCTCTCTCTCTCTCTCTCTGTCTCTCTCTCTCTCTCTCTCTCTCTCTCTCTCTCTCTCTTTCTTTCTGTACATCTTTCTCTTTCTCATTCATTTCAATTCAAGTAAACTTTATTGGCATGACAAATAGCTCATTGCATTGCCAAAGCATATACAATACAATACAATATAATAAACATGCTTGTATCTATGACATTTATACATACAAACACATGTGTGTGTGTGTGTATGGGGCGTGTGTGTGTGAATGATGATGTGCTGGTGTGGTGTGTTCTCTTTCTCTCTCTCTCTCTCTCTCTCTCTCTCTCTCTCTCTCTCTCTCTCTCTCTCTCTCTCTCTCCCTCTCTCTCTCTCTCTGTGTCTCTCTCTCTTTTCTGTCTCTCTTTCACTCTCTCTTTCCCTCTCTGTTTATATGTGTGTGTGTGTGTGTGTGTGGACATATGTGGATGTTTTTGTGTGTCAAGTCTGGAAATGCACTCTTCAGGGCAGAGCTGTGCCTCAGGGCAGCACAGGTGGGGGTTGGGCCATCGCTGTCACCTCTTGTTGCCCCAGCGTTGACCCCTGCAGTGACCAGTACTCACTCCAGCAGTCAAGACCCTACGGCCAGATAATTATGACCGCCGCTAGCGAAGCTAGCGAAAGCGGTCATATTGGAGTTGCTGCAAAATTTTTCCCTTTTTTTTAATTTTTTTTTTTTTTCACTGATTTTTCGTCAACGATTCCCGGGACACTGAAACTCGGGGAGACATGAATGTTTGTAGGCATGTAGCCCAAAAAGTTTGTGAGCGAATAACGCCTTTTGGTCCCCCAGGGCCACCCCCCCGCTGTGCCAGTGTCTGTTAAAGAGGGGGAGACCGGCAAAAGTTTTTGCTGAATAACTCAATGAACGTTTCACCCAACAACATGAAATTTTTGTGATATGTCGGTGTTACAGAGACGTATCGACCGAGCCCATAAACTCTCACTTGAAGCATAGCGCCACCTAGTGATATGGGTAAATGCAAAAATTGGGATTTGGAGTTGCCAATATCTTGGACCGAGAAGGTGGGAACTGCGCAAAATATGTCATGCACGATCACCACAAAGACCTCTAACACCACAGAACATACCATAAAATTTGGTCCATAGGGGGCGCTGTAATTGTAGAAAAAGTCATTTTGCCTATTATCTAGACAATGCTTACGTTTACAACAAATTTTTTTTTATCGTGAAATCTATTGACCCTCACGCATTGAAAACACTGGTCGACGCCCACTTCCAACGAAAACAATTTCCGTGAAATTTTAATATTGCGAAAACGAATCTGAACGAACTCGTCATAGGCCGTTCATGTGAATCTCACAAAATTTGGTATATGTCATCTACAGACAATGTTGACAAAAAGTTATCAAAGGATTTATCTTGAGATAAACCGTTCCGAAGTTACACGTCAATGAACATTTAACACGTAGCTTAAAAATCTTCAAATGGCCGTATCTTGGCTTTTAATTGCTCAAATTTGGTCAAAGTTGACATGCCATCTCTACACAGCTTTCTTTTTATGTGTACTAAATTTTGTGACATTTCATCATTGGGGGCGATGTTTATTGGCGAAGCTAGGTGTCAAAAAACAGTTTTTGTTAAATAACTCGTCAACAATTTTGCCCAAGACAACGATTTTGTGTTAGTATATCGTTGTTACAGAGATGTATCGACCCAGCCCATAAACTCTCACTTGAAGCATAGCGCCACCTAGTGATATGGGTAAATGTAAAAATTAGGATTTTGAGTTGCCAATATCTTTGACCGAGAAGGTGGGAACTGCACAAAATACGTCATGCACGATCACAACAAAGACCTCTAACACCACAGAACATGCCATAAAATGTAGTCCATAGGGGGCGCTGTAATTGTAGAAAATGTCATTTTGCCTATTATCTAGAGAATGCTTATGTTTACAACAATTTTTTTTTTATCGTGAAATCTATTGACCCTCATGCATTGAAAACACTGGTCGACGCCCACTTCCAACGAAAACAATTTCCGTGAAATTTTAATATTGCGAAAACGAATCTGAACGAACTCGTCATAGGCCGTTCATGTGAATCTCACCAAATTTGGTATATGTCATCTACAGACAATGCTGACAAAAAGTTATCAAAGGATTTATCTTGAGATAAACCGTTCCGAAGTTACACGTCAATGAACATTTAACACGTAGCTTAAAATTCTTTAAATGGCCGTATCTTGGCTTTTAATTGCTCAAAGTTGGTCAAAGTTGACATGCCATCTCTAAACAGCTTTCTATTTATGTGTACTAAATTTTGTGACATTTCGTCATAGGGGGCGATGTTTATTGGCGAAGCTAGGTGTCAAAAAACAGTTTTTGTTAAAAAACTTGTCAACAATTTTGCCCAAGACAACGATTTTGTGTTAGTTTGTTGGTGTTACAGAGATGTATCGACCCAGCCCATAAACTCTCACTTGAAGCATAGCGCCACCTAGTGATAAGGGTAAATGCAAAAATTTGGATTTTGAGTTGCTAATATCTTGGACCGAGAAGGTGGGAACTGCGCAAAATATGTCATGCACGATCACCACAAAGACCTCTAACACCACAGAACATGCCATAAAATTTGGTCCATAGGGGGCGCTGTAATTGTAGAAAATGTCATTTTGCCTATTATCTAGAGAATGCTTACGTTTACAACAATTTTTTTTTATCATGAAATCTATTGACCCTCACGCATTGAAAACACTGGTCGACGCCCACTTCCAACGAGAACAATTTCCGGGAAATTTTAATATTGCGAAAACGAATCTGAACAAACTCGTCATAGGCCGTTCATGTGAATCTCACCAAATTTGGTATATGTCATCTACAGACAATGCTGACAAAAAGTTATCAAAGGATTTATCTTGAGATAAACCGTTTCGAAGTTACACGTCAATGAACATTTAACACGTAGCTTAAAATTCTTCAAATGGCCGTATCTTGGCTTTTAATTGCTCAAATTTGGTCAAAGTTGACATGCCATATCTTAACATCTTTCTTTTCATGTGTACTAAATTTTGTGACATTTCGTCATACGGGGCGATGTTTATCGCCGAAGCTAGGTGTTGAAAAACAGTTTTTGTTAAATAACTCGTCAACAATTTTGCCCAAGACAACGATTTTGTGTTAGTATGTAGGTGTTACAGAGGCATATTGACCCAGCCCATAAACTCTCACTTGAAGCATAGCGCCACCTAGTGATAAGGGTAAATGCAAAAATTGGGATTTTGAGTTGCCAATATCTTGGACTGAGAAGGTGGGAACTGCACAAAATACATCATGCACGATCACCACAAAGACCTCTAACACCACAGAACATGCCATAAAATTTAGTCCATAGGGGGCGCTGTAATTGTACAAAATCTCATTTTGCCGACTCCTTGCCTTCACAAATCAGTCCTACACACTACACATTCAAAATCCACATCCATGCCCACTTCCAGGAAATCATTTCCACAGAAATTCTCACCTCACAACACTGCTCTACCACACACTCATCACACCAACAGTTCCCACATTTCAATATACTGCGGCGGTCATACCATGTACCGCTATGCGGTACATCTAGTTGTAAACAAGGCCATTCAGACTTTACAACTACAGATTGGTTGCCATGTGAATGAACTTTTATGGACAAACTAATGGAAGCAGTGTAGAAATACTTAAGCATTCCATTTATTCTGGGGCATTTTTAGTTGGAATATATGTAATTTGTTGTCCGACTAGATTTAAGGGCCTATTATTTAAAAAAAACACTTTTTGTAGTGTATGCTATGCTTATTTCAGTTACTGTCCTCTCTACCAATCCCAAAAATCTGAAATCCAACCACCAAGCCAATGTTTTGGGGCATCGTAATGAATGTAAACAGCTCCCCTTAGACCCTTCAGCTTCCCTTAGACCCTTTTCTTGTTCTCCAATGATGACATTAGCAAACAATTGGAATGACCAACACCACAAACTAATTGTGTGTCACAGCAATAGAGTGAACAGTAGAATTGAAGAATGAAGTTATACAGTGGTCCCTCGTTAATCGCGGGAGTTACGTTCTAAAAATAACCTGCAATAGGCGAAATCCGCGAAGTAGTAGCTTTATTTTTTACAATTATTATAGATGTTTTAAGGCTGTAAAACCCTTCACTACACAGTTTATACACTTTTCTCAGACAGGCATTAACATTTTCTCACATTTCTCTCTCTTCTACCCTGAAAGTTCAAACTTGCAAACATACAGCACTTCAGAGTCACACTGCAATAACCTCAGGAAACACTAAGGGACATGACAATTATCTTAGCATATAACCCTTACCATGTGGTTATTACATAAGGCACCATGCAATACATTTATCAAGGTATAAACGTAAGCTGTTCCGCACTAGCCTGGTAAACCAGCCCCTCGTACTTCATTTCATTTTGTACAGAGGGTCTGGAACAGAGACCATCAGAAACGATTTGTTGGAGTTGTGGACTCTGCTGAAGTTAAAAAAAAAAGTGCCTCTGCCTTTACCTAATTGGCAACGCCTGGTCGTCACGTATGCAATTAGCCTACCTATGCACTACAATTCAAATGTAGCACACAAGGTCAACGTCACGACTAACGAACACACCCTCTGTTCGCTGATTGGATCGGTCTTGCTGGGACTTGCTAATTGACCCTCAAGAGATTCCGGTCCAGACCCTCTGTACAAAATGAAATGAAGCATGAGGGGCGAGTTTACCAGGCTAGTTCCGCATTACCTTCTCTGTCTTGGTTTTATTAAGTGGAAAATGTGGGTGTGTGTCTGCACCCTGGTTGTGCGCTGAGAGTAGCTTCATAAATCATTACAGCAATGTCATCAGCTCCCTAACATGTGTCCTTCCCTCTGCCCCCACCCTGCCCCCTCACCTGTACCCCAGTGATAAGAGATCAGCCTGGTGTGCACCACACCTCCGCTTACATATTACACTGACGCCGACAAAAAGTACAGACATACACACAGACAGAAGCAGACAAAACATGCCCCTACATGTTTTGTCAAACAATGTCAAATATCTGAGATGTTGAGTCTGAACTAAAGCCCAAGAACTTTTTTTGTTTTATAAAAAAAACTAGACCACTTTCTCCAGTTGTCTCCAATCATACCAAACCTGTCAACTGGATTTAGTTGTAAGATTGGAACATCAATAAAGGCCACGGTTTCTACAATGAAGCCCTTTGTGAGGGACACAGTCTTCTGGTGTGTTCAGGTCAGGTTAAGCATGGTTGTGTTTGTGTGAAACATTGAGCTTCCTATCATTCTTGGGCTCAGGCCTGCTATCACCTTCAAGTTCAAATGCTGATCTTGGTTTGGAGGAGCACTTGGGCTCAGGCCACAGCATTAGCCTTCTCAGGTGGAATTATTGCAGCACAAAGCCAGCCAGGGCTTCATACAGTATGTCCACTTTCTAGTTTGCTGAATACAGCAGTTTTTTCCCCTGGGTGTGAGTCATGCCCTGAGGCACCTAAGTTGGCTTACAGACATTACAGGCAAATAATAGCTATCAAGTTAGGGCAGCACAAGTCTTAGGCGGCAGGCCTTTATTAAACAGCAAAACTGTAGTTCTCACTCTCACTCTCAAAAGACAAATTCAAAGCAAGGAGCTTTTGTTCCCCTTTTAACCTCTTTACGATGGCACCTATGGCTTAAAGGCGATCATTTCCTTAAAAATTGTTTAGTCTGCCAATCCCTGACTGCAACAGCCTGAGGAAAGTTAAGGAACGTGTTACATTCCAGAAAATCAGCAAAGAAAAACTTACATTGCCTAGCTGTGTGGCTTTGCATTGTGATTGTACTTCATTACTAGTTGCTTTTCTCAGTTACATTACTGTCCCCTGCAACAAAGTATGAGGCCAAACTCAAGGTTTAAAATAGAATTAGCCTCTTCACATATACTGAAGATAAAGCTTGTCTGACAGTCAGTGTAGCCATGTAAAACCATCAGACAATGTGCTTTATTTGGCTCTCCTGTCCAGCTGTGATGCTTCCTAAAACATGCAACTGAGAAAGCGATCATTCTGTTAAGGGACTTCTGGGTTTCCCCCTTGAGCCTCTCCTCAAGCCTTGTAATGACAGATGCATGTAGGGCCTCACCCCTATCACAAGATCTGCACCTCCTACTCCTCTGCATCTGGTCCTTTGCCATAGCGTCCTGCTGTTTTCACTGCCCCTGGACCCAAAGCACTGACACTGGTAATTATCCTCTCAGAGGCTGTAATTTAGAGTAGAGGCCTCACATCTCAACATAAATTACACATATTGTACAGTACTATACAGCAGGAGGAAAGGGGGGAGCACAATGTTTAAATTCAGAGAATCAATGTTTGTCACAGTAGTGTAATGCAGTCCGTTTGTGTGGGTATACAGGTGCAATTTGTTTTATATGAAAGAGGAGCACACACTCTGACATCTCTCTCTTTCTCTCTCTCTCTTTCTTGCTCGCTCTCGCTCTCTGTTCAGTTTCTCTCCTTTCCTCTAACTCTTTGCCCTCTTTACTCCCTTTTCTTCCTATTCTTTTCATTCTTTTCACCTACACACTTGCATTTTAGCACTTTCTCAGAAGATGAGCCTGACACTTGGCAGATTGATGGATGGTGTCAAGGAGCGTAAGGTTCCCCCTCATTCCTGGCCATCCTGCTCAGGGGCTCTGGAAGCAATTAGCCCCCTCAGAAAGCACTGTGAGTGGCTCTTCCAAAGAGGTCCCCCGCATCCCTTGAAATCTTTTTCTATCGCGCCTCAGATTTGATTAAGCACTTAAAATTGGCCCACTTGTCCCGAGAGCCTCCCCACGCACCCCACCATGGCCCTCACCACAATGGCCCAGCACTCATCCCCTCGTTGCTGTCCATTTTATGTCAGTACTGCAGACATGAGGTAATGCTTCCTGTGGCGGCAGTGGCCCCGGCTGTTAATCGCCTATGATGCTCTTTGATTCTGTCAGCTGTAGGTCCTGATGGGAGATCTGGAGACAGTGCTGTGTTCTTGTTCACTGCTCAAACCTCTTGTTGTGTGTTGGCTCTTTGTGAGCAGTAGTGTGTGTGTGGCAGATAAAATAGTATGTGACATATGTGCCTTTCTGTGCTTTAATGAAGCTGCATTTGAGCATATTTTTCTTACTTTGCTTTACTCCAATGCTCATCCACATGAAGTAATTAAAAAAATTAAATTTGAACTGTACATTTTCTGCAAGGGAGATTAGCTCTTTATGTCAGCGGCCTATGTAATTAAAACCATCACAGCAGAGTTACTTTGTCTATAGAGGAACTTAAATTACAACTACAACTTTTGTTACACCACTTTGGCAAACATGAAAAAAACAGGAGGTGATCCATTTGATCGACTTAAGAAGCTTTTGTTCCATTTCAGAAAGTTTCTACTGAATAGACATACAAAGATAGACACGCACACGCTCACACACACACACACACACACACACACACACACACACACGCACGCACACACACACGCACATACACGCACACTCGCATAAACATCTATCCTATCATGTTTGAAGAATCCTGGTCTGTTTGCCTACCTGAGTGGGTTGTCTCTGATACTGACCCAACCCCTCTATCCCTGAGGCCACACTGGCAAACAGGTGTCTCCTCTAAGAAAGCAGAATGTGTGTATGTTGTTTTTTGTATCTGTGTGTGTGTGTGTATTCTTGTGGGAGTACCATGTTATGAGAGACTCCTGAGCCAGTGTGAGCTGCAGTGCAGACGTGGAGTCAGTGTGTGTGTGTGTTTGAGCAGCCATGCGGTGCAGCTACTTTGTGTGGCTGCTGGCCCTCCTGTCTCTGGACTTACTGCGCTGTTGCACAGCAGGGAGAAGAAAGCTCAGAAAGGTAGGAAGACACCATGTCATGGTAACATCTCACACAGCACTTCATACATGCCGAAACTCATCATTGTCATTTGTGCATGTGCAAGGATCCAAGCTACTTTTCCTGCGTAAGTCCAGCCATGTCTTAATGGTATATTTATGGCCATTTAAAATGTGTCATATCCTTAAAGCACACATTTCAATTTGACTTTGCTTTTACTTCCATCACTAGAGCTTTTCAGTTCTTCAAAACAGCTAAGTTCTCTGTGAGTCTATAATTGATATTCTGAGGCATAGAAGTATTCTGCCCTGCAAAGCCAAAAGGCAGTAACTACGTATTTTGTCAAATTGAGTTTAGACTGGAAATTGACTTTATAAAATCTCCTTTGTCTTGTGACTAAATCTCTTGCTTCCTGCTATTAAAAAGTACATAAAAGCACCACTATTACAGTATACGTACAAAGTGTTTGACTGGGTAGTATGACAGTGTTACAGTCATTTTTCTCAATTTTTATGTTCACACAGGTACTGCACTTTGCCTTTCTAGGACATTAGTGTATGTACATTTGCCATGCTGCTGTCAGAGGTGATATCTGAGGTGGAGTTTCTATATGTGCTGCGGCATAGGATACTGGGGGTTGGGATATGTCCTAGCCTGCATTATCTTGTGGTCAGACCTGGTACTGTATGTACTCTATGCAACCATAGCTGCTCAAGTTGTATTTAACTGTATGAAGGATGTGAAATACTGCTATATTGCCCAGGTTCTTTGTTTTCTATTGGATGTGGTTATTTTAAGCAAATCACTTTTCTCTCTGATTTTACAGAAAAAAATACTTTTACTAAGAAACAAAATGAGACAAACTTTCAAATATGAAACATGTTTTCACTTATTGTGTAATAGAAATAGAATTGGCGTAAACAATAATTATGATCTAATGTACCTAATTTGATTTGTGCTAAGGAGTATTGCTGGTATGCAATTGTGGATAGTGGATAAATTGTGGCACATCTGTGTGTGCACAAATCTTTGGATAGCATGTGCGCAGTCTATTTGTGGTTTTGCTTTTGAGAGCTTGTAAGTGTCACTCAGTGGTTTTGGTTTCTGTTTAGAGGGCGGCCAACAGTTCTTGGTCTGACCTAAATTGCTGTTTATGTTTTTAAGTACCACGTTGCACATGTGTGAAGCTTGCATCTTTGTCTATGATCTCCTACTGTGGCATTGTTAGTGGGAAACGTCTTGATCTGAGCAGTTACATAAATTGGCATATATATATATATATATATATATATATATATATATATATATATATATATATATATATACACGTATATATGTGTACAGTGTATGTCAGTTAGGAACCATATTCTGTTTTAATAAAGTTCAAATGCCCCTTAACGGCCTAAGATCAGGCTGAATATTGTTGCCAAAGGTTAAAACAAATGGTGTAGTCATACCCTTCTACAAGAGCTTAGCAAGATTACCCAATTGCCTTGGCACACAGTGTGTTTTCTTTGCCTGCCCTCGCACCTCGCTCACAGATGGGCTCTCTCGTGAGGTCCTCACCTCACACACTCGTCATGTGCAATAGTCCATTACAGGCCTCGTTCGTCAACAGCCTCTTGCACGTGCACAAATACCCAGCTTAACCCACCATGGCCTGTTGCTGCTGGAAGATGGCATGACCAGTAACCGTCTGTTGGCTCCGGACATGTTGGAGGTATTTTGCTGCAATGGAAAGCCCCCAATAAAATGGTGGCTAATTTTGGGAAGACTATCCAAGCAGCAGCTGTCTCCCAATACCACCCTCCCAGAGTCTAGAGTGTACAGTATGCAAGAGTATAAACAGCACCGTGGCAACAAGTCCCTGACAAGCCTCAGTGAGTACAGACGATCTGATTGTTTTGGTCTGTGTGTGTGTGTGTGTGTGTGTGTGTGTAAGAGAGAGAGAGAACGAGAGAGAGAGAGAAAGTGCATGAGTGTGTTTGGGGTGTGTGTATGGCAAAATTGGATCTTGTCCCAGCTGCCGGTGCTGGCTTGCTCATCCCTTTGAATTTCTCTCTGGCATGACAATGGCAGCTCACTTCAGTGATGACTCCCCATAACAGCCCATGCTGCAATCACAATCACAAAAATCAGTGAAGCAAATGCATCACTATCTTTGTTTTCTGTTGAACCACTATTAACTGAGTGTGGTCCAGCAGTCGAACACCTGTATTGTACACTTACAGCAACTTGTATTTATGTATATATCAGCATGTTTTTACAAAACATAACTTTTTAATGTTTTTTAACCACTATAAACATATGAAATCTACGATATCATGAAATATGTGAAATCTGTATCATTAATGTCACTAAGTATTGAGACGGTTTGCACTGGAACCAGTTATGACTGTACGCTTTCAGTGTAAAAATGAACTGCATCTCATGTGTCCAACAATGTAGTTCAAAACATGTTTTCCCTACTCCCACTGGCAAGACACAGCCAGTTTGAAATTGCCCTGATACATACCTGTGTCTTGAAGATAGATTTACGGACTTATGGTCGCTGCCTTTCACAGCATTTGCACTTGTGTGCATGTGTGTTTGTGAGTGCAGAGGTTCTGTCTTACATTGTGTGTGTGTGTGTGTGTGTGTGTGTGTGTGTGTGTGTGTGTGTGTGTGTGTGTTTGAGTGTTTGAAAGCATTGAAAGTATCTGTAAGAAGATGATACATTTTTCTTTTTAAAATCCCAGTTGTGTGTGTGTGTGTTTTTGTACGCAGTGAAAGCATCTGTGAGAAAGTAATCATTTTTTCTTTTTTAAATTTCAATTGTGTGTGTGTGTATGTGTGTGAGAGAGAGAGAGAGAAAGAGAAAGAGAGAGAGAGAGAAAGAGAAAGACAAAGAGAAAGAGAGAGAGATACAGAGACAGAGATACTGATTGAGACTGAGGGAGACACTGTATGAGTAAAAGCATGGTGTCATATCCTAGCCCTTGGCACTGGGGATCATATGCTGGATAAGATGGCTTTGCACTGTCAGGGCACATTAAAGGGCATGTCATTCCAGGGCTGTGCCCTTCATCCACACTCTGTGCCCCCATGCACCTCCACCTATCCATGCTGATAAATAGTTAGCTGCCTTCCGTGCATACCCAGCCAGGGTCAGCTTGGGTAAGCGTTTTTAAACCATTTAAACAGCTCGAAGAAACTCCACACTACATCGGTAGTACAACAAAGGCCCTGACATTAAAAACGAGGCACTGAAAACTTTGTAAGTGTACACAACATTTATTAATAAAACAGTTTTGACAGGCAGTACCTTGCTGTAGTTTCTCGTCGCTGCCATGATGAAAGTCCGCATAAGTCGATTGACGAACATGAACCAGCAGGAAGAATAGGAGGAGAGGTAGTACAATCAACTTGTTTGGACTTTCATCATGGCGGCGACGAGAAACAACTGCAAACTACTGCATGTAAGAACAGTTTTTTAAATAAACGTTGTGTACATTTACAATATTTTCAGTGCTTTGTTTTGAATGCCAGAGCCTTTGTTGTACTACCGATGGAGTGTGGAGTTTCTTCGAGCTGTTTTAATGGTTTAAAAATAGCGTAGTCGTCATGCTTCATCTAAGGGCACCTACCACTTCCATTGTTAGCCTTCTGGGACAAACGATAAAAAATAGTTAAACTCTGAATGCAACAGGGTAAATCAATTTTGCTCCTCAGTACACATACCAACTCGGTATGATGTTTTAACATGGCAATTTTCATTTTACACCGAAGTTCTCCTTTAAATCCGGGGTGCCCAAACTTTTTGCCAGGGGGGCCGGATTTGGCGAGGTGAACATGTGTGAGGCCCAACCATTATAATGACACGATAATAACACAACAACAACAACAACAACAACAATAATAATAATAATATGCAAATGAACTATTTAATGAATATTTTATTGCAATGGCATACTTCTTATGTCTTCACATGTGTTTTTACCAAAATTACTGTGCGTTTTATATTTGAAGACCAGTAATGAAATCAGTTATCTTATTCAGAAGTACAAACCACTGAGGGATCACACACACACACACACAAATCACTGTGTTTTTAGAATTTATTTAGGCTACCCCAGAAAACAAATAACTTGCCTGCACTAATGTGATGGGTGGTACTGAGATTTAGATTGCAGCAAAAAGGCCAGGTCTGGCTCAAAGACAATGGTTTTGATGTTCAAGATGTCACTTGGTCTTGTCCTCACACGGTTCTTGTTAAAGTTCATAAGTGAGAATGTCTTCTTGCACAGGTATGTTGAGCCAAATAAGGTCATGATTTTTTTAGCAAATGTTCGAATTTCTTGGAACTTGCCTTTATCCAGCTGGCAGTAAAAGCTGACAAGAGCTGCTGCTCCATCTGCAGGTGTTTTGGAGCGTCATCAGGGAAGCTCTTTGCTTATGTTTGCGTTCACTATCCACTCCTCTTAAAATATCAGTAACTGAGCGATGTCTGTTGCGTCCTTGCTTTGTCGCAGGCTAACAAAAAAAAAAAAAATCAAACCAGACACCCTTTGTCTCTGTCTCTTAATATCAGACGAAATGTCTTCCGTTCTCCGTACCACAGTGTTACGTTGGCAAAGTCTTGCTTCTTCTCAGGACAAATGTTCTCAACCATTTTCATTACGCAGTCTTTAACAAATTTACCATTAGTAAAAGGTTTGCAATGCCTTGCAATCAACGTTGCCACCTTGTAGCTCGCTTTTGTTAGCCTGGGTGTGCCCATACTGCCTGTGACGCTGCATTTGCATTTCGCGAGCAAGTCAGTCTGGCCAAGCTGCCTATCTAAACCATTTCTGCTCAGCCCTCGGATAGGGGGCCAATGAAAATCGAGCATTTCAAAAGGCAATGACGTGGTAGTTTAGCGACCGAAATCTATCTCAATCACTGACTACATGGCGAACGTGGAGCAACCGTAAGATTTCAGTGCAGCTGTAGCTGCTGTTTTGGACGAATTCAAATGGAAGTTCTCTCTGAAAATAGAGCAAAGGGCAGCCCTTGAAGCATTTGTTGCGGGAAAGGACGTTTTCGCAATGCTACCGACCGGCTTTGGTAAAAGTTTAATTTATCAGTTAGCCCCGCTGGTAGTCAAGTCAATGGGGCTTTGCGAGAACGCTGTTGTTGTGGCCATTTTGCCTTTCATCGCACTGAATTCTAACATAGTACTCCTATGATGTTCATCAGATTCACATGAAAATTAGCATACATGACACTGAGATGTTGCTGATCTGAAATTGCGAAGGAATTTTTGATATGTATATAGCAAGATTATTAATATTACTATATCACCACATAAACAGTAAATGTTTCATTAACCCTATGGGCCCTAGGATATTTTCAGGGTGTTTTTACTAGCTTTACTTTTAAGCTCAAATCTTGGTCATTGTAATTTATCATACATACATGTTATATCTTGGGTTTTTTTTCGGGACAGTCTAGGCTATCCAGATCTGGTTTCATTTGGTGAGCTACTATGTGCACTGATTTTATTAAAATAAAAAATCATATTGCGTATAAAAAAATCTTGTATTCTTGCAAGTACTTGTCCATAGGATGCTGTCAGTAGGGATATCTTTTCATATTTGAGTAGAGGAGATTGTCTGGAATCTGGCAATATCAGAACCATGATGGTGGGATATTCAGTGGCTTATCAATGTTGATAAATATGTAGTCTGTGCCTGATGGAAATAAGGACCTAATTTCCATATAAGGATGTCATATCAGGATTATTCAGGATTATGGATATTATGCATAAATTTGCAGTAATTTCAAAACTGTATGAAACGTGTTTTGACAGAAATGCACAATAGCAATCTGTAAGTTCCGCTGTTCTTTACATTATGCATTGACTGATAACGTGAGTGTAAAATGAGTTAAGTAGAAATTTGTCAAGTCATTACTTGGCAAACATTTGATCCCTTGCTTTAACATGATAAATTCAATGCAGAAGTATGTGTCTGGTGTCACTGGACAGCCGAGATTCTGTACTTGTTTCTGATATATGTGCCATGTCTATGTGATCATGGGTTCGCGAGTAATTTCAACGAGAGTAATGCTGGTGCAGAGCTAGCTAACGTCTCCTTGGTGACGCTGCTTTGCCGTGGTTAGTTAACTGACGTCTGTGCAGGTGCATTGTCCGGTGCTCCCCCACTCAACTTGTCATCTAAAGTGTACGTTATTTAAATCCAATTTAAAGACACATCTCTTCTGTCTATTTTTACCTTGTTCTAATGGTTTTAATGCGTTTATCTGATGCTGTAAAGCCTGGCCTTTTATTTATTGAATTATTAATCTCATTTGTATTTTATTGTTCGTATTATATACCTACTTATGGCCTTTGTTTTATGGTTTTGCTGTCTTAGTTTTCATGTTTGTGTTGTGGAGCACTTTGGGCCAACTCATTTTGTTTCAATGTGAATCTAAAAAATCAAAAAGACTCAACTTGAATTGAACTCTCAGTGCACCCCACTACAACCATAGACAGTAGAGGACTACAACCCCTGCCCTCCCTTATCCCACACACACAACACATAACTTGTGTGTCATGTGCTACGGAGATCAGAGAGGTACGAGCTCAGTCTCGTTTAAGATTTGTGTTCGACTTTATTTTCCGCAATTTAATGCCCACCCCTGCTGTGTCCAGCAATTCTCGTTGACGTATGTAGACAGACACAGACAGACGGGCTGAAAAAACATGCCTATTCTCTGGATCATGTGACCATAATGACTCTCACTCCAATTCACACCTTGACGGGTGAATTCCAGTTGCTTACAACTTTTACAGCTCCTTTGATTTCTTGATGCTCTTTTATTAGTGCCTGAGCACTGGAGGTGCAAAGCCCTATTGCTTTCTGAAACATTATTCTTTGTTTCTTTGTTTCTTTTTTCTTTCTTTCTTTCTTTTTTTCTTTCTTTCTTCTTCAGCGCTTACTCTGCCTTTTTGAGACACTTGCCATGCACGAAAATTCATGAACATTAGTACACACTTCGGAACAAATAATCACTACTCAGTGACAGTGTCTTGGCTGTGGATGTGGCCCAGGGACTCCAGAGCGCCCCCTTATAACTTATAGTGCTGTGCTCGGCATATAGTTTCAACTACACCCATTTCATATATACATCGCATTAGTCACGCCCAACAAGAAGTGAGGTAATTTGGTTTATATGCGTTTGGACACATGATCAGTTTAAAGAAACTCGTCATATGGCGTTCATGTGAATCTCACCAAATGTGGCATATGTCATCTGCAGACAATCCTAACAAAAAAGTTATCAAAGGATTTATCTTAAGATGAGCCGTTTCAAAGTTACATGTCAATCAACATTGAAGACATAGCTTAGTATTGTTTGACTGTCCATATCTTGGCTTCTAATATCCCAAATTTTGTGACATTTCGTGCAGGCGCTGTTTTGGTGCTGTTTGTGATCGAAGCTAGAAATCCGTAATCATTTTCCATATTTCCATTGAATGGCAATGGCGCTGTAGTTTAGCGACTGGAAATCTACCTCAGTCACTGTCAACATGGCGAACGTGGAGCAACGGCAAGATTTCAATGCAGCTGTAGCTCCTGTTTTGGACAAATTTAAAGGGAAGTTCTCTCTGAAAATAGAGCAAAGGGCAGCCCTTGAAGCATTTGTTGTGGGAAAGGACGTTTTCGTAATGCTACCGACCGGCTTCGGTAAAAGTTTAATTTATCAGTTAGCCCCGCTGGTAGCCAAGTCGATGATTTTAAATCTTTCGGCGATGATCTGAGGCTTGCTGCATTTTTCGAATATCAATATTGAATGACCAAAAAAAACAGCCACTCTCATGTTCACCTCAAAAGTCCGACATAAATCATTTAATACCATTTCTATATGACTACAGGCTACTACTACTTCTTTTTCTTGTTTGGATCAAGCATTGTCCGTTGCTGCGTATATGTCAGAGGACAGAGGGGTGTGACTGGTTGAAGCTTCGTCCAGTAGCAAACAGAGGCATTTGAAAGAGGTGGGTTAAGCCTGCCTTCTGAGAAATGGGTTTACAGAACAGATTGGCCAGATCAATACTCGCAGAGCATTGACAAGTCACGATAGCCAGGCTAATTAAACAGACCACCCACTGCTGAAACAGTGTGCTACTCTCTTTTCCATTACAAAAACCATGATGAATCCACGGCTATGAGAATTGTTTTCTCTTAGGGAAAAATTGGGGCTTGGCTGAGATTGTATGTGTGAAAAAGCCCATTGTGATATGCTCATCTTCCTCCCATCAAGGAGGTGAACTGGAAATGCCACAATTAAAAGGCATCAGTTTAAACTTACATGACAGAACAGAAGTCGTAGACGCTGAGAATGTGCAGAGCATGTTCTCAGGTTCATATATACACACTTCCAAGCAGCACTGGTATACACACTTGCAGAATATTGACTTTTTCTAATGTGTGATCTAAGATCATCTCTCTCTCTCTACCGCCCACACCCCCCCCCCCCCCCCTCACCCTGTTGATGCTTGAGCCTCTGTTACTCTTAAATGATATATGGTGGTGTATGAATGGTTAGATGACTATCATTTCATCATTAGATGATTATCATTCTTGTGCTCCCTCTCTCTAGATATCTGGCCCTAGTTCCATGATAACTGTCATTTCTCAGTTTCAGCCTTCCCCACATATGACATACATGTAAAGCATGAAAATGTAACCAGAATTGTCATGTCCAGCCAGTGCTTTTGAAAACAAATCTGTAGAATCATGACAAATACATGTCTTTCCAACTGTCTTTCCTACAGTTTGACATTTTAAAGGAAAACATTACATATTTCTCAGCTGACTTGCCAGTGAAAGTTGAACCAGTTGAAGCTTCGTCCAGTAGCAAACAGAGGCATTTGAAAGAGGTGGGTTAAGCCTGCCTTCTG
This sequence comes from Coilia nasus, assembly GCA_027475355.1. Taxonomy (NCBI): domain Eukaryota; kingdom Metazoa; phylum Chordata; class Actinopteri; order Clupeiformes; family Engraulidae; genus Coilia; species Coilia nasus. Next base: position 1,197,982 of record CM050209.1, read on the forward strand.
AGAAATGGGTTTACAGAACAGATTGGCCAGATCAATACTCGCAGAGCATTGACAAGTCACGATAGCCAGGCTAATTAAACAGACCACCCACTGCTGAAACAGTGTGCTACTCTCTTTTCCATTACAAAAACCATGATGAATCCACGGCTATGAGAATTGTTTTCTCTTAGGGAAAAATTGGGGCTTGGCTGAGATTGTATGTGTGAAAAAGCCCATTGTGATATGCTCATCTTCCTCCCATCAAGGAGGTGAACTGGAAATGCCACAATTAAAAGGCATCAGTTTAAACTTACATGACAGAACAGAAGTCGTAGACGCTGAGAATGTGCAGAGCATGTTCTCAGGTTCATATATACACACTTCCAAGCAGCACTGGTATACACACTTGCAGAATATTGACTTTTTCTAATGTGTGATCTAAGATCATCTCTCTCTCTCTACCGCCCACACCCCCCCCCCCCCCCCTCACCCTGTTGATGCTTGAGCCTCTGTTACTCTTAAATGATATATGGTGGTGTATGAATGGTTAGATGACTATCATTTCATCATTAGATGACTATCATTCTTGTGCTCCCTCTCTCTAGATATCTGGCCCTAGTTCCATGATAACTGTCATTTCTCAGTTTCAGCCTTCCCCACATATGACATACATGTAAAGCATGAAAATGTAACCAGAATTATCATGTCCAGCCAGTGCTTTTGAAAACAAATCTGTAGAATCATGACAAATACATGTCTTTCCAACTGTCTTTCCTACAGTTTGACATTTTAAAGGAAAACATTACATATTTCTCAGCTGACTTGCCAGTGAAAGTTGAACCAGTTTCAAGCTGAGCATAACAGGTCCATTCTTCTCCCCCCCCCCCCCCCCCACCCCCCCACCCCCCCATTCCCAGAATGCATTTCGCCGTGCCGAGGCCCTACGGGGTGATGGTACAGCATCCTCCAACCCCAGGCAACCCAGCTTGTTGGGTCGAGGGGACGTTTTTGAGGTAGATGAAGACACCGACCTGCTGGATGCTCTCAGACCCAAACCCAGCACCTCTCAGGATCCGAAAACACCAAGGGAACCAACCAAGAGTAGTGGCGAGGGCAAGCCAGATCCAGCGTCCAAAAGCCTGGACGAAAATGTCACCACAGACAAGAAGAAAGTAGATGGTGGGAGCACATCTGGAAAGCCAGTAGATAATATAATCGACCTAGACCTCAGCAGGCCCAGGAAGCCTGCTGTGGTCTTCCCCAGTAGAAGGACACGCCCGGGATATGGTGATGATGATGTGGATGCCAACAAACTGAAAGAGGACGTAGATCCGCCTGATTACACCCACACCTCAAAGTCACCTAAGCCAAGGCCTAGCTCACCCAGCAATGTCCCTTCAACTGACAGGATCACTCAAGGAGCAGGCCTACCTAAACACAAGGGCTCCAGGGAGATGCCGGGCAGGATCCACATCACAGACAGGGATGGTGACCTGGTGACCTTCTCAGATGGATCAAAGTACAGACTTCTGAAAGGTCCAAAAGGGTACATGGGCCCTCCAGGAGAATCAGTGAGTCTTTTATTGTCTTTCATCTTTAGTTTACATATATCCTTGCCTTTATATAAAAGCACAAGTCTACTGTATTTCATGGTAATGTGATAATTGTTCTGACTGATACTTATGAGTTGTTTATTGAGAAAACAAAACAGTTAAGTTAGCCTAGTTCAGTAGCATTAGCTCACTAACAACTAAATAGTAAGTGGTAGCTGCCTGATCTGAAAAAAAAAAAAAAAATCCTCAAAATTCAAACAGTAACAACTTTCACTAGGCTTGAAATTACCACAAACAGTGGATTGTAACACATAATTTCAAAAAGCATTCAACAACTCCAAAATGACGTAATGACCAATTTATTGCTTAATTTCCACACGTGTCCCATTCATTTCAATAATTCGAGGCTGGACTCTGGTCTGCAGGGTCCACCCCTGTTCTATACTAGACTTGAATTTACTAGTATAATATCAAGAAATAAGAACGA